>OV049867.1:18250348-19450348 GCA_920104075.1 Melanargia galathea | reverse complement strand
ATACTACTTGATATTTTCGCATCGCTTCGTATGATGTCGCGTTGTCGCGTTTGTCGTTCACTTAGGACAACGGGTTAGGTCTGTCGCACGCAACGAAGTAAAGCTTTCTCAGTAGGGTTAATACAAGTTTGAACATTGCGATAACGTTGATCGATTTCGAGTATAGAAACAAAATAACTTTGATGGACTTAAGGCCGTTTCGCACTCAGTGAAGCATCAGTGCCGCGGCCGGCGCAGGTCCGGCACAATGAAAAATATTCTTTCATACATTCTCTAAGAATGCCACTGAAAAACTGCGTCGTCGCTGATACGGACAGGTGTGAACGCGTTCATAGAGAATGTATGAAAGAATATTTTTCACTGTGCCGGAACTGATGCTTCACTAATATGTGCGAATCGGCTTTAAAACTGGCTGTTTTAAGGTTTGAGTTCGTCCATACATCTACAACTTGGAAGCGGAAACTTTAGTAATAAAAATTTGAAGTACTGAATGTTTGATTTTAAAACAAGAGGCATTAGGTCCATTTTACAGTTTACTGTGCCATTATAGGTTTCGATATTCGAAATCGAGCAAAGTTGTCGAAATATGCAAACTCATACTAAGGGTAGGTACAGTACTAAAATTATAATTAGATCAGAAAATAATGGAAATATTCAGTGTTAACTGTTTATTAACCTTTACATTAATTGTGCTTATCGTGTGGGAAGAATAGTTATCCTTTGGAAAAGAAGTTTTCCTTTTTGTTATTCTGCAGATTTTTGTCATCCATTAATTACTTTTTCCTTATGAATCGAAATCTTCCGGTAGCTATCGGTACATATCATTCAAAATTGTTAAAAGACAGTCATTTTTTTCTGGTGATATTTAAATAACATTTAAATATACAGAGTGATTACTGATTATGTAAAAAATGTCTTAAAACATGATGCGTGCTATTGTATAATAATGTTGTACAGAGCAATGGGGAACTTCCATACATCATTTTAGCTGGGAATAAATTGCAAATTTTAAACAGATGAAGAAAATCTGGAACTTTTGTAGGTTATGTGCAAGTTTCTGTACATATTATTCAAAGGACGTTAAAATATGAAAAAAAGCTTTTTCTGAATTTTATTTTTATTAATAGTTAGTATTCGTGGTTCTTGAAATATTTTATTTTTTTCATGGGACTTTTTTATGTGGTAACTTGAAAAAAGGTTAAGTAATTATTATAAAAATTAGCTTCGTACAAGTAGATATCGACACGGATCTGGGACATGACCAGACGCAGAATTATTTTTTTGGGGCATAACAGAGCGTCCCGTGATTGGTTCGCTGTCATATCACGTCATATTCTGCCTCGCGCATTGGTTACCGCGCTTTTTTGTCTGATAGGTATCTACACACGAATCGTTTTTATAGCGATACTTACATATACGTGGGCAACTATCCCCACTCCTTTCGCTCACGCCTCGAGAACCAACCCAATGCCTGTACTAACACATTCAGACGCTCAAAGTTTATTCAGTAATCCGCCATTGCTCTTTAAGTTATTTTAGTCTCTTAAATCTCGCCACCGAAGAAACATGTGCGTAGTCGTAGATTTTAAGGTACTTATTATCTTAGTTGCAGCTAGGGCGCCTGTCCACTGAAGCGAGACCTGCTCAGCAGACTAATCAGATAATATTAGACGTTATGATTTTATTGCGTCATCTCTAAATAATCTGATTGGTCGATATACCTACACGTCTCCGCTCCAATGGAGGAGATCTTACGGCCCGTTCACACATAACGTTAATCAGTCATTAACGATTCGCCATTATTAAGTATGCAATAGCAATAATTTTTATCAGGTTCTTGACAACTAGATTATTCCCACGGTTACGTCCGCGTTTAGGTTTTGAAAATTCCGTTGGAGTTTTTCGATTTTTCAGGATAAAAAGTATCCTTTGTCCGTCTCCAGGATTCAAACTATCCCCATGCCAAAAACGGCAGGTTCAACGGTCGAGTAGTAAAAAGGCAGACAAACAGATAGTCACTTTCGCATTTATAAATTGTCATCTGTATTATAATAAAACCGGCCAATTGTGAGTCGGCTCGCGCACTAAAGGTTCCGTACCATTATCTATAAAAACGGCAAAAAAGTCACGTTTGTTATATGGGAGCCCCCTTAAATATTTTATTTTATTGTTTTTTTAACCCCCGACGCATAAACGACGGGGTGTTATAAGTTTGACGTGTCTGTGTGTGTGTGTGTCTGTCTGTCTGTTCCCCTGTGGCGCTCAAACGGGTGGACCGATTTGAATGCTGTTTTTTTGTTTGAAAGGTGAATTCGAGTGTTGTTAGCTATGTTTGATGAAAATCGATCCAAGATGGCTGCCGCTACAAAATGGCAGATTACATATTTTTTCACAACACCCTTAATATGAAAGGGCTTGACTAGTAGAATAGCACTATGCAAATCCAAGATGGCCGCCTTATATAGACAGACGGACAGCGGAGTCTTAGTAATAGGGTCCCGTTTTTACCCTTTGGGTACGGAACACATAATAAATTACGGTTCACAAAAAGTCGATGTGTGAACGAGCTGTAACGGATAATTGCTCTTTTGCATAGCTCTACCTGTATGATTCAAAATTCAAAATCATTTATTTCACGTAGGCCAACGTGTGGCTCTTATGACATGTTGATTTGACATGTTGATTGATAAATTAATTATCGATCTTTATAATATTATGTATATTTGTTATTTGACCAATGGTGCCTGGATATAATTATTTTATTGACTTTTGGTGTAGCAATAAAGAAATATAATAATCGTAATATTATTATGTTACCTATTTACCGCTTTGGTTAAGGTTTATAAAATCGTAGATGTAAAAATCATTCTCACACATGGATAGTCGTTAAAATTGTGATTTTATTTTTACATGACATAATTTATTAAAGGTATTGACTGATCACCTTTATTGGTTTTATTTTATACTAGCTTTTATCCCAACTTGGAACTAGGAAGGTACGTACTACGGGTACAACCCGCGGTACGTAAGTCGAGCGGTGACCTTCAAGTGCGCGCAGCTTCGTACGAGTGACACAATACGATTGGAGAGCCAATCAGCGCATACGAGGGATCCGCGAGAGCTAATCAGTGCTTACGAACGATCCACACACCCTCCCCGCGACCCCCTCACCACCCGAGATACCTCATTTTCGACTTCTACGCATTGAAGGTCACCGCTCGACTTACGTGCCGCGGGTTGTACACGGTACGGTATACGTTATATGTAGTTAGTACATACTAATGACTTATATACTATACAGGGTTAAGGAGACCGCTTCCGAAAACTTAGCTCTATTATTATAGTACTTAAACATATTCTAATACCAATAACGATTTGCTTTATAGGGTAGGTATCGCGCGAAACGGTAAATAGATAATATGGGTAAAATCTACCCGTAGGTAACGCAACGTTTGTCGACCTCCAGCGTCAGTTGATTTGAATTACGTGACGAACTTTAAAAAATACAGGATATATTTTTTTGCAATTCTGTTTAACTTCCTGTAAAACTGGTACCTACCTATTGCACAAAAAATGTTTTTTTTTTGTAAAACGATTTTTTTTCATGTTTATGGTATCTTATCAGTAATCATCAGTACTATCAGCTGTCTTGGTTTCCGAAAACGTTCTCCTGATACCCTGTATAATTTCATTTTATTGGTATGTAGGGAATTTAAGAAAAATAACAGTCATGCGCCTAATTATTTTGGTCGCGTAGTATACGAGAACTTTAGGCTAATTAATTAATGAAACCATTGCATAATTTAATAACATTTTTAATGACAATTATAATAATTTATTACTTACCCTATTTTGATTACAATAATAAATGTCAATTAATATTATTCAATTTATAAAGACATCATTATTTCTTTGCTATTCATTGGGCATTGTTATTATTCGGGCAAGATTTTGTTAAAACATAAAACTGAAGAGTAAATAACTTAAGATTAATTTTGAATAGACCTTACCAATAACTATTTGAATATCTCTCAATTTGTTATAACATTTTTAATTACATATAATTACTGATGTACCTATGTATATTACAAGAATAATATTATTTTATTTATAAAATAATGGTAACATTAGCTACTGGTAGGTACATATTATTTGTTTGAATGTTGAACCCAAATTATGTGACATGTTACATTATCATTTTATGATAAATAACATAAAACAAACCTATCCTTATAAAAACATTTCATTAAAAAAACTATTTAATTTATTTATACAAAAGCTAATATATATTTCAAGTTTGTTCTTTTTGGTTTTTTTTTTATTTATACTGATCTAACTACAATAAATAACTGCACTTAAAAAGTATATTTTATGTATGTACCTTATTTCGACGAAAATGTAGTTCGGGAAAATGATGAAATTATAACTTATTTAAATCATAGTTTTAAGTGCAATATTCTTTGAGCTATTTTCTAATTATATATGAGATCTACAACGATTATGTTAAGTATATCCTAAATATACAAATTTATACTAATACTAATCTAAGACGGAATGGTACCACAATTATTTTAGTAGGATTTTTCTACAGGAATGTGCCATCCTTTTCAACATAGAACATTGCGAAAAGGGTAGGACTATTTTTAGATATGTCAATTTTGTATACTTTAGAGTTTACAATTTTGTACAACATTTATATACTAAAATAATATATATGTTTTACAGCACGTTCATGTATTAAAACGCAAGCTATTTGGTTTAACCCTAACATAATTTAAGGTAAAACAGCAAAATATTTTTTTAACACAAAGAAAATGAACACAAAGAATTAACACAAAGAAAATATATAACATGTGACACGCAGTGGAATATAATGATGTGATTTTATAAATATTGTAATGTTGTGCAAAACATTTGTTCATTTTGTGACACTAACCATGAAAATAATGCAAAATGCGTAGAAAAAATAAACTTAAGTACTTAATAATATAACAAATATAATCAATTTATTAAAATATATAAAATATACGAATGTGAAATTTTCTATACTGTTATATAATTATAATATTAGTATAAGATATCAATTAAAAAAATATTACAATGTTTGCATAAAAAAGGCACATATTACATAATTTATTAAATAAATAAAATATTTTTATATTTATAATGCCTTAATATTAATTTGATTAAACATAAGAAACAAAGTCAAACGAAAAATTTCGTTTCGAATATCACAATTGCTACTTATTTTCTACAAAACAATAATTAAATAATAAAACTGTAAAAAATCGCTTTATTATTATATATAAGTATGTAAATTATGTATCAAAGTAAAAAATAAATCTTACAAAAATGTACAGATGTAATTGGTTATATTCCTGATTACCTGTATAAAATGCATTTAATGTATAATATAATTATACATTACATTATATAAACAAGATACCTTGTGTTAAATTCTTTAAGCATGAAAATATTTTTGTCAATGAATAATTTTTCCTAACATTGATTACAAATTAAGAATAATATTATGTTTTATGGTTATAAATAAGATTTCGTCGAATTGTCACCTATAATATACAGACACATAAATAGCGTTCCTATATTCATAATAAAATACATTACGTCATGATTTTTCAGGTATTAGCACCTTAATTGTCAAAATATAAAACATACCCAAAATACACCAATTATAGTGAAATATGCTTTGAAAGCAAAACTTAAGTTCTCGAGGATTATTGCGAAACAATAATAATGAGAATTTAGAGTTCTACAACATTAAACATAATGCGTAACAGTCATAAGGGTGCGTTCGCCAGAAGCGGAGCGGAGCGAAGATGTGCAAAATCTTCACGTCGGCAATGGGCACATAGTTTGAACCGATAAGATGTTGTGGTCCCAAGCTGTTGAAATTGCGACATCGCATCGGAAAGAGCGGTGACCTACCCTCTTATATGGACAGATGACATTAAACAAGTCGCAGAGAGCCGCTGGATACAAGAGGCGCAAGATAGCGTCGTGTGGATGTCCCTACAAGATATCCAGCAGTGGCCATCTACCTTCTAACGACAACTACTATCTAATAATCAGAATGGTCTCTTGATCGCGTCTCCATTGATGTTGTAAAAGACTCGAATCTTTTATAGCCTTAATTTCCGAGGGTTCGACTCGATTTTTCAAAAGCCTCGACTTCACGAATTCTTTTAGTTTATTGAGTTATTTAAGTCAAATGGAGTACTGAGCACTTAGTACGTAAAAGACGCTAGTCAAATAAAATTGTCACAATATTGAGTCATTAATGTGGCTGTAACAAGTAAGCATCTTATTACAGCTTAGGAGCTAATAAGGCCTTCATTTCACTCAAAGAACTCTGAAGACAACTCTTTTACAACACTAGTCTTGAAAATCTTAGATTCAGTCGTAGAATATTTTACAACACTAGTCTTGAAAATCTTAGATTCAGTCGTAGAATATTTTACAACACTAGTCTTGAAAATCTTAGATTCAGTCTTAGAATATTTTACTAGTCTCCGCTCTGCTCCGCTCCGCTTCAGTGTGAACGCACCCGAGGCATATAAGGTCTTATTACTAAGCTAAGTAAGTACCTAAGTAACTAATTTATAGTAATCTCACTAGCAGCATGCCGACGGCCGCGCCTGCGGTCAGGCCGACACTCAGCATGGTGGCTACGACCGACGACGCCTTCTCTCGCTCGGCCATCTCCACTACCCTGGAATTTAATTTTTGGATCACTTCATTTACAAGATAATAATAAGATAGTAAGATAGTTTACTTACATGTAAGACAGATATTAAGGACAGAATGCCTGTAAGTTTTTTTATCTGTGGCGCTGTTAAGAGGCCGGTACCCGGATTCGTAATTTTTTACGAACTTTTGAACACCATAGTGCTTTAGATATAATGATTACTTTAAAAAAAAATATCAAATATTAAAGATCAATCCTTTTTTAATGGAATGTTGGGAATAAAATATTAATTTTATTAAAAAATATTATTCAAATCTTAATTCTTGCGGAAGACGTTTACTGATTTTACGCTTTTGAGTGAAACTTTCGTCACACATATAAGTACTAAAAATTGTAGAAAGCGACTGAAAAAAAATACTAATAGTATGAACACACTCTCAAAATTGGAATGTTGGAATTAGTTTTTCTATGTTTTATACAAAATTAGTAAATAAAAAAATAAAAACCGCACGTACGATTTATGAAAATTTAAGCATTAGATTAACCCCAATTTCTTTAATTTATCGCAATTTCACTAATAAAAAAAATATATAGCGCGAAAGTTTAGGATTCATTTAGTTATAATTGTAAAAAAAAATAATCCAGAAACTATTTATATGACCAAAAAAAATTGTCAAAGTATCCTAAAATTTACAAATAAAATGGCACAGCAGACAGTACGAATGCCATACCGAGCTTAGCGCTCTTCGAGGGAGGACGTGTTGTTGCCCGACGCAGCTCACGCACACATGCAAAGCTGTGTAATGACTTGTCGTAAAAGTTACGTAAAAGTTATAGCGCAGCCGACTCAGTTTGATGATTTGTGCATAGGTTTTATTTCATTAGTGGTCCGATCTGATCAATGCTGAGTTAATGCTATGTTTTGGTATAAGTATGTGTTGATATAATATGTATATATTGAATTGAAATATTTTTTGTATGACATAATATTAAAATCTCATACTCGAAGTTCTTTTGGGACGAAAGAGGGGTTAATAGGGATGAGAATGAGGTGAATAGGAACGACTTATGGGTGAATAGGAACAGTTTTGTAGGGTTGTCACAAAACAGGAAACTGTTACTATAACTTAAAAAAGTCGACGCCATTTTGAAATTTTTGTTAATTGACCGATTTCATTCAAAATCGATATTTAGAGCTCCCTGGGATCACAAAACAGGAAACTGTTACTAAAACTTAAAAAGTCGACGCCATTTTGAAATTCTTTGTTAATTGACCGATTTCATTCAAAATCGATATTTAGAGCTCCCTGGGATCACAAACCAGGAAACTGTTACCAAAATTTTAAAAAGTCGGCGTCATTTTGAAATTCTTTGTGGTTGTACCGATTTCGTTCAAAATCAATATCTGAGGATCCCTCGGATCACAGAATAGGAAACCGTTACCAAAATTTTAAAAAGTCGACGCCATTTTGAAATTCTTTGTGATTGTACCGATTTCGTTCAAAATCAATATCTGAGGATCCCTAGGATCACAAAACAGGAAACTGTTACCAAAACTTAAAAAAGTCGACGCCATTTTGAAATTCTTTGTTAATTGACCGATTTCATTCAAAATCGATATTTAGAGCTCCCTGGGATCACAAAACAGGAAACTGTTACCAAAACTTAAAAAAGTCGACGCCATTTTGAAATTCTTTGTTAATTGACCGATTTCATTCAAAATCGATATTTAGAGCTCCCTGGGATCACAAAACAGGAAACTGTTACCAAAACTTAAAAAAGTCGACGCCATTTTGAAATTCTTTGTTAATTGACCGATTTCATTCAAAATCTATATTTAGAGCTCCCTGGGATCACAAAACAGGAAACTGTTACCAAAACTTAAAAAAGTCGACGCCATTTTGAAATTCTTTGTTAATTGACCGATTTCATTCAAAATCGATATTTAGAGCTCCCTGGGATCACAAAACAGGAAACTGTTGCCAAAATTTAAAAAAGTCGGCGCCATTTTGAAATTCTTTGTGATTGTACCGATTTCGTTCAAAATCAATATCTGAGGATCCCTAGGATCACAAAACAGAAAACTGTTACCAAAACTTAAAAAAGTCGACGCCATTTTGAAATTCTTTGTTAATTGACCGATTTCGTTCAAAATCGATATTTAGAGCTCCCTGGGATCACAAAATAGGAAACTGTTACCAAAATTTAAAAAGTTGGCGCCATTTTGAAATATTTGTGATTGTACCGATTTCGTTCAAAATCAATATCTGAGGCTCCCTGGGATCACAAAACAGTAAACTGGTACCAAAATTTAAAAAATTCAGCGCCATTTTGAAATTCTTTATTAGTTGACCGATTTCGTTCAAAATCAATGTTTGAGGCTGCCTGGGGATCACAAAACAGGAAACTGTTAACAAAATTTTCAACAGTCAGCGCCATTTAGAAATTCTTTGTCTCAAAAAAACAATGCTTAGTACGATTTTCTAATATGATAAAAAGTGTGTATCGATTATGAACGAAATCGGTACAATAACAAAGAATTTTTTAAATGGCGCCAACTTTTTTAAATTTTGGTAACAGTTACCTATTTTGTGATCCCTGCGGAGCTCTAAATATCGATTTTGAATGAAATCGGTCAATTAACAAAGAATTTCAAAATGGCGTCGACTTTTTAAGTTTTGGTAACAGTTTCCTGTTTTGTGATTCGAGGGATCCTCAGATATTGATTTTGAACGAAATCGGTACAATCACAAAGAATTTCAAAATGGCGCCGACTTTTTTAAATTTTGGTAAGTTTCCTCTTTTGTGATCCCAGGGAGCTCTAAATATCGATTTTGAATGAAATCGGTTAATTAACAAAGAATTTCAAAATGGCGTCGACTTTTTTAAGTTTTGGTAACAGTTTCCTGTTTTGTGATCCCAGGGAGCTCTAAATATCGATTTTGAATGAAATCGGTCAATTAACAAAGAATTTCAAAATGGCGTCAACTTTTTTAAGTTTTGGTAACAATTTCCTGTTTTGTGATCCCAGGGAGCTCTAAATATCGATTTTGAATGAAATCGGTCAATTAACAAAGAATTTCAAAATGGCGTCGACTTTTTAAAATTTTGATAACGGTTTCCTATTTTGTGATCCGAGGGATCCTCAGATATTGATTTTGAACGAAATCAGTACAATCACAAAGAATATCAAAATGGCGCCGACTTTTTTAAATTTTGGTAACAGTTTCCTCTTTTGTGATCCCAGGGAGCTCTAAATATCGATTTTGAATGAAATCGGTCAATTAACAAAGAATTTCAAAATGGCGTCGACTTTTTAAGTTTTGGTAACAGTTTCCTGTTTTGTGATCCCAGGGAGCTCTATATATCGCTTTTGAATAAAATCGGTCAATTAACAAAGAATTTCAAAATGGCGTCGACTTTTTTAAGTTTTGGTAACAGTTTCCTATTTTGTAATCCTAGAAATCCTCAGATATTAATTTTGAATGAAATCGCTACAAATAACAAAGAAAGTTAAAGTGGCGCAAACGTTTTTTTAATTTTGGTAACAGTTTTCTGCTTTGTGATCCCAGGGAGCCCTAAATATCGATATTGAACGAAATCGGTCAATTGACAAACGAATTTCAAAATGGCGTTGGTTTTTTATTACTTACTTGAATTTTTTATAAATGATGTGCACTTTGTTTAGAGCGTTGGCTGTTGATGAACTTGAGCTTTAAAACAAGGCTATTAAGGTTCATTTTACTTTAACGATAAAGTTTGTGTCAGTCCGATTCTATCAGAGATGCAAAATCTCACCATAAGTACCATACTGAACACATTTCTCTTTCAAAAACTTTATATCTATAGCTATAGGTAGATTACTTTATCAAAGTTTCTTGAAAGTAGGTATAAAGGTTGGAAAAGGGAGCGGGGAACGGGAACCGGGAATCCACGATTCCTTCAGGATTTGTGAAAAATCGAAATTCACGCGGGCGAAGCCGCGGGCAAAAGCTAGTATATTATATAATATTGAATATTTTTTTAAATCTTGAATGTCTATTTTGATCGGACTAAATAGAGGGAGATAAGTTATCTCACAACTAAATTTAATTAAGTTAAAACAGTTAGGGACTGTTTCACCACCTTCGGATAAGTGTCAGATAGCTTATTCACAAGTTTTGTCTTTGTCACTTGACATAAAGTAAGAAAGTGACAAAACTTACGTTTAGTCTATTCGACACTTATCAGAAGGTGGTGAAACAGGCCCTTACATACCTAAATTATGTCTATATAGTAATATATATCGTAGTAATGTCTTTAATAATAAACACATAAAATAGAGTTCTATGAAAAATAAATTATTTTCCAGGATAAAAAATAGCCTTTCTCCACCTTCGGGATGTAAGCCATATGTGTACTAAATTGCATTAAAATTGGCTAACCGAACGAAATCCTGGGCGAGTCAACTAGTACAAGAAAAAAGAATATAATAAAAACATCACGGTTTGAACACGAACAAATATTAGTTTAGCACCTACTCATCAAGTCTTTGGTAATAAAATATTATAGGTACTCGGGCCATTCTTGACAATAAATAAAAATTCGGTTACAAGAAGCAAATACGAATACAACAAGTGTTCCTGCAAGAATTGAGCACGTGCAAATTTTATTTATGACCTAAGATTAGCAACTGCATAGTAGATAATTGCACACCTGAGAGAACTTCTTTATCAAAACAACCTGTATACCTGAAATAACCAGATTAATCTATTGACCAATATAATAAGCATTGATCGTATAATCTTTTGTTTCGTTGCGGCGTGATTGAAGGAGAAACCAGCAAACCAATAAACTAATAAACAAACACACTTTCGGATTATAATATGGGTAGTAATATAGCTGTATTTAATTCTTACAGGTGTTATGTGTAAGTATAAACGATTACACACCATCTTGATAATAATTAAGTATATACTTACCTAAATCGAACATTAAAAAAAAAGGAAATATAAAATATACTAAGATCTAAAATTTTATTTTATTAGCGCGTTGAATTTGGAACGCAAAGTATCAATATAGGTTAGTCCGACCGCTTTTAAGTATACCGTGTCTTTGTGTGAGTGCAGCTTACGGTGCCATTGTGAGGTACACGCACACATTTAAAACTCGGGCCGAAACTGACTAGCGCGGGACGGCATACGGCCTCTTAAATCCCGAATAAATGTTTTTTTTTCAATATAATATTTGCTCGTGAAATGGATGGATTTGAATGAATATACTTTTATCTACTCTCATATCTTAAAATCCTGATTAAGAAATCAAAATGTATCAGTATAAGTTTTGTATAATATTTAAAAAAAATCATTATAAAACTTTTTTGTTAGGAAATTCTTGCAAAATAATGCTTTAAAATAATTTTTTCTTCATTCAAGTACAGGTCTGGTCGGGTCACGCATAGAGATAATAATAATAAGTAGAGTAGGCATACCTACCTTAAAAACGTGCCAAAAATACACTCACACACGCACAATCCTACAACTAAAATGGCGCGTGTTCATTGTGATGTCTCAAGTTGTGCGTGTGTGAGTGTTCATGTATACATTTTAGGGAGGCCATCTTAAGGGAAGTGCAATAAAATTTCTGCCACGATCTGTTTTATTGTTATGTTTAAAAATGTAGTGTTGTCTCTTACACACTTATGAAAATTTTGATAAGCTTAAGCTATTTTCCGATCCACTATTTTCTATAGGACATTATGCCAAGTCCACTTCTATAGGTTCATGGGGTCACGTCACGACTCTGGGTTCTAGCTTTTTGAGCCATGGCGGGAAATTCGCGCGACGTCCTTGGCCGTTTACGTGAGACGTATTTTATTGTCTATGGCTATTGTGTGCTATTGTCTATGATAATTACTTACTATAATTTTAGATATTGTACAAATTAATATAGAGCATATTTTCTTACTGTATTTTTATTTAGAAGTGATGGCGCGGGGCCCAGTGTGTGGCGTTACCATAATTGACCATTGACAAAAGACATCACCTGACATGCTGTGTCAGGTGATGTCTGCACGCACATTTTGTAACAACTGAATTTTGGCGCCATACGCTATATTTATAATTTTAATTTATTGTTTTTGTTACTCAAAACTTTACAAATGGTTTTTATTGTGCGGAAAAATGTCTAGCAGTGAGTATGTCGCAGCACGCTGGCGCCCGCTATCACCCACTGGTTGTTACCTGGTGGCGTTGATCATGACGATGTTGGTGAGGTAGCCGTTGGTGAAGGCGAACACGATCATGATCATGATGTACTCGTAGTCCCACGGGAACAGCACGGGCAGGTGCTGGCGCGGCTGCGCGTTGCACAGCATCAGCATCGGCACGCCCGCCACCCGCAGCACGCTGGCGCCCGCTATCACCCACTGGTTGTTACCTGGTGGCGTTGATCATGACGATGTTGGTGAGGTAGCCGTTGGTGAAGGCGAACACGATCATGATCATGATGTACTCGTAGTCCCACGGGAACAGCACGGGCAGGTGCTGGCGCGGCTGCGCGTTGCACAGCATCAGCATCGGCACGCCCGCCACCCGCAGCACGCTGGCGCCCGCTATCACCCACTGGTTGTTACCTGGTGGCGTTGATCATGACGATGTTGGTGAGGTAGCCGTTGGTGAAGGCGAACACGATCATGATCATGATGTACTCGTAGTCCCACGGGAACAGCACGGGCAGGTGCTGGCGCGGCTGCGCGTTGCACAGCATCAGCATCGGCACGCCCGCCACCCGCAGCACGCTGGCGCCCGCTATCACCCACTGGTTGTTACCTGGTGGCGTTGATCATGACGATGTTGGTGAGGTAGCCGTTGGTGAAGGCGAACACGATCATGATCATGATGTACTCGTAGTCCCACGGGAACAGCACGGGCAGGTGCTGGCGCGGCTGCGCGTTGCACAGCATCAGCATCGGCACGCCCGCCACCCGCAGCACGCTGGCGCCCGCTATCACCCACTGGTTGTTACCTGGTGGCGTTGATCATGACGATGTTGGTGAGGTAGCCGTTGGTGAAGGCGAACACGATCATGATCATGATGTACTCGTAGTCCCACGGGAACAGCACGGGCAGGTGCTGGCGCGGCTGCGCGTTGCACAGCATCAGCATCGGCACGCCCGCCACCCGCAGCACGCTGGCGCCCGCTATCACCCACTGGTTGTTTGGCTAGAAATAGTTAAAAAAAATAAAAAAAATAAACGTCTCTCGAGGAGGTTCTCAAGTCCAAAGCGCCATGATTCTTTTACCTTGAAGTTGATCTTATTTAAATTTAAAAAAAAAGAAGCCATAGACTTCAAGTCGACGCGAGATGATTCTTTTACCTTGAAGTTGGTCCTAAAAAAAAATTTTTACTTTTCAGTCTCTTTTATTTTGTCGGTTTAATTTTTTCAACTCTCTTTTTAAAATTAAACTCTGTTTTTATATCATTTTGGGTAAAAACAATTTAGTTAATGTTTAAATAGATTATTTTTTCAAAAACAACTTACTCGTAATAAGAATCCAGCGACCAGACGTCCAGAATAATCTCCACAGTTGAATATCAGATAGTTCACCACCGGCACAAAGAAAATCTCTGAAAATTAATTAATTAATAAATAAAAAAAATTAACTAAAATTAAAGAGTCCATCTGTCATTTCGAAATAAATTATTCTTTAATATTATAATTTGATTGTTTGAACGTTAAATAGCAAATCCAAACAGGGGTTATTTAAATTTTCATAAAGAGTGAGTATTGCTGTCTCTCTCGTTCTCTCAATCGACTCGAGCCGACTTCACCCGAACAAGCGTTACACAGCCGAGCGTGACGGCGTAGTCTCACTCAACACCCACAAAATAAAGTGCTCAGCGCGTCTAAAGTTTTCACTTCAAAACAGCTACAGATAAAAAAACGGACAGTTGTGGGACTGTCGATAGACATTATGCTATTTCGTCATTGATATGTATGTCCAATATGTAATAATTGATTGACGAAAACAAAATGTCACCTCGCCTCGCCCCCTTCACTCGCCCTCACTCGCTCTACCTGCAGCGCTAGAAATCGTGCGGAGTGGAAGATCTTCGGTGTCGTTTTTTCCAAGTTACGTGCAGCCGCCAGGCCCGGCGTAAGAAGCATAGCTTCAAACAAGAGATAAACTAAGACCCGTAGTTCGTAAACTAAGACCCGACTACTAATTTAGTGTGCAGAAAAACGTGCATTCAACTGCGTACTAATGAAGATTCGAACGGAAGAAAGCGCGGGGCGAGCAGCTAGTGGCGCCATCTGTTATCTCCATCCGAAACTAACTTAATGTTCTAGTTTAACTTTTAAGCCGCGAAGACGAGACCAGAGACAGCAAGACCGTGACGTCGGCTATGAAACGTAAAACTCACTGTTCCAATCGGTCCCGGCGGTGACGGGGTGCGACTCGACCAGCACCGTGACCGCCGGGTACACGGCCATCGTGACCCCGAACACCGCGAAGATGCTGAACGCGTACACCCACACCTTGCGCAGCACGCCCGCCAGCGACACCTGCCTGTGCCTGTTGGCCGCCGCGCCCCCCGCGCCCCCCGCACCCCCCGCGCCCCCCGCGCCGCGCACCATGTGCTGCGTGAAGAAGTCTATCCTGTACAGCAGGACGTATGAGACCAGAGACAGCACTACCATGATGTCGGCTGTAAAAAAACAAAAAAACAAGTAAAAAATATAATATAATAAAGCGAAAGAGTTTGTTTGAACGCGCTAATCTCAGGAACTACTGGACCGATTTCAAAATTTCCTTCACCGTTGGATATGTACGTGATCTTTGAGTGCTATAGGCTGTATTATATGTACCACGGGCGAAGCCGGGGCAGACCGCTAGTAAACAATAAAGATATTATTTTACTGATTATTACACAATAGAAACCGAAGTCCGAAGGTGAATTAGTCGGGAGTGTTTTTAGCTATGTTTGATGAAAATCGGTCTAAAATGGCGGATGACACATTTTTTCACAACTCTCTCAATATGGATATCAAATGAAAGGGCTTGACTAGTAGAATAGCACTATGCAAATCCAAGACGGCCGCCACTACAAAATGGCGAATGTGAGGGTTTTTTAAATTTTTAATTTATACTTGTATACTACATCACTACTCTAGCGGCACGCTATGATGGCCGGTTTGACGTTTGTCCGCTCATGAAGTTCCGTATTAATTGATAACGACTTTGAAGGAAATAATTGTATTACTTTATTGACGATAGTGATGTGCAGAGATTCATAAATTTTATCGAATGTAGTTTCTCATGAAGTTCCGTATTAATTGATAACGACTTTAAAGGAAATAATTGTATTACTTTATTGACGATAGTGATGTGCAGAGATTCATAAATTTTATCGAATGTAGTTTTAGGTTTAGGACTCAAAATTTATTTATTAAATTGATTTCTTAAATGTATACAAGTGTAGAAAAATCAGTTTGCACCATTTAAGGGGTGAATGTACTTGTGAATATGAACAATTTTCACTATGTGGACAAACCTCTGAAATCGCAAAAAAATATCAATAAATTTTTAAAAATGGAATCTAATACGATCGTCACATAGGATCGCTGGCTAGCACAACTACTACCTCCGGCAAACTCGCGTCAATGCTCAATGCAAAACAAAGCAGTTTCGAATTGACGTTGCTTCGAAAAGTATAAACTGTCAGTGCAATGCGATTGTGATATAGTTTTGACCTGGCTTTGGATTTCAAATATTGATACTGCATTACTGTTGACCCTTGCTCGTTAATTTGGACTCTGTTCAAGCCCTTTGTTGTGGATTTCGTCGATATGACCGAACGTACACAGAGAACTGTTCTAAATAGTCAGACACGTGAGTTCGTAATACGCCTTCGTAACTATTTCGATCGTGAAGCTCAAAATGGAGGGCCAATTTTACCTATAACGTCAGTGGTTGAACGCGTAGCTGATGCGCTTAATATTGGACAACGAACTGTTAGACGGATAACTAAAAAAAATATGGCGAGACTGGCACAGAAGAAAATAAACTTCACACACCAAAAAAGAGAAAACGAGCAAAACCAGTCGTAGGCATCGATAGCTTTGATGCCGATGCTATCCGAAGACATGTTTACGGCTACTATTTACAGAAGGAGTATCCAACAAGAAAAAAGTTGGTGCATTCACTGAAGGAAGCTGGATTATTCTTCGGTGGGGAAAGTTCTTTAACGAAGATTTTGAAGACCATTGGATTTCGATACAAAAAATGTAACAAACGCAAAATATTGATGGAAAGATTTGATATAGCGATGGCAAGGTATACTTTTTTACGGCAAGTGAAAGAAATCAAAAATTGGCAAAATGTTGTGTTCTTGGATGAAACATGGCTTAATGCTAACCATACTGTAGGCCGTTCTTGGAACGATGACACAGCAGCATCTACTTCCAAAGTTCCTGTAGGAAAAGGATCGCGACTTATAATTTGTCACGCCGGAACCATCAACGGGTTTGTCGAAGGTTCTCTCATGGCTTTTGCGTCAAAAACCACTGGAGACTATCATGAAGACATGAATGGAGAAAAGTTTACTGAATGGTTTACCTCAATGTTGTGTAGCCTCCCTGAACCATCTATTATAATTATGGACAACGCCCCATACCACTCGATGCAAATTGACAAGCCACCTGCCCAATCCCAAAAGAAAGCTGATATCGTCGCATGGCTTCGTAAAAATGGCGTAGATGCAAACATGAATATGTTAAAAGCGGAATTAGTATGTCTTTTAAAAGAAAACAAACCAACCAAGATCCGATACGTCATTGACGAAATAGCATTAGAACATGGGCACAGAGTTATACGGTTACCGCCTTACCATTGTGAGTATAATGCGATTGAGTTGGTGTGGGCTCAAATTAAGGGATATGCTGCAAGACACAATACAGAACCCCCATTTACCACAAAAAAAATGCTAAAATTATTAGAAGAAGCTTGTGAACATGTGACTAAAGGAGACTGGGAAAAGGTTGTGAATAGAACTGTTAAATTAATAAGGGAAGATTATGAAAGAGATGTGAAAATAGATAATATTATAGAAAACGAACATATAATTATTAATGTATGTGATGATAGCAGTGACGACAGTGAAAATAGTAGTATGGACGAATCTGATTAATTATGGCCTTTTGTGGCACCTTTTTTGGTATCTTTTGTATTCATATGTTTCTTGTGTGCATATAAAGTATGTATATTCATTTTCGTTCAAATATTCAGTTCGTTCAAATAAATTAAATAAACATATACATTTTTGTTTTATTAAACCTATTTAATCAGGTACAAAAACAAAACTTAATTGTTTTTTGTTCGAGAATAAATTGACATTCCACATCACTATTGTAATGTGTCAAACCGGCCATCATAGCGTGCCGCTAATATACATAGTATAAAACAAAGTCGCTTTCTCCGTCCCTATATCCCTATGTCCCTATGTATGCTTAAATCTTTAAAACTACGCAACGGATTTTGATGCGGTTTTTTTTAATAGATAGAGTTATTCAAGAGGAAGGTTTATATGTATAATAACATCCATTAAATAGTGGAGAAATACTGTTATTTTTGAGGTTTCTAATGTGATGTCGTAAATAATTACATTTTTTCCGCTTACATTGCAAACGCAGGCTGAACCCTACGAGATTTATCAAAATAATGTACTAAGTATTGTACACATTGAAAAGGTCTACAGAAAAGTCCGCGATGGTATATGTCTATCTCTTATGGATATCCCACAATAACATTTTTTTGTCATTTACTTTTTACGACAAATAATGGCTAATTTTCGAAGCGATTTCAACCAATACAACATTAATCCTTATCTAATTAAATACCTTAAATACATTGTTGATTTAATATAAATCCATATGGCCCTTTACAGTATATGATTTAAATGAATACTTTCGAAGATATTACAGATTTAAAAATTGCGGCGGGCGGGAGCGTGCCTATAAGCGCGTCGGTGGCCGCGGTTCTCCCTATAGCCCAGTGTCGATAATTTTTGAAACAAAAAAAAATCACAGTACGTAGGATGAAACCCATTGGAAAAGGAGGAGAATATTATAAAAATACAAGGAAAAATAATTTACGGGCGATCTGAGCTCGGGAAAAAAGGGGGGGAGTTTTAAGGGTAGAAAACGGTTTATCTCGATTTCCGGCAAAACTAGAAGTCTTATGGAAAAAAATAAAATCGCAAAGTTGTAGGTAATAAAAAGATCTACAACTTTCATATTTACACTTTTTTTCACATAACCTCAAAATTTATGTGAAAAGTTCAAAAAACCAAGTTTTTACCCCGTATTATACCCTGAGCGGGTAGTACCTACGCATAATATACTCTACTACCCGTGCGAAGCCGGGGCGGGTCGCTAGTGTTAAAATAAAGAGAACAGCGCTAAGTTTTCCATAGGTAGATTCAATTATTAGTAGATTCCAGTGGTAGATTCAATTGACCGTTCAAAAGTTCTTGTAAAAGTTTATTTGAATAATTTTTCTATTCTATTATATTCTACTAGCGGTCCGCCCCGGCTTCGCCCGTGGTACATAATATATAGCCTATAGCACTCAGCGATCACGTACATATCCAACGATGAAAGAATTTTTGAAATCGGTCCAGTAGTTCCTGATATTAGCGCGTTCAAACAAACAAACTCTTCCGCTTTATTATATTAGTATAGATTATTATATTAGTATAGATTATACCCTGAATACACCTACATACCTATACAGAAGTATATAAGCGCGCTGTGGAGCGGCGATATCTTGAAGGCGAGGGATATGATCTGCGCGACGGCCGCTATGATGCCGCCCAGGGACTGTCCGCTGACCACCGCCGCCATGTACTCTTTGGAGAACTTGCTGGCGATGCCCACCAGCCCGCCGATGAAGATCGCGCTGGCGGCTGGAACAGATAAACAAGTGTAAATTAAAAATTTAAAAAACCCCCGACATTCGCCATTTTGTAGCGGCGGCCATCTTGAATTTGCAATAGTACTATTCTACTAGTCAAGCCCTTTCATTTGATACCCATATTAAGGGAGTTGTGAAAAAATATGTAATCCGCCATTTTGTAGCGGCGGCCATCTTGGACCGACTTTTATCAAACATAGCTAACAACACTCTCGACTAATTCACCTTTCAAACAAAAAAAAAACCGCATTCAAATCGGTCCACCCGTTTGAGCGCCACAGGGGAACAGACAGACACACACACACACACGTGAAACTTATAACACCCCTTCGTTTTTGCGTCGGGGGTTAATCACACTAATATTATATAATATATTTGCAATATATTGCAAAACTAGATGATGCCCACGGCTTCGCCCGTGTGGATTTAGGTTTTTAAATATTCCGTGGGAACTTTTGATTTTCCAGAACAAAAAGTAGCCTATCTGTAGTAACCCGTCACCAAAACGGAAAAATTCCGTGGGATTCCCACGATTTCGGAATGCAATTCCTCACAGCATCAGGGTTGAGGAGTTGAATATGTACCTACTCGAGTTCATTCAACGATAAAGTCTTTAATTGGCACCCCCAATATCAATTTAAATAACCGACAGTTCCTAAATCCCATTAGTTTTGGGGATCAGTTCCCCTACAGCATCAGGATTGAGGAGTTGGAATCCAAGTTTTTTGTAGGACAGTGTCGCAATGTTTCTCTATCGATTAAAAAAAAAATTACGCAAATCGGTTCAGAAATCTCGGAGATATCGGTGTACATAGGTAGAAAAACACAACTCCTTCTTTTTTGAAAGTCGGTTAAAAAAGTAGCCTATGTTACTCCCTGGTTAATTCTCTACTTGTATGTGAAAGTCCCGTCAAAATCGGTTCAGCCGTTCCGAAGATTAGCCCGTTCAAACAGACAGACAGACAGACAGACAGACAGAGAGACAGACAGACAGACAGACAGACAAAAATTTTAAAAACGTGTGATTCGGTTATGGTACCGTTCAAATAACCATATGAGCTTAATATGAGGTAGTTATTTCGATATTACAGACAGACACTTCAATTTTATTTATTAGTATAGATGTTGTCTTCCCATTCCATAAAACAGAAAATTTTTTACAGAATAGAAATACTTAAAATGTTCGCCTGATCGATTCGTGACCACGGTTGCCAATTTCAACGAAGAATAGCCAACTTATGTAGGAGATTTATTATACTGCAGAAGGGAATACACAGGTTGACTTTAGTTAACCGATGATGACACCAATACAACTTTGATAGCTTATATCTCGAAAACGTGCCACTTTGGAAGATTTTGTCTCATAACAATAGTTGTTTGTATTCATGCCCGCTATTGATTTATGCAGGTTTTATGCGTGGCGGTTAGTTTGAAAAAAAAAAAGGAAAATGGCAGACAGGTAGGACAGGCTCCATACAAAAATATTTAAAGTACTTAACAACTCCGGTATACAATTCTCCAAATATGTATCTAGCTTGATAAACTTACTATACCTGGAATATTTTAAAATATATAAAAATATTTTAAAATGTTTGAACTGCATATAATGTTATATTAATATCGACAGAAATATTTTGAACAGCAATTTTATTGAAGGACGTTTTTTTGTTACCACCTCGGTTAGGTATGTATGTAGTAGGTAATAGCATTTTATTGACATCGAATCTAATTTTATAAAATAAACTGGTTAATGAGTAATGTTTAATTTACTGATTGCTGGTAGGTAGCTACCGAGTACCAAACTTGTAATATTTGTACATTGCGATCATCGCAATTATTAGCATATCTAAGGGTCGGGGCACAGAGTCGAAGCGCATCTAAGCGCATTGAAGCGTCAAGCAAAAATGTCCATGTCATATTGGCACCTATGTATGACTTATCTCTACAAAATAAGGCGCAACGAGTTCGTACGAATGCGCGCGCACTCGCTCGTCTTGTTAACCCCCGACGCAAAATCGACGGAGTGTTATAAGTTAGACGTGTCTGTGTGTGTCTGTCTGTGGTATCGGAGCTCCCGAACGGATGAACCGATTTTGATTTTGTTTTTTTTTTTTGTTTGAAAGGTGAATTAGTCGGGAGTGTTCTTAGATAATATAATATGTTTGATGAAAATTGGTCCAAGATGGCCGCCGCCACAAAATGGCGGATTACATATTTTTTGCACAACTCCCTCAATATGGGTATCAAATGAAAGGGATCGACTAGTAGAATAGGTGCCAATATGCCGTGAATTTTTTTTCGATTCGCTTCGACTCTGCGTAAGGCCTCTTGTAAACACGCCGTATAAACGCACGTTTTGTATGGCGTGTTATCCATACGAAACGTGAGTTTCCACGGTGCGGCATGTTTACAAGAGGCCTAACAACCTTTAGTAAGTATAATCTCGCTAAAATGGTCATTCGCAGTGGTCATTTTGCATTCCTTTCGCGCGTCTGATGCGTACGTACTTTCCTACATTCGCCCGGTACCGAAAGCGTTGAGAGTATCATGCATTACCCGATAGTGCGCACGCGCGTAATATGCGACAGCATTATCTTTATTATTGTTTCTAGAGTAATATCTCAATAAGTAACCAAAATCTCAATAAGTACTCAAAAAGTAAGTAAGTGAGTAACCTCAATAGCACGACAGACTATTTTAGACTATTTTAAACTATTTAAGACTATTTAAACTACTTTAGACTACTTATACTGGACTTATTTATTTATTATATCTATCAATACTGCAACTTAACTACACTTACATAATCTTATCAATTCTAATCTAATTAACTATATTATTTGTACCTACCTATTCAATTTAACTGTAATATTCGTATTTCATATGTGTTTAATATAAGAAAAATTACTTAGTTAAGGATAATGATTTGCAATGCCCTGACGGGGCCTATGTTGTGTCATATATGCATGTATGGACTTCAATGCAAATAAATAAATAAATAAGTAAATAAGTAATAATGCAGTGAAATACCCATTAAATACACTGCATTAAGTATTTAAATACGCAAGTAAATAGGGCCAAAGTAAATAGCAGAACAAATGGAAATGTTAGATCATATCTCGCCTGACCTATACCGCACCGCGATAAGCGAGCTGTAGGTAGGCGAAAGATTTGCATAAGGGGTAGGTATAACTGCCTACTGCACTGTCATTAATATGCAGGGATTTGCATATTCAAGCGTTTGCGAAAATAATCTTTCAAAGCCCCGATCAATAGTCGGCAAGACTTGAGTGCTTGAGGAATATATAACTCTTGGTGGTA
This sequence comes from Melanargia galathea, assembly GCA_920104075.1. Taxonomy (NCBI): domain Eukaryota; kingdom Metazoa; phylum Arthropoda; class Insecta; order Lepidoptera; family Nymphalidae; genus Melanargia; species Melanargia galathea. The sequence goes on along the minus strand of OV049867.1, from coordinate 19,427,365 downwards.
AATAAATTTAAACAAGGTTCGCTTTTTGTCGTAGAAAATGATTTAACAAATGAATTAATGAATAGGTAAGGCATATTTTATTTTAAACACTGATTTCAAACAGCTTTGTAACTGATTTATGAAATTGATGAGATCGGATTCATCATCAAACTGTATTGGAATTATCCTGAATTTCTTATCAATCCACAAAAGACGTTTTTATTTTGTCGTCAGATAACTTTAGGGACTTTTTGAAGAGTTAACTCTTAAACGGTAGGTAGGTAACTCGGTATCGTTTCGGAAGGTTAAATCGCTTGACAGCAAGGCTTTGTCGGTAGGATAATAACTAGCCACGGCCGAAGCCTCCTATTCAGATAAACCAGAGACAATTTAGAAATTCCCCCAAATCGTCACGGCCGGGAATCGAATGCGGGACCGAGGTCGTCGATTTAATTGGTCTTTAACAAACGTATACGGCGAGGCATGGTTTGTACAGATATATTCAACCACTAGCGGTCCGCCCCGGCTTCGCCCGTGGTACATATATAGCCTATAGCACTCAGGGATCACGTACATATCCAATGGTGAAAGAATTTTTGAAATCGGTCCTGTAGTTCCTGAGATTAGCGCGTTCAAACAAACAAACTCTTCCGCTTTATTATATTAGTATAGATTACTAATTATCGACTCCAATCTAAATTCCTTATCAAAGCAAATACGGTTGTTTAGTACTATAAGGTACTGCTCTTTCAAAGCGTATCTTCTCGAGGTCGGATCGGTGCAGTGCACAAGCGCTCTTTGCAAATCTTGATTCCAATCTAAATTCCTTATCAAAGAAAACACGGTCGTTTAGTACTAGGTATATATCTGTTCAGAGAGTATATTTAGGTCGCATCGGTGCAGTGCACAAGCGCTCTTTGCGAATCAATACTACCCTGATAAATTGCAACAACCACGAACCTAACTTGCACCGATAACCTACTTACTGTATTACCAGATGCATAGGTCAATTTTTATCAAATTAATTATCTTATGTACTCCCAATTACTCATTTGGTTACACAAACATTTGTTTGTATCAATTTCCTTATGAAGTTCAACGTACAACTTTGACATGTTTATTTGTCTGTGTCTGTGATATTTTTGTAGCTCAACCCGCCTCATTTCATTTGCTAATGACATAATCTAAACCAATGAATGAATGAAATAAGCCCACACTCGCATTGAAGCAGCGTGGCGGGTCTAAGCTCTAAATCCCTCTCCTGTGAGAGAGGAGGCCTGTACCCAGCAGTGGGACGTTAAAAGGTTTTAGTGTAGTGGTGGAAACCAATGAATAAATACTAACTATTACTGCGTAAAGAAGCGACACGCTCTCCCACGTTCAATGATCGTCCGAGACGTAGAAGTACGTCTAGCAGTATTACGTATAGCGCTGTCCTTGTCCCGCTCGATTGGCGTATAGCTTTGTATTTGTAAGTTAGGTTGTATGAAGTGTCAGGGGTGTGACAGATTAGGTATTGAATAATGCGCTAATTCGAAACTGAATACGAGTGATAAGTGGAAAATGACAGATTAAAGATAAGCAAATCACCTACTTACTTAATTAAATACAATAAACAGGTTTTTGCTTATACATTGTTTTACGAAGGACATACATTATCTACACGTGACTTCACCCACGATTTCGTTCACAGCTGGACAAGTTGTCGGTCTACTTAGACATACCGACCTACCTATTCTACTTAATAGACTAGGATTTACAAACGTCGCGGACTTGCGCGGCTTGTATCGAGCGGCTCCCTGCTACTCGGGGACCAAGCTAAAGCCCACCCAGAGATCTGATTATTATATTAATAAAAAAATTACCATATCCATATAAAAAAAGTTATCTTAGTGATACCATAGATTAAAGAAAAAGTATAAAAAGTTTATCAACATCATTACATTAAAGAGATTTATCTATGAAAAGGTTTTAAATGGAAATAATATATTGTATAACCATCTTGAGAGTGCTTCACATAGACTGTGCTAAATACTTATTATTATTAAAATCAGTTCATCGGTTTAATCATGCAATGATAACAAATAGACAGCCACAAAGCCACACTACTTTTGTTTTGTATTGGCTATAAAAATGTGGGGACGAAAACCTTTGGGGTCATCGATATTATCCTACATATAAAACTCCTAATACATAATTTGAAGGTTGCCCAATTTATTTTTAGCCTTCACAAAAAATATATATCAAATAACATTTGGATCCATTTTAAAATAAAAACCGCATTAAACAATCGGATTTAAAAATATAAAGAAGATACATAATTTTGTTTCCCAAAAAACTTTATACATAATAATAATTATGAGAAGAGTGGATTATTTATGTTTTAGGCTTGCCGCACATTGAATTTTATCGCAAATCTTCGTCGACTAACAAACGCTTATTCGCGTACGCGTGTAAATAGTTGATCGGCTTTCGACTTAGCTTAGTTGAGTTAGCCTTTGCGTGTATACAATTTTCAATCGATATTATACAATCGAAATTATAGTATACAATCGATCTTATCGCATAGCAGCTGATATTCTCAGGGGAAGCAACCGATAAATCGCTGGAAAATCTGGCTAGTCGCCTGTGCATATAGCTATTAAGTACTTGACTGGTTGCTTCAACGATATACATGCTTGATCGATAAATAACACAAGTAGCGCGCGGCGTAGTGTTTTAATTTCTAGAGTGTCAAAGTAACTACAAAAGGATATTGTTATAGAACATTTGTAGTAAAGAATAATATTATGGTATGTTCATATTACGACTTCATGTGTCATAATGACTACAGTATATAGTAATGATGAAGAACGTATTCTGCCGCTCGTCCACTTGCACGATTGACGTGGTCACAAGTCGTGACTGCGTCAATATAATTGTGACACACTTTATAATAAAGAAAATGACTTCACCTGTCATAATGACTACAATAATAGCAGTGACCATGAAAACATAGTTATTCTGCCACTCGTCAGTGACGCTGTCACTATTATTATGACACGTATTATAATAAAGAATGTGACTTTACCTGTCATAATGACTAAAATAATCATAGTGATAATCAAGGGCGTCGCCAGCCGCTGGCCAAGGGGGGGGCAAGTTGATATTATAGTATGCGAAAAGTGTAAATAGGACAGTCATATTTTTCAATTGCTGCAAAGTTAGCTCATGATGTGTTCAGAAACTGTAAAATTGGAGACTACTGGTAGTGGTCCTAACAACATATTAAAAAATCAGCATTTTCTTTTCAAACTATAGCATATTTATATTTTCTCAAATCTCTAGGGGGGGGCAGCTGCCCCCCCCTGCCCCTACCTGGCGACGCCCTTGGTGATAATCAAGAATGTATTCGGCTACTCATCAGTGACGCTGTCATTATTACTATGAGACGCTTTATAGTAAAAGAACGAGAAGACTTTATCTGTCATAATGAGTTAAATAATCATAGTGATAATCAAGAACATATTCGGCCACTCAATCATTGACGCTGTCACTATTACTATGATACCACCACCACCACCACTACAGCCTTTTAACGTCCCACTGCTGGGCTCCTCTCTCATAAGAGAGAGCTTAGACCCGCCACGCTGCTCCAATGCGGGTTGGCGTCAAGGGATTACATAATACGCTTTATAGAAATGTAATATGAGCTTACCTGTCATAATGACCACAGTAACTATAGTGATGATGAAGAACGTGTTCTGCCACTCGTCAGTATCCACTTGCACAAATGACGTGGTCACTAAGAGTGACAGCATCACTATAATGAGGGATCCTTGTAGTCTACTTTTCATAGATACCCTGAAAATATAATTACTTTGTAAAGTACTCCAATATATTATACCAATGCAGTTTATTTGTGGTGGAATGCCCACTTGGTGGACAATCTCAGGCAAGTCATTGGCAGCAGCTTGGGCACAAGTTTTGTGTGGCGATCCTTTCAAGCGATATCCTATGTCTGACATCGGACAACCTCCCTGGCGTAGTGGTGAGCGTTGTGGTCTTATAAGTGGGAGGTCCCGGCTTCGATTCCTGGCAGGGGCAATTTGGGATTTTATAATTTATAAATTGTCTCTGGTCTGGTCTGGTGGGAGGTTTCAGCCGTGGCTGGTTACCACCCTACTCGCAAAGCCGTGCCGCCAAGCGATTTAGCGTTCCGGTACGATGCTGTGTAGAAACCGATCAGGGGTATGCATATTGCATACTACTTCCAAGTTAGCCCTCTTCCATCTTAGACTGCATCATTACTTACCATCAGGTGAGATTGCAGTCAAGGGCTTACTTGTAGTTAAATAAAAATGTCCAGTACTGGACATTATCGACTGAGACAACGACATAATTATGTAACACTTGGTGTCATGCATCACTTACCAATGTCCATATAGCGAATTCAAAATAAGAAATATCAAGTTGGGTATAGCGGTCGCCACATTGAGGTAGGATGTGAACTCTGCCTGGAACTGGGTCTTACGCACGTACATTGTGAGGTTGCTGGGTTTGACATCGCGGAATTTGTACATCCAATACTGAAACAGTCATAAATCTGTTAAGTCACAACAGAATCTATACAACTTAAAAAAAAATTAATTAAAGTTGAAGTGATGTAGAAATAAGCTCATAATTTGAATGAAAGTGTTAACCCGAACACACATCCATACTAATATAGAAATGTTACGCTTTCATGCCTAAATTGCTGAACCGATTTTGATGAAATTTGTCAAAGAGATAGATTAGTCCTTGGAGAATGACATAGGCTACTTTTTATCCAGAAAAATCATAGAATTCCCAAGGGATTGTTAAAAACCCAAATTCATACGGAGGAAGTTGCTGGCATCAGCTAGTTTATTACTATATGTTTGCCCATCCCAATTCCCAACTAATCATCGGAAGGGTGGAACAGGGATATTCACATTCACAACTTTAGATTAGATTGCGGAAGTGTTACACTGATAATAAATAATTTCACATGTCATGCTAATTGAATCATCAAGATTTTAGTTCACTATGTTCAAACTTTCAACTGAAAAAAGTTTCATATCTGTATCTAAACTAGTGTTGTAATTAAAGACAGTCTTTTAATTTCAAGACTGAACAGTGAACTCAATTTTTCTGAACTTCTGACTATTGATCTCATGAGTCATCATGACTCATGTCACTCATGAGTCCTACAAAAGTCCTGTCAAAAATGATTCAGCCATTTATGTTCTAAACAAACACAGGCAGTATTAATAACATCTGTTTGAGCTAGGATGTTGTTCAAATAATCAATAATCATATGAGAATAATAAAAGGCAGTTATTTTGAAATCAGACAGACACTTCTATTTTATTTATTTATTTGTATACATTTCTTAGGTCAGAAACCAATAAACACTGAATATTTTAATTTAAACTAAACTATATTTAATTTAAACATTAAGCATTCCCGAACCACACTTTACGAGGCATTGCAATGGCATGCTGGGAACAGCTAGTATTAAATAAAATACATTTACATGCATCATCATTCACATAAAAGACAAAAACAAAGGCATTTTTCATGTACTAAGTAGGTATATCAATTTTTTAGACAGTCCTTTTTATGTATGATATATGAAAAATAATGCATTAAAATTAGTACTCACGTCGTTAGCAGTAATCAAGAAGTTCCAAGGCACGAGAGAGGAAATACCAAACAAATAAAACAAAATGTACACAAAGCAATATCTGTCTCGCGGCTCCTCGCATGTGTTCAGGACTTTAGTGGAGCATGCGTCCTCTACTAACTCCCTCTCCTCCGAATAGTCCACGTCCTCCTCATTCTCAACAGCCTCAATTAAATCTTCATTGTTAATTGATCCTGCTACATCCATTTTTTCGAAACAATTTATGTTCATATATATGAATGATTTAATTTAAAAGCCAATTAAACTGGTTCCAATTCAGCGTTGGTTATACGCGATCACCATACATTTTTATTCGGAAAACTATAGCCAATTAATGAATACAGAATATTTTTAAAAACACGGCCTGCTGTGGATTTTCCATCGATATTTTGTGAATTTTGATCAGGGGGTGTAAACTCTCTTAGAAGAAAATTTATACCTACGGGGGCTGAAATTGCCATTGTTAAAACATTCCGATGATAATTGTACATTTTTTAAGCATTGCAACACTAACTTTTCTAAAGTCATATCCAAGACGGTTATAATTCTTTATGTAGATACTGGAGTCTGCGCCTGAAACAATGTAGGAAAGACAAAGTCCATAATTCAGCTGGGCTATTTTTTCTCTCTAGTTTTTCTGTACCTTTACTTACTACTTACCACTTTATTTAAGTAGTTAAGAACGAGATAAAGCCTGTTCAAGGCCACATTTCTTTGTTTCAACATTTTGTTTGAAGCTCGGCAGGGTGATTCAGAACACTTCGATAACATAATCATCAATCGATTCGGTAAGTTATCGTACGATAAGATGTATTTTCAATTCAGAATAACCGTATCAACCGGGAAGTTGTCGAAACCGAAACAGAATCGAACCGACGTAGATATCGTTCGATTGTCATAATCGCTATTCACAACAACTTTATCAAACGCTATCAAAAGCTATTCACAACAACTTTATCGAATAATATTTTCCGAACATCCGATATTTTTTTACGATTATTTATCGAAAGCTACAGGGCATTCGATATCCTAATCTTTTTGTTCATCTACTCGTCAGATAGGTACTTTTACTGTTATTTCGTGAAAAATATGTTCGGAGCCGCAATTAAAATTGATAGCAATAGCCGCAGTAAATCACCGAGGCGAAGAAGACGCGGTGAAGAGGATTCTTAAGAGACGTAGGTATCTACGGACATTGCTTGATACCTTTAACCCATTTGAGGCAAATGCCTCAACTTTTATGGGAAAATATAATAAAACTTTTGCCAGAATTTGCGTTAATTTTACTAACTAATAAGAGGGGGCATTACAGGAGGCAACACGTAATCATGTAGATTTATATTTTTGGTATGTACATGATTACCAACCAATGCCATAATATATCTCTCGGTAGAGAGTAGTATATTGCTTGCCGTCTGTCCGGACGGACAGACAGGCAGATTGACAGCGGAGTCTTAGCAATAGGGTCCCGTTTTACCCTTTGGGTACGGACAATATCTGTGTGGTATTTACGAGAATAGCTGTAATAATACTTTTGTAGTACACTTCGACGTTTTTCTCTCTAAATCAATAATTTAATGTTATCATTTTAAATAATGACTTTAATTACCTTCAAGATGATTAAAAGTTATTTTTTAATGCTTAATATGAATGTATATTATGTAAAATTTTGGTAAAATAACATACTTCATAAATGCACATGTCTTAATCGCAATGTATCTTATCGATACCGGTATCGTAATCGATATCCAATTGTATGCTTTTATCGTTCTGAATTGCACGAAAAAAAATTTGGATACAAAATCGATACCAAGTCGTATCGACACGGTAAGTTATCGAAGTGTTCTGAATCGCTCTGCAAATTCCATAGGTTCAATTGTTCATGGTCAATTAAGTGTTTTTAAGTTGGTAGTCACTGACGTAATAGTACGTAATGTTGGTAATAATTGTTTTTTTCAAAATGGCGTCTTTGTTATTGTGTGGATAAGTTTCGTAACAATTAAAATATTTAGATTTCTTGCGATCATATTTGTCGCCAGTGATGACCAGAGATGGACCAGTAGACGACATCAGAAGGCTATTCTACTAGTATCATTATTCATTATCAGGTAGATCGAATTACTTTGCTGTGGGCGTCACATGGGTACGGGCCTAATTGAGAAGCCTTCTCATTAACTGACACACTAACTGACTAACCCTACGCCTACCTAGTCGGTACACCACCTCCCCTTTACCGAACCTCTTCCGACCAATCTAATCTACACGACACACATCGCACGATACCACCTACTTTGTACAACACAACCTATATAACACAGTACACCGCACGAACGAAGCAGCGCTCTCGTCGAGAGCCCAGATCGGAATGTGTCGTTGCTTGCGCCCTCTCTCCTATAATGACGTAATGGCGCAATGCTATTCACACTACAATATCAACGAGCCGACACGGCCATACTGACATTCGCACGTCCCCGTGCGACTGCCAGCGTCCAAGGATGTCTACAAAGAACAACACACAGGTGAAGTACACCTCTAAATACGCTCGCCCATCCCTGACACTTCACTGCTTCTAGGTCACCTCCGTCTGTCATGCATCAATTGTCAATCATCACACCAGCTGTCAATCGCATCAACCAACCACCACCTCATGTGATGACGTACAACAGACCCAACCCAACCATCTGTCAATTGCTAGTCATCACCTCAGCTGTCAATCACAATACACATCTGGAAGGAGTGTGTCCTTTCAACCACCTCCCTTGAGTCTGGCCCGGACGACACTTCCTTACCAGGATAGACTCAGGAACTTAATATAACACCCAACCAGTCAGTACTTCAATCTGTCAATTGTCAGTCATCACTTCAGCTGTCAATCGCAATACACATCTGGAAGGAGTGTGTCCTTTCAACCAACTCCCTTGAGCCTGGCCCGGACGACACTCTTACCAGGATCGACTCAGGAACTTACTATAACACAACATCTGGAAGGAGTGTGTCCCTTCAACCAACTCCCACGAGTCTGGCCCGGACGACACTCTTACCAGGATAGACTCCGGAACTCATCTGGGAGGCACTAGTGAATCCTTTCAATCAACACAAATAGTGTGTATGACCCGGATGTCACCACCAAAGCCCAGGATAGACAACATGAAACACACACAACTAGTCAGAGCCCTTCCCACTTGTAACACACGTTTACACGCTGCCACGAATGAAGTGATCCGGAACCTCGACCCGCATGAGCCAGTTCCCTAGACCATTCACTCACCACCTAGCTCACACCAACAACGAACATCACACGTTCACACACTGCCGTAAATGAAGTGATCCGGAACCTCGACCCGCATGAGCCAGTTCCTTAGACCATTCACTCGCCCTCCAATAACAAAGGCCAAAGTCAACGTCATAGTCAAAATAATAATCACAGTCTCTGCTCAAGATCTGCTCAAGAACGTCGACCCATATAGGCCAGTCCATTTAATTAACTACATCACACACGCACTCGTCATTTTCCCTGCCAAGTCCCGAAAATAGCAACACTTATCTGATTAGGATGCAATTGCTATTGCAAACCCTCAATCAAATATCACGGTTAAAGTTACTTTTACAATTACACTTTCAAACTAAAACGAATCTACCACTGGTTCGGAATGCCGCAACCTAGCGAGAAGAACCAGTAAGAAACTCGGCGGCGTCTAACTTTCTAACATAATTGATCAAAAACTACTTCCCGTAAACGCAATCCTATTTCTTTAGTTCCAATCGTGTAAACCATTTATCATTTATCATATCATCATCTTGATGAACCATTTTAAGAACTACAACCTCTTTACGGCTTTATCACAACCACGTTTCGAACTTGCTTACTTTTGAACATCGATGAAGGTACCTGGACAACAGAATTTGGTTAGCAACCAAAACCATTTGTCAAACGAATCATTCATCTCAATAGCAGGTATTTAATTATTCTGCGAGTATTTGTAGAACTTTACTTTCAATTAATCACGATTTTTTTTTTTTTTTGGTTTTTGTTTGTTGGTTTTTGTTACTATCTTAGCGCTCTCGGTTGTTGTCGACATAAAGCTGTCCGCTGACCGGCACGGCCAACCCTGACATTCGATCGTCCTCGAGCGACTAATAATTACCCTCAGCAATCAATAAACCCGAGATCGCCAGCCCCACTTAAAAAAGCCGTCAAAAACCTAGGCAGCCCGCCAGGCCCCTGAAACTATCTCGGTTTCTAATCTAAACACTAGTTATAGTTAACACCACATAAACGCGCAATTTGATCCGATACAATCGGTAACAGTGTGGCCGATCAATTCTCGGAAACCCACACACAATCGCTCAGTACCGTCACGCTTTTATTAACTAAAAATTCCTAGAAAAAGGTGAACAATTGAGTTCACATTTCCATTTGGGTCGGTTACCCGCATATAACATCTCGCTAATTTTATCACGAACCACCTGCCGTAAATCAAAGGTGGTGCATATGACGCTAAACCGTTTACGAGGATTCAACTAAACTAATCTTAAGTTTTCCGGTTGTGACCCTTAAACGCGGTAATCCGTTAATCGAGAAATCCGAGTTTTCGTTAAGCAATGACAATAGTCGCGGTTTATCCTCATCTGGTATATCCGTATCAATATCCGAAAACTATTTTACACATTGAAATAGAAAAAGTATCCGCAGTCATTGCACAACCTGCCTTTAAAATATCACGACTTAACGCAAAAACTCATCTAATATAACGTCCAACAAAAATTTGTAAAGTGGGTGTGTCCATCAATTAAAAATTTCACATAAAATTTGCAAGGTACTATTAACACTTGAATTCTCAATACCGGTAATTCAATTTTATTATAACGCACACCCGATAGCCTATTCGCAATACTTTCGTTAACGAGAAGAATCGCGGCACCGAAATCTTAACAAAATGAAAACGACCCGCGTCGCGCACACAACACCGGTTCTACAAGGCTTTTGTGCCACGAAGGAGACCGACAAACGCAAATGCAGTTAAAGGCTCCGGCTCATCAATTTGCCCTTCAGATCCCACTTCTGATGTCGCCAGTGATGACCAGAGATGGACCAGTAGACGACATCAGAAGGCTATTCTACTAGTATCATTATTCATTATCAGGTAGATCGAATTACTTTGCTGTGGGCGTCACATGGGTACGGGCCTAATTGAGAAGCCTTCTCATTAACTGACACACTAACTGACTAACCCTACGCCTACCTAGTCGGTACACCACCTCCCCTTTACCGAACCTCTTCCGACCAATCTAATCTACACGACACACATCGCACGATACCACCTACTTTGTACAACACAACCTATATAACACAGTACACCGCACGAACGAAGCAGCGCTCTCGTCGAGAGCCCAGATCGGAATGTGTCGTTGCTTGCGCCCTCTCTCCTATAATGACGTAATGGCGCAATGCTATTCACACTACAATATCAACGAGCCGACATATTATAAACTTTAAATACGTCGAGTCGAGCTTCTGTTACTCTGTTTGTGTTTTATAGTGTAGTGCTATTTATATTTGAGACGTTGATTCTGTTTCATTGAAACAAGACTCTTAAGTGGAATTCTTTGCTCGTATGTTTTATTTCATTATCTGACCTGACAAATAAAACAGCAACAACTCGCCGGTAAAGACAACATCAAGTTGATTCGATTTCCTAAAACCTGCTTAAGGAATCTTGCATGGTACGTATAACCTAACCTAACTTAGTAGATTTATATAGATCGACCAGAATCTCATGAAAAATAGGGAAATGAAATTCCAAGGTTAGCAACACTACGGCTGCCCTAGCGATAAACAAAGTAACTGACATTTTTTGTGAAATTGACTTTTTGCATTAACAAAAGTTTTATGTCGAGTAGTTTTTTACCACAGTTTAATATTTCAAATAACTTGAACCGTTTACTGAAATTTAAATTGCCCAGACAAAGTAACTGCACTCACTAACCTGGAATATAAATAAAAAAACCAAGTAAACAACAAGCACAACACAAAAACAAAGTAATTGGATGTTGATCACTTTTTTTTGTATTTAAAATGCAGTTGCTTGATTTTTCGTTTCGTGAAACGATCCCAGGTAAGGTGTTCTGAATGTAATTACTTTGTTTATCACTAGGGCAGCCGAGTTAACCTAGTGTTGCTTACTACAAAATTTAATTTCCCTATTTTTCATGAGATTCTGGTCGATCTCTACTTACTAAAATTCATTCTCTATAAATTTTATACAGACACAAGCACACATTTTGATATTTATAGTGATATCAACAGGCGTGCTTACTGCTTATGTCTATAGTTTCCTGCTAATATACTGATGTGTTACTGTCAACCATTTTCCAGACATTGTAGATACTAGTTAGGAAAAATAATATTGGTAGCCCACCCTTAGTGTTTACTATTTATTAGGTACATATAGGGTAGTAAAAATACTTATATGTTATGGTATATATTATTTGTAATAATTAGTACCAATTAAACAACAAAATCTAGTCTGCCAATCCGCTTGGCCAGCGTGGTACACTATGGCCAAAACCCTTCTCACTCTGTGAGGAGACCCGTGCTCTAGTGAGCCGGTAATAGATTGATCATGATGAATCAACAAAATTGTTTCTTTTCAGATTTGAACTAAGTATGTGATTGAACAGAGGTTTTACTGATTGTACTAAACGGAAGTTACAAAGAACTGCTGTTCCATGTGATGTAATTGAATATGAAAATATTAACAGCATTGTAAATAGTGTCTCATACATATTATGTTTAAAATGATTTTGTATGTATTTGGAAAATAGAGTCTGGCTAATGAAAGATGAGCCTGGGCTTTTTTCCAAACTTTTTAGATGGCAACCCTAAAACGTCGATCGGGAAAAAGAAGATGGCGGTTGTTGGTGATTTTTTATGAGTTTGTTTAGTGAGTATTTTTTGTGATCGAGTCTAAAAATGAAACAAACGATTAAAAGTGGAATGCGGAAGTTGTTGTTTTGCATGATATCTAAATTGAAAGAAAAACAACGGGAGGAAGAGGACGTATTCACACAAAAACAAGATTGTTTACGTGTGATAAGCGATTTCTTTGTAAGTATGACAGTTGATTTTGATACTTGGTTTACATTCGTAAAAGTTATTAATGATGTTTTCTAAAACCATAATATCTCATTCTAATGATATATTACAACTAGCTTCTGCCCGCGGCTTCGCCCGCGTAAATTTTGGCTTTTCTCAAATTCCGAGGGAATCGTGGATTTCTGGTTCCCGTTCCCATTCCCTTTTCCAACCTTAAAACCTAGCCGTAGCTATAGCAATAGATTTCGATTTTTCAAAATCCCGTGGGAACTGTGGTTTTTCCAGGATAAAGTGCAAACGCATACAGATGCATGCAACTATTCTAATAAGTTCAGTAGTTATGGCGTTAAAGAGTAACAAATACACAGACACACATACACACACAAACTTTCGCCTTTATAATATATTATTACGATATATAAGTACGATTTATTACATCATTGATTAAGATTTGTGATTTTAATACTACAATATGTATTTTCTTTGACAGTAAAACTGGAAGATGTATCAAGGACGGATGAAATACTGAAAACAATCGATACACTTTCGGATTTGGAGCAGAAAATAGAATAAGTACCCAAAACCAATACATGGAAGAAATTGCTTTACTATAGCGAATAAAACATAATTATTATTGTATTGTTATTTTTCCTTATACTAATTCTAATGTGATAGTTTGCATTATTCATCTCAACCCCTTTTATTGAGCACGGGTCTCCTCTCAGAATGAGAGGTATTTGGATGTACCCCACAACACTATCCAAGGCATGTAGGTTTCCTTATGATGTTTTCTTTCACCTCTAAGCAAGTAATATTTAGTAAATCATAAAACGCAATTACTCCTTAAAGTCAGAGGTGCATGTCAGGTAACCCAACCCCCTGATGAGGTCTGAAAAACGTAGATGTTTGTAAAAATAGAAATGTGTGAAAACATTACTATGCTGTAATTTAAGCAATAAAAAAAATTATTTGCAAGTATCAAATTGAGTTATTCAAATTTTTTCACTATAATCTTGGGGATGCCCTCCAAATTTTTTTTAAATTTGCCGGGCGATTTCAGGCTCATCTTTCGTTAGCCAGACTCTAGATCGTTTTCAGAAGAAGTGTCAGCCACCACACTCAAAAAAAATCCTTACACATAAATAAATGTGAATTGTTAGAAAGAAAACCTGTTGTTTTATTTTGAATCCTAACTAAAACTTTATTGATAAGGCATTTTGACTCGAAAGAGAACTTGGTGTATTTTATTTCACCAGTTCTCTCTCGAGTCAAAATGCCTTATCTAAAAATATTATTTAGGATAAGTAGGTATAGAATCTCCCGCCGTCAGAGTTGTTGGTGGGCTGAATCTAGATGGCGCTGAACTGTTCTCATTTTTTTACTATGGAGTTTACATTCTTCTCTCGTTAGAGAGTATTTTTGTTCTGTGATTTTGATTTTTAAATTGACAACAATTTGACATTTGGCCACCATTTGACAACATAGACCACAGACCACGAAAAAATTAAGAACTTTGACAGTTGGAAGCAACTTTGCTTCCAACTGTCAAAGTTCTTAATTTTTCGCTAGTTTTTTTGCTAGTTCGGTAAATACTAAATTCTGTACATATTTGTCTAGAAAGTGAATAATTTGTGGCTGACCCGGCTGACCATTCCGTGCTGACCACCAATTTGTCGAAACTCGAACCTACATCACTATGTAATATTCATGTAATATTACAAAATTCAGGAGGATGACGGAATCAGGGAAACTCAAATTATCCTGCGGCTCCAAAATGCAGTGGTTTAAAAAAGATAATACTTAAATATAACTTTATGCTATTCATCACTGCCACTGCACTGGCCCGAGATTTTGAAAACTTTTAATTTTTAGACCTTTCTCTCCGACTGTTTTTCAGGACTTATAAGGGTAGATTTTTTCAAATCCAAAAAATACTGCTTACCAAAATATTAAATTTTTATTAGGTTTAATATTTCCATTTGTCTAGTTTTGTACATTTTACTTACAAAGGTTTTACAAGCATGGTTAAAATTAGATCTGATATAAAATAATACAACTGTAAAAATTAAAAGTTTCATCAAATTAATTTGCATAAATTTAAAGGCTTGGTCTAGAATAAATAAAGAAAATTACTAGGTATTCTATAGGTACTAAAAGAATATACATATTATATTTGTACGTATTGTACGTACCTATATTTGAAAAATAATATTGTATAAAATTATATTTAAAAAAAATAAAAATTTCAAAACTTTTGAAACGATTAACTTACTAGATCTAGAAATATAAATACCTAAGTAAGGACGGACATAAACATCAACTTATTAACTACAATATTTAATTATTCTTAAATACTAAGCGGTCACAGTTTTTTAAAATATATTTTTTATAAACTTATACAAAAATAATTTAAATTAAAAACCATAGCTACTTACGACTAAGTTGTGATTAGGTACGATTGCAAACATTTTTTTTTTTAATATTATTTGTTACAAAAATAATTTCTAAAGTTTTAGCAGTTGTCTATGGTAACAAAAATTACAACGTATAAAATCGATTATTATCTGTCAATTAATGAGATCGTGTCTACATAACTTCTTCAGTCCTAAATAATTATTTTTTTTTATTAAAATAATAATTTTATCGAAAATACAGGCTAACCCATAGGAATAATAATTTTACTTTTTAACAACGTTGAAATTATTACGATTTTCTACTTATAAAGTAAATATTAAAAAAGGATACATAAAAATAGATAAGTAAATAAATGCAAGTGTGCAAATCGTAAGACATTTTCAGTCTTTTCATAGTAGGTAAGTATGTCTTATAATATTTAGTTACATTTCGTTACCTAAGAACTAAGTAATTAAAATTTAGCTTTATTACATTAATCGTATTTAGTACATTATTTTATTTCAAAAATATTTATATAGTTTTAGAACTTTTTGAAGGCCACTGGTGGACGGTTATTCTAATGACGGTATTTAAACTTTATAATTTTCTTACGCGATAGAAGGTATCATAGACACAAAAATCTGCTATCTGCTTACTACCTTCACTTGTCAAATTATGATGACATACTTATTATAATCCTATATTTTAAACAATATTCGACCCTGTTACTAGAACATAACGGTTAAAATATATTTTTGGTTAATTTATTAATCACTACATAGCAGTTTCCAACGGTTGACTATGAGATCGGCTCTCTTCGGATAGTGCAGGGTTCATTTGCGAGTCCTCGAAGTCGAAATTCGTTTCTAATAATGCTTCGGATCGTGAGCGAGCGTGGAAATCAGAGGGGTATGAGAGGTCGGGGGACGAGTGTGGCGAAGGTTCGTATGGATAATGGGGAGTTTGTAGTGGACTGGGTAATCGATCGTCGTAGTATCCGGGTTCATCTATAAAGTAAAAACTCAGTTAAAACACAAACATTAAAATATCATCTTCTGTGGGGTTATGCCGAGTGTGTGCACCTCGACCTGTGCCTCGACAATGCTACAAGATTTCAAATATCGAAAAACTACATTATCAGGGTGAAATGGACCCAATTTTAAAGTCCATATTTCCAATTTTTATTTAGCAAAATAACCGCTTGGGGAGCGCTGACTTTGAAGTTAATGTGTTTAATTCGATCAACGTTGAGCTGCAATGTACAAACTGAGCCTACCGTTTGACGAATCCAAAAGCATTTCGGATTATAAAAATTGAAATTTTTGTTTATACAAATTTAATAACAGATATAACCAAACAACAAAAATCTGTGAATAATTTGAAAATATCAATTTTTAATATAAAAAAACTATAATTATAATTAGGTAGATATACAGTGTGTCCCGGATCGAACTA
Organism: Melanargia galathea; assembly: GCA_920104075.1. Lineage (NCBI taxonomy): Eukaryota > Metazoa > Arthropoda > Insecta > Lepidoptera > Nymphalidae > Melanargia > Melanargia galathea. The sequence continues at coordinate 19,410,755 of OV049867.1, read as the reverse complement.
GCGATATTTTAGGGGCGTATTCTACAACTCATTACCATTTTAAAAATACCACTTACTAGGGCCTGCCCCTCTCCCCCTACCAGGGACAGCCATTTCAATTTCGTGTGCGTTTTTGTGGGTATGTGCGCCCAAAAACTGTAATAACTCGATAGTCTGTTGCTGTCTTCAAATGACCTTATTCGATTGGATACAATATTCTACATCACTAAACACCAAACAACATTGTAAAATGTTATTTAAATAACTCGATCAAAAATGCTTTGGAATAAAAAGAAATTGCTCAAAAATATTGAAAACTACAAAGTTTTTTCTGGATTTTGCAAAAACGAGGTCATAATACCACGTTGTTAAGTTTTAAATCGACAGCTTTTGAAATAAGCAACAAAACGACATAAAAATTTATATGAATAAGGTCATTTGAAGACCTATACAGCAACAGACTTTCGAGTTATTACATTTTTTGTGCGCACATACCCATAAAATGCACACGAAATTGAAATGGCTGTCCCTAGGAGGGGGAGGGGGGTAGGCCCTAGTAAGTGGTATTTTTAGAATGGTAATGAGTTGTAGAGTACGCCCCTAAAATATCGCTAGTTCGATCCCGGACACACTGTATATACCTAAATAAAAGTTTTATTGAAAGTATACCTTCAATTTGCCTCTGCCCGAATGTAGTCGTCGGCATAGCCCCGGGTGGTGGTGGTTCTGGGTTCCTCTGCCTCAACTCCATCAAGAACGACAACTTTGGCTGACCGCCGTGATTCGGCGCTCCATACGGTCCAAATAATTTCCCCTCCCTCTCTAATTCCTGTTTAAAGAATATCGGATCATCGGATTTGTCGATACCTCGTAAAGGTAGGGTGTCCGATGTGAAATATTGGGAGTCACTCGTCGGTGATAGCGTGTCGTCATCTTGGGGTGTTGTGAGACCACCAGGATGGTGTATGATTGGTAGTTCCTCAGTTGCAACCGTATTCATCGAAGGTGCAGCGCTAGCGCCAGAATTTTCTCTGTACCCTTCGTTTTTATACGCCAGGTCATATTTAACGTTCTGTGGGACGCTGTATTCTGGAGAGGCGGGTTTCCTATTGAACGTGCTGTGCTTCAGCTGGATGATGTTGTTGGGGTTGTGCGCCTCGTAAATGTCGAAGCTCTGGTTGTCTTCGATGGAGGAATTGAATTGGCTTTTTTCCATTGACTCCATAGATGCGGTGGACGCGAGCATTTTTCTGTAGTCTGATCCTTTTGTAAGCGTTTCAGTGGAGCGGGTGCTCTGTAAAAAAATTAATTTGGTTAGGGCTGAAGACTCCATAGATTAAATAAATAAATAAAACAAAAGACTACACAGATTAATCCCAACTTTTAAGTGTTCCTTACCATTTGTGTCATTTTTCTCCTGTAAGGCGTGTCAGGGAATCCTCCATTGATGCTGCCGATCGAACGGACAGAGTGAAGAGATTGTCTAATGGAGTTGCGTCGTTCCAATCTTTGAAGATGTCTGAAATAATGAAAATCAGATTGAAAACAGAAGTTGAAGATCTAATATGGGGTCAATACAAACTGTCAATGGATGTAAAAATTCACCTGTGCTTAGATTTTGAGTACCAGCAGACAAGTGCAGCCCCAACTAAAATGACGGCTGCCAGGAGCACTCCGACGAACGCTACAGCTAATGTGTCCCCTCGCCAGGACATCGGATCGATAGTTATTTTGGGATCTAGAAGGAGATACTTTTTATAGCCAGGTTCAAGTTGAAAAGTTTAATTTTTTAAGACCAAGTTGGGCTAAAGCTAAGGCAAAATTTTCCAAGAGCCTGCAAATATATCATCATCATCAACCCATTACCGGCCCACTACAGGGCAAAGGTCTCCTTTCAGAATGAGAAAGGCCGTAGTCCACCACGCTGGCCAAGTGCGGATTGGTAGACTTCACACGCTTTTGAGAACATTATGGAGAACTCTCAGGCATGCAGGTTTCCTTCACTGAGCAAATTATATTTAATTGCTTAAAGCGCACATAATTCCGAAGAGGTGCGTGCCAGGGATCTAACCCCGAAAGGCAGTCCGATGTCTTAACCACTAGGCTATCCACCACTTACTATGCTATCACCGCAAACACATTATACATCTTGCAAAAATAACAGGACGAAAAAAAATTTACCGATTTCACAAATAAAAGTATTCTTCTGATTACAATCCGTAATCTCTACATCCGAGAAAGCGAAGGACGTGCACTGAGTGACATAGTCGATGTGGTTGACCCACACCCTGTCTCCGTATTGGAACCACTGGTTCTGGCGTTGTATGAATTCGTAGAGCACATCGTAGTTGCCGGATACGTATGGCATTGATGAATTGTCGGACTGTAACAGAGAATTTAAATGAGAAACCAAAAAATATTAATAATAAAAAATTGGTTATCTTCTTTAGCTTTTATCTACCATAGGTTTGATGTGCTGTGTCATTTTGACTATCTTCATTTCCTATTGCCGGCTGTGAAACACGTGACAAGCCTTTAATGAACTGCACCTAATTAATGTTTCATAAGAACAAGCGAGCAATATTGATTCTGAACTTTTATTGGTTGTAGAACTTGTAGATCTATCGTTATTTATATCATTAATATTATTTCCCAGATTTCTCCTGTGTACCTACTCCTTGATCTACCACAATTTGCTGTCTCCTATATCAAGACGAGCCCGCCAATCCGCACTGGAGTAGCGTGGCAGGTCTTAGCGCTAAGTCCCTCTCTCCTATGAGAGAGGAAGCCTATGGCAAGCAGTAGGATTTTATGGAGCTGTACTGGTGGTGAATACGAAGACTAGACGTAATCAATGATATCAGAAAGGTTTAAAAGAAGATGCTCACCAAGCAGAAAAGCCTAGCTTCCTCGTATGTCATAGGAGCACCCACGTACATATAGCAAGTTCCAGCCACTGGGTCCCATCCGGGTGGACACTTCCCTCCTCCCAACACAGTCTGATTGTTCATGTAAAATGGCCTGTGAATAAATTTTCAAAATTAAAAAAAATTTAAATTTTCAAAATTTTCGAATCAATTAATATTCAAAGATTCCGCAAAAAAAAATATTCTCGGACATAGTGTCCCAGGTGCAGATTTTCTCAATAAGATCAGTTAAATAAGTAGGAAACATCAAACATCTAAGTATTCATCATGGATGAATCTTCTCGGGCCTGCAATGAGAGCGTAGATGCAATATAGCTACAAATGTCTCTTCAGCCAAAACAAACGAGCAAACTAAAGTGTCCCTCAAAATTGAAAGCTACCTTCAATATTAAATTGCGGGTAGTTCGAGTGATTAGGATGACGAAGAAGATATTATTACCTGTAGTCCACTTCAAGTAGCAACGGGTTGTCAGACTCGTCTCTGATACGGCCCGCCACAGCCAGGCTTTCGTTGTAGCTCCAGTAGTTGTGTTTGGCATCTATACGCGTACGCCACAGGTCGAGAGCACTAAAATATTACAAGTTTTGTGTAATGGTCCTTTAAAACCGAATCGATTAAAGAGATTTAGAAGTATTCTTTTAATCTTTTATTTTATGTTACTTTGGTTTATTTTATGAAAAAATCTTTATCTTATGGAGGATTTTAATATCATAAAATATGTCATGCATTAGCGCCATTAGCTAAACATATGGATCACCGCCGCGCCGGCTGTAATCTAGATAGAATATGGCGTTTCATACTAAGTCCCAAACTCCCAAAACCCATATCAGCAATCAGTAAAAACCAAGTTTTTTTTTTGTTAAAATATCAGATACGCAGATATAAGTATATGCAAGACTTACCTCACATAATTTGGGTTAAAATCGACAAAGCTATGGTCCGGCCAGCCATGCAACAAAAACATGCAATTTATTAATTTAATTTTGAAAACTTCTTTCAGTTTAAACCGATCATTTTGTATAAACAAATCTGGGCTTATTCTATATCAAATAGATATTAAATAGTCATGCAAAGCTTCCTCCCACGGATGAGGAAATAGGTAGGTATAAATATTATTTACCCAAATATGTTAAATAACAGTGACGATGTAAATTTTAACAATTTATAACTTAAAATTAGTGTTATTATAAAAGACTTACATAGATCTGTTGACGGTAATCATTTCGTAATCGTTGTCGGGGTTGAAAAAGATGTTATCAACATAATGTTGCCCGGCTGTACCAGCAACAACTGTGGCGCGCCCATCGCGATCTAGAGCATAGTTCCTGAAATAATAATTAGAAAGCTTGTCTAATTTTTTCTACGGTATGTAACGGTTACACTGATCGTGTAAGAATCCAACCGAAGACTTGGTAAAAGACATACGTAGGTGCTGATACAAAAAATGCGGCATTGGGAGGTGGAGAAAGAAGAATAAATTGACAAATGTGTATCTAAAATCAGTAAAGGGACGAAATGTTCAAATGATACAAACTTAGAATGCGTAAAGATCTGGGAAACTATCGCATTACTATCCTAAGAAATCCCTCTCTCCCTATGTGATTTGATGGAGGAATTTCAGAAATGAGACTGAAAGAGAAAAACTTTAAAATCCTCCAAGTCACTTACCTATAAAATCCATTATGCGATGTCGTTTGGTAGATAGGCAAGCGCACTTTGTGGAAACCAGACACCTCCAAAATTCGGAGCCCAGTGTTTCGGTGTACGTAGTTGTGCGTGAAATTAGATACCACTTGGCGTAGAACTATGACGTCTGTATAATTTGCTCGGTTGCGAGTGAAGTAATTACGGTAGATCGTCACTTCTTGATACGGTGATGATTGACGGCCTGAATAAAATAATGGATAATCAGATGTTGAGAAAGTACCAGAAAAATACGAAGAGTTTTAAAAAAATGTAAAGGATAGTTTTGTTCTTCAAGTTTAATCAATTTACCTTCAACTTTGAGGCATGGAAGATCGTGATTAGATAAAAATAAATTGTTGTGAATCCATCCACGTAGAGAAGTAGCCGAGCTTCGTGAATCTGCTCTAACTAGTATACCACCGACATTATTGCGTACTAGATTGTTCTGAAACAAAAGAAATACACTTTAAGCAAGAAGAATATTACAATTTACTGTGTCGTTAATACTGTTTCATTCATACAACTTACTCTGAATACTAGAGTCTGTGTGTTCTGGACATCGACTCTTACAGCAGCTTGGCATGTAGTGAAGTTACCGTAAAGCTTCAGACAGTTGTTGGTAATCTCATTCCTAGAGATGGCCACTAACGGATTGACCTCTCCCACGGATTGGTATGTGATAGCGCCGTCGCGATTATTGATAAACTCAGTGTTAGATATATTATGTTGAACATCACGACCTGAAATAATTACGATGGATAAATAAAAAGTCTTAACTCATAAAATTATATAAATTGAGAAAAAATGATGATGATACTTACTAAGCCCAATAGCAGAAATTGGCAGCGTGACTATTTCAGCAATAAACCCATGCACCGCTGAAGCACCATTCGCAAACAGTTTGACGCTAAGACTTGCGCTGTCAGTTCTGAATAACTTCTTTTCGTCTGGCGATCCATGTTCTAAGTATCCAATTTGAGGTGCTGTTATATTGTAAATGTCTCCATCGTACATAGTTAATGAGTCGCGTTTTCCATAGTTGAGGGTATGATTGAATAAATTAAACTGTAACAGTCTAAACCCGAAAGGTTTTACTCTGAACATGCTCTTGAAAATTTTCACGCAATTTACTGGGTTGTTGTCATATTTGTAATAAATTAGTACTCTCTCTTCTACAGTTATTACTTTCGAGCTATCGCATATATCGATCAGAGAAAACAAATGGTAAGGAAGATTTAGGTCCCTTAAAGGCGTGAAGCTCGATTCATCTGACTCCCTACCTTCGCCATTCAAAGATATAGCACTGACTCCTTCCCCTAATATATCAGTTAGAGAATTAAACGATACGCTTATTGTATCTGTTGGTGATATCAAATTAATGCCATGGTGCGCACATTTACTTATGTTAACATTTTCAATGCTTGGATTTTTTATGATACTTTGAATAGCGGGTGATTTTTCATTGTGCAATATGCCCGCACCAATAATTTGCAAGTGCTTCAATTGACTTTCAGCTTTTTTTAAAGTCTCATGTGTGTGGTGATCGTGAATTCGGTGTTCATAGAGAGAATATTCGAACTCCGGATTCGTAAATCTTATTCCGCCCCAATAATCAAGATTTTCGTCTAGATTTCTTGAACCACAGTGTATGAATACAAAATCAGAATCCCATTTGCATTCATGTCGATGTCCGTAGAGTTGACCATTCAGCCGAATTGGGCAGTCTTCGTAACGATCTTCTGTGCCGACACATTGTAATGGTTCGGGCCATGACCATATACGAGAGAGAGAATTACTGTGATATTCTACTCTTCTGTCGTGTGCAAAAAATACGTTTATTGGATCAAAGCCCAACTCTCGGCATACTACTTGCGCATTTCTCTCTGTAAATCGATTATCGCACATAGGTACCCACTGTAACGTCGTCTTGTTATAATATTCCAAGAAACCTTCATTTTTTCTCGTCATATTATCGTCACCAATGGAACAATTTCTACCAGTACACAACCTGATCGAGTCCTGAACGATTAGTGTTTCTAACTGCCTTCTATGTTTATGGTGACCAGATGAATACAGACTTGTATCCCTTTTCTCAATTGTACTGGGTTCCGCATTAGATAATAATGATTTTGATTTCATGAAAATTGGTAACTGACTATGACCTATTGCACGGAGAGTGCCCATAACAAGTATTCCAACATTTGGAGCAAACTCCATCACAACTCCAGGATTAATGGTAAGCGTTACGTCTGGCATTACAGTAATATCTGATTTAATGAAATAAGGCGTAATACGCGCATCCAACGTTAAATCTGACGTTAACCGTCCACCAAACTCATCAAAGTTAATAATACTTTCAGGGCTAAATGTTGCAGATACACTGGAATCAAAGTTATCCTCTAATAAATACGGCATATACGTTGCAACTGCGTGATTATTCCAGTCATCAAAATCAAATATTCGATTCCTTATTTCTTTCTCGTCAGCACTACCCCACCAGTTTTCAACGACATCAAGCAGGTTATTGATTTTAGCAGTTCTTATTCCGGCTACTAAAGTATATAGTAATGCATTGTTTCCAAAAAGATTTCTGCTCACTTTTACTTTCTGAATACCTTTAAAACCTATAACATACGTAGGTTCGACATTTCTCGTCAAAGCTCCACGATTTACTAGTGTTTCATATCTATTATTTTTTACTTGATTATACACGAATACCGCGTAGACGAATCCCATTATTTCACTTTGACTATCCATAGAGAACTGAACCATATATTGACCATTATTATTTTCTATAATATTTCTATCTATTTTCATTTTCTTTTCCATTCCTTGAACAGAAATGAGACCTGTCTTACAGTCATTATCAGTAAAAATGTTTTTCGTTATGTTAATTGAAGCAAAGTGACCATCTATAAGAAACCCAAATTTTTTATTGTTACGCCAAGTGTTATTGTGCAAATATACTGAATGGGTGAAATTTTCATTATACTGCCAGACATATGGTAAACTTATATCAAAACCTCCATATTTGTTCCTTTCAAAAGTGTTATCCTGCATTACATAATGATATAGGTTATTAGAGCTTCTTAAATCTCGAGCGAAATGGTGAATACCTTTTCCATTGTCTGTGATTAGAGTGTTGTTAATCATTAAAGTTATTTCTGTTATGTTGCTTTCATGAATATCCCAGAAAGGTGTATTGATATAGATTGCTTCTTCTGTATTGTGTGCTATTTCACAATTAATTATTTTCATGGTCTCATTAGCTTTTCGTAAGAAGTGGTCACCAATTTCATTTAAAAAGCGGTTATAATATGAAGCTTTAATGCCTTTTGTATTACCCTTGATTTTTGTATTAACAACTTGAAGAGTTGGAATGGGTCCACTAATAATTCTATTTCTGATGTTTTGTATCGGCGCTTCTATTGCAGTTACTACTAGGACTACATTACCTAAAGCTCTAAGACCACTTTCGTATTTCAATACCACTCCGAAAGTAATACTGGTCGTAGGAAATGTAGCTAGATCACGATCCAGACACCATACAGTACTAGCTTCATTAATGTTTTGCGAATCGTATATACATATACGTTCAGTAGAGAAGTTGTGTATTGGATTCAATAGTTGTAATCCAAGTACAAAACCGGGATTACATTTAATATTATAGGTTTTCACAATATTCTCACCACCATTTTTTGTAAAAACTATATGCCTTGTTTCTCCGTTTACTAAAGATATGTCTGTTTCATATTCGGGTATCATTATTGGGCGATAATTAGACTCATCCAAGTTAAACCCCGGATCCAAACTGAACCAACCTGCTAGCTCTCTTTGCTGAGGTCCTGTTATATGAGGATTGTGAGATATACCAGCTAAATTATTATTCTCAATAATAGAACTATAAACTTTTAGACCTAATTGTTTAAAACTCATGCCGCTTCCTCTGTTATTACTGAATTCAGAATTGCGCACAGTATTAATCGCATCAACCCCATATAAATCAGAGTACAGAATTCCAAGTCCGTCGTGGTAGTTGTTAGACACTTTAATACTTTCCAGACTATGTCGCGCAAAATCTATCTGGAGAGCAGGTTTAAAAGAATTAGAAGTGTAATCTAGAAGACCTGCTTTTTCAATACTTATGTATTGTAAGTCTGCCCTTTCGGCAATAACACTAAATCTGACACCTGCCCAACTGGTTTCGTAGCATCTTATGCCAACATCATTATCATGTGTGCAAGAATTTTCAAAACTCTCAGTCATTTCTGCTCTGCATTTTGTTATATCGTTATCAAATTCCGTACAATCTACATTAGATAAAATTATATCTTCTGTCATACCAGCACTTGGGATTTCATTAGGTTCTAAAAACCAATCATCTGGATTTAAAGCTAAGCCAACTTGATTGCATACTAACGCTGCATTTATTATATTCCATCCGTAATTACATACTGTTCCCCATTTACCATCAATTCGAACTTGCAGCCTTCCTTCATGAGGTGTTCTGCCACCTAAAAGTCTTATTGGCACAATGGGTTCCTGATACCCTGGTGTGGTAGGATCTATTTCCGGATCGATTTCATATATACTATCATTCGTCATAACAACTTCTTCTTTCAAGGTAAATGCAATATCATTGGGTCGTTTTCCTCTTGCTTCTATTTTACCAGCGACCATAATACCTACAGAAGGCGGAAATTTCAATGTGACGCCAGATTGTAAAATTAACCTACCACCAGGACGTATATTTATATCCTTATCTACATCGTATTCTCCTTGTCTAATTATTTCTATTCCTTCCACTTCACCACCGACTACGGAGGATCCAGGTACGTTAAATGGAGGCACATAGAGTGAATTATAATTAATTTGTGTGGCACCAGGGTTGCTATTATGAAGTAAGTAAGGCATAAAAGTTATTTTAGCTAAGTTATATCTATCTTTCCTATGAAATAATCTATTATAAACTTTTTCTTCTTCAGCATATCCGAGCCAGTTGTAAGAGCAATTGAGAATTTTACTTTGGTCCTCTACATGTGATCCTATTTCATATTGGGCTTCTGGATTACTTATTATATTTCTGTAAACATCAATATTACTCGAAGCTAAAACTATAGTCGCTGCAACCCGGCTTCTCGGAATTAGTCTCGATGACAAACCTTCTATTGGTTCAAATGGTTCCCTTACTTTGTTGTCTCGTAAAAAATTTCTAGAAAATAATATATATTGGAAATCACTGTAGGGCGACAGACCAAGGTTTACAACAAATGGTCCCTTATTCCCATAGAAGTAATTATGCTGTATAAGAAATCTGGCGGGCAATATTTCAAATTCTTCGAGATATTTTCCTTTTATTCTATTTAATATTGCAATAGCACCATAGTCACCTTGCTCAAAATAATTGTGCTCGATTCTGCCAATGACATTAAGAGCCGGTTGAATTCTTATTGGCACTCGTTGATTTTGATAAAATCTATTATGTCCTATCTGTAAATTGAGCATTTTAATAGGATTATTTAACTTCCAGCACGTAGAGATGTCTACTGTGCTTTCTATACTTGCATTAAACCAATTCCCTGTAACATTGACCCAACTATCTCCACAAAAATTTCCATGTAATATGCCTACTTCTAGATTTCTAAATATTTCAGAGTATTCAACGACTGTTGTTTGATTTAATGGCACATATTCGGTTTCTTGAGTATCGTTCATCCAAACAGCGATACCATATCCTTGATTTGAGCTTATTGTACTACGTGAGATATTTCGATTACCGCCTGTCACAGTTATATTGACACCATCACCTTGATTGAACGATATTCTACTTTCAGTGATATTAACATCTCCCGCGCCACTAACCACTTGGAGGCCGGCCACGTGATTATTATTCGATATAGATGTACGGTGAATATGTATTTGAGATCGAAGATTTTCTATCACAACGCCTCTACCATTGTTGTCTGAAATAATTGTGTCTGTTACATTTAAATCGTACATTTTACTGATTCCAGAAGTCAGTCTAAGGAACCCAACAATATCGGTTCTTGTGTCGGCACGGAATCTCACATGCATTCGGCTTCTCGTCGATGTAACACTTTGTGGTCGTGTGTTATTTCTAATGCTGAAAGTTAGCAGCAGTTTATCATTTGGTGTTAAGCCGTCGTAAACAAAAATTTCACCGGTATTATTTTTATTTGTCGTTATCTTTAAGAAATTAAGAGTGAGGACATGATCTGGTCGCGTGTAAAACTTTTGACTGCAGTCTCTTTCCATATTTGAATATCTCGATTGCTCGAGAGACATTTGAATTGGAAAAGTTTGACTAGGTGTCGATGCGAGTGTGCATAAATCGAATATTTCACTACGATCAAACTTCTCGTCTATGTTCATTTCGTGCACCACGTATTTGACCCCGTCGCCACCGTTGTCGTGAATCAAGCAATTTTCTATCTTCGTCATGCCATAAGTTGAATTAACATACACGCCGTACCCTCTATTGTTTTGTATTGTGCAGTTATTAATCATTATAGGAGCGTTTGGTGAGGTAACGTTGATAGCGTTGAATGCTGAATTTGATATTTCTATGTCCTCCATCATCGGTGGTACGCCTTTAATATCTAGAGCACTTGTTGCGTTATTATCTCTGCCCATTCCCGCGTTTCTTATAGCCACGTGCACTAGTCTGGACATAGACGTGGGAACGAATAATGTGTTTGCGGCTGTGAGTATTCTTTCGAAAACTGCATTTTCAAATCGTATGCCTCTCCAGTGGATTCCGGAGTGTCCCAGCTCGTTATCGTCGTGATGTGGCAAGCATTGGATGCCGAGATCGGGGTGAAAGTCACAAACACCAGAGCCTAGTTGCCTTGAATTCCAGTCGCATTGAAAGAGGTCGTACTCTGTGCCTTTACACTTGGGTTCCTCGAGTAACAGCCGCGCCCGCCGGCCCGGCTGCCGATCCATCCAGTTGTAAAACGTTCCGCCCATGAAGCCTAATTGTCTGCACGCTGTTTCCATGTCGTTGATGGTCCAACTGGAAAAGAAAACGTTTTCTATTTTGTTATACGTTTTCTAAAATAGATTTCTATTATGAACTAAGTACTTAGGGTTGAGTTCTTTATTATATTGTTGATTCTTGACTATAAAATTTTTGATGAATATTTTAATTAGTGATGTTATTGTTGAACTTACTTTCTTGAATTGGTACAAACAGATCTCCATTGTCCTCTGTGTAAGAGTTGAACTCTTCCCGCTAATATTGACGGTCCATCAACGAGACGGATGTCAGGGAATGGCCTCGGTTGCTTTTGTGGTTCTTCTGTGCTCGTAAAAGTTATGTTTTTGCCAGGTTCTCCCTGAAAAGATAAAAGGTTACAAATAGCTACTGTAAATTTTTGTGACAGTTGTCCACAACTTCATTCGACGCGTTGGATGTGAATGATATAGTTGCCTGTATACCTTGCAAAATGTTCTAGACCTTGTTTAACTCTAATAAATAGTTTAGAAGTTAGAAGCGAATGTACAGACTAAGGAAGATTGCGTCTTCGTTCTAAACTATTCTTCCGAGCTGGATACTGGGGAGTGTAATATAATAACAAGCTATGCTTCGGCTATCAAAAGTATAATCATATATTTTAAAAAGACTTTTCTATGTATTATATAAAATTGTCCAAGCTGAACGGGATTTTCCGTCGTCCATTGTCTGCACCACGGATTCGTTCAAAGCGTAAAATTTAAGTACTTTTCTTTAGCTTTGTTTCGAACCTAAACATTATCTCGTTTTCGAAATTTACCGGCGGAACCCATTGCTACGTCCGATTCGCACGTCCGCCTATTCGCGATACGAATCGCCCCCGCTGTTTACATCATCTAATCGAACCGGACGCTGGGGTCTCGGTGCACTGTTCACGCAAAATGCATTTTGTCATAATTTCATTGTTGGGAAGTAGGAAATGTTGCGAAAGTAAGTATCAATGAATAGACTATACCAAAATTTAGCAAAGTAATGGTCATCGTCATTCTTATTGATTACAATCTATTGCGGAATTTAGTGTTCATTGTTCTTGTGAATTCTCCTTGTTCATAAAAACTCCTTAATTTCTAAGTTAAAACGAATACCAACAGACCGTATTTTAACTTTAGATTATTAATTCTAAAAGTCGAGAGGACATTATGCGTGGTCCTTCGAGCCGGATGCTATAGATGCGTGTCTTTTTTAGCCGACTACGGCAAATCCAAAAGGAAAGGTTGTGATTTTAGCAGTCTATGTATGTATGTGGTCAATTTTTGTGTGAGATTCTGTGTGTACCACCGTAGCGCCTAAACTACTAGACCGATTTTGATAAATGAGGTGTCTATTGATTCTTTGTTATGGTCCGGGTGCCATAGGCTACATTTTATTTACGAAAAAGTCAAGAAGTGACCTTCGCGCGGCTTTCTAGATTATTAAATTAGTAATTCCGATAGACATAACAGATAGCGCCACTAGTTGCTTGACCCGCGTTTTCACATACTAATTTATTATTAAATTATTGCGTAGTCGGGTTTTAGTTTACGAACTTTATATTTGTTAAACGTAGCGAGTCTATTAAGTTAAGAGGAATACTTTTAACCGACAGTTGTTACTTAAGCGTTAAATTACATCGAAACCTTCATTTAAAACTATCAGATACAGTTGAATAAATTACATCACACAGCATGAACGGTATGAATAAGCTTCCTATACTATTGCATAATTTTTCAATAGATACCCATTGTATTATGCTCCTTATTTCTATCGACATACAGGTCAATTACAAATCTACGTATGGTCATCGGTCGGGGGCCAGGGCCAAATTGTATAAGGTACGTGACGGTATGAATGAGAGAGAGGTGAAAAGACAGGAAGTCGTATTTGTGAAGTGCAAGGGCGAATGCGTGGGCTGCTCGCGCGCCGCTTTCGGGCATATGACATCATAGCTATTACCTATCGTGTCATGACCTTCGATTCGACAGCTGTATTAGAGGTCATTAGTCTGAGCAACATTGGACACACCCGTCTTTATGGTCGCCGGCAAAATTAACGAACTCGAGTCGTTAAAGTAAAAACTTGTAACTACGAGTGGCATATTCGATGAATTTGCGTTAACCCTAGAATACTAAACTATCGTAAAAATTACGACGGCAATATGACGATTCCTAAAAATAACAATGTTCGCGTTGTTCCCGCGCCCCCCGCTTCACAGTACCTTCCTAATTTGTTCCGTCCATGTGTTTTGTGCTGTGATTGTTGTCAGGTATCAATTGTGTGTTGATTTATAGCAAGAGTGTCGTAAAATTTACGAAAGTTTAGTGTTTACGTGACTTTTGAGCAAAGGTGAGTGCACTTGTTTGTATCACTTATTTATTAAGATTTTATATTGATTACAGTTCATTTTGTGTTTTATATAAATGTTCACCACTATGTCTCACTTATATTTGTTTCTTTTGCTTCAAGTACTTTGTTTTAGATGTCTCGACGACTGAGTCAACGAGATTAGCCGGTTGTTGTTGGAGGTGGATACTCATGAAGATGATGAAGAAAGCGCATAACAACAAGAGATATTGAGAGAGCTCATAAAGAAACAGTAAATCAGCCAATCCAGATGAGAATTTGTTTTGGAAATGGCTTATGATCTTATGGAGCCTCAGCTGAAAGAGAGAATAAATATTCCTACTTTGCGACGTGAAATAAAAGAGCTAATAAAAATTATCTTACACTTTGAATATGTTCCTGAAGCAGTAATAATTCAAGAACCAAATTCAAGAAAAATATGTGACTTTTATCCATCCAAGTCATGAAAAATTACAACAAACGTTTACATGAAATGTAAAAGAGCCATCCGTAGGGCACATAACATGAACATGTGTCCCAACTGTGTAAAATATTTTTTTTAATTTTTTTTTATTATTACGTAATCTTTTAAACCCAAAGAATGTTACTATTAATTCTAAAATAATAAAAGTTTTTTATTTTCTTATTTATTCCCGTTTCATTTCTGTCGTAATTTTTACGAAAGTTTAGTAACAACGTCACTCGTAGGATAGTTTAGTATTCTAGGGTTAAATGCTACGTTGTTTTTGCAGGTCGTTAATGAATTCATGATGGGTATAGCAAGTTTTGGGGATCTTATATGTTAAGGCTTCTAATATCATTAACGGTACCTAATTAATGATATTAGAAGTAGACGTATAACCGAACCTAACTGATGAATGCACATTCTGTGAATAATATACAAATACCAATAACTGGTTTATGCAAAACCAGTTTAAAAACATAGTAATATAAGTGAAATTAATTAACAAAAATCCTCATTGACTAAGTATACTCAGAAAGTTACTATAATTCCTATGAAAACAAGAATCTATCAATGATCATCAGATGATGATCTAGATTATTTAAATGTAATCCAAGAAAGTCTATAAAAGTGAATGTTGATAGTGTGTTGATAGTAAATATAAAGATAATAACACTTCTTACGCTTTTTAAAAAATGAAGTAAGTAGTAGTAGGTATCTAATCGTACACGTAGTTATCATATTACAAAAACACCCCGTAAGTTATACTAAATAGAACATGAATTTATTGGATTATAATAAGTACCTAGCTAGTAGCTACCCTAATATTGTTCTCACCTATACTCAAGTCCCGAACACTTCAACACTCATGATTCATGACTTACAAAAATTACAAATAAGGCAGGATTTCAAGGCAGGTGAGATATTTCGTCACGGATGGTTGAGTGCACAGAAAATAAGGATAAAATTCCAAAATTTGAGAAAGTGGGTTGATTCACACTCTGCACTATAATTGTAGTACACAATATGATACAAGTGTATTAAGTATATTGTCCTAATTGTCGAAATGAATACAAATAATGCAAAAGAGAGAATAGGTGTTCTATGCATTGCATGCATGTTGTATAAAACATAGATCATCGAGTTGAACTAAATGGTCTAATGCAGAGAGCTTTTTGTCAGAAATTCCGTATTAGAATGAGGCATGAGTGCCTTTTGCTAGCGTATTGGTTGGTCGCGGTTGATGGACTCAGAACTGGAGTGTAACATAACTAATTGATCATTCATGTGTCTTGTCCTTTCTTAAAATCTGCCATCAAACGGTGTCATTCGTTTATTTTACTATTCAGAACTACTACAGACTATTATTTATGACTTACTGCCTACTAGTCCTTTCTTAAAAAATATATTGCAAATAATTGCCAGTTTTGTATGAGTGGGACTTAACCTTAACAAGTTTTGGCCAGAGGACATTAAAGGACGTATTGGAAAGTCGAGTTGGACGTATGAGTCAGTGGCGTCGATGATTCGTTGATTATATTATAAACTGCCCGCGGTCTCTGCAAAGCTGGGATTGGATCTAATTAATGTTAATTAACCTACGCATCATATTGAACGAAGGTCATCAAGTATTTGAAAATTCGTGCTTCCGTTTGAAAACTCAAATCTAAGATCTCTGAACATCGATGTCCCTGAATGTACTGAAGATGAAAGTCTTCGAACAGTGCGTGTGCCACTTGCCAGTAATGGATTCAAAACATGGTTTCTAACTATGGGCCTCATATGCTCGGAGTATCTCTGTGGGGTCACATCAGAAATGAGGAGATCCGTAGGAGGACCAGATTTATCGAATTCTTACAAGTTCTACGCCTTAGAACTTAGGTTATGATGCCTAAGTCAAATAAAAATACTCTTATGATACAAGCTATATTTTAGAACAAGCTATAATTTAAAAATTAAAAAAACCCGACTGCCATGCTGAAAAACGAACTAAAAAATTAATAAACTACCACCGTACCACTTACAGTGTAGTTGTTATTTATTTTGTTTTTCATGATTTGTCACTCCAAATTGATTTAAAACATATATATTGTATACATTTTTGTACTTGCCTTTTAAAGCCCTTTATTTTGATACCCCACTCGAGGGTCTTGAAGAAAAAAATTTTTTTCAGCCCGCACATTAAAGTGCATAACATTCGCCATTTTGACTTTTTATGAATTTTATGTACCCAGTAACATTTGCGCCGTCAAGAAAAATCTAATGACGTATAATTAATCAAAATAGGTTTAGCCGTTAAGTAGTTACGAACTGACATAGGAAACGGTCATTTTCTACGATTTATCACTCCAAATTGTTTCCAAATATATAAATTTATACATTTTCGTATTTGCCTTTTGAATCCCTTTATTTTGATACCCCACTCGAGGGTCTTGAAGGAAAAATTTTTTTTCAGCTCGCACATTAAAGCGCATAAAGTCCGCCATTTTGATTTTTTTTTTAAATTTAGGTACCCTATAACACTCGCGTCATTGAGATAAATCTAATGACGTATCATTTATCAAAATCCGTTGAGCCGTTGATTAGTTACAAGCGGACATAGGAATGGACATACATACACACAGGTGAAACACATATACCCAGTCGGGTAAAAAAATTAAACCGAGTTCGGTCCACCAATCTCAGAGAAAGCGGTGTAGGTATACTGTATAGGTAGTGTATACCAATCAAAAATATTAGTTACATAGCTGCGTGTAGACCTACATTTCTGCGTGTAACTACTAACTTCGTACATAAAACTGATAACTAGTTAGCTGTTTTATGCACTAAAACCTTCCTGAAAGTATGTAGATTACGATAATGAAAAAATCATCAAAATTGATTCATTGGTTTTTGAAATAATTGCAAATTACACACACGTGTCGAACACAGAACCTCCTTTTTTGAAATCGATTAAAAACCAATTAAATGTCAATGTGATTTATATAAGATTGCATTTTATACGGTGAACTGCAGTAGAATTTTACTGCAGTGCCTATCACCACCTGTGTGCTGTCGTATAATGACCATCCTTAGAGTATTCCATGTTGTGGAGTTGGCTTCCGGCGCGCAAACAATAAGATTCTTCAACGGTGTCGGTGTCGCGTGGAATTTTAAATAAGCGCACAAGGTTTAAAACCCGCAAGAATCATTTGATTAATTGGTTCTTTAATAAACTTGCGTTTAATTAATTAAGGGTAAAGGTTTTTGCGGCACCAACTGACCAAATTTTGGAGAAATCGGTGCGCAATAATAATCGTCGAATTGAGAAATCCCACGTTTTTTGATGTTGGCGGAAAAAATTTAAACCTGTCTTTGTTTTTAAAATCAAGAATAAATTAGTAACCACCGAGAACAAAGTCGCAGAGGTCAACGTCATTGAGTAAGAAGCTCTTAGAGACTCTAGAGTCCTAACTTTCGAGAAAATCTAATAGATATAGGTTAGGTACCTATGTACATGTATACTTAACTAAATATAAGTACCTATGTTTCAAATTCTTTACAAAATCATCGCTTAAAATATTAGTTTAGTCTAAGAAGAAATATTCTAGTTAAACGATTAGTTATAAAATATACATTACTAAATGATGCCCGTGGCTTCGTCCGCGTGGATTTAGGTTTCTTAAAATCCTGAAAGAACTACCTATTTGCTTTTCCGGGAAAAAATTGGCTATGTCAATTTCAGGGACGAAAGCTACCTCTGTACCTTTCGTATAAATTGGTTAAATGGATGAACCTTCAAAAATCCCGTGGGAACTCTTTAATTTTCCGTTATATAAAAAGTTGCCTATGTCCTTCCCCGGAATGTAAGCTACCTCTGTACCAAACATCAAAATCCGTTACACTGTTAGGACGTAAAGGCTAGAAGGCAGACAGACACACTATCGCATTTATAATATTAGTATGGATTTTATCAGTTACAAAATCTATTTGTAGGTACTCTACAAGTAGGTTTAATTTCCTCAGTAAAATGTCACTGTACATTGAATTAACTTTGAACGAGAATTTCCTTGACGTTTGGCTGGAGAAGGCGGTCGCTTGGCGATTTCTCCTCCACTTTCCGGTAAATAATTTGTTTCAACCCAGCACGACATCGCGATTCGTGACTTTGGGGTATTTACGAAATGCAAGCTATCCCTACTTTCCCATTTACCACATTGGGTGAAGACAAGACACATTTAATGTTTTCCTTTCTTAAAATGAATCCTTTCGATCAATAATGGAGATATGCCAGCCCTTAGTCAATCCCTTAATCCTAATATAGCCAAGCCCTTTCATATGGGTATCTACTTATTAACCCATATTGAAGGAGTTGTGAAAAAATATGTAATTCGCCAATTTGTGGCGGCGGCCATCTTTGACTGATTTTTATGAAGCATAGCTAAGAACACTCCCGACTAATTCACCTTTCAAACAAAAAAAAACCGCATTCAAATCGTTTCGCCCGTTTGAGCGCTGCGGTGGAACAGACAGACAGACACACACACAGACACGTCAAACTTATAACACCTCGTCGTTTTTGCGTCGGGGGTTAAAAAAAGAATCAGTGAAAAATTATTCCTCCCTAATGAGGAATTGAGCTTCCATACTGCAAAAAGAGTAAAAAATATATATGTATATTATGAAGGATCAAGGACCTATAACTTTCGAGTATCCTTAAAATATTAGTACATGTGCGTAGTATATTAAAGTAGTGACATAAGGCCCTTAACTAAGTGCAATACTAATTACAGTTCAGGTGAACAACCTCTCGTATTTGGTGCGTGAATGCGTGACCAGTGAATCCAATGCCATTAATTAGTTGCAAGCATACATAGGCAACTCTGTCTGCACTGAACTGCGGAGTTTACACTGAATTAGCGACGTTTGATAATTATCTACTTACTGATTTGAAAATTAAATAGGTAAGTAGGTACGAAATATGAAAATGAGTAGAGTAGAGGACCTAAATTTTTGGCCATTACGAATTGCACAGAGTAAAAAAATACAAAAGTCACTGAGCAGAATGAATAAATCGAACTTGCATGATGATAACTCATTCTACTCGATAATATTAGAATTGCATTTTTTTATAAATTATTTTATACAACAGGAGAGTTGTCACGCTTTTCATGTCCACAAGCAGAGCGAGACGATGGCCTGATGGTA
Organism: Melanargia galathea; assembly: GCA_920104075.1. Taxonomy (NCBI): domain Eukaryota; kingdom Metazoa; phylum Arthropoda; class Insecta; order Lepidoptera; family Nymphalidae; genus Melanargia; species Melanargia galathea. Next base: position 19,391,157 of record OV049867.1, on the reverse strand, counting down.
TCTCCCGAGCTAAATAATTGTCGCTCTATACGTGGTTGCTATTTAATTGTCCTTCTTACCGACCGACATCCACCACCATTACAGCCTTCTGACGTCCCACTGCTGGATACAGGCCTCCTCTCTCATAGGAGAGAGGGATTTAGAGCTTAGACCCGCCACGCTGCTCTAATGCTGGTTGGCGGGCTTTAACGACTATTGTCACATGAAGTGATAAAACTTTAAAAGAGGTCGGACAGGTCGTGATTTGGGACAGAATATAGAATAACCATCAAAATATCGTGTTTCATTTTATCCTTTCACTATAATGATATTGTTATGGCTCGCGCACATTTTAAAGAGTAATAGATACATGGTACCACTAGGTTTTTTGTTGCTCCTTAAAACCTGTTTGGTTGTTTGATAGAATGATTAGTTCACGTTACGACTAGGTACGTAGATTGATTTTATAACAGTAATCTAGGTTATCAGGTGTAAAGATAACGACCAACCAACGAACGCCTACAAACAGGCAGGTAAGTACTTTCTATTCATATAGACGTAATATTCAACCTAATTTAGTTACTATACAAAGCTTTAAATGACTTCTCACCATAATGCCTACGAAGTTTTTCATTCAATTATGCACAAATGAGACTGAGCGCCCTGACTTGAGGCTGGCCCTATGGCAGCCCATACACAGTCAATCTCTCAAATCAATCAAATCTCAGATCAAAATTGCAGATCGTAAGATTCCTCAGAACACAATCTACTCTAAAACAAATTGCACCGAATGCCTGTACCTAATTGGCTAGCTATCTTATAGAATCATAATTATAATATCATAATGGACAGCACCACATCCATCATCAGCATCCACAGGACAGCCACCCGATTGTTCAAAAATGATTTTAAAAGTGTGACATTCGCCTCTGATTGGCCGATACTCTCTCGCTTTTGGCTAAAATGCATTGTTGCAGAGAGGATACCGGAAATCCAGTCAATCACCACAATTTAAAATGTAGCAATGATTGTTGCAGTTCTTAAACAATCAGGGGACAGAATCATACGGCCCAATATATCATAGGGCAAATTGTAATCTGTCTGATCACGATCCAGATTAGCTTGTTTGCGGGATAACTATGTATATCATGCTGCAGTTTATGCAGTGGCGAATTAGATGTCAACAGTGCTCTATCAATAATATGTCAATGTTCGGGTAAATTGTTTCAAGTTACTTATTTATTCCTTAGAACCTTTGGGTGTTCCTTCCTCTGGCACCCCTTTGTAATCTCGCGCCCCTAGGCATGTGCCTAGTTTGCCTAAAGGATAATCCGCCACTGAGTTTATGTCATGAAATTAAACAGTTTAGTGCGTGTGCGTACTCCCAGCGGAATGTTGTCGAATTTCTTGATTTTAAGTATGCAGATATTTAGTGTGTTAGGACGTGTAAATGTGTGTGATAGTTTCAAATTTGTGCGTCCAACCGTTTTTGAAAAATTCGCCAAAAGCACTTTCCGCCAGGAGAACGTTCTCCCAGCGGCATGTTTTTTTTCCAACGTGCGCACGAAAAAAAAAATTAGTGCAATAATTAGTGCGTAGCGAGAGGTAAATGTGTGTCTGTAAATGGAATTTGTGTGTCTCAAGACTCCGGAGATATTCAAGATTCCGCTGGGGGAACGTTTCGCTGTTTGCTAGATCTCGTAAACGGCTACGCGTGTAGATGTGATTTTTTGTACACATGTTGCTATGAATTTGTGTGTAATGTTTGTGAAAATAGAATTAGAAAAAAAATTGCCGTTCCGAAATTATGTGTATTAAAGTGAAATCCAGTTATTAGGTCCTAGCACTTCGAATAGGAGTTCTGAAGTTTAATTTCTAACACTAATTTGTTCTTTATGACTGTTTACAATGCCTTCTTAAGTTTCATTGGTCTACAGTAGGTAATACTTAAGTTATGATCCAATATTACTATAACTTAGCCACTATTTTGTTCGACATTCGATTGGACGAGTTTTCTATGGATTGGCGAATGAAAATGTATTCCGATAATTAGTGTGTCGGTTCATTTATATATGTGCAACGTTTTAACTTAATAAGCTTAATAATTAAAGAGATATAATTAAAAAACCAGAAAGAAACGAAATGCAGACACAAACCGACCAAGTTTGAATGGTAACAAAAAAGCGGCCTTGTCATATATGGTGCTAACTTACCGAAATTGGCAGCATAATAACGTTATTGATATTGTACAATCGCGTACACAATAATTAGTGAAAATTTTATTTATTTATTTTATTTATTAGGTTCACAAACAGTCACTTACAATATATTTTTAAATCTATACCAATTTCAAGACATATGCATGCAAAATGTAGGGACCACATACAGCGTTTCCAAAATTTACCAGTCATCACATACGATTTAGAAAAAATCAACAAAATATAAAAAAAATGTACAAAGAAATTTTTCAAAAGTTAAATTATTATCTTAAACTATGCAGCTACTTAAACTAATACTACGAGAGGTACAAATATAGTTGAACAAGTCATTTCATACCGACTGAAAATTTTAACAATAATAGTTTTCTCCTAACCCATGACAGCTCCAAACCTCAGCTGCTTCGATAATGGTGGAGCTCACACTTCACAGCACGTAAAAGTGATTGGAAAAAAAAGAAAACTTATTGATACTTTAATTTTTTTAATTGTCAAATGAACATTCTTACACATTAATAATGGGTACAGGGTATAAAGGGATCGCTCTTGAAAATTTAGCGCTATTATATTATACTACTTACCTGAACACAATCCAATACCAATAACCATTTGTCTTATACTTGTAGTATTAGTGGTTTAGTATTTAATTTTTTTCAAACCCGCGATGTATATCGTGCAAAACGCATTGCAAATTTTATAGGAAATGTTTTAATTTTTTTGGGTTTCGCACCTAGGGTTGTGATTTTACAACATACAAAATGTCATCGTGATACGAAACAAGAAAAAGTTCGTAAACTAAAACCCGACTACGCTTAATAATTTAATGCGAAAGCGTGGGGCAAGCAGCTAGTAGCGCCATCTGTTATGTCTATCCGAAACTATAATTTCATTAGAATAGAATAGAATAGAAAAGTTTTTTATTCAAATAAACTTTTACAAGTACTTTTGAATCGTCAATTGAATCTACCACAGGTTCGGAATGCAGTTCCAGCCGAGAAGAACCTGCAAGAAACTCGGCTGTTGCTCTTTTTTTTAAAAATAACATTATAACAATTATTATTATTAATGTACATGATTGAAATGCCGTCTCGCGCATTGCTGGAACGAGTTAAATCCAAGCTTTTTTATCGTTTATATAATCTTCAATTGTATAATAAGCTTTTTTTATGAGCATACTTTTAATAGAGTTCTTAAACTTGTGTAAAGGCAAGTCTAAGACATATTTTTTATTCAGATAAACTCAAACGACAATATTTTTTATTCAAGACATATTTTTTATTCAGATAAACTTTTACAAGTGCTTTTGAATCGACAACATTATCTAGAAAACCGCGCGAAGGTCACTTCTCGTATTTTTTCGTAAATAAAAAGTAGCCTATGTCACCTGGACTATAACAACGAATCAATAGACACCTCATTCATCAAAAGCGGTCCAGTAGTTTAGGCGCTACAGTGGTACACACAGAATCTCATACGAAAATCGGCCACATACATACATACTTACATGCATACATACATACATACATAGACTGCTAAAATCATAACCCTTCCTCTTGGCTTTGCCGTAGTCGGGTAAAAAAGCGGCCAAGTACGAGTCAGACTTGCGCACCGTGGGTAAAAGTATTTAACATAAGTCATAATTTTAACACAAATCCCTACTTAATGAACTGCAAAACAAATTTTGTTTGTAGAGATTTATTGTTAATATTACTTATTTTTAACCCCCGACGCAAAAACGACGGGGTGTTATAAGTTTGACGTGTCTGTGTGTGTGTGTGTGTGTCTGTCTGTCTGTTCCCCTGTAGCGCTCAAACGGATGAACCGATTTGAACGCGGTTTTTTATTTGTTTGAAAGGTGAATTAGTCGAGAGTGTTGTTAGCTATGTTTGATGAAAATCGATCCAAGATGGCCGCCGCTACAAAATGGCAGATTATATTTCTTTTAAAACTTCATTAATAGGGCTAAAGGGCTAAATAAAGGGCTTGACTAGTAAAATAGTAATATGCAAATCCAAGATGGCCACGACCACAAAATGGCGAATGTCGGGGGTTTTTTAAATTTTTAATTTATACTTGTTTTCTTTGTAATCTACGTAGCCTTAATATTTATTTCTATAATACATTAACTGTATGTACATATAATATTATTTTGAACGCTGTTTATTACTAATAAATAAATAAATATCAAAAAACTATGATACTTAGAGCGTTGGCTTTATTTTTCGTCCCATTGGCCCCTTGTAACACAAATAACTATTGCTGTTTTTTTGTATGCAAAAAAATGCTGACTGTTGCTGGATGCATTTCAGTTATTTCATATTTCATTATATTCAGTTATTCCATCTGAACTCGATTTATATAATCGAGTTCAGATGGAATAACTGAATAGTTACCTATACCTATGCTAATTCTTAAATCACAGATTTAGCACATAAGTATTATACACCTAAATATTATTATTAAGAAATATATAGACTAATAAAAATATAAGTTAAGAACTGTGTTCGCGATTGTACAAAATCACTAAAAATATTAAAATGATATAGTATCAATTTCGGTAGGTTAGCACCATATATGACAAGGCCGCTTTTTTGTTACCATTCAAATTTGGTCGGTTTATATCTGCATTACGTTTCTTTCTGGTTTTTTAATTATATCTCTTTAATTATTAAGCGTATTAAGTTAAAATTTTGTAAATAGATAGTTGAACCGACACACTAATTATTGGAATAATTTTTCATTTGCCAACACATAAAAAACTCGTCTTATCGAATGTCGAACAAAATAGTGGCTAAGTCATAGTAATATTGGATCATAACTTAAGTATTACCTACTGTAGACCAATGAAACTTAAGAAGGCATTGTAAACAGTCATAAAGAACAAATTAGTGTTGGAAATTAAACTTCAGAACTCCTATTCGAAGTGCTAGGACCTAATAACTGGATTTCACTTTAATACACATAATTTCGGAACGGCAATTTTTTTTCTAATTCTATTTTCACAAACATTACACACAAATTCATAGCAACATGTGTACAAAAAATCACATCTACACGCGTAGCCGTTTACGAGATCTAGCAAACAGCGAAACGTTCCCCCAGCGGAATCTTGAATATCTCCGGAGTCTTGAGACACACAAATTCCATTTACAGACACACATTTACCTCTCGCTACGCACTAATTATTGCACTAATTTTTTTTTTCGTGCGCACGTTGGAAAAAAAACATGCCGCTGGGAGAACGTTCTCCTGGCGGAAAGTGTTTTTGGCGAATTTTTCAAAAACGGTTGGATGCACAAATTTGAAACTATCACACACATTTACACGTCCTAACACACTAAATATCTGCATACTTAAAATCAAGAAATTCGACAACATTCCGCTGGGAGTACGCACACGTTTAGTGCTACCTTTTTACTATGTTCTCTACAAAATTTGATTTGTTTACGACCGTCCGTATAGTAATTATTTAGCATAACATCTCGCGTTTCGTTAACTTTTCAAACCGATTGAAATGCTAACGTATCACATTTAACGATTCTTGCGACTCTGAGCTTCACGAGCACGACATTTAACGGCCATGCATAGAAATTAGCTTTTAAAATTCCGTACCTGTAGTGTTCACTCGTAAACGTGAATCAACGACGACTTGGAATTTTGTATCGATGATACATCCGATATGAAATTAGTTTCGGTTTCCACTACCAGTTCTGACAATGATCACTTACTGTCTGACCTCAATTGGATTTTATAAAATGAACCAGTTTTAAAAACATAACACCGAGAGTCAATACACCTTACCCGTGATGGTCCACATGTGTTTTAGTGCATGAAGATCCTGTAATTAGAATAGCTACCTAAAGAATGAAACAAAAGGTCATAATACAAAAATACAACCGAGAAATAAAACCTGTAGGTTCAACATTGAGAGACTCTAAGGCTAGAATCTTTTTTTTTATTCATCTACAAGTGAGCCCTTGACTGCGGTCTCACCTGATGGTAAGTGACGATGCAGTCTAAGGTGGAAGCGGGCTAACTTGGAAGAGGTAAGGCAGTTTTTATTAAACCCATACCACTGACCGGTTTCTACGCGACATCGTGCCGGTACGCTAAATCGCTTGGCGGCACAGTTTTGTCGGTGGGGTGGTAACTAGCCGCGGCTAAAGCCTCCCACCACACCAGACCAGAGACAATTTAGAAATTATAAAATACTGAATTTCCCATGCCGGGAATCGAACCCGGGACCTCCCGCTTATTCGCTTCGCTTCGCTTCGCTTCGCTTCGCGCCTGCGCCAGGGAGGTCGTCGATTGATGAATTTAATAGACTTCAAGATTAAATGGGACAGATTTACGTCGTCCTAGCAACTCGTACAAATACCTGCGTCAATATCGAACCGCTTACAACTTTTCCTTCTGCTTGCCAGATTAGAATGTCGATTGGAAACTAACTGGCACTTTATCTTAAAGCTAACATCATCATCATCATCATGATCAACCCATTACCGGCTCACTACAGAGTGAGAAGGGTTTTGGCCATAGTCTACCACGCTGGCCAAGCGGATTGGCAGACTTCACACACCTTTGAGAACGTTATGGAGAACTCTCAGGCATGCAGGTTTCCTCACGATGTTTTCCTTCACCGTTAAAGCAAGTGATATTTAAATACTTAAAACGCACATAACTCCGAAAAGTTAGATCCCGGGGGGATCGAACCCACGACCTCCGATTAGAAGTCGGTCGTCCTAACCACTAGGCTATCACAGCTTTTTACACAATAAAGCTAACACAATGCTACTTATAATAATTTAAAAGCTTTCAAATTGCATCAGGAACTGGTGCAGAGGATTCGTCGTGGATTGCGCAAGCTGCAGCACGATTCAGCACTGCATTCGTGACGATCCTTGGTCGTTGCAACTGTAAATGTGCCTCGTCGACTTTCGAAATACCTTTGCGTTCCTAAAATGCTGAATCTTGGTTTCGTCTTAACTTCAACAACTTCTGGTTTGACATGCCTTTATAATGAAGGCTATTTATTCTTTCGAATTCTAGTTCATCATGATATTAAACAGTTTGCAGTGATCTGCGTCTATTTTAATTAAATAATTTCAAGTTTTTAACCCCCGACGCAAAAACGACGGGGTGTTATAAGTTTGACGTGTCTGTGTGTGTGTGTGTGTGTCTGTCTGTGTGTGTGTGTGTCTGTCTGTGTGTGTGTGTGTGTGTGTGTGTGTGTGTGTGTGTGTGTGCGTGTGCGTGTGCGTGTGCGTGCGCGTGCGCGTGTGTGTGTGTGTGGGTGGGTGTGGTGGGCGATTTGAATGCGGTTTTTTTTGTTTGAAAGGTGAATTAGTCGAGAGTGTTGTTACCTATGTTTGAAGAAAATCGGTCCAAGATGGCCGCCGCTACAAAATGGCGAATGTCGGGGGTTTTTAAAATTTTTAATTTACACTTGTTAGAGCTTAATTTAAATTATTCCTATCGCTTTAGTTTAATGAGCAAATCAATCTTCAGACACACTAGCGTGATTGCATGTTGTGATGATTGAATACCTACCTTACTAGTTAATTGGGAATTATCACGCAAGTGACTTATTTAAACCTCTGGCGCTTAGAAGTATGAATTACCTAAGCGTTGGGAAAATATATTAAATGTTTTTGTTTTAAATTAGGTAGGTACCTAGTTCATTTCTGATTTCAATACTTAGCCAGCTTTTGACTAGTTATTTTGTTTATCTACCCCTTACATACATATCACTACATAGTATAAAACAAAGTCGTTTTCTCTGTCCCTATATCCCTTTGTACGCTTAAATCTTTAAAACTACGCAACGGATTTTGATGCGGTTTTTTTTAATAGATAGAGTGATTCAAGAGGAAGGTTTATATGTATAATAACATCCATTAAATTGTGGAGAAATACTGTTATTTTTGAGGTTTCTAATGTGATGTCGTAAATAATTACATTTTTTCCGCTTACATTGCAAACGCAGGCTGAACCCTACGAGATTTATCAAAATAATGTACTAAGTATTGTACACATTGAAAAGGTCTACAGAAAAGTCCGCGATGGTATATGTCTATCTCTTATGGATATCCCACAATAACATTTTTTTGTCATTTACTTTTTACGACAAATAATGGCTAATTTTCGAAGCGATTTCAACCAATACAGCATTAATCCTTATCTAATTAAATACCTTAAATGCATTGTTGATTTTATATAAATCCATATGGTCCTTTACAGCATATGATTTAAATGAATACTTTCGAAGATATTACAGATTTAAAAATTGCGGCGGCGCGGGAGCGTGCCTATAAGCGCGTCGGCGGCCGCGGTTCTCCCTATAGCCCATTGTCGATAATTTTTGAAACCAAAAAAAAAATCACAGTACGTAGGATGAAACCCATTGGAAAAGGAGGAGAATATTATAAAATACAAGGAAAAATAATTTACGGGCGATCTGAGCTCGGGAAAAAAGGGGGGGAGTTTTAAGGGTAAAAAACGGTTTATCTCGATTTCCGGCAAAACTAGAAGTCCTATGGAAAAAAATTAAATGGCAAAGTTGTAGGTAATAAAAAGATCTACAACTTTTATATTTACACTTTTTTCACATAACCTCAAAATTTATGTGAAAAGTTCAAAAAACCAAGTTTTTGGTTCTTTATTTTTATCTTTTAAAATATTTTTTTTTTTCACGGAATCTGGTGAAAACTTACTTTCTTATGTCCCAAATACACTAATTTATTTGATTTGAAATATTTAGTTTTTCTCCTTATTTTTGACTTAATATCGACTTAATTCTGACAGCTGTCATTTTCATTTACAGATGAGTTATTTATATGGAGAACAGGGTTAACAACTACGAAGTACGATTTTACCCCAAACTACTTTAATTCCCTGTCAACATATAAAGCTCTAAGCCGCTTAATAATATTAATTGTTTCGCCCTAAAATAGAAATTGCTAAGAATGGAAACTAGAAAGTCATATCTACATGCAGCAGTTGATTTGTATTTGCATAAGTTTTGAATTTTTCATCTTTTTTGTGGGAATTGTTTTATCTCTGGTAACATTATGAAACGTCAGAATTCCACGGAATTAGTAATTCGGGTATAAGGTGAGATATAGTAAGTTCATTGTGGAAAATATCGTAAAAAGTCGTAAAAGCCGCCTGGGAGCTTTCATCGAAAACGCTGCCTAATCCCTGAGCGGGTAGTACCTACGCATAAAATGCTCTACTACCCGTGCGAAGCCGGGGCGGGTCGCTAGTCTATAATATAATAAAACTGTAACAGATCCAATTCTGTACATTGAAGATATTTTGAAAATTTTTATTGGAGGGCACTCTATAATCGATACTGAAGCCAAAACTGTAATTTGTTTCATTTTTGTCTGTCTGTCTGTCTGTCTTTCTGTCTGTCTGTCTGTCTGTCTGTCTGTCTGTATCTTGGCCGCGCATCACGCCGAAACTACTGAATGGATTCGAATGAAACTTGGTACGATATGAGTTTATACTCCGACGTAGGACATAGGATACTTTTTATCCCGAAATTCAGCACGGTTCCCTTGGGAGAGGGGAAGAAAGTTAAAACGTGTATTTAGCTCTAATTCAATAACGCGTAGTTTGATTTAACTCATTCTTTTTTTGTTAGAAAGGTAGTACTTTAAGTATTGTCCCGTAAATATTTCAAGGTCATAGGTTTTTTAGTTCAGAAATGACAGATATTTATTTGGTTCAAATAACTTGGGACCCGGATCTTTGAACGTACAGCTTATTTTAAACTGGTGTGCGTTTAAATTTATGTTTGTCGATCTGTCTATTTGTTCCAGCTAATTACCGAAACGGCTGGATCAATTTTGATGGAACTTTCAATGGCAGATAGGTGATATTATGAGGAGTAACTTAGGCTACATTTAGTTTAGGTACAAAAAAGGATTATGGGATCCAATCCGATCCTATATAAAACCTATATCCAGGCGGACGAAGTCGCGGGGGTCGGCTAGTACTTAATAAATACTTACTCTTTTAGGAACAACAAAAGAGGAGGTGTTTTCATATTGTGCATGTTCGCGGACTTAAAAGATTGTTTCCTGGCTGAAGGAACTTCAAAGACTGAGGAGCAATTGCAGGCAGTTAAAGTGAGATTACCGTTAATGATAATGATCACAACAAACCAAAAGTAGGTTTCAAACACCTCGATGGAGTCAAATTTTTGTCAAACGAACACTGACATAATATGCTACACAAACTGGCTTTTTAGTGGTCAAAAACTTAACCGGTAACCACACTTTAACCACCTGATAAACTGGGCCTTAAATAAAAGGAATACCTGCTATTAATGTCAATATCGCTAACAATACATATTTGACCATATTATCCTCCCACGCTCCGTCTTCGTGGCATGGTTAGCACCCATCCATGTTAGATCGTATAGATATCTTTAGGCATTGAACTCATTTTCACAGGCCGAGTGTCTTCAATAACACTATCGCGTAACAATAGTTCTTTATCTATTCTATCTAATAAGTAAGAATTTAAATAAAGAATCAGTTAAAATGACGCATGTGCGAATTTCTGCAACTCGCGGGATTAAGGATTTCGTCATATTAATATTAGCAGAACAAGTTTGTGACTTGTATTTTTTAATAGAGGCAGGTTTTGCGTATGACAACGTTTCCACAGGATGGCAATTACAATGACTGAGGCATATATTTCTTGAATAATAATTACATCCAGGCTATGTTAGTAGTTATTAGGTCCTCCATTTCATTCTATTCCATCAGCCTGTACTTAATAAGGCCTATTTCCAACTTGCTTATGGCTTGCTTAGTTGCTTATGGCTTATGCTTATGGCTTATCTACTTGTTAAAGAATTTCAAAAGAATCCCTTCTAAAATCATATTATTTAATTGAATAATCGTTTTTATAATAGCTTTAATAATAATTACTATAGATACTACATTACTCGGTACCTATATGCCACTTCACTCAGCAAACTTGGTGGTTGAGGTCAGAAACCTGTTTACAATAATTCTTTGGTGGGTGATAAAAAGTTACGATACTCAGTGCGCTCGGTGTAATGGAAGTCTAGGTTCTGGACCAGCCTTGCAATAAAACTAGTCAGATGGCAATCTTGGCAATTGAGCGAACTGGTTTACGTAACGAACTGCGGTAGGATTAAACGGTTGCATTATTTTATATCTAGCTAAAGCACAATACCTATGTACTAAATACTAATTAAAATCATGTACCTACCCACATTTACACAGTGTCCCTACATTTTTGTTTTATAATTTGCCTATCCGATGTAACTAGGTATGTAATTGTATGCGTAAAGCAGCAGACTAAAGAAAATTGTCCCTAAAATCAGATTAATGTTTACAAACATTTTTTCTGGACCCTTATTTTAAAACTGTCCAACAGACTGTGCCATTATAAGCCTTAGCCTTTAATAGCTTCACGGAGCAGAGTAAAATTCAAAAGGTTGACGTTACAAAACCCACCCGGAGAATTATTATTGTTCTCACACTTTACACAAGCTTTACACTTAATTCGGAGGGGAAAGAAGAATATTGGTCCACGTTTAATATGGCCAATAGTCATAAGCAAAAAATATGACGCGCTCTTCAAAGAGCCTGCCCAACAGGAAATAAACAAGTATTTTTAATGCACTACAGATAACAGAGTGATAAATGAACAAGTTTGCATTACTCTATCGAACATAAGTAGGTAGGTATATATGTACTAGCCGTTCAAAATGCATCTGCAGACATATTATAAGTACTTTGTCCATGAAAGTAACACTCCTTTTGCGGTAGCTATTTGTGCAAATGACCTGACAGGTGACACCGCAGTCGTCACCGGCCGGTGAAGACACAAAGGTTTAAGAGGGGTTGCGTAAGTAGCTGCATAATTTGCAACCTCGATAACGAGTGAACCGACACGACTCGCAGGATATGTTATTGCTAGTTATTACTTAAGCTATGAGTTATGAGTTATAGCAGTGCTCACAGTAATCCGTCAGGTTAAATTTCCTATCGTGTCAGTTTGAAGTCCTAGGTTAGCCTAGAAAGTACGGCTAGCAGTATTACGTATAGCGTGGTCCTTGTTCTGCTCCATTTACGTATAGCGCGCATTTCTTGTCAGTTATAGGTAAATAGTAGGTAATTAAATCAAGATATTGAGTTTCAATCAATTACTTGTATGAAACTCAATAATATCTACTAGGTACGTATTACTTACTTTCCCGAATAATCTAGTTTCTAAGATTTATGTAACACCTAAGACAATGTTACACCGAATAGGTAACTCAAGAGCTGTTATGTTATCTAAGTTTTCAATGTAACAACGCGACGCTACCTCGACTCTACCGGTGTTTTGCAAGTTGGTTTCATCGATTGGGGATTATTATGAGAATTTCTCGAAAAATATCCAGACCGAAGTGGCATCTTTATCCAGACCGATGAATTTATATATTATCATGATAACGCTTGCGCGGGGAGCAATTCACAATAGACACTTGACAGTAGGTAATCTAAAAGTTGAAGACTATCTAGGTATTACAGTTGGTAAGTACGCTGCAGAACCGATAGCGAAAGTTTGGCAAACTTTCTTCGTCCTCAATTGGGCTACGGAAAGGAAGTTGTTATTTGGCCAGAGAAGGAAGTGCAGCGATTTAATAATGCTCAGAGTTGTTCTTTCAAGTATTATTTTAAATGCCTTTATTATTTATTATTCAACAGGAAAATGACAAGGATAACTTGATATTTGTGGAAGAAAAATTATAATACATAGTTGTGTTCTTATAAAACAACAATAATGTATGTAATTAGGTAGTAGGTGTTTCACATTAGGTGGTACCTTTTTTTTTTTTTTTTGACGTGGTGGAAACCTTTTATAGGTACCCCCGTTCTGCGGCCGAATGCGGCAGAACGAAGGTTATGTGGGACTCCAACCGGGTATACCCACTAAAACCACCACGGCATGACCCTCATGCTGTGTGCTGGACGCCTGGGGAACCCAAAGTATGCATCCCAGGTGTCCGGCAGCCGCCCCAGCTGGGGCTCCCGCTCGCCTCTGGGCTGTCCCTCCAGAGGCTCGCGCCCTCCCGTAATTTTTTAACGAGGTTTTCTTCCTCCCGCGATGGGCATCGCTGCCCCCCGCCCCGGGGTGTCTCACCTCCAGTTTCATCCGCAGTGCCCTCTGCTAATCAGAGGGACACGCGGAGAAACCTCCCTCCGCCAGGTCATTGGCCATGGCTAACAATATCCCCGAAATTATTAACCATGTTACCGGGGTGCACCGGCCCGAATAACATTAGGTGGTACCTAAGTACTTGGTTGGAACTTGGAAATAGAATTTAAGAAATCATCGATATTAGACTTAGCATAATATGACTTAGCTTGTATTTCTAGCCAGAACAATGAATATTTATTTACAGTACTATCCTGTAACCTAACATTTGATGGCAGACCTTAATTAGACAACGATCTTTATATTGTTAATAAGTAACTCAATTAGGTACTACTATCACCATGATAAACTGTCTGTTTAGTTAACCCAGACTTGATTTTCTTCCGACAATCACGTTACGAGTGACGAGTGTAATGAATTAGCACGGTAGCTGATAAAAATAAACAGATAGCAGAGGATGTAACGCTACACTATGAATTACCCGGTATCAGATGACTATCCTTTAAACAATTGCTTTGATAACATGTGAATCATGTTGTAAAACTATTTATTTATGTATGTATAAACAGTTAAACACCTATACCACCTATACTTAGGTAGGTAACTAATAACCGTGAATGAGCGAGTAGGTGATTTTACTGCATTGGTAGTTGGTACAGAGAATTACAGGTAAGTAGATATAGTTACCTACTGAAATTTCAAAAAACGTAAGATGAAAACAAGATGGAAACCTTCAATCTTGTTACTTAGAAAAGAAACGGTAGGACGTTAGATTTATTATGTACATACTTATAGGATATACCTATGACTACCATCGTCAGGTTTTCCAAATGACAGTTAATAATATTATGATTTATGTCGCACTTTTTTTGATGGAATCAATTTTGTTATACCGGATTATCAAATGTACCGGATTGTGATGAAATGGATTGACTCGATTTCAGCATAATCCTCCTAAAAAGGTCTTATGATAAAATAAACTGCAATGGAGATTTTTTTACTAGGTAGGTCACCTATACTACGTTTAGAGGATCATCAGACGTGACGTTTACGTGGTCAGGGTCTGCTGATGGGACAGGAAAGTCACACAGGAAAATGGGGTAGGAACACAGCTTTATAAAGCTGTGCCTACCCATTGAATTGGTCCTGATGAGTACGTAGATTGTGATAGTGATGAAGATGAAGATGACTATGGCGATGAAGATGTTGAAAAAACAAGTTTTTAAATGGGATACGCCAGAAGACCCAGTTCATCATCCCAAAACCCTTTTTCATCAAAAACCTGGATCCTGTTAATTATTACGATGAAATTAAGTCTCTATATAATCATAATCCTGTGACAGATAGATCAACATACCTATTTTGAAATCAGTGTGTCTCTAACGAAATCAGAAATTAGCTGTTTACGTCTTAATTAAATGACTCAGGGCTTGATTTGGATCTCGGTAAAATAATCCCGAATGATGATGATAAAAGAATTGTGCCAATTTTTTTATAGAACACTGAGCGGTTCTTCCCAGTTTTGAACCGCAACCCAGGGATAACGAGTTTATGTAAAAATCAAGAACCGGTTTTTAACAAGCCAAAATTGCCACAATTTAACCTCCACATACAGTAAAGGACGAATAAATAATAACAGTGGACAACAAAAAATCGGAGTCTGCGAGCTGACAATTAAAGATGATCAACGTCAAATGATATCGATCAAGAAAACCAAATAGAGAACGGACTGAAATAAAAATACAAGTTAGAGCAATGTTGGATTTTGCCAGCTAGAGTTTTGAATATTTACGCGTGGCTAGAGCGCTATTTTTTAAAGTTCTCTTTTAGGGAAAAAGATTTCGCAACTTAACATTTTGAGCTAGATTGATACTTAAATAATATTTTTTAAGCCGCATGTTAAGTAACTACCTACTTCATTACAAAATCTCTCAAAATAACACAGTTCCGAGATTCATATACTCAAGAGTCCAGTATGGTATTGTGTACTAAAGGTAACTTTAATAACTAGCATAATTTCAAGGCCTTAGCAGTGCCCTAAATAGCAGCAAAGGCTGCAGTCCGCTAAATTGTTGCCTAACGTTCAAGGCAGTCCGTTCCTTATAAAGAAATTTCCTTTTACATGAAGGACATTGAATGTTAAGATGTAATATTTTAGCAGCTACTAATTTAAATGGCAATAGCTTCGTAATACCTACTCGAGCTGATGTTCTATTCAAGAACAACCTCCGAGATTCTTGTTGAAAGCGTCCCAAATAAATAGCCGATTCAGCATCGACTATAGATACATAATATGGTAATATAGTAGGTAGCTTGACAAAGTGTTTATTCTAATTCAAATTCTTATGAAAAGAGAACACTTTACCTAAGTAAGTACGGTATTCTATTATAACTACCCACCGACCGAATAATAACTTCCCGTCCATAACTCTACCATAGAGTTCAGGTGAGACTATCGTCGTCGTCCTCAACTGATAGACGTCCACTGCTGGACATAGGTATTTCGTAGGGACTTCCACTTGCCGGGGTCTTGTGCCGCCTGTATCCAGCAACTCCCTGCGACTCTTTTAAAGTCGTCGGATACTAGGTGGACCGAGTGAGACCAATCGAAGTTGAATTTTGTATTTGAAATTTAACTCACCAGAGCAGAATTTCAGGAGAGGTATTTAGAGCTTAGACCCACCACGCTAAATCCCTCTCTCCTGAGAAAGGATGGCCTACGTCCAGCTGGGATGTAAAAAATTTAGCTGAGAGTTTACCGACCGAAGTTGAACTTCTTTGGAATCTACCTCGCCAGAGCAATGTTCACGATCGTTCGTGATAAAAACCCAACGATTAGTCCACGTTTCACTCTCTCAGTGAATCATAATGAGTCATGTCTCGTGTGAAGCGTGACACGGCGTGTAAGTAATCCTAAACTCCAATAATAGTATGGGCTTATATTTACATCTCGTCTACACAGGTGCATATATGTAGGTACAAGTGGTCGCAAGTGTGTCAGATTATGAAATAGGTAACTGTATCGGACACAACTGAAATCATACCCTGTAGATTAACAGCAGTATTTTCTCAACAAAGGCTCTTTAAGAGGGGACTCGAGTGGACCTTTCTCCATACAAACGTATTCTGCTGTTTCCTTCGTGGATAATACCTCTAGAGCAATGTTTTTTTCCCAAAAAATCTATGTCTAATTAATGCGTGCCTCTATCATTTCCTTTTTTCCAAAACATAATCACTACAAGAAATATGACAATCCAAAAACCCGAAAAAAATACCCGTTTTTACTGCCGTGTTCAGACGACTATCAGACAAATTTGATAAGTTTTTAACAAAAAAGAAAATAATAGAGGCATAGATAAACTATTCCTCTAAATTTTGATACCAGAATTTTTGAGATCTGTTCAGTTTTGAAGGAGGAAATAGCAGAATACGAAACGTCTTTTCGCCAACGTTTTTGTAGGTAAAATCAGCCTGAGCTGCAGTTGTCCCTATCATACTTTACGGGGGCAGGTTGGTGGCGAGGGGGGAAGGCTTACACGTACACTAATAGGGAAGTGGATATTTTCAATATTTACACTATACAATTATTATTTTTATTTATTGTTTACCGACTTTATTCGCCCGCTACTAGGCTGCGAAAAATTAGTAAATCTTTTGTTGGTAATTCTAATAGGTAGGTACTTTCTTATAATCGGTTGCCGGTGGATATTTTGGATTTGTTTATCAATAGGTAAGTTCAAGGTTCTTATAAAACGCAAATAATTGAAAAATCCTATTATAGCGTAAAAGATGTTTTTAATGACAAAAAACCATGAACATAGATTGCTCTAAAAGTCAACAGTTCAAATTATTTAGAAATTATACATTATTTGAGATGGTTATAATAAAAAAAAATAACCCGGCTGAGTTTGTTGAGGGCTCTTCTCAGACCAGGGCGCGTTTGGAATCCTCGTAATTTTAATTATAAGTTTTCGTAGTAATTATCACCATTACCTCATTTTCATGTACTTTATATTATATTGACGTTCAAAAAGTGTATAGTGTACCTACTTTGAATAAATGAAATTTGAATTAAAATTTATTAAATCGTGTGATTGTAAGTAGGATATCGTACCTGTTCTCGGACACCTAGCGAATCACTCAGGAATGCTTACAAAATAAAAGTATTATAAGACTCAGGGCCTGTTTCATCACCTTCTGATAAGTGTCTGGTAGCTTTTGTCTTTGTCACTTGACGTAAAGTAAGAAAGTGACAAAACTTACGACTATCCGACACTTATCAGAAGGTGGTGAAAAAGGGTGTGAATTAAATAAAATTCATCTCTGAGCCAATTTGAATATCTTATCAGAACATGAGCAGTAAAAAAGTTTATTGCGCTCAAGTTTCTTTGAAAACAAAGCGATCTAATTTTGAGCTTGCACCTAATGAATGAAAACGAGTCGTGTAGAGCAAAAAAAATAGTGGCATGCTGCAATTATCACGGTTAGTTATTAATCAATTTACTATAAGATTTAGTCAGTTAGTCTTGGTAGCACTTATTTATGTTTCATAAAATACTATGAAAGTGTTTATTTTACTTTTTATTACATAAGAATACAAAAAAGGAGTAGACAAGAACTAGTTCACTATTTTCTTAAGAAATCCTATTATCGTCCGGGTGGTCAAAAACTGGTTTAGAAATTTTATTTTAGGTACTCTGTACTGTTATACAATGAAGTGTGCAAAAAATTTAAATTAGGTTTATTAATTCGAATCCGAAATCTTTTACACTGAATAAATATTTTAGTTTTCGCCCGTCAAGTTCCCACGGGATTTTGAAAAATCCGAAATCTATAGCTACAGCTGTAGGTAGATTACTCTAACAAACTTCCTTGAAAGTAGGTATAAAGGTTGGAAAAGGGAGCGGGAACGGGAACCGAAAATCCACGATTCTCTCGGGATTTGTAAAAAACCGAAATTCACGCGAGCGAAGACACGGGCAGAAGCTAGTAATTTCTAAATTATTCCTGGTCTGGTCTGGTCGGAGGCCTCAGTCATGGCTGAATACCACCCTCCGAGCTAAGCCATGCCGCCAAGCGATTTAGCGTTCTAATATGGGTTAAATAAAAACTGCCATATATACCCATCTCTTCCAGGTTAGCCCGCTTCCACCTTAGACTGCATCGTCACATCATCTTCAGGTGAGGTTGCAGTCAAGGGCTAACATGTGATTAATAAAACAAAATACTAGTGTTAATTTTATGTATTTACAAATTAAAATGAAACTGTCTGTCTGTCATTTCGAAATATCATGTACTTAACACAAAATTGTTATATAGAAACTCGGCGGTTGCTCTTTTCCAAATTAACAAAATTTGGAAAAGAGCAACCGCCGAGTTTCTTGCTGGTTCTTCTCGGTTGGAATGACATTCCGAACCAGTGGTAGATTCAATTGACTATTCAAAAGTACTTACTTGTAAAAGTTTATTTGAATAAAAAACTTTTCTATTCTATTCTATCTTGCTTTTATTACGTAAAGCCACGTAAACATTTATAAAAAAAAGGTTTTCTTTTGTCCGTCTATTTACACTATCTGTACTCTTGGAAAGAGTTGAACCTATTTTATTCAGAACTTTCACAGACAGGTAGACCTTATAAAAAGTGATGTGGTCTGAAAGTGATGTATACAAAAGTATTACTGACTTAACAAAAGTAATCTACCTATAGCTATAGATTTCAGTTTTTTCAACATCCCGTGAGAACTGTGGATTATTCCAGGATAAAAAGTAGCATATTTGTTAAGTCAGGTAGGGAATAATCTATCTCCATTCAAAATTTCAGCCAAATCGGTTAAGTTACACACACATACACACACTTTCGCCTTTATAATATTAGTGTGATAATATACCAAATTGCCACTGCCGGGAATCAAACCCGGGACCTCCCACTTATAAGATTATAGTGCTCACAACTGCCATCAGGGAGGTCGTCAATGTCGCACGTTCAATTATACTTGCATACATTTCTAAAGAAAATTTCTCTGGTCAATAACAGGTATACAGGTGGATGATAACTGGATTTAAAAGAGTAAGCTGGATTTAAAAAAGTACCTAAGCTTAAAACAACTAATATAAAATACAAATAGACTAGTACATTTTAAATTTTTTTTAATATATATTACCTATATTTTCACCCTCTCAAACTCAGTAACTCCACTAAATGGACGATAACCGGTAACAAAACCCTATTATTTTTTATTGTTGAAGCAGGTTGAGATGATCGCGATTAAAATTTTTTTTTTGAGTCGTTGATTTAAATCAATACTTACTTTTTTAATCCAATAAAGTGAAGAAATGTTTTAACCGAGTTCAAAAAGGAAGAGGTTCTCAATTCGTTGGAATCTTTTTTATTTGTTGTTTTTTTTAACCCCCGACGCAAAAAGGACAATATCAAATAAAAACACTGAAAAGAGTAAAATAACATAAATTTCGAAATAATATGAATGAATGAATATATTATACGGGCATAGAGGGAGATGCGCGCGCGCGCCGCGCGCGGGCGCGGCGGGCGGCGGCGGCGGGCACACAAATACACTACTCGTGCACACATTGATAGCTCGCTTGGTACTCGTGGTGTCGGGGCCAGAGCGATGGCAATAGTTTCTTCAAATACCTATTTTTCAAATTCCTCACGACTCGAGTACCGTCTTAATGTACCGTTTGCGATGAGATTAAAGTTCATACGTGGTTCATATTTTGCCCAGTAGCAGTGGTGGGTAGATGTTATTTTTAGATTTTCTAACTACACCATATTATACCATACCTATTATTGATATGTACCTACATAAGGGAGAGTCCGGCAGTACGGGCCGGCATCCAGTACCGGTCAGTTGCTATTTCTAAGATTATATAACAGCTAACGCTGACACCATTAGCTCCATTTAAGTAGTTCACTTTGACAAGTCTATGCCCAAAACGGGGGCGACCTGTCAGCTACCGACTAACTGTCAGTGCAAAGAATTGCGTTGCGCGCGGTGACATTCGTTACACAAGTATTGTACCGAGGGTGATAATTGAATATTATTGGAATATATCGACAATAGTTAATCGTGGTATGTATTATACTGTGGCGGTTCTAGGTTTCCTAGTTGCTTGTAGCTTAAGTGAAACGCTCGGTTGTTGCTTTCGGAATGTCCTTTATTGGAAAACTTAGCCTAATATATACACAAATTTGCATGTCAATACGGTAGCCACTGTTGATACGATTTTCGATCCAACCAATCGTGACGCATTGGAAATGCGCATGCGCGGTGGCCCCTCTGCGCCCGCGCCGCACGCCTACACACCGCGAACAAAACCGGCCTTGCATAAAGATGCGATGCGCCGCCGCGCGCCGCCAGTCTGCCGCGTGTGCCCGTCCGTGAACGACGTGCGTGTAGGTCGTCGGTCGCCGCGCGCTCCTCACCCCCGCCGTTGCGGGTGACGCGATCTTGTGTAATCGTCAACTATGCTGTCCGTATGAGGTGTGTGAGCGCCATGGTGTCATCGTGAGGGCTGGTGTCTCCGAGTCTTCGAGTCTTCGATTATCCGCCGTAATCAATAAACATCAATCTCCTTGCTGTGCGAAAGTAATCATCAACTATGCTAACTGTGCTCGGTACGTGGGTAGGTGTTGAAATAAAATCTTCCGACTTCATTGGTGTTGTTTCATTTCTTTCTTGATGGTAAAAGGTATCTGGTGGTTGATGATTTTCTGGTAAGGTAATCCACGGCGAGCGAGTGCTGGAGATTGCGTAATTATTCCGTAAGTATTCCGTAAGTATTCCGTAAGTATTCCGTAAGTATGTATACCCCATAATACTATATATAGCTCGATTACCACTCACTCACTCACTCACTCACTCATTGACATAATTGTTCTCCTAGAAAGAGACAGAAAACGATACAATAATGTATGGGAGATATGTTCAGGTGCGGGAGTCGAGTAGGGAAAAATTATGACATTTCAGAAAAACAAGATGGCGGCCGACGTAATTTTTGTAACTTTTTTGTTTTTCAACCGATTTCGTTAAAACTCACAGGTTTTTAAGAAATTAGTAAATGAATATTAGAAAAAGTGGAAAAAATTGGAAAAACAAGATGGCGGCCGAGATTTAGATTTTTAAAATTTTTGATTTTTCGACCCCAAATCGCGGCACCACAGCTCCGAAACGGGGTAATTGAGGATAATTTTTTTTCTTGTTTCCGCTTACAATTATCCTGTATTTTGACAGAATGGAAGCGGTTTTTAAAAATTCAAGATGGCGGCTGTTGTGGCGGGCATTTGGTTTGAGGTACGAAAAAACGCAATTTTAAAATTCAATTTTCTCACAGTTGGCAACATCGGAGCGTTTCGACTTCTATAAAGCGATTGTATGTATAGACTCGAGGTATAAATTGGTGGTAAAAAATATACCCCACTTTTGGGGAAATTTCAAGATTTACCCCAAAAATAAAAAAATTGAAATACGGACTTTTTGCAAAATCCGAGTATGAGCGATTACGTATTTTACTTGTACAAACGACATTTGGGTATTTTTGTCACCAAAGACTGGCAACACTGGAATTTATCAAAGAAAAAGTGATTTTCGCCACATGGTCCTTTTTCAGGGGCAATTATTTCGCCTGGGTGCGAGCGAGATGGAACAGTTAAACGTCATCAGGAGCGGTATATCCTGTAGTTAATGGTAAAATTATAAAACTATGTGAATTGTTTCTATAAAACGAGTTGGCGGCCATTTTGTATTGTTGTTGAGTGTTTCTGAAAATTTTGATCATGTTTTTGAGGCAGTTGGCAACATTTTAGAAAGTTGACATGTATGAATCGATTGTGCAACTCGACCGGCAGTATCGAGGTATATACACAGTGTTGCCACATTTAGGGTAGTTTTTGAGATTTCCCCAAAAATTTCCTCCTGTAAAATTTTGTATGAAAAATTTTTTTTTCACTAATGGTTTCACAAAGAAGACAAAAATTTATTCCGAAAAAAATATGGAGAGAGCTGATGATTGAGGGTTTCGGAGACGGGTGAAGGGCACGCTGAAAGTATTGAAGATAGGTGGGGGGTGCTCGAGCAAATGTCATTCGAAACGTCGTCCAATTGGGAGTGAACTGAAAAAAAATTCAAAATGGCGGAAAAAAGATGGCCGCCATACAAATTTCATCGGTATCCATCTCGGAGGGTATAAGAGATGGAAGAGTGGTTTCTTAGCAAAAGATGATTAAAATCTGAAGGTCTACTTGATGAATGGAAAAAAAATTCAAAATGGCGGAATTCATTTTTTCATAGAAAATGTATGGTGAATATTGAATTGCCTTTGATGCGGTTCTTCAGAGAATTCTCACAGAAAAATATGGGAAGACATGATGATTGAGGGTTAGTAAGATGGTTGGGGAGCCCGGGAAGGGTATTATAGATAGAAAAGTGCTGCTCAAACAAAAACAAGATGGCGGCCGACGTGATTTTTGTAACATTTTTGTTTTCCTACCGATTTCGTTACAACTCGCAATTCTAGAAGAAATTAGGAAACGATTAATAGAAAATGTAGAAAAAATTTAAAAAACAAGATGGCGGCTTAGCTGTAGTCTTTCAAATTTTCGATTTTTCGACCCCAAACCGCGGCGCCACAGCACCGAAACGGGTTAGTTGAAGATAATATTTTTTTCCTGTTTCCGTCTACAATTATCCTGTATTTTGACAGATCGGGAGTGGTTTTTAAATATTCAAAATGGCGGCTGTCGTGGCGGCCATTCAGTTTGAGGTACGAAAAAATGCAATTTTAAAATTCAAATTACTCACAGTTGACAACATCGGAGCGTTTCTACTTCTATGAAGCTATTGTATGTACAGACTTGAAGTATAGATTGGTGAAAAAAATACCCCATTTTTGGGGAAATTTCAAGATCTACCCCAAAAATAAAAAAATCGAAATACGAACTTTTTGCAAAATCCGAGTATGAGCAACTACATTTTTTACCTGTACAAACGAAATTTGACAACACTGAAATTTATCAAAGAAAAAGTTGTTATCGCGATACGGTCTTTTTTCAGGGGTGATCATTTCGCCTGTGTGCGAGCGAGATGAAAACTTGAAACGTCATCAGGAGCGGTATCTCCTGTACTTAATGGAAAAATTATTCAACTTTCTAAAATAAATCTGTAAAATGAATTGACGGCCATTTTGTATTTTATTTGTTTTGGAATTGATTTTGAACATGTTTTTGAGGCAGCTAGCCACATTTTGGAAAGTTGAAATGTATGAATCGACTGTGTAACTTAACCGGCAGTATCGATAAATGAAACAGTGTTGCCACCTTCGGGGTAGTTTACGAGATTTTCCCCAAAAATTTTCTCCTGTAAAATTTTGTATGATTTTTTTTTCACAAATGGTTTCACAAAACAGACAAAAATTTATTCAGAAAAAAAATATGGATAGAGCTGATGATTGAGGAACTCGGAGACGGGTGATGGGCACGCTTAAGGTATTGAAGATAGGTGGGAGGTTCTCGAGCAAATGTCACTCGAAACGGCTTCCAATTGGCAGTGAGCTGGAAAAATATTCAAAATGGCGGAAAAAAGATGGCCGCCATATATATTTCATCAGTGTCCATCTCAAAGGGTATAAAAGATGGAAGAGTGGTTTCTTATCAAAAGATGATCAGGACCTTCGGATCCTGATCACTAGAAAAAAAATTCAAAATGGAGGAATTTATTTCGGATCGACTAGGGACCGACTAGGGACCGACTACGGACCAACTAGAGACCGACTAGGGACCGACTACGGACCAACAACGGACCGACTACGGACCGACTAGGGACAGACTACGGACCGACTACGGACCGACTAGAGACCGACTACGGACCAACTAGAGACCGACTAGGGACCGACTAGAGACCGACTAGGGACCGACTACGGACCGACTAGAGACCGACTAGGGACCGACTACGGACCGACTAGGGACCGACTAGAGACCGACTAGGGACCGACTACGGACCGACTAGGGACTGACTACGGACCGACTAGGGACAGACTAGGGACCGAGTACGGACCGACTAGAGACCGACTAGGGACCGACTAGGGACCGACTAGGGACCGACTAGGGACCGACTAGGGACCGACTACGGACCGACTACGGACCGACTAGAGACCGACTAGAGACCGACTACGGACCAACTAGAGACCGACTAGGGACCGACTAGGGATCGACTACGGACCGACTAGAGACCGACTAGGGACCGACTACGGACCGACTACGGACCGACTAGAGACTGACTAGGGACCGACTAGGGACCGACTACTGACCAACTAGAGACCGACTAGGGACCGACTACGGACCGACTAGAGGCCGACTAGGGACCGACTACGGACCGACTACGGACCGACTAGAGACCGACTAGGGACCGACTACGGATCGACTAGGGACCGACTAGAGACCGACTATGGACCAACTAGAGACCGACTACGGACCGACTACGGACCGACTTAGGTAGACCGACTAGGGACCGACTACGGACCGACTAGGGACCGACTACGGACTGACTACGGACCGACTAGAGACCGACTAGGGACTGACAATGGACCTACTAGGGACCGACTAAGGACTGACTAGGGACCGACTAGGGACTGACTAGGGACCGACTACGGACCGACTAGGGACCGACTAAGGACCGACTACGGACCGACTATGGACCGACTACGGACCGACTAGGGACCGACTAGCGACCGACTAGCGACCGACTAGGGACCGACTAGGGACCGACTACGGACCGACTACGGACCGACTAGGGACCGACTACGGACCGACTATGGACCGACTAGGGACCGACTACGGACCGACTAGGGACAGACTAGGGACCGACTACGGACCGACTAGAGACCGACTAGGGACCGACTACGGACCAACTACGGACCGACTAGAGACCGACTAGGGACCGACTACGGATCAACTAGGGACCGACTAGGGACCAACTACGGACCGACTAGGGACCGGCTAGGGACCGACTACGGACCGACTAGAGACCGGCTACGGACCAACTTAGGTAGACCGACTAGGGACCGACTACGGACCGACTAGGGACCGACTACGGTCCGACTAGGGACCAATTACAGACTGACTACGGACCGACTAGGGACCGACTACGGACCCACTAGGGACCGACTAGGGACTGACTAGGGACCGACTAAGGACCGACTAGGGACCGACTACGGACCGACTAGGGACCGACTAGGGACCGACTACGGACCGACTACGGACCGACTAGGGACCGACTAGCGACCGACTAGCGACCGACTAGGGACCGACTACGGACCGACTACGGACCGACTAGGGACCAACTACGGACCGACTATTTACCGACTATGGACCGACTAGGGACCAACTAGGGACCGACTACGGACCAACTTAGGTAGACCGACTAGGGACCGACTACGGTCCGACTAGGGACCGATTACAGACTGACTACGGACCGACTAGGGACCGACTACGGACCCACTAGAGACCGACTAGGGACTGACAATGGACAAACTAGGGACCGACTAAGGACCGACTAGGGATGTCTGTGTGCTTACTAGGTCAGACTTTTAAAAGCTTATATCTCCGAAACTATAGGGTGCAGGCCCATGTTGTTGGTACTCAAATTTTCGCGATGTCTATAATATGCTCACATGGTCAGATTTTTAAAAGCTTATATCTCCAAAACTATAGGGTGCAACCCCATGTTATTATTACTCAAACTTATTATTTTTGCGATGTCTATGTGCTTACGTGATCAAATTTTTAAATGCTTATATTATCTTCGAAATTATAGGGTGCAGCCCCATGTTATATAATGTCGAAAGCCCCCCGCGAGCTGCTTTAGCAGCTCGCGCACCGAGCAACTAGTTTATTATTTATATAGCTACAATAATAATGTTTTAATTGATGCTTTATACGTAACATTTTATAATTGAGCGATCTCGAAATTTTATTTCGCTTCCTCCAGTACGGGCCACGAAATTGTCCGTCAGTACCGGCCACTGGTTGAGTTTATTTTAAATGGTTTAATTTCTTTATAGGTACATAAATATGTTAGATGATGACAGTGGACGTGAAAGGAAGACAAAGAAGCGCACCTGGGAACCTGCCATAATGCATAGAGCCGTGGAAAAGTTTTAAGTAGGCACAGAAATGAATGCGCGTCAGGCTGAGATTCAAAGTACCAAGAATGACTTTAAATGTAGAATTAAAGCTATTGAAAATTATAAAGAGAAAAATAATAAAGCTTTAAGCCTTCTATGGGTCGTTTCCACGACACATTCTCGCCTGAACACGAAAAAGTGTTGGCAGAACATATTAAGGATTTAGACAATAGGCTAATGCCCATAAGCAAACTTTTAGTAAACTTTTCACGGTTAAAGATAAAGAAGTTAACAAAAAAGGCAAGGATGTTTTGCTATCAGGCAACGATACCGACAAAAAAGACAGGAAAAAGAATGAAAACTAGCTCCTTTTTCAAAGAAAGATTTAGGAAGAAACAATATGCCCTCTGTGCCTCGAATCTCATAAAGAGCATTGGATTCAGTGTGGAAACTGCAAGATTTGGGTGCAAAAGGCTTACGCAAACATTTTGGAACTATTAAACCAATAAAATATGTCATTATTGCCTAGTATAAATGGTATTTGTTTCTGGCCCGTACTGGAGGACAATTTTTTTACTATTAATTTTTAGTGTCTTTAGATTTTATTAATAAATTTGATTCTTTCCAAATATATTGATAGATTTTATTAATAAATTTGATTCTTTCCAAATATATTGATAGGGTAAGGGAGTGCACCTCCATCTCAGCACTCCAATTGTCAACCTCACCTGCACGTGGTGCCCCCTGCTAATCAACAGACGAGGCTCTGACGACCGACTAATGGCGGTATAACCATTCCATATCGGCTAGACAACAAAAATGACAAGGGCCGATGTCGGGCAGCAGCGACATCGGTACAATAGTCTAGCCCTGCGATCGCCAACCCGCCTGCCCAGCGTGGCGATTAAGGGCATATCCTTGCACATGGATTTAAAAATGAAGCCACAGCCCCCAGTCCCCGGCAGCCCCGCTATTCCTAGCTCTGGCAGCGGTTACGGTAACGGCGGGGCAGGGGGTGTCAAGAATCTCCGGAAGAGATTCCGCTGCCAACCCCAACGACTGGACCTGGCAACGTATAACGCACGCACTTTGAGGACCGACGAAAAGATCATCGAGCTGGAAGAAGCAGTGAGCAAGTTGAAATGGGGTGTCATAGGGTTATCTGAAGTCCGAAGAGAGGGGGAGGACTCGATAATCCTTAAATCCGGCAACTTGCTTTACTACCGGGAGGGAGATCAACAATCCCAGGGTGGTGTTGGGTTCATCGTCCACAGGTCCCTCGTTAACAACATTGTGCAAGTCGAAAGTGTGTCGAGCAGGGTAGCGTACCTTATACTCAGAATAACCAAACGGTATTCGCTGAAGGTCATACAGGTCTACGCACCGACATCGACACACCCCGACGAGGAGGTAGAGGTCATGTATGAGGATATATCAAAAGCCATGCATGCCTCTAATACCTACTACAATGTTGTGATGGGGGATTTCAATGCAAGGCTGGGTAAGCGAAGCGGTATAGAGTTGAAAGTGGGACAATTTGGCTATGGGCGACGGAACCAGAGGGGCCAAATGTTGGCCGACTTCATGGAGAAAGAGGGCCTCTATATGATGAACTCTTTCTTCGAGAAGCGGCCACACAGGAAGTGGACCTGGATGAGCCCCGACGGTTCTACGAGAAATGAGATCGACTTCATCATGTCTACCAAACGGCACGTATTCAATGATGTCTCTGTGATCAACAGGGTGAAAACCGGCAGCGATCACCGTATGGTAAGAGGCACATTGAATCTCAACATAAAGCTTGAAAGGGCCAGACTGATGAAGTCAACGCTCCGACCTTCTCGTGTCCATATCCTGAATCCCGAGAGCTTTCAACTCGAATTGCAAAACCGATTCGCTTGCCTGGCAGATTGCGATTCTGTGGACGAACTGAACAACAGGCTGGTGGAAACTGTCCATGCGGTCGGGTCTAAGTTCTTTAAGACCCACCGTAGAAATAGAACCAAAAAATTCTCAACCCATACTCTCAATCTCATGGAACAGAGACATGAAATGAGACTGCAGTCTTCAGGAGACGCCCTTGCTTATCGGCAGATCAATAGACAGATCTCTAAATCACAGACACGCGATCTGCGATACTTTAACACCGAACGTATCAAAGAAACCATTGAGCGGAACAAAGGCTCAAAGGTGTTCGCGAGAGATCTGTCTATCGGTCAGAGCCAGTTGACGCGACTGAAGACCGACAGCGGTAGTCTCATTTCGTCTAAGCCTGAGATTTTGAGAGAGGTCGAGAAGTTCTACGGACAGCTGTACACGTCAACACAGAAGCCTGTTGAAGATTTGGCTAAAGATCCCAGAGCCAAATTGACCCGACACTATACCGAAGATATCCCGGACGTCAGTCTATACGAGATTAGTATGGCTCTCAAACAACTTAAGGACAACAAGGCGCCAGGTGATGACGGAATCACAGCAGAACTCCTGAAAGCAGGTGGAAAACCGGTTCTTAAAGTCTTTCAGCGATTGTTCAATTCCGTCATCGACAAGGGCATAACGCCAGAGGCATGGCACAGAAGCGTGGTGGTTATTTTCTTCAAAAAGGGCGATAATACCCTGCTGAAGAATTATAGACCCATCTCGCTGCTGAGCCATGTCTATAAGTTGTTCTCAAGAGTCATTACGAATCGTCTCGCTCGTAGGTTTGACGACTTCCAGCCTCCCGAACAGGCCGGGTTCCGAAAAGGCTTCAGTACCATAGACCACATTCATACGCTGCGGCAGGTTATACAGAAGACCGAAGAGTATAACCGGCCACTTTGCTTAGCGTTTGTGGACTATGAGAAAGCCTTTGATTCGGTGGAAACTTGGGCTGTATTGAGATCACTGCAGAGATGCCGGATCGATTATCGGTACATCCAAGCGCTGAAGTGCTTGTACGAAAACGCCACTATGTCAGTTCGTATACAGGACCAGACTACGAGGCCAATCCAATTGCAGCGAGGAGTGCGTCAGGGAGATGTTATCTCCCCGAAGCTATTTACCGCTGCGTTGGAAGACGTCTTTAAGCTTCTGGACTGGAGTGGACTTGGCATCAACATAAACGGCGAGTACATCACTCACCTACGGTTTGCCGATGATATAGTCGTGATGGCAGAGACTCTGGGAGACCTCAATACAATGCTCAATGATCTCAGCAGAGTTTCTCAACAGGTGGGCCTAAAAATGAACATGAGTAAGACGAAGATCATGTCTAATGCTCATGTTCCGCTCCACCCGGTAATTGTTGAGAACTCAGCACTCGAAATTGTAGACGAGTACATATACCTGGGACACACGGTCCAGCTAGGTAGGTCCAATTTTGAGAAAGAGATCAACCGCCGAATCCAACTCGGCTGGGCAGCGTTCGGGAAACTTCGAGATGTCTTTTCGTCCAATATCCCTCAGTGTCTGAAGACGAAAGTCTTCGAACAGTGCGTGTTGCCAGTGATGACTTACGGATCTGAGACATGGTCGCTAACAATGGGCCTCATAAGAAGGCTCAGGGTCACTCAGCGGGCGATGGAGAGAGCTATGCTCGGAGTATCCCTGCGGGATCAAATCAGAAATGAGGAGATCCGCAGGAGAACCAGAGTCACCGACATAGCTCATCGAGTCGCGAAGCTGAAGTGGCAATGGGCGGGGCACATTGCACGAAGAACCGATGGACGTTGGGGTCCCAAGGTGCTTGAATGGCGACCTCACACCAGCAAACGAAGCGTAGGTAGACCCCCCACTCGATGGACAGACGATCTCAAGCGAGTCGCTGGTAGCCGCTGGAATCAGGCGGCACAAGATCGTGTACTGTGGCGATCCTTGCAAGAGACCTATGTCCAGCAGTGGACGTCCATTGGTTGAAACGAACGAACGAACGATATTGATGTTACATTATTTTTATTTATACATTATGAGTTATTTTACATAAATCAGCAAATATATAACATATTACTTTGGAGATTTTAATTTTATACCAAATAAACCTTAGGGTGGCGGTACTGCCGGACTCTCCCCTACTTTGAGACAGCGAAGACTGTCTGACCCCCGCTTTACGACAAGCTTACGACAAGTCATGAACCTTGATAGATTGGCATACTGTCTGATAGAATAAAATAATTCAGATAACATTAAATCTGATTGTGTAACAGTTGTGCCAAAACATAATAAAAATTGTCGCCGATTGTCATTTGTCACGTAATTCCTAATCAACAAGTAACATGGCGAAACAAGCGCGTATTCTCAGTCTTGAGGTAAATAACACCGATTCAATTAAAATACCTTACAGCAATTGCAGTATAACGATGAATCAGCTCGGCGCTTAGCAATTTCAAGGTTAACTATACTATGAGATGTAAAGTTTGTAAAGCCAACTTGCTCGGTACTGGATGGCCAGTCGACCGCAGCCTAACTGTTCGTTGCATACTTAGATCACGGGGCAACGAGATAAAAGGTCGTTCACATCAAGCTTTGTGTTCCAGTTGAGAGTTTTTGGATAAGCAGGGATTGATTTATTTCCTCATCTTATTATAGCACCAAAGGAATCAGTAACTTCGTTCCTATTCCATAACTGTTCCCTACTATCGCAAAATCTGAAAAGCATGGGTCATCTTAACCTTAAATATTTATAAGTTTCTTGATGAATGTTTTTAAAGATTCAATCCTCTAAGGATGCTATAGGATCTCACCGGTCCCAAGTTAAATTCTATCGAAATTTTAAATTATTGTTTATTTTATTAGATATCTAAGGTAGGTAACTAGGTATTTATGTAATACATAGTCTACTTCTGATTCGTATCAGAGTAAAGATAAAATTAAATTGTTGAGTGATTGTACGTAGAGGGAAATATTGTGGCCGATTCTGTTGTACACAATCTCTAAATCTAAACTAAAATGACAGGCCTAAATATATTCCTATCTCTTTCACAATGCTCCCTGCGGAAAAGGATAGCATTATTTTTAAACCTGTCAATTTAGTTTAGGTTTAGAGATTGTGTACAACAGAATTGGCCACATTATCTACCTAGGTAAATATGTACCTACGTACCTAATTCTAAGTAAGTATTTACTTACATTCGTAATTTCCTAGTAAAAATCACGCTCCGAAATTCTTGCCCCAAATAGACAGATCAAATATTCTATTACATCAAACACAAGCTATAATTTAAAAATTAAAAAAACCCGACTGCCATGCTAAAAAGAGAACTAAAAAATTAATAAACTACCACCGTACCACTTACAGTGTACCGTAAACCCGGGTAACTTGGCCCGAATTTCTTAAGTTTTTTGGTTCAATGTCGAATATTTAAAAAACTATTATTAGTTTTACTTTGTTTGTGAGCTACACTACTGTTAAATGTACTCTTCTTTTCATATAATTAAAATCTATAACAATCAAATGGAAATGTATATGATAAAAAGCTAAATTTAGAGAGCGGGCCAAAAATTGATCACTTTTTACAACTTTGCCCATTTTGGGAAAACTTATATAACTCCAGTATTTTTAACCGTAAGATCATGAAACTTAGGGTTACTTTAGAAAAATAGTTTATGTAACATAGGATCTTATTACTAAACATTTAAATGTTCATATTAGCTGCCAAAATTGAGTGGGCAAAGTTGCTATAATTTTTTTGTAACTTTTCATACTAATAAAATGATAAGCTAGGGTTGTCATTTTTTATTCTTAACCAGGTTTAAGGTAAGGTACGTAAGTTATTATAATTTCAAACCAAAAATATTAAAACAAATATGAAATGAAGCTTATAAAAATCTTTAATTTACTTATAAGAAATTTAATAAGTATATTTTAACTTAATACTAATAAAACATTCTAGTAAGGAATCATCAAAAAATTAAATCAAAAATATTCAGTCAGTTTGTTGAAATCACAAAAATTATTATTATTAAGGTAGGTAGGTATTAAGAAATAATGAGAAAAAACCTATGACCTTGAAATATTTACGAGAAAATTTTCAAAGTACCGCCTTTCTAACAAAAAAAGAATGAATGAAATCGGACTACGCGTTAATGAATTACAGCTAAATACACGTTTAGACTTTCATTCCCTCTTCCAAGGAAACCTTGCTGAATTTCGGAATAAAAAGTATCCTATGTCCTTCCCATTTCGGAGTGTAAACTCAAATCGTGCCAAGTTTCATTCGAATCCATTCAGTAGTTTCGACGTGATGCGCGGCCAAGATACAGACAGACAGACAGACAAAAATAAATATATATATATATATATATTTGGCTTCAGTATCGATTATAGTGCCCTCAAAAAAAAATTCAAAATATCTTCAATGTACAGAATTGGATTTGTTACAGTTTTATCATATTGTAGAAATAAAAACTTTCTCATAACAACAGAGATAGTTCCAAAATGAACTGTGATAAACAAAACGTAAACGAAAGTAACTGTTAATGTCAATTTAAATTTACTGTACAGGTGACAACCCTAAGGGCTATATTTTGGTGGGCAAAGTTATAAAATGTGCGTCCGAAACAGCAATATAACATTGCCCACCAACATATTTCTGAAACTGAGAAAGCTTCCGCGCTGATTATTCGATCTATATCGTTTATTTGATATCAAATAACTGTAGTTTAAAAATTACTTACCTGTTGCAATTACCAAGCGAGTTACAACAAAAGTTTTTTACACTATTTTTGGCCCGCTTTTTATACCATCAACTTTGACTGGTGCTCACTGCTAACTGAAGTGAAATTGGTAGCAGTTGCTTATGCAATTTTGCCAGAAATATACTCAATTTTGTACCACAGATTAAATAATAAACGTAAGTAAAATATCTTTCCAGATTATTCAACATTTGTAAAAAGTACTGCGTCGGGCAAAGTTAGGTTAGTTGGGCGAAGTTACCCGGTTTTACGGTAGTTGTTATTTATTTTGTTTTTCATGATTTGTCACTCCAAATTGATTTAAAACATATAGATTGTATACATTTTCGTACTCGCCTTTTAAAGCCCTTTATTTTGATACCCCACTCGAGGGTCTTGAAGAAAAAAATTTTTTTCAGCCCGCACATTAAAGTGCATAACATTCGCCATTTTGATTTTTTATGAATTTTATGTACCCAATAACATTTGCGCCGTCAAGACAAATCTAATGACGTATAATTTATCAAAATAGGTTGAGCCGTTAAGTAGTTACGAACTGACATAGGAAACGGTCATTTTCTACGATTTATCACTCCAAATTGTTTCCAAATATATAAATTTATACATTTTCGTATTTGCCTTTTGAATCCCTTTATTTTGATACCCCACTCGAGGGTCTTGAAGAAAAAATTTTTTTTCAGCTCGCACATTAAAGCGCATAAAGTCCGCCATTTTGATTTTTTTTTTAATTTAGGTACCCTATAACACTCGCGTCATTGAGACAAATCTAATGACGTATCATTTATCAAAATCCATTGAGCCGTTGATTAGTTACAAGCGGACATAGGAATGGACATACATACACACAGGTGAAACACATATACCCAGTCGGGTAAATAAAAAAGATAACTTAACTTACCTGTATGTGCCTGTATGAAGACGTTATCGATGTTTACAGATCTTGACACGATTTTGATAGTAATAGTCCTAATTAAACAACACTGTGGGACTGTTAGTTACGATAAATGGCCTATCTAGGTCTAGCTACTAATAGTACAGTGATGAACATAAATTTTAGACGTGTCCAATGTCCATGCTAAAGTTTAAGAAATCTGCTTTATCCTCTTGTTATTTGTACTATTTACTTTTTTAAAGAGTAACCGTCAAAAAATTCTTCAAAAAACCGGTCAAGTGCGTGGCGGGCCACGCGCAGTGTAGGGTTCCGTAGTCACAATCCTCGAAAAACAGATATAACTCCTTAACCTGTGAACCCTACTTAGCCGTGATAGTTTTCCTTTAAAATTGATTATATACCCTACTGCTGTGAATTTTTTCAAGTTCCTATATACTGCCATTTGGCTGATAGAGGGGGGGGACACTTGACTCTAATAAAAATTTGCACTTTAAAACATCATATTTTACAAACGGATCTAGAAATCGAAAAATGATGTTCCCACACCCACAGTATTTTTAAAAGACCTATTCAACGATACCCCACACTATGGGGTAGACGAGAAAAAAAATATTCATCCCCACTTTACATGTAGGGGAGCTACCCTAAAAAAAAATATTTATCAAAATTTTATTTCACCACTTTGTCGGCGTGATTAATATTTATACTCATGCCAAATTACGGATTTCTAGCACTAATAGTCTCTGAGATTAACCGAGGACGGACGGACAGACGGACAGACGGACAGACGGACAGACGGACAGACGGACAGACGGACGGACATGGCGAAACTATAAGGGTTCCTTGTTTACTACGGAACCCTAAAAAAGGTGGAACAGCATTCCGAAACAGTATTCACTTGACGATTGAACACTAAGTTTTTTAGAACTTTGCTCTAAACAGTTATGTCCTCTTTCAGTAGGTCATTAATTAGCCATTTCATAACGTTTTTATAGAATCTTTGTCTTCTAATGGTAATTATTATCGTAAGAGAAGTAATATATAAGTCAATGCGTAAGAGTAACCTGAAACCTGTACTAACCTGGTTGTACGTTGTACTAAGTAGGTAGGTACTTAACTACTTACCTAGTGGTTAACAAAATGTTCTTTTTTTATAAATTTTTATAAATATAAAGAAAGTAAAAGTAAAATATTCATCAATTCAACCTGTTTCTGTATAAAAACTGGCGTATGGCCGCACACGGCTCTCCCCTCACATATTATAACACATTAGCTTCACTTTTTTGGTCCTGTCCCATCGCTTTTTACCCCCTCGTTATCAGAAAACAGGTTCCGTTAAAAAAACGAGAACCCCTAACAACAGTGAAAGCATTGTTATTTTATTTATGCGGGAGTTGTGACTTGTGCTACAAGAATACAAGTATAAATTAGAAATTTAAAAAACCCCCGACATTCGCCACTTTGTAGCGGCGGCCATCTTGGATTTGCAACAGTGCTATTCTACTGGTTAAGCCCTTTCATTTGATACCCATATTAAGGGAGTTGTGAAAAAATATATAATCCGCCATTTTGTAGCGGCGGCCATCTTGGACCAATTTTCATCAAACATAGCTAACAACACTCTCGACTAATTCACCTTTCAAACAAAAAAACCGCATTAAAATCGGTCCACCCGTTTGAGCGCCACAGGGGAACAGACAGACACACACACACACACACAAACACACACACACAGACCCGTCAAACTTATAACACCCCGTCGTTTTTGCGTCGGGGGTTAAAATAGAAGTTAGTAAAAAATTCGATCAGATAAGATATCAAGACGTAGGTATACCTCTGTGCCTCCTGTGACAGGTGATACAAGTCAAAAATCACCATTTTACAGGAGAGCAAAAACAAGATTAAAAAAATTCTAGTTCGCGATCTAATTGGGCTAGGTTAAACTTGAGTGCTTTCTTTTGTAGATAAAAACATTCACTTTCACCGTGTATTTAAATTTTTGCGGTAAATATTATAGTTTTAAAGTAATTCTTGAAAAACCTGTGAGTTGTACCTTTTTTAATTTCTAATCGATGCTAAAATTACGTGATAAATGATACAAGTACAGTTAAATTACGTTACACCTGTACATTGTCTTCGTGTAAATTGATATACATAAAGTAAAAATATCTAATAACTCATTAGAATATCTTCCCAACCCAATGGTGCTCAAACAAAGGATAAATGTAATATCTCAAAGATGAGATTTTTTTACTTATCAGTCCCCTATTTTAACAATTTAAAGATGAATTGTATCAGTTTGCTAAAACTTTGGTCTTCTGAAAAATGTGTTAAATAATACAACTCATGTTATACCCCTCACTAAAATGCATTTTTATGGTGCAAATAAATACAAGTTTTACAAAAATAAATCAACGTTTGTGAAACTTCTTCTAAAGCAATAATTCACTAATAAAATACTAGCTGATGCCCACAACTTCATTTCGGGTGTATTCTTAGAAGTATCTTATATCGATTTCAAGGATGTAAACTGCAAAAATATAAAGGTTTTTATCTTCAATATGATGGACTCCCACACAAAGATGTAACCCCTATTTCAACCCCTTCAAGCCTTTATTTCGCAACAAAAGATAACTTATGTTGGTCTCTAAAGTCTAATTTATCTCTGTTCCAAATTTCATCAAAATCGGTTTTGCGGTTTAGGCGTGAAAGCATAATATACAGATAGACAGAGCTACATTCGCATTTATAATATTAGTGTGGATTAAGTCCTTACATATTATGAAACTGGCGTTTTATCGAACTGGCTACTATGATCTCATATATCTTGGCGTATTCCAAATTTAAATTTATTTCAAAAGTGGTTTATGTATTTGTTTTTTGAATCTAGTGATTCATTTGTTTTCGCTCAATTTGATTTTTCTTTGACATCGATCTGTTCAAAAAATGGAAAACTTATCGCATTATTTACGAATACGAGTTCCACAGTGGCACCAGTACTGCAAAAACAATTCGAAGGATTAATGATGAGTATGGGGAAACCCTTACTGTAAAAGAAAGCAATGGTACGATTTTTGTTCCAACGTTTTTGTTCTGGAAATTTTGACCTAAAAACAAACCTGGACGGTGGACGGCTGGAAACCCTAGTTGACAATGAAGAATTAAAGATGATTGTGGTAGCGGATCTATCGCAAACTACGTTAGAGTTAGTGGCAGGCTTCGGTGTGAGTGATATAATAATATTAATTCACTTAAAACAAATTTGAAAAGTGAAAAACTCGAGAAATAGGTACATACCTACCGCATGAATTGAGTGGAGCACACTACTAAACACGCATTAAGTGCTGCGTTACATTACTCAATTGTCACAATAACGACGGAATTTTGAATCGTATTGTTATCAGTGATGAAAAATGGTGTACGACAGTTGGAAATGCTCATCACAGTGGTTGAATCCAAGAGAACTGGCGAAACCCAACTGGTGAAACTGTCCCAAACGAAAGTAGACTCAGAAAAAACTACTGGTGTGTGTTTGGTGGACCAGTGCTGGTATCATACACTATGGCTTCCTAAGATCTGGCCAGAAAATAAAGATAGATCAACAATTTCAAACCATGATGGAAACGTCAGCAGTTAAACAACCGAAACTGGTCATTTCTCTTGCCCAATGCTGTTAACTTAGACCAACGCTAGACCTCATACTTCACAACAGACAGTCGCTAAATTAAAGGTGCTGCGATTGAAATATCTCCAACACCCATCACTCTCCCCGGGAGTTTGCTTCAACAGATTACTACTTTTTTCGGAATTTAGTCAATTTCTTGCAAGGAAAACAACTCAATAACAAAGTCCTAATATTTTAAAACTCTGTAAAACTCATGATCGCGCTCCTGAATAAAGCATAGCAAAACAGATTACTTCTTATCGGTTGAAACAGAATGAAGTGGTAGGTAATTGGTACCGTCTTTATTGTAATCGTAATAGCGTAAGCTTTACCTCGTTTCAAACAATCTATAGTCTTGTATTCATCATCCTTGAATTCATTTTGTGTAAGAAAAACGGGGAATATTTTCTTTGGTATGCAAAACAGATCGAACATCACACCACATCAACTTTCCAATGCAAGAGTAAGAAATTGCTTGAAAACATGTTGAATCACAAGTCATTTAAATAACAGTACCTACCTAAACTTTGCTGTTTTGTTTGAAGCTGTACGCACTAGTTGGTACCAATCTCTTTGCAAGTGAATAACCATACTCATGTGCTTCTTCTTATGCTCAATTAACGCATGGTTGGTGTCAATCTCCATAAGAGTATGACTTGACGATTTCACTTGTATCTTCAGCACGTCTCCTTCTTCATACATTTTTTCTAGATTTGGTTTGAGTTTTAGATACAATTCAGTTTATATTCGTTTACACAGATAATGTTGATTTGTACACAATGATGCAAGTCGAGATGTATCACTGATCACAAATTAGGCATAAATTTAGATTGTGATTATTAGGTATATGTATAATTGTACCCTAATCAGTTTTGAAAAAAATCTGTTCAAAGTGATATAACTCTAATTATATCACTATTCACGATAAATAT
Organism: Melanargia galathea; assembly: GCA_920104075.1. NCBI lineage: Eukaryota > Metazoa > Arthropoda > Insecta > Lepidoptera > Nymphalidae > Melanargia > Melanargia galathea. Next base: position 19,352,475 of record OV049867.1, on the reverse strand, counting down.
ACTAAAAATAAAATGTGAAAATTAATATAATCGCACTTATACCACGAAGCACGAAAAATAATGCATGCAGAAAATTACTTATTGAGGTTACAACTTGAAATATATCTATATGCACGATATTTTTGCAAAAATGCTGCCACTTATATCACTTTGCACAAAATTATCTCCGAAACTATAATAGTTAGAAGAACGTGGGTTAGACCAAAAAAAAGCTAATTTTTTTCTGATCATTTCTATGTAAAAATCTCAAAAAGGGTACAACTCGACTTAGATCACTCATCACAGGAGGCACAGTACCTATATCTACTACAATCTTCTATCTATCTATCTATATCTATACATATAATAAAATCGTAGAATTGCCGTATCTGTACATTGAAGATTTTTGCAAAATAATAACTGGGGGATGTTAGGGATAAGTAATAGAACGTAAAAAAGCTATTTTTGAAATTTTTGTCTGTTTGTCTGTTTGTCTGTATGTTTGTGCGCGCATCACGTAAAAACTACTGAATGGATTGAAATGAAACTCGGCATGATTTAAGTTCATACTATGGAATAACATATAGGATACTTTTTATCCCGAAATTCAGCATGGTTCCCTTGGGAGAGGGGATGAAAGTCAAAATGTGTACTTAGCCGTAATTCGTTAACGGGTAGTCCGATTTCATTCATTCTTTTTTTGTTAGAAAGGAAATACTTTAAAGATTACTGGCTATCCTCTGAAAGGCTGGGCGGATGTTTACATTTTGATCTACCTAAACATCTGCCAGTAAACTTTTAACAGTTTTTAGCAAGGTATGAGCTCAAAAGAGCTTAGGAAAAACAAAATGATTCAAATGGGATTTTTAAAAACTAATATCCACGTGAAAGTCGCGGGTGTCCGCTTGTCTACATAATATTGTCAAGGTTTGCATTATCTAATTAATTATTTTTAGACTAACCAAATTTTTTGACGTAAATAACGTCTTTTAAAATTATAAATCGATTAACGCATGATTAACGCCGGCTACACGCACGGAAAAGCATGACTCATTGTGACGTGCCGCGTGCAAGCGAGAGCACGGAAAAGCGATAGAGAAGGCACGATCGGCCTAAGCGTTCGGCTTGTGACGCATCTATCTCTCTTTGTTTTCATATGGTGATAGCACGTAAAATTATCGTCCGTAAACCAACTTTACAGACAACCAATTTTTTTATGGACGTGCGTTTCCTTACATACCTACCCACATATTTATTTAAGTACCTATTAGACAGCTGGTACATAGATACCTTCAGCATTGGATGATAATAATAGCAATAGTAGAACGTGGGACTGTTTTCGCTCATTGAAATGAAAACCTTGTCTTTTGCCTATGACTAGGCATGGGTATTTACTATTTAGGTATTTGTTACAAACTACAAGTTGCCTGTGGATTTACGTGTCTAGAATAATAACCTGCGTAGGTAGACCTATCTGCCTACATAGATTCAGATGTCTCTTAATTCTTAGCAAACGACTGTTTGACGAAGCTGATTTTGGGGCTTGAAATTTTAAAACGCAAATATAATAATAATGTCCTCCCGACCGAAATTCGTCCACGGCGGCCAATCTCAACCGAGGCGGAGACTAGCCATCTGCGCAGGAGATATTATAGTGCACAAGTGTGTGCGCATACATAGCTGCTCTCTCTATTCCCTCACCCTCATAGTCCGAAAGGACGCCAATCCGACCACGACCGGAGAGAGATCAGGCGCAAGACCGACGGCTTTACGTGCTCTAAAACGCAAATAACAATGCAAATGACTATGCAATGTTTCCATTTATGTAAATAAGATGGTACCTAGGTAGGTGTGTAAGTTTTTGAAAAGTTATAAAATGAAAAACAAGACGAGATCAATCGAATATTGCACAAAGCCTTTTCGTATCCCAGCTCATAAATGTAGCTACAGCTGTTCGCAGAGGTCATAGGGCCGTGATTTGAACGAGATTACTGATTGAATTAGAGGAAGCTGAGTCGCCGGGGTCAGCCCGCTCGGACAGCGGGGCTCTTTCAACATCTGCGTACGTTATTTATGCCGGCTGTACACTCTTCCGCGAGTGCTCTCGCCATATTTCGCCGAGAGCAATCGTGCGAGAAGTCGAGTGACGAGTGCGATCCTGTACACTCTCGTTTACTCAGTATGGTTGTTAACACGGAAGAGAGAAGGCAGGGGAAGTGAAATGCACCAAAACTACTATAGGAACCGCTGTCGCCAAACTCACACAAATATACCGTTAATCTATATTGCACTACAAAGAAACAAATCGTTTGATTTGTCGTTTTAAGTTTAGTCAAAACTAGCCTACTTCACAGAACTCACAGATTTGGAAACAAACCATGATTTTGTAGAAATAAGATTTATTTTGCTTTAACGGAAGAATGTATTTATGAGCTATAGTCACACTAGATTCGATTGTCCAATTAATTCCGCTACTTGACCATAGATGGCGCTGTATTGCTACTCATTGAATTGTCTATCGATATCGATAGATACTCGTTATTTTGTTTATTCGCAAAAAGAAAATTAAAAAAGGTAATTATAAAATTAAATAAAAGTGCTGGTATGTATGCACTGATGAGTAAATAAAAATGTTGAGTAAAAGCCATTAAAACTTTAGTGATTGACTAAAATGTAAAGTTATCGATTCTTAATTTTTTTACTATTTGGGTTTTGACAATGACTTATATATTAAGAAAAGCGATATATTATTATTATTATGAATCAAAAATAATACGATATAAAAAATGCCTACTTATATAATACGATCAATTTAGACTTCCAAGATTACAATATTCACACCTGGCTGAAAATTGGTAGGATTGTTCAAAACACTATTATAAATGAAATGTGAAAAGTCCTCATCGATCCGACACCTGGAAAAAAATTACTCGGTGTCAAAGTTTTCACGGGAAATTTTTCAGCAAAACGGTAAGTCTTATCATAAAATTATTTTACACAAAATTGTAGATCAGATAATTATCTATAAAAAATGTCTGTATACTTTTTTTCCTAAGAGCCACCGTTTTTGAGATATAACGATTCAAATAAATTAATTTCGAAATAAAAATGAGGGGCTGGGTTTCTTTTTACCCAAAATTCTGTGGTGGTGGTGCAATCTTGTATTTGCATAGTGCTATTCTACTAGTCAAGCCCTTTCATTTGATACCCATATTAAGGGGGTTGTAAAAAAATATGTAATCCGCCATTTTGTAGCGGCGGCCATCTTGGACTGATTTTCTTCAAACATAGCTAACAACACTCTCGACTAATTCACCTTTCAAACAAAAAAAAACGCATTTAAATCGGTCCACCCGTTTGAGCTCCACAGGGGAACAGACAGACACACGCACACACACACACACACACAGACACGTCAAACTTATAACACCCCGTCGTTTTTGCTTCGGGGGTTAATTAATAATAACTGTATCAAAAATCATCGTTTGGTCGTTAAAATATCGATAACAATGTACTTAGCTAACATCATGACATCTCTACGACCACGACCACCCGATCGGCGTCCATACCGTGAGTCTAACGTCTTAGTGAAGGAATATATTTATATAGTACAAGTCCATTGCGTCCTAAGACCGACCGATTCAATGATTGATTTCTACTAAGCAAGCAATGGATTTTGTTCATAATGAGATATAAACTTCTCAATTTAGCACATTTTTAGCATAATGTAAATATACAAAATAATGTTTTCTTGTTTTTTATGGAAAATAACAACAATAGCTTGTACTTAAGTGTGAAATGAGATGCCATATTTTGTATGATTCACTTTTTTGCTTGATTTTTTGCAAACAACCACTGAACAACACGGCATTTTGTTAAAAATCGAGAGCGGTGAAGCGATCGTTGGACGACATTCGACTCAAGACAAAAACGGTTCTCAGGTGTATTTAACGCCAGAAGAGTTCTCAGGAACCACGCCCCCTTGCCATATCTCGTCTTATTCATTTTATCTATGGTTGTTAACTTATAGTATTAGTGTATTACATATCTATGTTGTTAACGGCCGAAAAAATCGACGTGTACCTACGGCAGCTGTTACCCTATGCGCTAACCGTAAAATTATAATTTCGTGCTCTATACAAAAAAATGCATAGAAATAGATTTTTCGAACTTAATTATTCTAGGTACATATAATGATAAAATTAAACGTCGACGTTGTTAGAAAGCTTGTGCTAAACTGAAAGATGCGAGAATCTAATTCTACAGTGATGCACTCGCGAGGGTTAAGAGCAGTTTTACCTTTTTTCTGAAAAATCTAAGATTTCAAGCTCCAAATTTAGCATCGTAGGAGAGACTTTCACATATTTCAATACATGTTTTAAATAAACTAATCCTTCATATTGACATTTGTCAGACCATATTTACAAAAACTATTTTATTTATTTTGTAATGATCAATTTCCCACACCTCGTTTTAATAAAATAAATAACAGACTCAACTTTGAAGCTCTATATCTGTCCTTAAAAGTCATCTAATTTACTTGAAAAAAATACTTAAATATCAGACATATAGTCTTATTGACACATTACAGAGCAGAATATAGATTTTTAATCAAATTAATGGTTAAAAAAAAAAAAGAACTTCCGCCAAATTTCCCGAATTATACGGTTACTTTAACACGATTTTTTGTATTGAAAAAAGCATAAATTCAATAAAATTTTTATGTAGAAATAAACTACGTTCTTTAACGAATCTATATATATAGTTTAATTAACAATCCATTTATATGATCAAACATAAAAACTTATTAAACATCCCCCTAAATTACAATAAATAGCTATGCAATGTCTTCGCTTATTTAGTATGCGCCCGGCGCTCGTTGGGGAAGGACCTGTGCAGTTTTTGCCACCATCCAGATGCACGTACGAGAGTCGTGTAAACACTAATTTATACAACGACTGCAAAGTTTTGAGCATGAATATTTTTCTAAAAAATATGCGTGAGTATTTTTTTAAATAAGTGAAATTACAGCATAGCACCTAGGACAGTCACGGAAATATGATATTATAAACTAATACTAAAGTAGTCCATTTTGAAATCCAAGATGGCCGTCATATTTTTTTTTTTTGAAGAAATTATCATCTATCTATACATATAATAAAATCGTAGATTTGCCGTATCTGTACATAAGAGAATTTTGCAAAATAATAACTGGGAAATGTTACGGTTGAGTAATAGAACGATAAAAGCTATTTTTGAAATTTTTGTCTGTTTGTCTGTTTATCTGTTTGTCTATTTGTCTGTATGTTTGTGCGCGCATCACGCAAAAACTACCAAATGGATTGAAATTAAATTTGGTATGATTTAAGTTCATACTACGGACTAACATATAGGATACTTTTTATCACGAAATTCAGCACGGTTCTCTTGGGGGAGGGGATGAAAGTCAAAATGTGTACTTAGCTGTAATTCATTAACGCGTGGTCCGATTTCATTCATTATTTTTTTGTTAGAAAGGAGATACTGATTACCGGCTAATCTCTGAAAGGCTGGATCGATTTTGATGGGACTTTCACTGGCGGATGTTTACACATTTTGATCTACCGTTTTTAGCAAGTTATGAGCTCAAAGGAGCTTAGGAAAAACAAAATGATTCCCACGGGATTTTATAAAATATCCACGCGAACGATGTCGCGGGTATCCACTTGTTTATAATATGGGTCTCATTTCATTTCCGAAGATTTTTGCAAAATAAATACTGGGGGATGTTAGAGATAAGTTATAGAACGTAAAAAAGCTATTTTTAAAATTTTTGTCTGTTTGTCTGTTTGTCTGTTTATCTGTTTGTCTGTTTGTCTGTTTGTCTGTATGTTTGGGCGCGCATCACGCAAAAACTACTGAATGGATTGAAACAACGAAACTTGGTACGATTTAAGTTTATACTACGGAGTAATATATAGGATACTTTTTAATTCAGCACGGTTTCCTAAGGAGAGGGGATGAAAGTCAAAACGTGTATTTAGCTATAATTCAATAACGCGTGATCCGATTTCATTCATTCTTTTTTTGTTAGAAAGTAGATACTTTAGAGATTACCGACTATTCTCTAAAAGGCTGGATCGATTTTGATGGGACTTTCACTAGTGGATGTTTACATTTTGATCTACCTAAACATCCGCCAGTTAACTTTTAACAGTTTTTAGCATGATATGAGCTCAAAGGAGCTTAGGAAAAACGAAATGATTCCTACGGGATTTTTAAAAACCAATACATATCCACGCGAACGAAGTCGCGGGTGTCCGTTTGTTACTATAATAAAAGTCGCACTTGCACTTCTGACTAAACCGACATTTTAGCAGTAAACAAAGATTGCCTACTTTTTATTGTTCTATTGGTAAACTTTAAATAATTGTACCTACTCTTATCAGAAAATGTACCTATTCAAGAACTTCATCAGGTGCAATGCAACAGCTCTGTTATGTTATTTTCAGACAGATGATTTGAAATATAATAATAATAATAATTGGTAGGTAATTGTTAAATAATTAAAAAGGTATTTGTTTCTTTTATTAGTTACTTTAGAAAAAAATGGCTGAAGGCTAAATATGCGTGACACCTATGATATAAATACGGAACCCTACATGTATTCATAGAGAAGAACATCATATTATCCTGGTCGCTTTTGTTTTGTAAGTTGAACGTAGATTCATGAAATACTTATTCGATAAAAATATTTTATAATAAACATTATATATATAATACTACAACATCAAAGAAATAATTCAGAAATTTATACAAGTACCAAAACTAAATTCATGGTCGCGCTATATGCAAGTGGTCGTCCGTGCAGCATGCCGCCCGTCTACCTGCCGTTAGATACCTAAACTTCCATAGCGCGAAACTGGGAGAGGGGTCTTAAGCGAGACCGTGCAAAAAACCGTCCATTAGCCAGGCCAGCGCTGGCCCATCGTGTAGAGCAGGTTTAATAAGACGCCTGACGACATCGAATGCCTGACGCATAAAACGCATAGAGCTACGTGCAGGTGCCTACTACCATGCATGTTTATGATGCAGTCTAACATACAATATGTGCATAATGCTTTTACGAGCTAATTTTATGAAACTGAACAGAAGTGACAAAGTGGACTAAGTAGGTAGGTAGTTAGGTACCTACCTAATGCCCTCAGTCAGCCCTGGCACTAGGTCTAGCTAGGTAACTTATAACTATTACCTAGTCCATTATCTCACTTTGTACTTACATCAAAGTGTGTAACCACATCCTAAGTGATGTATCTAGCTAGCCGCATCTGCGCAATTCGCCCGCGTCTGCGTATAGATACTTTAATGTTGCGGCTACATTATGGTTAATGTCAATCATCGTCGTCGTCGTCGTTGTCAACCGATTGACGTCCACTGCTGGACATAGGTCTCTTGAAGGGACTTCCACTTGCCACGGTCTTGTGCCGCTTGTATCCAGCGGCTCCCTGCGACTCGTTTGATGTCGTCGGTCCACCTAGTGGGGGGTCTACCAACACTGCGCTTCCCGGTGCTTTCCCCGTGCGAGGTCGCCACTCCAGCACCTTGGGACCCCAACGTCCATCGGTTCTCCGAACTATGTGCCCCGCCCTTTGCCACTTCAGTTTCGCAACCCGTTGAGCTATGTCGGTGACTTTGGTTCTTCTACGGATCTCCTCATTTCTGATTTGATCGCGTACAGAATCTCCGAGCATAGCTCTCTCCATCGCTCTCTGAGCGACTCTGAGCTTTCTTATGAGGCCCATAGTTAGCGACCATGTCTCGGATCCGTAGGTATGTCATCACTGGCAACACGCACTGTTCAAAGACTTTCGTCTTCAGGCATTGAGGAATTTTGGACGAGAAGACATCGCGAAGCTTCCCGAACGCTGCTCATCCGAGTTGGATTCGGCGGTTGACCTCTTTCTCGAAATTGGACCTACCTAGCTGGACTGTGTGTCCTAGGTATATATACTATCGTCTACAATTTCGAGCGCCGAGTTCTCAACGATTATCGGATGAAGTGGGACATGAGTATTTGACATGATTTTCGTCTTACTCATGTTCATTTTTAGGCCCACCTGTTGAGAAACCCTGCTGAGGTCGTTGAGCATTGTATTAAGATCTTCCAGAGACTCTGCCATCACGACTATAATATATTAGTTATGTCAATCATCAATGCCCAATAATGCCTTAAAAACGCGTAGAACTGAGTGGCCACACATAAGGTTTTAAGCCAAATATCTACGGTGGTCTACGGAATTGTCAATACATGGCATTTCCCGTTGATCGTGGCTACACCTACGGTTAATGGCCGCGTATAGTACGCTATAAATATTCGATGGCATATTCCGTATAAGTGGCCGCGACATAAGAGATAGAGGTAAAGAGAGGTGCTTTGTAGGTGAATATGAAGTTTAGGTACTCATCATTGTGAGCTAAACTCCACTTTATTGGGTCGAATAAAGCGCCGCTTTTTATTTACATGCGCTTTTTACAGTCGCTTTCATTGCTTTATTTATTTATTTACTTACCCGAAATATTTACTTTATTGCAACAGGTGAACAAATCAATAGTTTGATACCATTATCATTGTAAGTACTTACCTACCGTTATCACTATCACGCACTATTTTATCAAGTGTTATCGATTGAAGGGACGGCCCGCTATTTTTGCAGATAGGTATTAAAAAGAATTAAAAAAATTATAATTATAATTTTTTTTAGGTATACTTAATAGAAATATTTTCAAATTACTACAAAAATAAAAATTAGCCAAGTGCGAGTCGGGCCTCGCTCTTTTAGGGTTCCGTACATAATTATGAACAATATAATATTTTGGGTCTAAGAAATATTTAATTATCGAGCTAGACATCGCAACAAACCGTGAAAGAAAAACCCAAAAATCGTTCGTTTGTTTTGGTCACTGCTTATAAACTATTTTATGAATCGTTGTTTCAGTATTTGTTGTTTAAATAGAGCACATGGTAGGTACCTACATAATATACCGAAATATCATATTCCTAACTAGTTTAGTTTTTGAGATAGCCCCCGTCACAAAAATGGTTAGACCATTTTTGTGACGGGGCCTATCTCAATAGCAATGATGTATTATTACACCTCACTGTCTAAAAGTAACACATCGATGTCTAAAACTGACAACTTTGATGGCCCCCCATTTCCTTATTTTTTGAGCAAAAAATAAAAATAAATATATACATAGTTATTTGTACTCTACTTAATGAGTTAGTTCTAAACAGGACGATACCCCACAAGCTAGGCTAAGAATTTTTTTTCCCGGCTCCTTTTTCATGTATGGAAGCCCCCCTGAAAAATAATTTAATTCAATTTCTAATTCAATATTTGATTTTGGGTCAACGTTTTACACCAAATACCAAAATTTCAGGTTTGTAACTTATTTCGTCTGCGAGCTAGAGACCTGTGACAGGCGGACGGACAGACAGCCGAGTGACATTAATAGGGCTCCGTTTTTACCCTTTAGGTACGGAACCCTAAAAATGTACAAATTATTTCACACTGCACAACACACCTCTAATTTCGATAGAGAAATAGATTATAGAATAGATAGAGATCTTAAACTTTTTGACTTTTGTTGAGTATATTGACCTCCAGTCTAGGGAATGAGATTTTTTTCATTCACTCATTTCAAAATGTCCATAAACTACAAAAAATGTTACTATAGTTTAATTAAATTAATTTTATAAAAATCTAAAATAGCTACGCTAATTTTTTTATTGTTGTCTTATTATTCTTTCTTATTTATTCTGTTATTGGTTTTTACTTAAGTGGTAGGTAATTACAACGAATAATTTGATAATATTTTCACATTTTGAGGAATCTTTAATGAGTATTACATACCTACCTAATTCATATCTTATTACTCATGTATGTTATTTAAACGTAATTTAAAATGAATGGAGACTGTAAGATGATAATAATGTGACTAAGCAAGTGAAAAAGAAAAACATAATAGGTAGTAGAAATGAATGCTCACCACAATAACAAAGCAATATACATACCTAATAATACAGTGCCAAAGCAGAAAGCACATACCGAAGTATATGCTTTGGCGCTATATAAGTGCGAGCGAGAATTCCGGTAAAAATGATTTATGACTCAGTTTTCACGTTTGTAATGTCCCAACTATAGGTAGCTAAATTATATTGAACCCCTCGTGAGGGTAGGTTAAATGTAATACCTACATGGCCTTATTCCCATAGAAACGTCCCACAAGCTTATTGCTTGGTTTAGCGGAACATAAAAATTTTATTATTCCTATCCAACTTAACTTAACTAAATTCCTTAAAGTAACTAACAAATTGTTATGCCTACCAAAATATAAAAAATTACCAAGGTGCTTCTTGTATTTCTAATTGGACTTTATTTATCAGCTTCTAATTTTATTAACCATTAGTAATGACTAGAGATGGGCCGACTAGCCAACTAGCTGACTAATTGGTTTTCAAATTGCCGATCAGTCTGCCGACTAGTAAGCAATGACGATCATTTTCATGCCTTTGTAAATTTCCTCGATCCAAGGTACAAACTACAGTTTTTTGATATTTTAGTAACACTAAGATCACATTTTTTTGCTGGAAGCTTTAAATAATTACGTCAGTCATGTGTGACAATTTTAACCCCCGACGCAAAAACGATGGAGTGTTATAAGTTTCACGTGTCTCCGTGTGTGTGTGTGTGTGTGTGTGTGTGTGTGTGTGTGTGTGTGTGTGTGTCTGTCTGTCCATCTGTCTGTCTATCTGTTCCAACGTAGCACTGAAACGGGTGAACCTATTTATGCATGTGTCCTGCTTTCTTTTACAGCAGAATAAAGAAAAAATATAATTAAAAAAACAAGTACCTACGTTGTTTTGTAAAACAAAATAAAACCAACATTTATGTAGCTGTACCTACTTCGTAAATACTGTTTTATTTTATTTGTTTAGCGCCGATTATAATCGGCATATTTTGCCAATTAGTCGCCGACTATAAAAGATGCCAAATAGTCGGCTTTCTCGACTAGTTGGCCCATCTCTAGTAATGACACAATATTCACTCTGAATTGCCGATAATGTGATGTTAATGTGACACTTTTACGTAAATATAATTTACTGTACCCAGATATTATTATAAGTGGAGATATATATATGGGTATGTTAATTATTATTACTCTTTCAGCTCAAATAATAATTAAGTAAAAGCAAAGCACGACTTAAATGCTCAAAGTAATAATTTAACATTTTCGTTATCGTAAATTAAATTATTACTAAGGTGCAAGTCAAGTCACACGGTGCAGACTACAGAGTAGCGCCGAGACGCAGTTTATTTCAATGGTAACAACTATAGCTTTGTGTAACGCACGGGATATCAATGCTTAAAAACTTTTAAAACTAACTAGGGTACCTAGTCCACTTCATCCCTGGATGTCAATTTGTTAATTATTGGATTGAGTCAACTTGTGTTCTCATTCAAACTGATTCTTATAAGAATAACAAATTATTTTATTTATTGCAGCTTCAATGTTCTGTTTAAAGTATATTAAATATAAGGAATATGAGAGCTATATAATAGTACAAGAGCTAACCGATAATTTTACTTACGATAGCAACTAGTTGTCCTCGTACAGTTATTCCAATCATTGGAGCAAATTTTATTTCAACACCTGGTTCTATCACCAACTCAGCATCCCTCTCCACCAGTAGATCATCGCGAAGAAGGTACGGACTTCCATCAGCCTTCCATACTGTTCTCCCGCCGGCTAACACCCCACCAGACAATTCTGTGAGCCCTAGCGATTTGTTCAACAAGAATGGGTCCGTTTCTCCGAACCGTATCTCCTGTCCGTTACACCACACAAAGCACAAAAACACTGTAAACACAGTCCGCCACTTATATTTTGTATCACTAAATTGGCTATGTCTTTTCTGCACCCCCATCTCCTTAGAACACATTTTTAATTAATAAAAATTAGGTATACTTATATCATTCTTATTGCTTCTTTGTAAGTCTCAACGCTTAGCACACCTCGGCAAACACTGAATAGGTATGCAGCGTCTTGAAGAAGACATGGTGGATTTTATTAAAATAGTATAGTAATAAAAGTATCGAAAAAATTGTGTATAACTTTAATTTTTGTGAAATATAAATATTATGTTGTTTGATAAAGTCATATTCTATCAATAATTGAACAAAGGTAGGGCCGCGGTCGTCTCGGGAAATAAGCGAAAACACGCGCCACCGCGCGACCGTTGAACAAAGTAGTTTGGCCGGTTTCGTACCTACGTAAAGTTCCCTCCTCCCTGCCTCTCCTCCTACCTCACTTGATTCGATTGTAGCTGAAAGCAAAGCCTCCTCCCCTCTACATATTTTTATTTGGTACGTTGTGACGTCACTGATGTAACCATTCATTCGCCTTTCACTTCGAAACAATGGAGAAGTACTTTGACCATTCAACATTCATTCACATCAGACCATTTTCCTGTAATTTGTAACCAGATTTAAATTAACTAGAAATTTTTATGTAAAATATTACAGCTTGATTTAAAAATAGCCAATATTTACAAAATATTGTTGAAATTAATTTAGATTTATTTTAACTTGCAACATTGTTCGTATTTCATTCGTTCCGTCGTGCGTCTGTTCTCTTTAGTCTATGACTCCTCCTTTACCATTCAATCATCAACTTCATTGATCCGTTTTTAATTTTTGACTAAAATAAAAATAGATTTAATTTATATATTACAGAATTAAATATTAAATATAGTTTTAGTTTATTTTAACTTGCATCCACATAAGTAAAACACGTAAGTATCTTTATATTTGTCGGCGTATTTGCGTGCAAACCGTTCGTACGTCGTGGCATCGTTATTGATGTCGACATTTTGTTTAGTTCGTCGTAATTTATGTATTTATTTCGGCGCTAACAAGTGACTTGTGGTTAAATGTGAATTTTTATTGTAGAAAATAACAAGATGAGCTCGGGAGGAACTCGCGTGTACGTAGGCGGTTTGGTGGAAGGAATAAAGAAGGAGGATTTGGAGCGAGAGTTTGACAAATACGGGAAACTGAATTCCGTGTGGGTCGCACTTAACCCCCCAGGTTTCGCTTTTATCGAATTCGAGAACATGCAGGAGGCGGAGGATGCGTGTAGTGCGATGAACGGCTTCGAGATGCTAGGCGCGACATTAAAAGTAGAATTATCGAGAAAAAGAGACGGCCCACGCCGCGGCGGCGGCAACTTCCGAGGGGGCCGCGGGGGTGGCTTCCGCGGCGGGCGCTCCTTCGGCGGTTCCTCGGGCGGCGGCGGCGGCGGCGGCGGCCGGTCCTACGGTGGCGGCGGCGGCGGCGGTGGCGGCCGGCCCTTCAACCGAAACGGCAACGGCTACGGCTCGGGCAACGGCGGCGGCGGCGGCGGCGGCAACTTCAGATCTAGATCGCCGCTGTCTCGATTTTAATTTAATTCTAGAATTAATTTAGGTTTAGTGTTAACGTAATCTGAAGCCTTCCAAGTGTTTCATGAAATTCGATATTTTGTTTAATACTGGGGGTTTAATGCTTATGCGATCGATGAAGTTGATGTCTTGGAGGTCGAGGTAATGTACCATTTTTGATTTTCCTTATTTTTAGGTTATGTTATTAAAACTTCCTTTGCATGTGTTTTAGCCACTTATTACCATTTATCACATATAAATGTTGTTCAATTTTAATCATTCTTTATCAGTTGAATTAGTCATTTGGTTTTTATAATAATTATCTAAATTAAGCCATTTAAGATCTTAGTCATTATTACAGTGTGCTTTATTAAACTTGTCTGTGTGGAGAAATCTTAAACAAAGGAAGACTTCATTTCATACTTAAGAAATGATTTTGAATTTTTGGTGTATTAAAACCAAATAAACCTTTGTTTAAGATTTACATTGTTTAATATGAATCACACTTACATACATACTCATCATAATTACATTATTTAATATTTGAACATTTTTTCCTTGTGTTTTTGATACACTAATACAATCTTTGAATACTCAACAGTAGTTAGTATGCAACATTGTCTGTGCACAACTGGCCATATTATAATAGCACCTTGTTTCCAATAACTAATTTAAAGTGATGCTTGCTTATATATCTAACCTATCTTTGACAAACTTAGACAGCGTCATTATATACCCGCCGAAAATATTTTTGGTAAGTTATGTGAAGTCAGCTAATTCTTGTGCAAACGACTAATAGATTGACGTTAAGTGAATAACTTACAGACAAAGGCAGCAAGCACACCTCATATGGTCACATTTACAATGGAGGTGTGTAAATTGAGAAATTCATCAATTGTATCATCAATTGTAAAAATCTATTGTATTTTTAACTAATATAGAAGGGTTTTTTGTTAGTGCTTTCCACAAAAATTAATATAAGAGTTCATTCCATTGATCAATTGAAATTGAATGAATATATCCAAGTATTTGGATATCTCTACCCATATCACTGTGTAAATAACTCACATTTATTGTTATATATGTTATCATAAGTTTTGTCAGTCACTTGACATAAAGTAAAAAAGTGACAAAACTTACATTTAGGCTATTCAACACTTATAAAAAGGTGGAGAAAGGTGGATCTCACTAACCTAACCTATACTGTAATATATAATATTTTTATATTTAAGGTATAGCAAGAAATATAAAGCCAATCATCAGCTATATAAAGAACAACTATTGTAATGTTATAGTGCTAACAACTGGGACCAATGGCTTAACATGCGTTGAAATAGGGCTAACTACCAACTCTGGGCTGGCATTGAGAATGTCTTGGCAGGAACACCCAGTGCCTAGTAAATTTATAATAATCTATGCCCACACCTGTGAAGTGAACCTAGGGCCTTGTGATACGCAGTGGAACAAGCTAACCGCTAAAGTGAGATAGCTGTGCTGAACTGTGCGAACTACATGCTGTCTGTAAAATAACAGTTAGGATGTATAGATCGACCAGAATCATGAAAAATAGGGAAATGAAATTCTAAGGTTAGCAACACTACGGCCGCCCTAGCGATAAACAAAGCAACTGACATTATTTGTGAAATTGACTTTTTGCAATAACAAAAGTTATAAACAGTTTAATATTTCAAATAACTTGAACCGTTTACTGAAATTTAAATTGCCCAAACAAAGTAACTGCACTCACTAACCCGGAATATAAATGCAAAAACCAAGTAAACAACAAGCACAACACAAAAACAAAGTAATTGGATGTTGATTACTTTTTTTTGTATTTAAAATGCAGTTGCTTGATTTTTCGTTTCGGTAAGGCGTTCTGAATGTAATTACTATGTTTATCACTAGGGCAGCCGAGTTAACCTAGTATTGCTTACTACAAAATTTAACTTCCCCATTTTTCATGAGATTCTGGTCAATCTATAGCTCTATTTCAATTGATTTAACTGTATTGCAACTGTCGACTGACACTAGAATAGAATAAAAAAGTTTTTATTCAAATAAATTTTTACAAGTACTTTTGAATCGTCAATTGAATCTACCATACAGTTGGTTGTACCAGAACTGGATGTAGACAGCACAGCAGGTTGGCAGTTGTGTCAACTGCAATTTTTGAGTGGCTTGTAATATACAAAGCATAGTCAGTTACCTATTATTCCAAATTTTTTATTTTGCTCTTCCTCCAAGTTAATTTTCCAACAACACTTTGTATGTGATTAGGTGCTTTGCTGCTAGGTAACTAGATTCAGCCAGTTTTTCATCAGACAAAATCATATTAGGTATATGGATAAAGATGGCCACTAAAGTCTTTAAAATTTACTTTGTTGTATTGAATTGATTTTTTTGTATACAGCCATTTTGATTATTATTTTCTAAGTGAGTCTTTTGTTTCAGGTCAATGGAATAATTCCAGCCTGGATTCCAGCAATACATCAAGACAATGAATGAACAATCTTCAGTATATCTTTAACATTATACCTAAGCACCTAATGGGCTAAGTTTCCTTATTGTATAAATAAATAAAAAACGCAAATTCCAATTCTCAATCTTTTTATTAATATTATTATTAAATACTTATAAATACACCTTACATAGTTAAAACTAGTTTTTCTAGAAGTTATGGGATTAGTTTATTCTTATAAAAAGGGATGTAGATTTGAATTATGAATACTGAACATCTTGTTGTCAACAAAACTTGTTCATCAAAAAATATTTACAAAAGTTTAAAAACATTGAGGAAAGCCTGTATCTTCTCTGAGGTAAAAGGTATGGTAAATATAAGAAAACTGCTATTGTTAGGGTGCTTATCTAATGAAGCGGAGCTTGCTGTATTCTGCAGAGCAATCACATTGAGAGGTTATGTGACAACATCACACCATCTATCAATGATCTGATTGGTCTGCTGAGCATATCTCTGTTTTTCTGTACAAGAGGGGCACCCTAAGAACGGATTTTTCAATATGCTGAGATATCACGTAAAAATATACTGAGATCCAATACAAGTTTATTTGGCGATTGGAAAATCAATACTTGGTATAAGTGTAACCTATCAATCCACACTTGAAGGAAAAAGGAGAAATTCTGGACGCTTCAAAGTTCAAACTAAGTAGCAGATCTCATTGGCTTGTTGCCTAAAGGTGGCGTCAGATCTGACATGGTATCTAAAGTAATATCCTCAACGAGTTTATTAGAAGTTGGGGTCCCAAGGTGCTGGAATGGACTAACAACATCAGACGAATCGCTGGATATAGGCGTCGCAAGATCGAGGCGTGTGGATGTCTATAAGAGACCTTTGTCCAGCAATGGAGGTCTATCGGTTGACGATGACGACAGTTGTAAATTAGGCTTCTGTACCTAAACAATTTTATACATATGTATCACAAAGGGCTACTCAAACAGGCCATCAGTAACTCCATTTTGTTCAAAAAGTTTTTCCCCTCCATTTTCTCGAGTTTGACCTCCTTGAAGGCGCCGCCCAGGTTCTCCCACTTCTTGTCCTGCACCAGCTCGCTGACGAAGAAGTCCTTGCGGGGGGACTGAGCGATGAACACTTGGATACCGACCGACGGCTCGCATCTTATTGCTATCATTCTGTCACCTGGAAAAAAAGTTTATTTTATTTTTGTGAACATAATTTTGAAGGAGTTGGAATTTTTTAATAGTTACAGGAAAGAGGCGAATTATTTATAATTTTAGGAGTTGGAATTTTTCAGTAGACTGGGGGAGAGTGAACTATTAATAATTTTTAGGGGTTGGAATTTTCCAATAGTATCTGGGGGAGAGTGAATTGTTTATAATTTTTTGGAGTTGGAATTTTTCAATAGTGACTGGGGAAGAGTGAATTATTTATAATTTTTAGGGATTGGAATATTTCAAAAGTGACTGGCGGAGACTGAATTATTTATAATTTTAGGGGTTGGAATTTTTTAATAGTGACTTGGGGAGATGTAATTAATTATAATTTCTAGGAGTTGGCATTTTTTCAATATTAACTGGGGCAGAGTTTGAACTATTTTATAATTTTTAGGGGTTGTAATTTTTCAATGACCGGGGTGGATATGATCTGAAGAACAATAATTAATGGCATATTTTTTAAAAAAGTGAGTAGGGTCACTTGGTGCTGGTATGTCTGGTAACACTTACCATTGGGCGAGGCCAGCAGGCAGGAGGAGGCGTTGCCCAGAGGCTCCACCGGCCCGGAGCCGAGGTGCGAGCTGCTGGCCAGCAGCTGCCACCCCATGCAGCGCCCAACCGCCTGCACCGCCGTCATTTGGTGCTGGTATATCTGGTAACACAAAATCACATGATAACATACGATTTGACTTGGCATGTATGGAGTTACGTGTTACAACTGTGTCTGTTGGCTAAAGCCACATCATCATTATCAACCCATTACCGGCCCATGTCACCGCACGGGTCTCCTTTCAGAATGAGAAAGGTTTATCACGCTGGCCAAATGCGCATTGGTAGACTTCACACCACTTTGAGAACATTATGGAGAACTCTCAGTCTCAGGCATGCAGGTTGCCTCACGATGTTTTCCTAAGTGATATTTTAATTGCTTAAAAAGTTAAAACGCACATAACTTCGAAAAGTTAAAGGTGCATGCCGTTGATCAAACTAACAAATACGTATTATAGCGCCATGTAGTTGCTTGATGTGAATGCTGCACTGAAACCACTTACCTGGCAGTATATGAGTCCCTGACATCATTCACCTGGCAGTATATGAGGCCCTTACAACCCTCACCCAGCAGTATATAAGGTCCTGACACCACTCACCAGGCAGTATATGAGGTCCTGACACCACTCACCCATCAGTATATGAGGCCCTCACACCACTCAGTCCACTCACTCGCAGTATATGAGGCCCTTACAACACTCACCCGGCAATATATGAGGCCCTGACATCACTAACCTGGCAGTATATGAGGCCCTTACAACACTCACCCGGCAGTATATTATGAGGTCCTGACACCACTCACCCATCAGTATATGAGGCCCTCACGCCACTCACTCGCAGTATATGAGGCCCTTACAACACTCACCCGGCAGTATATGAGGCCCTGACATCACTCACCTGGCAGTATATGAGGTCTCGGAGCTCCTGCAGCTCGTAGGACAGGTGCCGCACTTTACCGTCGCGACAGATGCATTTCAGCGTCTTCTCTCCCACGTGAACCACTAGTGACGTTCGACACACCGCGTCGTATCTGTTCATCGAATACATCTTAAGTAAAAATAAAATAAAAAAAAGAGTAAAAAAAAATCTATAAAACTGACCAGTTTCACTGGTGCAAAAAAAATCATAAGAACCGGTAGGTTCCACACTAACCTCGTTGTGAGTCTCTATGTAGATAATGGGAATATTACTGTCATATTCACCATAACCCTTTCGAACCTTGGACCAACAAATACTAAATCTGTTGTAGAAAATCTCTAACCTAAACTAAATTATTGACAGCTAAATTAAATGCTATTCTTAGAATTGTCAATTTAGTTTAGTTTAGCGATTTTCTACAACAGAATTGCTATAGCAGGGCCAATCATAGCTGAAGGAGGCTTTCATTGCTACAGGCGACCCTTGCATTATGAAATTGTAGATTTAAAGGAATGGATATTGGATATCATGATAATCATAAAAATTATATAATTATATTCTAGGTGTAGTAATTTAAAATTATTTTGTTTCATTTTCTAAAATTTTTCTAGTCGAAGTCTAAATATATGCAACACTAGCTGACCCCCGCAACTTCGTTCGCGTGGATATAGGTTTTTATATAGGATCGGATCGGATCCCATAATTCTTTTATGTACCTAAACTATATGTAGCCTAAGTTACTCCTTATAACATTGAAAGTTTCATTAAAATCGATCCAGCCGTTTCGAAGATTAGCTGGAACAAATAGACAGACCAACAAACATAAATTTAAACGCACACCAGTTTAAAATAAGCCGTACGTTCAAAGATCCGGGTCCCAAGTTATTTGAACCCAATAGGGTTGTAATGTCTGTCATTTCTGAACTAAAAAACCTATGACCTTGAAATATTTACGGGACAATATATAAAGTACTACCTTTCTAACAAAAAAAGAATGAGTGAAATCGAACAACGCGTTAATGAATTACAGCTAAATACACGTTTTAACTTTCATCCCCTCTCCCAAGGGAACCGTGCTGAATTTCGGGATAAAAAGTATCCTATGTCCTACCTCGGAGTATAAACTCAAATCGTACCAAGTTTCATTCGAATCCGTTCAGTAGTTTCGGCGTGATGCGCGGCCAAGATACAGACAGACAGACAGACAGACAGACAGACAGACAGACAGACAGACAGACAGACAAAAATGAAAAAAATTGCAGTTTTGGCTTCAGTATCGATTATATAGTGCCCTCCAATAAAAATTTTCAAAATATCTTCAATGTACAGAATTGGATCTGTTACAGTCTTATTATATTATAGATTTACCCGTAAGCCATGATGTTTATTTTCACGCAGGACTGTGTGGGGCTGTTCAGTGCATTCCAATGCGACACTATCAGAGGGTCCTTTACCTACAAACAGAAAGACTAGTAAATCTGATGCCACATTATGCTGCTGGAATTAATTCTATTTTCACCAAATTGTGCATCACTATGCAGAACAGTGCTGTTTGTGCCATCTATATAATTAAAAATCAATGTTTGTTTGTACGTCCTCTATGCACTGCCAAACTATGTTTGTCTGTACGTCCTCTATGCACTGCCAATCTATTCATTCGATTATGATGAAACTTTGGGCCCAAAAACTATATAAATGTGTATGTTTGTCCTCTATGCGTTCTTTAACCATACTTCACGTGGCATTGTAACGCGTGTCTGATGTCGGGAACAGCTAGTACATAATAATAGAAAATGATTAGGAAAATAATTTTTCGCGGCCATCGGACACACAGACACACAAAGTACAAACCTCCTTAGCGATAGTGTCGAGCACGTACTCGCTGCGGCGGCGCATGAAGAAGTGCTGCGCCTGCTGGATGATCTGCTCCAGCAGAGACTGCTCCTTGCTCATCTCCAGCAGCTCGTAGCGGTCCGCGGCCATCGGACCTGCGACAAACAATACACCAACAATATACCCCATATCTCATTGGGACACCGTGGCGGCGCCACCGGTCACTTTGTCTTGAGCTACCAAACTAGAAACACTAGAGCAGACACCAGGATCATAAGTTTCAAAATGGACGTCGAAGAGTTAACACTGCTTTTACTATAGTTCAGGGGTTCCCAAACTTTTTTTGCTCATAGACCACTTTCAAAATTTCGTTAGTTCCGATGGACCCCCTGTAGCTACATTTCTACCATATTCCCAAAACTCGAAAAAAAAATGTGAATATTATATCTTACTATGGAAAGGAGAATGCCACAAACCCGGCTATGTTGCGTCATTCAGCGTCTTGACGATGTTACTTGGAAAAATCAACTTTGTAATTATAATTTCATATGTATTTATTTAAAGTCATAAGCGTAATGGCTTTTAAAAGTTATATAAAAAAATAGTACCGTATTTGATTAGAACTAAACGGAAGCGCCATATTTTGACCGGCAAGCACTCTGTGACCAAATGATGCCAGTTTATTATAATTTCCTTTTTTAAAGGGAAAAATAGTGACTAATTGTCTAGAATACAAGAATGAAAACCAAAACACATTTAACTTTTACATACACTTATCAGTATTATTTTATTTAAAATCATAATATATTCTTTTCCAATTGATTTATAAAGATATAATTTATTTATACTGGACTGTATAGAGTAGAAATTAATTCTGAAACTGAAGAACTGCCATTGATATTGGGTGTAAATAATTATTTAATTAGAGGACGTATAAAGTCCAGACATGTCAGTGGACGTACTTATTTTATCTATCTTTAATTTGAGTTTTTAATTTAAGTTGATTAATTGAACATAATGGAAAAAAGAATAAGTTATATTATACCTATATCATTATTCTTTTCAGATGTTCACTTAATATAAACAGGCTTGTTTTAGTGACTTCGACTTGTATTCTTTTGTCAATCTTCATTGGCCCACGGTTGTTTTGGAACCTATTTCTAATGCCAGTAAGGCCTGCTAGCATTTTGATACTGTATTATCTTTATATTTCTAAAAATAAACTGAATTATTAAATTATATTTTTGTATCTTTATCAAGTACCTATTCCATAAATAATATGTTTCTCAGTATTTTTTATTAGCTGTAGCCCTTCACTGAGATCTCACCTAGTGGTATGTTATGATGCAGCCTAAGATGGAAACAGGTTTTCTTGGAAATGGTATGAAGTAGATTAGGCCCATGATTCTGTTCGGTTTCTAGACAGCAATGAAGTAGAACAGTAAATCAGAGGCATTGCTAATGCTGGTAGGCAAATAGATAACTGGCTATGGCTAAAGCTCATTAGCACACATAAGCTGAACTACCTACCTAATTTATACTACAACTCAACTAGAAAGTCTATAGTTTTTTTATAAAGCACCTATTATTTATTTATTGAATTCTATTAATACTTAATCCTTTTCTTTTTCTGCTTTTTTTCCTTTATTGATTAGTCATAGATTATATCGAAAAGGCATTTATTGTAGCTCGGGACCGGTACACTTATACTCTTTTTTTTTTTTTTTGACGTGGTGGAAACCTTTTATAGGTACCCCCGTTCTGCGGCCGAATGCGGCAGAACGAAGGTTATGTGGGACTCCAACCGGGTATACCCACTAAAACCACCACCACGGCATGACCCTCATGCTGTGTGCTGGACGCCTGGGGAACCCAAAGTATGCATCCCAGGTGTCCGGCAGCCGCCCCAGCTGGGGCTCCCGCTCGCCTCTGGGCTGTCCCTCCAGAGGCTCGCGCCCTCCCGTAATTTTTTAACGAGGTTTTCTTCCTCCCGCGATGGGCATCGCTGCCCCCCGCCTCGGGGTGTCTCACCCCCAGTTTCATCCGCAGTGCCCTCTGCTAATCAGAGGGACACGCGGAGAAACCTCCCTCCGCCAGGTCATTGGCCATGGCTAACAATATCCCCGAAATTATTAACCATGTTACCGGGGTGCACCGGCCCGAATACTGCTCTTCCCCTCGAACGTATCCAAGAGGACCAGCAGCACCCAGGCACACTTGGAGGTTACCTGGCTAGCACCCCCGGTACACTTATACCTACATAATTATGTATTTATGTTTCGGACTGCTTCTTTTATATATTATATAATATTAGATTAAAAAAGGTATGTTAATGCAAACTTAACCTCAAAATACCTGAAACATTAAAAGTGAGATTACTAAAAATTGCCATTAAATATTTTAATATTTTTTTTTATCGTATAACCCTGAGGTTATTTCTGATGTTTTACCGATAATTTGGTTAAGACGCAAGCATAGCCGAAGTCTCATACAAAAATCGGCATTCTCCTTTGCATTGCGGCTGAGTTCCAACCATGAAAATAGTTTTCGAAAAAAGTGAGAATTGATTGGTTAATTGATTGTGCTGTGAGTGGACGTCAAAAAGTAAAGTTCTGTAAAGTAAAGTTAAGAACTAAATATATGGAATATGCAAGTTTTTACAAGTAACAGTCGCTGAGCTTCTTAAAATATTATCTGCCTACATTGTTAGGTGAAGTCAAGCCAACATTTTAGGTCTTCATTATCGAAAGCAGATACATTTTCGTGGACCCCCGCTTACATCTCGTGAACCCCCATTTTTTTGTCACGCCAATGTAGACCCCCGTCGAGTCTCCCGTGGACCACTTTGGGAACTACTGCTATAGTTCAATACATACAGGGTATAAGGAGACCGCGTGAAAACTAAGCGCTATTATTATACTACTTACATACAATCCAATACCAATAAACGTTTGTCTTATACTTGTAGTATTAATGGTTTAGTATTTAGTATTTTCAAATCGACAATGTACAGCGTGCACAACTCGGGGTCAATGCCCCGCGAGCGGCGGGCGGCCGACGACAACTTCAGATATTTAGACGTCAGCTGATTGCATTACTTTGCGAACTTTTAATAAATACTAATAAATATTTTAATTTTTTTTCGCGTTCTTCTTATGGTATCTTGTCAGTAATCATCACTACTTTTACCTGTCTTGGTTTCCGATAGCGGTCCTCTCACACGCGTTATTAGTGGTTGCACAACCAAGCTACCCTTCATAAGAGCTATACTATACATTTTGTTGGTAGAGCGCTGGTTGCGCCACCGCAGCTGGTGTCCTAGAGAGTTAACGCGTATATACCGGTGAGAGTGTCACTTGGAGGGTCCCAGCAGAATTGCTGCCCATGCCTTTCGAATGGTATGAGGTGCAGTAGAAATAAATAAAGCACCCAAAGATAAGCCCTATACGTAATTAACTAATTACGTATCTAGACACGCGGCCGCGTGTCCAGACAACCCTTTCATATTACATATTTACGTTGCTTCGTTGCAGCCGGCGTGTGATTGCTTGTAGATTCTTGGTAACCTGTTCGTATAACGCCGTCTAGTTGCTTGATGTAAAAAAGACTATCACAACTTAAGACTGCACTGACATCACTTACCTGTCAGTATAATATGAGACCCTGACATCACTTACCTGTCAGTATAATATGAGACCCTGACATCACTTACCTGGCATGCACTCAGCATCACTATGCCTGGCGTAAGGCCATTAAGTGGGACATAGAACGCAACAGGCGGCGTCCTGTTTCCCCATTTTATTGCATCAGGTGCGGCTAGTCTTTAACATTAGTAAAGTGTGACCTTACTCTCGGACGCGCACACGTAGTTACGTACCGGCCAGTGAGCGCCGCTTGGAGGGTCCCAGCGGGCCGGAGGCGGGGTGCGGGAAGGGGTGGTGCGTGTTGGAGTGGTGCACGGCGCGCAGCAGCTGGTGCAGCGAGTGCTCCAGCACGTGGTCGTGCTCCGACTTGCTGCCCGTGCCCTCCGACTGGTGTCAAAACACGTTCATTGTCACACGAGGGCGGGAAGCGGGTTATTACGAACGAGTTTGACTCGTAAACTTAGTACCATACAAAAAAAACTTAGTACCATACAAACTTCCACAGAAACGAGCATCAGCTAGTTCGTAATTAATAAAGATGATTTTCGAATAAGAAAATACAGGTTTTATTCATCAATTTAGAATAATATAATTAAAAAATGATTTTACCTTACCTTTACTCCTTCTGAATTATTATTGTTTTGTCCATTGTTGTGGCACAGTCCAATAAGCAATTGAATTCCTGGTAAGACCTAAAACAAAACATAAAATTAAAGTCACAAAATATTTATTGTGTCATGTTATTTTTGTACACTGTTTATGTATTGGATTAGTTGTGTAATGTAAATTAAATAAAAAAAAAAACATTTACATTTAACTGTGCACATTTACACAACTAATCCAATACATAAACAGTGCATATTACACAACTAATCCAATACATAAACAGTGCACATTACACAACTAATCCAATACATAAGCATTGTTTATGTATTGGATTAGTTGTTTAAATGTGCACAGTTTTTATATTGGGCGAGTCGTGTAATTGTTTTGCAGTGTTTTTGTATAGGCGTATCATGAAATTTTGTACACTTTTATGTATATGTTACAGCCAAAGTAATAAATAAGGATATTATGTATACTATCCAGCTATTATAAATAATATCAACTCAATTTGGATAAAGTAATAATTGACACAGAATTATTAAAATTATCTAGCTATTATAAATAATATCCAGCTATTTTATATAATATCTTGCAAGACTTGGATAAAGTAACAAAACAAGGACTTATGTTTAACTGATCAAATATATACATATATAATATCACTGATATTGCAAAATATAACGTCAAATAAACAGTTTATACCGCCCAAAAGAGCAACCGCCGAGTTTCTTACTGGTTCTTCTCGGCTGGAACAGCATTCCGAACCAGTGGTAGATTCAATTGACGATTCAAAAGTACTTGTAAAAGTTCATTTGAATAAAAAACTTTTCTATTCTATTCTATTCTATTATTCCGTAAATATTTCAAGGTCATCGGTTTTGTAGTTCAGAATCAATCCTCAGTATTCTATATAACTTGGAACCCGGATTACATAGGAACCTTTAAACGTCTGAATTATCACCTGGGGTGCATTTAAATTTGTGTTTGTCTGTCTCCGAAATGCTGGACCGATTTACATGGGACTTTCATTGGAAAAACGTTAGGATGGGAAAGAACTATTAAAAAATTAATACTCATTACTGTAGTTCCATTTTAATGCGCCACTTTTAACAGTATGAGCTCAAAGGAGTTTAGAAAAAAACATAGAGTTCTCGCGGATTTTTAAAAACCTAAATCCACGCGGGCGAAGTGGCAAGCATCCACTAGTTAATTGATAATACTTATCTCCTGAGGTGTCTCCGGAGAAAATACAGCAGTTATGCCTATAATGTTTCTATCATCAGCTTTGGCACGGTCTACATGAGAAATTTTGGGCTAGGTTAGGTTAGGTTAGGATAGGGTAGTTTAGATTACGAGATCGTGGTGATCACGCCACACCACAAAGGAATGAAATGCGGGAGGGGAAGCAAGTCGGGCCGTATTTATCATTTTGACCAATGTTCACCTGCTATTATGAATAATGTCTGGTTTGACATGATATTATGAATAATATCTGGACAATTTAGATATTATTTATAATTGCCAGTCATTATGAATAAAAGCTAATTAATTACTTTGGCTGTAACATATACATTTTTTGCACCCTTTGTACAGAGACGTGATCATCGCGTATATGTGTATCTTTTTTACGTACCGTGGCCATGATCTGGTTGCCGACCACCATGTGCGGTATGGAGGCGTCGAGCTGCACGGCCTCGGCGGCGAGCCTCGCGAACAGCTCCTTGCAGAACAGCACGTTCTGCGCGGCCTCCAGCTTCTGCTGCCAGTGCAGCTCCGCGCCCTCCCCCGGCAGCGTGCCTGGGCAGTACGTACCGTGGCCATGATCTGGTTGCCGACCACCATGTGCGGTATGGAGGCGTCGAGCTGCACGGCCTCGGCGGCGAGCCTCGCGAACAGCTCCTTGCAGAACAGCACGTTCTGCGCGGCCTCCAGCTTCTGCTGCCAGTGCAGCTCCGCGCCCTCCCCCGGCAGCGTGCCTGGGCAGTACGTACCGTGGCCATGATCTGGTTGCCGACCACCATGTGCGGTATGGAGGCGTCGAGCTGCACGGCCTCGGCGGCGAGCCTCGCGAACAGCTCCTTGCAGAACAGCACGTTCTGCGCGGCCTCCAGCTTCTGCTGCCAGTGCAGCTCCGCGCCCTCCCCCGGCAGCGTGCCTGGGCAGTACGTACCGTGGCCATGATCTGGTTGCCGACCACCATGTGCGGTATGGAGGCGTCGAGCTGCACGGCCTCGGCGGCGAGCCTCGCGAACAGCTCCTTGCAGAACAGCACGTTCTGCGCGGCCTCCAGCTTCTGCTGCCAGTGCAGCTCCGCGCCCTCCCCCGGCAGCGTGCCTGGGCAGTACGTACCGTGGCCATGATCTGGTTGCCGACCACCATGTGCGGTATGGAGGCGTCGAGCTGCACGGCCTCGGCGGCGAGCCTCGCGAACAGCTCCTTGCAGAACAGCACGTTCTGCGCGGCCTCCAGCTTCTGCTGCCAGTGCAGCTCCGCGCCCTCCCCCGGCAGCGTGCCTGGGCAGTACGTACCGTGGCCATGATCTGGTTGCCGACCACCATGTGCGGTATGGAGGCGTCGAGCTGCACGGCCTCGGCGGCGAGCCTCGCGAACAGCTCCTTGCAGAACAGCACGTTCTGCGCGGCCTCCAGCTTCTGCTGCCAGTGCAGCTCCGCGCCCTCCCCCGGCAGCGTGCCTGGGCAGTTCAGCGCCGAGGAGCTCAGCGTCGCTGTCACTACGTCCTCTTGTTCTGTACATTATAAAAAAGTGTCTGTGCGCAATTCACACTCGGCAGAAGTGAAACTTAAAACGTTGTTTATGTTTTTGAAATATTTGGGTTCATGATTTGGGTTAAAAAACGGAACGGAGGCGGCGAGGTTGTCATGGATACCGACTGTATTCTATCTCATTCTTTCACAGGCTAAATCCTATTTGAATATGTATGTTTGTCCCTCTCTGTTACTTGCGCAGCACCTGGGAACTCAAACGACCTCCTGTCACCTTATGGACTCCTGGTACGCAAGAGAGGATTTTGGTGTCACTTTTCCGTTTCATTGACTTCTGCAGTAACATAAAATATTAATTTAAACTGTTATTTTTCTTACTCTTACCTTTGAATTCATTTAATTTTTAATTTTATTGGCACAGCCTATATCTGTAAAGTGTGTTGAAAAAACCAATACAAAAACAGAAAATATATGTAGATTGTAGATATATCATAAGGGTCTGTTACCTTTCTGACAGAGAACTGATATGAAAGCAACACCCTGTAGCTCGGGTGGTACAGTCACTCTCAGAGCTGATGGTGCAGGTCCCGTTGCATTCATACTCATAGCCTGCGCTATTTGCTCCTCGGGGGCTTTTGTCACCTGTAAATATATGCAGAAAATAACTGGCTTTTGTCATCACTACATAGTATAAAACAAAGTCGTTTTCTCTGTCCCTATGTCCCTATATCCCTTTGTACGCTTAAATCTTTAAAACTACGCAACGGATTTTGATGCGGTTTTTTTTAATAGATAGAGTGATTCAAGAGGAAGGTTTATATGTATAATAACATCCATTAAATTGTGGAGAAATACTGTTATTTTTGAGGTTTCTAATGTGATGTCGTAAATAATTACATTTTTTCCGCTTACATTGCAAACGCAGGCTGAACCCTACGAGATTTATCAATATAATGTACTAAGTATTGTACACATTGAAAAGGTCTATAGAAAACTCCGCGATGGTATATGTCTATCTCTTATGGATATCCCACAATAACTTTTTTTGTCATTTACTTTTTTACGACAAATAATGGCTAATTTTAGAAGCGATTTTAACCAATACAGCATTAATCCTTATCTAATTAAATACCTTAAGTACATTGTTGATTTATTATAGATCTATATGGCCCTTTACAGCATATGATTTAAATGAATATTTTCGAAGATATTACAGATTTAAAAATTGCGGGACATAGCCTTTACGCGCGGCGCGCGGTTCCAGCCGGCCGGCCGGGGCGGTGCGTAAAGTTCTCCCCATATAGCATTTTGAATTTAGCAGCGATCGGACGCGTATGCTATCGGAGCTCTCTAGCGAGGAAAATAACAATCACACTAATGTTATAAAGGCGTTATTAAGTTATTAAGTTTGTGTGTATGTTTGTTCCTCTTCTCCGCCGCAACTACTGAACCGATTTGGCTGAAATTTTGAATGGAGATAGCTTATGCCCTGATTTAACACATAAAGTAACTTTTTATCCCGGAAAAGTATTCCTGTAACCTAACTAAAATAGATATAGACCTCCAAAACGCCACAGAGGGCGCTGACTGTTCTTAGGTAAATCACGCTCACATAACCCATTATTCCAATACTTTGCTGTGTAGCATGCATTGGCAACACATAGGCTACTTTTTATCCTGGAAAAATGCACAGTTCCCACGGGATTTCGAAAAACCCGAAATCTATATCTACAGCTATAGGTAGATTACTATAGCGACCTTGCTTGATATTTTAAGTATAAAGGTAGGAAAAGGGAGCGGGAACGGGAACCGGAACTCCACGATTCCCTCGGGATTTGTTCAAAACCGAAATTCACGCGGGCGAAGCCGCGGGCAGAAGCTAGTATGTAATAATATACTCCTAAAATAAACATGTAAAATACTTTTTGTAAAAGATTTTTAAAACAGTTTGACAGCAAGTTTGACAGCAGCAGCAGATTCATAATCTACTTAAGCCCAAATTAGACGGTGCCCTGTTCATTGTTCATTTTTGCGATGAACGATGCACAATACAGTATTTGCTATGGCACAGTGCCTGTGAATGATGAACGGTCACTGTTTACACAGTTCATTTTCAATGACTCATCCATGAAGCCTCAAAAATGAAACCAAAAATCCTAAAAACTTAACCGTCTAATTTGGGCTTTAAGTACAATACAGATCTGATACAACGCGTCGGACCACAGCAATTAACCCTGCAGTGTTCGCGCGCGGTCTGTGAGTCCGCAGCGAACAAATTTTGGTCATATTTAAGAAATTTAATATTTTTGCGCACTGTACGTCCGTGATTGCCTCGAGGGGGTGGGGTAGCATCTTTTAGTAGCAATTTGACCTTTGTCACAGATACACATGAGCAGTAATTACGTTTTGCGGTGATTTTTAGGTAACTATAACTTAGTGCCAATTTTTAAAATAATGATTATTTTTAGTGTTATATTAGTAAACTCCTTTGTAATGTTTAAAATTAGAAAAGAAGTTGTAATATTTTTTTATTATTGTTTGTATTCTATTGTATAAGCTGTATTCTATTGAGGAGGTGAATTTTGATGTTTTTATAGACTTCATTACTTTTTGATATAATAATGAATAAAATAAATAAAACCCTGTAATTTTCTTTGTTATTTAGTTAGACAAAGGACCAAATTTTACTATTATGTTATAAATAGACACAAATTACTTATTAGTTAACTCAAAACAGGCAGTCAAATTTGCGGACTATCACACCGCGCGCGACCACTCATGTTCGGCGCAGGGGCGCGACCTCTGGAAGGTTAAAGAAAAATGAAATGCATATTTTGTGCACTTGCATAAGACACTGGAACACAGTCGCCAACGGTCGCTACCAACTTTACATCTATATTGAAACATCAAGTTTGACTTTTTAAAATTTTAGAGATGACTTTTTTTTAATTATTGTGTGCTTTTTGGCGATTGACTCATATGAGTGATGATAAATGATTAAGGGTTAGTTGTTTAACCAGTCATGGTTTAGACCACGATTCTCACCTCAAACACACCAGTCTGGCTAAACTTGGAGCCTGCAGTCCTATAACTGAGATCTCCGACTATCGTATTTGACACTTTCTTCAGCCTCCAATTCTGTCGGAGCCTAAGCAAGTCTATATGGAAGTCGGGCATGTTGCGCGTCATGCGCATGGTTTCGCTGGCTCTGAGTCGCTCCACTCCATTCAGTAGCACAGCACCGGCTGCAGATAGGGCCTTCTTACGGCCATACACTTGAACCATTGGACGGCTTTCTACTTGCTCCGCTTGTATTGGATCTAACACCTGTAAAATGTATTCGGAAGAATCAATTATTTTTAATTGCAATATTATAAAACTTTTACTTTGATTATTCTGAACTTTTTTTATAATTGTGTATCAATTTATAAATTATATTACATAGTATAATGCATTTCTATATAGTGAAAAAATTT
Source organism: Melanargia galathea (assembly GCA_920104075.1). Classification (NCBI taxonomy): domain Eukaryota; kingdom Metazoa; phylum Arthropoda; class Insecta; order Lepidoptera; family Nymphalidae; genus Melanargia; species Melanargia galathea. The sequence goes on along the minus strand of OV049867.1, from coordinate 19,321,595 downwards.
ATGTTGGTTTACTTTTACCCATACGTGGATACTCTCCCTATATTGTGAATTCTCTTCAAGAAAATAAAATGGTTGGTAATTGAAATGAGATGCATGAAATCAGGCATCAACTTTTGTTTGTAACAGCTTCGAAACATTATAAGAGTAAATGGATAATAATCAATTTATTCATTTACAATAAATAGGTGCTCGAGTAATGTAAAATATTTCATTTTCTGCTTTCTGAGGTCCCCCAAAATCCACATGCTCATAGTGAAACATCATTTATTTGTCAGTGTATAACTGACAGATAAATGATGTGTCACTATGAGGGAATACATATACTTAAAAAATCCACACATCTAAATCTAATCCATTTTTAAGAAAAAGTAGTGGCAACTAGCCAGAGCTGCAATATTTATAGGATTTTAGTATGATTGATTGTAACCTAAATGCTTACCATAAACCTCTTCTCCTTAGCAATGCTCAACACATCAGCGAGCACGCTGACTTCTGTAAGAGCATTCCTGAGTTTATTTCTCACTGAGTCCCACGGCCATAAACTAGACTGATACCCTGGTTCCTTGTCCTCTTCTGACTTTACATCTGAGCTGCATTCACCTTCCTTCTTGATATTGCAGAATTCATCATCAGATTTCGAGAAGTCTATCTTTTGAGCCAGTCTTGCGAGGTTCTCCGACATAGACAGAGGACTGCAACAGTTCAGTAAAGGAAAATCACAAAACATGCGATGGATGCATGTCTAATCTACCACCACTAAAGCCCTTTAAAGAGAGGGGCTTAGAGCTAAGACCCGCCATGCAACTCCAGTGTGGGTTGGCGGACTTTAATGACTTTTGTCACATGTTAGTGATAATAGCCAGGACCGACTGCTTAACGTGCTATCCGAGGCATAGGGATGAAACACTGCCAGCTTCTGACTCCAGGCTTGCATTGAGAATTTCTTGACAGAAAAACCCAATACCTAACAATTATTTGCCCGACCTGCAAATCAAACCAGGGACCTCGTGATCTGCGAGGTCGAATTTTTTCTAATTTTTAGTTAGTTTCTAATTTTTCGAATATGCTAACCACTCGACCAATGAGGCAGTTAATCTTATGTACAATCTATCCGTTGCATTTTTTGTGCATCTCCTAGAAATTGATGACAAGTACAGTGCTACTGTTTTGCACTTAGAGCTATATTTAAAAAAAATTGCATATAATGTGACTTACACACATCAAAATATGTGTGACAACAATGTTTATGAGCTACATAATAATATACAGTATATACATTTTTATTAGTAAGGACCCTAATAAATAAATTGGGTGTAATAAAATCAGCAAAACTGTACTATTTACCTATAACGTTGGTACTGATTCGGTTGTGCACTATCTTCTGTAATTAATTGATAGATTTAAAAATAATGCTAGGTATCCTTTTCACAATAATCTTCGCGACAAAGTATAGCATTACATTTAGACCTCAATTCAGTTTAGAGATTGAGTTAAAGTCAAATAAACTTTATTCAAAATTGGTATTCTCTACACTTTTTGAGTATCAATTTTAGAACATAGAGGTGAGGTGATGGCGATAATTACTTACGATAACTTAAAACTAAAACTATGAGGGTTGAAAATGCGCTCTGGTCTGAGAATAGCCCACAACAAACTCAGCTGGCTTTTTTTATTATTACCATCTCTATACGATTTAACCTTATAAATTAGTGTAACCGAATTAGCACCAGTATTTACCTGATAGCATTTTGATCATCTAGAGAAAATTGACACTTACGCTTGGTAAATTTCCTGTCCATCGTAAGTGATTTCTTGTATTTGATTTTCAATAGGAGCTTCTACCGATATGTTTACCGAATTAGCCATCGTGTCGAAGACTAAACAAGCTCCACTAAACTCTAAACAAAACAAACAGCCTGCTTTTTTAGAACATTTTAAATCACTAATCGATTGATCGTGTGTTTATGCGGCTGATTTTCTCCGGTCGAAAACTACAATGTTTAGGATATGAAATACATAATATTTTTTTTCAATTTTCTAATTTTACGAAACTCACTCCACAAACCTACAAAAACATACAAAAATCACAATTTATAGCAATTTATTTAATCAAATTTTAATGTTTTAAATTGAAAGTTGACACTCTGCACCATAGAGATAATAATAATAAGTTCATGCTCTGCACTCAACAAGGGAAATGATAGTGACAGTGACTGATAGTGACGTTTCCAAAGAGTAAAGACGTTTCAGACAAAAACCACAGATATAATTTTTTTCAAAGAAAAATGAACCGACTTCAAACGAATCGAACTAAAAAGTTTAAAATAATTTTTTATTCATTTAGATTGACGATTAAACTACCTAACTCAAATGATATATAATTTTTTGAAGTCGGCGCCAAACCACATTCAATTCGTGTAAGTAAAATCAGAATATCCACTTTTGAATGCGAGCGCGGTGAATCTAGTCGCGGAGGGTGAGTCTGGGACCCGGGGGGCACATTTTCGACTTGAAGTGAACTTGAAGTCATTTGGCGCCGACTTCAAAAAATTATATATCATTTGAGTTAGGTAGTTTAATCGTCAATCTAAATGAATAAAAAATTATTTTAAACTTTTTAGTTCGATTCGTTTGAAGTCGGTTCATTTTTCTTTGAAAAAAATTATTTTATGCTTTTTAGTGATTTGTTTTCTTTATATTAGGTAATAATAATAATAATATAAATGAGAACTATGTAAAATAGATTATGACCTATATATTATTAATTATTATTAAATATCCTGTGACATATACATTTTATGTGTCATACTATAGGTGAGTGGTTTTATTATGTTCTAACCCAACCTAACCTAACTTCTGATCTATACAAGATTAGTTTGTATGCGTAAAACTCTTGTATAATTTGGATAGACCGTAATTTACAATCTATACGCGACTAGTTTCACACCCTTGCGGTTTGGCTTTGTATAGAATGGAAATACACGTAACCATGCACAAACTCCAAGGAATCACTCTATATGCAACTGTACTGACTTCGGCTCAAAACTTTTTGCAAAAGGTCAATGTTACGTAGGCGTAGCAGAGTGAAGTCTTTGGACAGAATAGCTATATCAGACTTCAGCAATAGGTCTGGCAATCTCAGAGAACATATTAGTGACATATGTGTACATTTATGCTTATAACTTCGTACGTAAGAATGATAACTCGATGTGATATATACTAAAACCTTCTTGAAAGTATGTAGATAACGATAGTGAAACAATCATCAAAATCGGTTCATTAGTTGCGGAGATAATCGCGAACATACTTACATACATACATACATACATACATACATACGGGTCGAATACAGAACCTCCTTTTTTTGAAGTCGGTTAATAAAAGGGCATTTTAAGTTCTGAATATACTTGCGCCAGGCCCTCGACGAGGCCCGTGCGTCGTTGTGTATGGGGGCCACATGGGGGCTTTACAGGGCTTTCGCCCTTTAGCCTAAGCTTTATCCGTGAAGTTTTTTGTAATTTTCTATTCTAAAATTACTAATCATTTCTAATATTATGTAAAGCGAAAGAGTTTTGTTTGTTTGAAGTGGTACCGTGCATTGAATCACAATGTTTGACGTGTTTGTAAAGTTATCCGCTTCCACTGCACAACTACTGTACAAACACAGCATTCTGCTATAATTTTCATTTTATACGGTAGGTGTATCCGATTTAATTGGAAACTAAAAAAGTGGTCCGGAGATTTTTTTGACATTTCACTTCAGAATTTTCGGTAGGCCGTAGGTAGTTTCGTTCCGTCGTGTTGCGGCCGCGAGTATGTGTGGAATTCTCGTTATTTATTACTTGTTATCGTACATTAAATTGTAACTTTTTACTATGGACAAGATTTTGAGTTAGTTGTGCTCGTTTTAATGTTAATTTGTGTTGCATTAGAGTTCATACACTGTGCCTTTCCTGTGCGAAACTAGGATCCATTGATGGATACCTAAGATAGATTTGTGTTCTTGGTGGAAGATGAAGATCTTTATCAACGACAGTGTCACTGTAACGGCATAATAGGTAGTGCTTGTTATACACGATGAGTACGGCCGCCAGGTTGGCCAAGGTCTCATTGAAGCCTATAGAAGTACCCAAGGCTTTGCAGGAGGGAGAGAAATTCGTAAAGTGGGATGAGGTTTGTACCAAGTATTCTTACCATTAAAAATATAGAAAGTTAGAGAAATGAGTGGAGATGATTTTCATATATCTTATAATAAAAAAAACTTAAGTAACTTTCTAATAGAACTTACTGTTTCTTTTTATACTTATTTACCACTGTGATGATGCAGTTTAATATTATATCTCCTTGCATTAATAATAAACTACCTGAAGTACTTTTAACTAGCCTAGACATTATAATTATAACTTGCAAAGATGTAATTGTGATGACTGAACCAATAGAGAAAATACTTCTTAAAGTATAATCAAAATTGTTTAAGTAGAATCTAAGATACCTGAAATATAACTGCCTTGAAAGTCTATTTAGCCATTCTGAAGATAGAAAGAAACACTGACAGGCAAACTAAATAAAAATCTATATGGACCATGCCATTGTTCAAAAAATCATACAGGCTTAATTAGAGCCAGTTATTTTAAAATCATAATACATAATAATGCTTCAGTTCTATTTGTTTGTATAGATTGTAGTTATTGCATATTTGTACCTATGCTGTAGGTAAAACCCATTATTCATAATTCCTTAGGGAACTATTTATAGAACTAATAACTTACTAAAAATAGACTTGTTTTTATTAGTAGGATGTAGAATAAATCTATTTGTGACAAAAAGATTGTTATTTTTCTCACTCTATTTTGCCCAAATTTTTTCAAAGCGATTGTTTCTGATTTTTTGAGTAAATAATTCCTTACTCTTATTTCAGTTAAGGAAATATTTTGATCATTAACACTTATCTAACTATGAATCTCTAACCAACAAAGCAGCATAATCCATACTTAAAATACTAGCTAATGCAGCAAGTTTATTAGAGTTCTGTTGTGGTGCTCTATCTATTGGTGAAAAACTGAATTCCAAAAAACATTCAGAATCTGACAGACAAGCTGACAGAATATACATATGTACATGCAACATTTCGGGTCCTCAGCATTTAGAAAATTCTTAGGTGTTAAAGTGTGTTTCAGTATTTAGACAGCAGATTTTAACCCTCAACTCAAAAATGATGTGTTGGTGTGTGTGTTTGTCTGTGGCATTGTAGCTCCCGAACAGATGAACTGATTTAGATTTTTTTTTATTTGAAAGATGCATTAGTCGAGAGCGTTCTTAGCTATGTTTGATGAAAATCGGTTTAGCATTTTCAAAGTTATCAGTTCTTGTTAATCTGGGGTTATTAAAATTTTGAATCTTACTTGTGTATATGTATTGACAACTATTGTTTCTCACTTAAGGACAAGGATTCTGGGGTGGGTCTGCCGGTGACTCTGCGAGTGGACCCCAATGGCTTCTTCTTGTACTGGACAGACCAGAACATGGAGGTAGACATGCTGGACATGGCTTCCATCCGAGACGTCAGAACTGGGGTCTATGCGAAGCTTCCTAAGGTAATATTTATATTTATTTATCACCAGCATCATGCCTGCGAGTAAGAGATCATCCTCTAAATCTGAGCCGTGTTCGGGAACTCATCTGGGCAGCGTTCGGGTAGTTTCGAGACATTTTCGTCAAAATTCCCTTAGTCAGACCAAAGTCTTCCATAAGTTTTAAACAGTGCATGTTTTCAGAGTTATACGGCTCTGAGAGTTGGTCGTTAACTTTGTGTCATAAAAAAAGCTCAGACTCATCATGCGATATAGAGAATATACTCGGAGTTTCTCTGTTGAAGTTTAATTTGTGACGAAATTAGAAATGAGGAGTTCCGGAAGAACCAGAGTCATCGACGAGTCGCAGGAACCTGCTGGATACAAACGGTGCGAAACCGCGATGTGTGGAAGTTCAATGGTGGAAATCTATCGGCTGACGACATGACGACGAAGACGATAAAGCTTCATCCACATGGATTTCGGTTTTAAAAATGCTGTGGAAAGGTATAGCCTATATCACTCCTCGCATAATCTGTGAAAGTCCTGTCTTAAATAGTTTCGGCCTTCCCGAAGATTAGCTCAGATGAACAGACAGACAGACAGACACTCGGACAAAAATTTAAAAATGTGTGTTTGTGTTGTAAGTATGCTATTGTTATAAGAAAGAGGCAGTTATTTTGTCTGGAGTCCTATGAGAACAACATAATATTATATTTGTCTGTTTTTTTCTTAGTTTATTTGATTTTCCTCTGTTAGGTAAATACATACGTATTGTAATCATGACATCATACAGCCTCGGCTCAGGAAATCTTCGTAAAATCATTCACACACATCTACATTCTAATATTCTACATTAAAATTACAACATACACACATTGAAGTATCGTTCCCTAAAAGAGTAATTACTTTTGTTGGAAAGAATTTTTTTTATGTAACGCAAATAATATTATGACAAAAGAATAATACGTCTCGGCATTTCCAATTTATGTTACAAGAGATTTGTAAGCCGCGGGGTACTTAGCCGTATTTCTCTTATCTGAATCATTATTTAAATTAGCTTGACCGAGAGCAGTGATGTGATCGATAAGGTTTTTATGGCTAAAACAATCATGTTCACATTTAGACAAGCCTGGCCGAACTCCGGCTTCAACGAGTTACTATAACTTCAGTTAGCGTCAAGGCTACACTGCCTCATTTTTCAAGTAGCTAGCGAGCTTGTTCGGCTGCGGTTTATGAGGTTCCAGGTTCAAGTATCCACCACCAGTACAGCCTTTTTTAACATTCCACTTCTGGGCACAGGCCTCTCATAGGAGAGAGGAACTTAGAGCTTAGACCCGCCACGCTGCTCCATTGCGGGTTGGCGGGCTTTAACGACTATTGTCACATGATAGTGATAATAACCGGGACCGACTGCTTAACGTGCTCTTCGAGGCACGGGGTTGAAACACCGCCAACCACCAACCACCAACTCCGGGCTCGCACTGCGAATTTTTTGACAGAAACACCCAATACCTAACAATTATTTGCTCTACCCGGAAATCGAACCCGCGACCTCGGACTCTGCAGTCGAATATGCTAACCACTAGACCAACGAGGCAGGTTCACGTATCGAGTCATGCCAAAAAAATAAATAGTTATTGGGTTCTGTCAAGAAATTTTCAGCAGCTGCCCGAAGTTGCTAATGCCCGACGGCTTTGCCTGCGTTTGATCTCTCTCTGGTCGTGTCATATTGGCGTTCGATCAGACAGTGACAGTAATACAGAGTGCACCATGTACGCGCACAATTGTGGTTTATAATATCTCCTGCTTAGTGGCTGACGTGAAAGAAAATCTTTTTGTATCGTGACCGCCATACATTTTGAGGATAACACGCGATGATGATGATTATAGTGATGATGAGTGGATGAACTTATAAAAACTCAATTTCTAGAGAACTGAAGAGCCTGAACCTATTGTCATTGTGAATTGCGAAGTTCGATATAACAATTTCCCTGTCTGGGTTTCAGGTAGAATACCTAATTCGACGAAAATATTTTTATTTTTGCTTGAAATGGGAAGGCATCAGCACACGAGTAGTAAATCTACAGAGGGGAAGCTTCCACAAGCGGCCCGCTGTAGGTATACTCACACAAACACACTCACCAACGGTTCACGGACGCGCGCTCGTTCCACTAACCGGTACAGTTGGTGACAAACATGCGCATATGTGTGAGTGTACCTACAGCGGGCCGCTTACTAGAAGCTTCCCCTCTGTAGGTACTCTGTGGCATCAGTCTATATTTAAAAGTAGGGCAACAAAGGCGAGTACGGTAAAAGGGTTTTTCAAGCCCTATTATGTGTGACAAGGGATTTTTTTCTGTTTCGTAAGCGCGGTGTAATGTAAAAAGAGTAGTGTTGTTCAATTTGTTGGTTGACTATTCACTCGCCTTCCTCTCTAGAGAGAAGGTATGTTTCAAGGATTAATTTAAATGGCTCCAATATCCTAAACAAGTGGGTGTCGGAATCGCGCACAAAGAGTTCCGCACCACCACCATCAACACCACAGCCTTTTGACGTCCCACTGCTGGGCACAGGCTTCCTCTCTCATAGAAGAGAAGGATTTAGAGCTTAGACCCGCCACGCTGCTCTAATGCGGGTTGGCGGGCTTTAACGACTATTGTCACATGAAGTGATAATACCCGGGACCAACTGCTTAACGTGCTCTCCGAGGCACGGGGGTGAAACACCGCCAACTACCAACTCCGGGCTGGCACTGAGAATTTCTTGACAGAAAAACCCAATACCTAACAATTATTTGCCCGACCCGGGAATCGAACCCGGGACCTCGTGATCTGCAGGCAAATATAACGCTATACATAAATTGTTCCAGTAATAAGAATTAAGATAGATACCATAGCAACATCAAGGCGAAAAAAAATGGAGGCGCTAAAATGGTATAGTCCGTTCGGTAACATAGTGTCGGTACAGGCGCAGGTGCTCTTAGTATTCTGCTTTTATTTTTATTAAGTTTTTTCTGTTTGTAATTTTTTTTTCTATTCTAACAGAATATCCGAATAGTCTGCCAATCTGCACTTGGCCTGCGTGGTAGACTAATGTTAAAATCCTTCTCATTTTGAGAGAAGTCCCGTGTTCATGAGAATATTATATTTTATGTTTATGGTTATATTGTAATAAAATACGAATATAAAAAAATATAAAAAGGAAAGAGAATTTTAATGAAAAAATATGAGTAGGTATAAAACGCCACAACCCCTTGTGCCTGTACACCCCGCGCGGCATGCTTTTATGTCACGGCGGTACCTTTGGCAAAACACCGCGCGACGGAGTCGGCGAGACACAAAAGGCGACCGTAAGAAAACGAACAGACTAGCTCCAAACGTGCTGCAAACTAATCCCCACAAGTTCGGCACACTTTGAATACGGAACCGTAATATTTATTACTTGTTGTTTTACTATGGAGTATGTTAATGTATTATAATCTGTAAAACTTTTTGTATTACCGTTCATAAGATACGACGACGTTGTTAAAACAAATAACGCTGAAAAAATGCTGTTTTATCGAGATATTTTGAATGGGGATTTTTGGGTTAAGGCCTAGGCCGCACTGCGAAATTTATTCGCGCGAATTTTTTCGCAAAATTCTGTGACATATGGGAATGTATGAAGCTGCACGCACATGCGATTTAAAATTCGCGAGAAAAATATATTAAAATGCGGAATATAAACCGGGAATAATTTTCCCAGTGCGGCCCCGCTCTAAGACAGTGGCGGATTAGACTAAACGTCAACAGCGCTCTAGGCAGCACCTCATCGGTAATATGTCAATGTTCGGGTCAATTGTTTCAAGTTCTTTATTCCTTAGAACCTTTGGGTGTTCCTTCCTCTGTCGCCCCTTTGTAATCTCGCGCCCCTAGGCATGTGCCTAGTTTGCCTAAAGGATGATCCGCCACTGAGTTATGAGCTAGGTGCAACAATCCTACTCTTTAGCGAAAATCTGATAGGTTGTCTTGTATTTTTCATACGGCTTAAGGTGTTACGTTTTCCATACTAACTTCATGTTACCATTCCAGAGCGAATGGATTATATATTTACACTGAAATTACATCGCACAGCCTTAATATAATTTTTAATTTGCGCGAAATTAAATTTACATAAAGAAAACATTACATAGATAGCTTAATTATTATAATAGCAATCTATTAAACGCTGTTTTGCCTAGCTGACCGAGATGGCTTTACTTCACCTTTAGCTGTTTATGTAATGTTTTCTTTATGTAAATAAAATTTTCCGCAAATTAAAAATTAAATTAAGGCTGTGTGATGTAATTTCAGTGTAAATATATAATCCATTCGCTCTGGAATGGTAACATGAAGTTAGTATGGAAAACGTAACACCTTAACGAAAATCGCATAAATCCTGAACATTATGTCTCCTAAAAAACGTCTCGCTATGCAAACCGGCACGTAATGAGCTTTGCTCCACCCACGGTCAATAAAACTCATAGTTGTATGTTTGCCCGCACAGACAATCGTTTGACCTGAGTGCTTAGTCTCAGTTTGGAGCGCTCCAAAACTTTATAGTATACTATTGATCGAATCACAATGACTTCAGAGTAAAATGGACCTGAAATGGCTTATATTAAGGTTTGAGTTCGCCAATACATTCAGCATTCTAAAACAGCCAGCGATCCTAGTAGAAATGTTGTAAAATAAATATTCGGACTATTGAATTACGACTTTAAAAGAAGAGTCTTTGGGTTCATTTTGCTCTGAAGTTATTTGTGATTCGATCAATAGTATACTATAAAGTTTTGTAGCGCTCCAAACTGAGACTAAGCACTCTGACTAAGTTCTACACGTGTTCCGTCGATTGAATTAAAGTGTTAAATTCTATTATGCATATACCTAGAGTAATTAGCGCCTGTTGACCTATGATGTCACCGGTTGGCACGTTCAATTAATCTCTCTTAGACCTGTCTGTCTGGCTGTCTGTTTTGAACTTACAGGTCGCCCACAATTAATATAATTTACAGCGATGTACTTGCGCAGATGTATTTTTTTGGTCTGAGATTGTCTCATTATTATTTGGTCTCATTATTTAATTCATCATTAAATTTTCATTTCATTTCATTTCATTATGATGATTCCGAAAATGTATAATTTGGTCTGTTGTACATTAACCGACTTCAAAAAAAGAGTAGGCTCTCAATTCGTCGGGAATCTTTTTTTATGTACATAATATTATGTTCCCCGATTACTCAAAGACGTCTGGACCGATTTGGAAAATTCTTCTTTTGTTCGAAAGAATATACTTCCTGGATTGTCCCAAGGTTATCAGGTCAGGATCTGATGATGGGATATGGAGAAATGAAGGAAACTCTTCAAATTGTTTTGGTATATATGTATATTGAAGTCGGTTAAATTTTTCCTAAAATAACAAATAGCTTGCTTAAGTGGAGTAGTCCAAGTCGGGTTTCAGTTTTGAACTCTATTTTGTGTTTGAAGTTTTGTACCGCGCTTGCTATTGCATGCATAAAAAAGAGCATAAAAGTTGCACAGAATTATCTTCTCTGTAAGAATGGAATCAACAAACACCGACCTAGGAACAACGATTGCCGAGATGTATTGAATATAGATACCAAAAAAGTAATAAACTTGCGAGGTTTTTTAGGCCACAGAGAATTTTCCCGGAGGATATTTTATTGGAAAACCCAGTTTTCCCAAGCCGGCCTCAAATATTATATTTACGTTTGAAAAAACTTTTACCCGACCTTTTGCAAGGTAACAATCCTCTTTCATGTACATTTCCCCCGGACTATAATGGGGGAACTTTGAATAGAACTTTTTGAGATGAACACAAGTTTATTAAAAAAAAACTATTTCGAAATTAATTTTGGGGACTATCTTAATCATTTTTAGGTTTCCGTATCCAAAGGATAAAAGCGGAGCCCTATTAATGTCACTCTGCAGTCTGTTTGTCTGTCTGTCTGTCCGCCGGTCATAGGTCTCTAGCTCGCAGACGAAATGAGTTACAAACCTAAAATTTTGGTATTTGATGTAAAACGTTGGCTCAAAATCAAATATTGAATTAGAAATTGAATTAAATTATTTTTCAGGGGGGCTCCCATACATGAAAAAGGAACCGGAAAAAAAAATTTTTTTCTTACCCTAGCGTGTGGGGTATCATTGTTTAGAGATCATTGAGTAGAGTATGAATATATATTTTTTTAATTTTTGCTTAAAAAATAAGGAAATGGGGGACCATCAAAGTTGTCAGTTTTAGACTATTTTTGTGACGGGGGCTATCTCAAAAACTAAACTAGTTAGGAATATTATATTTCGGAATATTATGTACCATATGCTCTATTTAAACAAAATATACTGAAAACAACGATTCATAAAATATTTTATAAGCTGTGACCAAAACAAACGATCATTTTTTGGGTTTTTCTTTCACGGTTTGTTGCGATGTCTAGCTCGGAAATTAAATATTTCTTAGAGCCAAAATATTATATTGTTCATAATTATGTACTTAACCGTAAAAGAGCGAGGCCCCGACTCGCACTTGGTTGATTTTTAGACCTAGTCTTACTACAAAAAAATTTAAGCAAGCGTTAAAAAGTGTTTATATGTAACCGTACTGTGTACAATTTAACTAAATATGTCCTGTACAAAAACGGTTAAGTACGTCTTTAGTAATTAGTTTTTGTTTATTTTTCTTTGTAGTAAGAACGATTATGTTCAAGGAATAAGGATCCATCTCATAAAACGGTTTTATCTCAAAAGCTGATTTTTTTTTGTCAAACGAAAACATTGCAATTAAAAAAGTAGTTACTGTAATAACTACTCTTTGTAGTTTTACTTTTAACTTCTATTCGACAGAAATAGGTAATAGGTATTTTAATTAAACGCGGTGGTTGTAATTTAAATAACTCAATAAACGGTTCTTATTACAATTTAAAAGACTTTATTTAATTTTTGTACTAGCTGATGAGCGTGGAACTCTTTGATTATCCGGGATGAAAAGAAGCCTGTATCCGTCTCTAGGATGCAAGTTATCTGGATGCCTAATTTTGTCAAGATCCGTTCAAAAGTGGTAGGTTTTTTAATTCCTGTGACAACTCTTTGATTTCGGGATGAAAAGTAATCGGTATCCGTCTCCAGGATGCAAGTTACCTGCATGCCGAATTTTGTTAGGATCCGTTCAGCGGTAGGTTTTAAAAATTCCCGTAGCAACTCTTTGATTTTCCGGGATGAAAAGTGGCCTGTATCCGTCTCCAGGATACAAGCTATCCCTCTGCTTTTCATCAAGTTCCGTTGAGCGTTCGAACCGTGAAAATATTACATCATATGCAGATAGAATTACTTTCGCCATTATAATGTTAGTATGGATATAATTTGATAGGCAATTTCTTTTATCATTCAATATCCTTTCCCTGGGGACTGTTATCATGTAACATTGAACAAAAACAGCCCTTAACTTTTTATTCTGTGTTGTATCAATTTGTTTTTTATTGCGAAAAGGGGAGAAATACACATCAACTACAAAACGTGTGGGTTGATAGAAGTACAGCACAAGGAGATTTATCTCTATGTTAGAGCCGCTATTAGGAAAAATTCAATGAATTTTTTATACCCTATAGATGTATTCCTAGTTATTCACGATTTCGGCCCCTTGTACTTAGAATTTTCAAGGATCCCGTGGGAATCTATGTCCATCTCTGGGATGCAAGCTATCTTTGTGCCAAACGCCAAGTACGGTTCTGCAGTTAGGTCGTGAAAAGTTACCATACAAATAGACACATGACCATTTTCAGCATCAGAGGGACAGCCAATGCGTTTTCTGCTCTTGAGAATTTTTTTTTATCCCGCCCCATTGAATATCGCAATCAGTTTTGGGGTGTAAGTGACCTAAATTCCACCTATGTGGTCAAAGTCAGCCTCACCTGCGCGCGGTGCACCCTGCCAATATACTTACGAGGCCCTGACGCTCTCAGTCCCCTCTACGGGTCGTTGTGCCTGATACCACACAACTTAACCTAGATGGTATCATCGCTTTGTGGTAGGATTCTACCCCGAATACGCCTGGGTAGCGACCACACTGCAGCCGTAATCTGCCACAACGCATCCGATGTGTTCCGGCAGCGAGCTGAATAGCTAATCCCCTTCCTCAAAAGCCGGCAACATATTAGTGGTTCCTCAGGTGATGTAAATGTTCATGGGCGGCGGTAATCATTTAACATCAGGTGACCCGCTTGCTCGTTTGTCCGCAATTACCTATTATAAGAATAAAAATAAGGGAAGGTGTAAACTGGCAGGAGTGCGAGTGATGCATGCGTCGATCAGTCGCAGAGTGGGATCAGCATGTCGCGCCTTATATGACGCCCCCCCTCCTGCCTTGTCGCGTACAAGTAACCACCACCACCATTACAGCCTTTTAACGTCCCACTGCTGGGCATAGGCCTACTCTCTCATAGGAGAGAGGGATTTAGAGTTTAGACCCGTCACGCTGCTCCAATGCGGGTTGGCGGGCTTTTAACGACTATTGTCATTGAAAACCCAATACCTGACAATTATTTGCCCGACCCGGCAATCGAACCCGGGACCTCGTGATCTGCAGTCCAAAATGCTAACCACTAGACCATCGAAGCAGTTATTTCATTCATACATTCATCAGTACAAATAACAATCCTGCTATATTCTTGTAGTTTTGTCCTATCTGTCAGTAATGTTAAGTTTAAATATCTTTGTTTACCAGTTGAAACGCAGCCGCGAGCATGTTATAATAATGCGCTCTATTGTGATATTGTCTAGCCGTGTCAAGGCCGTAAATGAGTATAGCTTTTGTCACCGTACAATTATCAAGGCACCGGTAAAGTGATCGTAAACGACGAGATGAAGCGCAACACGTTCCTCGATATTGAAAATGCGCGGGAAGTTGGTAGCAAGATACAGCAGTGTTGCCGTTAGGACAATCTAGTTTGTGGCTACATCATTTAAAAAAGTGGCTAGTTTTGTAACAAAAATCGCCTTCAAAATGTGGCTAAAAGTGGCTAAATTATCATGACTTACCTTTAATTTTTTTTTTATTATTATCCTACTAAAACCTGGCCTAGAAAATTAAAAGTGATTAAAAACCATGTTGCGGATAACATTTTAATTCAACAAATTCGAATGTGGCGCACGAAGATCAATTTTTTATTTTTCTGGTCAGGGTCTATTGATAATATTTTAATACCATTATTGTTATACAGAGATAGGGTAAGGTAGGTTTAGTAAAATTATCTGTCTGTCTGTCTGTCTACGAGTAAAAGACTTTATTTTATGTTAAAAATTATAATACGTTTAAAATGGACCTGGTGTTGCCAAAATTTATTATACGGCCCTGGATACTAGGCCTTTAAGGCTTTTGCCTCTCACTTTTGCACACAGATAAAGGTGTTTACTGTAGATTCAGTATAGATAATATTATAGATAGATATAGTTTAACTATTATAAAGGAGCTAGAAAATACAAAACTAAAAAATACAAAAAGTTGCTAGAAGTTGCTAGATTTATTTTGGTGACTAAACAGATTTATTTTGTGGCTAAAACCCTTGAAAATCCGCTAGATCTAGCCACAAAGTGGCTAAAAGGGCTACACTGAGATACAGCCGCATCGAATGCATCGAAGAAATGTTGTCGACAAAAAAGAATCTGAAATTATTGTGAGCTCTAGTCACGGATTTTATGACACACCTGATGCTGCGGACTCTGGCAGTTCTTGCGCGTCCGGTGTGTCAGGTCCAATCCAGGAATGGGCGAACTCTTAGGTACAAACCGATGATAATATTTTGATTAAACATGGTCAAATAAAATTATCCAATAAGTATGTGTGAGAATGTTAGAGTAATAGTTAGGTAGTGTATATCTCTGGTATTGATACGTAATTGTGTTTTCACCCGTGTACTCGAAGCACAACTTTTCTCATCATTTTCACCATCGTTCTGATACATAATTGCATAATGCTGTTTGCCCATTATCGCAAGAGCCGCACGCGTGGAACGTGACTTATTCTAAACCGAGTTCAAAAAAGGAAGGAGGTTCTGCATCTCACAGGCTGCAGGCTGACGATCGCAATCACCTCTGATTGGACAATACACTTTCGCTATTGGCTAAAATGCTTTGTTGCAAGAATAACACAAATTCTGCAAATCGCCATAACTGAGACTGCAATGACTGACGCAGCCCTTGATAATCGGGGGGCTGAAAAAAGAAAGTGTCGTTTTTATAAGTTAAGCAGTTCCACAATAAGTTTTTAACCCAATCTCAATTGTTGTTCTTCTTCTCAATCTGTTAAATGTTCTTTTGTAAGTTTATTTAGATTAACTTATTGCGTTGCTGAAATTCACCGGCCGGCTTGCCTCGCGTTACGGTTCGAACAAGAATCGGAAATCGACCTTTGACATCTTGACACCTTTACTTTTTTAATCTGTGTCGCCACGCTGGACTCCAGGGTTTTTGACCGGCGGTTGAGTTAATATCCTACACACATCCTCTGCTCGAGGATAAAGTGAGCACGTCTGCAGCATCAGGATTGATGAGTGAGAAATCAGAATCGTCGCATAATATTATCATGGAAACGATATTTGTTTGCGAAGTTCGTTAGAGTCAGTTCAGTAGATTTAACTGAAAAATCCATTACAAAATTGAAGCTTAATGAAAATTCACCGCGTGCGGCTCTTAGAGTTCGAGCGGCTCGTGAGTAGTGTGCGATCAGCATCGTAGCGGCATTTTTCTAATGGACACCGTTGTTGGCCATTCCAAGTATTATGATAAGGAGTGGTCTTTATGGCCCGTTTTCACAGCGACGCATTTACCAAATGCGGCATAGAATACCGTTATACCATTAGGCCGTGGAAAGTGCTTTAGAGCATATATTATGGCAATATCAAGGTCGATTATGTCTATCGTTACATGCCACCGTATATTGACAAGGCGACCTAAGAGCCACCACTTAAAGCGTGCCACATTGGATAATGGTAAAATATGTTATTAGTGTCAGCGCAAACAAATTGAATTTGGTCGTTCATCGTAATCATCTCAACTGATTGATGTCCACCACCATCACCAAAACAGCCTTTTAACGTCCCACTGCTGGGCACAGGCCTCCTCTCATAGGAGAGAGGGATTTAGAAGCTTAGACCCGCCACGCTGCTCCAATGCGGGTTGGCGGGCTTTAACGACTATTGTCACGTGATAGTGATAATAACCGGGACCGACTGCTTAACGTGCTCTCCACGGCACGGGGATAAAACACCGTCAGTTTCCAACTTCGGTCTGGCATTGAGAATTTCTTGACAGAAAAACCCAATACCTACCTAACAATTATTTACCCGACCCGGGAATCGAACCCGGGACCTCGTGATCTGCGTTACAATATGTTAACCACTAGATCAACGAGGCAGTTGATTGATGTCCAGCAACTTGGAAAGATCCCCACAGAACACGATATTGTGGCCAATTCTGTTGTACACAATCTCTAAACCTAAACTAAAATGACAGATCTAAATTTATTGCTATCTCTTTCACAGTGCTCATTGCGGAAAAGGATAGCAATAGATTTAGACCTGTCATTTTAGTTTAGGTTTAGAGATTGTGTACAACAGAAGCTGTGATAGCCTAGTGGTTAGGACGACCGACTTCTAATCGGAGGTCGTGGGTTCGATCCCGGGCACGCACCTCTAACTTTTCGGAGTTATGTGCGTTTTAAGTATTTAAATATCACTTGCTTTTACGGTGAAGGAAAACATCGTGAGGAAACCTGCATGCCTGAGAGTTCTCCATAACGTTCTCAAAGGTGTGTGAAGTCTGCCAATCCGCTTGGCCAGCGTGGTAGACTATGGCCAAAACCCTTCTCACTCTGAGAGGAGACCCGTGCTCTGTAGTGAGCCGGTAATGGGTTGATCATGACATGATGACATGTACAACAGAATTGGCCACATTGTGCCCCTTGTATCCAGCGAGTGCCACTTTCAGCACGATTTTCTCGAGATCGTCCATCCACCTAGTGGGTTCTATTGCTTATCCCTAACATCCCCCAGTTATTATTGTGCAAAAATCTTTAATGTACAGACACGGCAAGTCTACGATTTTAGTATATGTATAGATAATATAGATAGATTATTGATAGATTACTACTCCCGCGCGGCGCCATTTTACTGAAATTTCTGGAAATGCTTTCTGTTACAAAGTTTCAGATTTTTTTTATCAGGTTCTACTTGTTTAGTAATAACTTGTTCTATTGATAAATAAATAAATAAATAATTAATGAATATATGTATATACGTTTTAATAGTTATTTTATAACGATTGCATTAATTTAGCTTTGTTCGTTAATATATTTAGTTTAATAGTGTACAATTAGCACTAATCAGGCACTGATAGCAGGCATAGTATATGTAGGCACCCACTTATCGTGTAGGTACTATTGTAAGTAGGACTGAAGGTGAATTTCATGTAATTTATGCTTTTCGACACAAAACTATTTCCATTTGCCGGTGCAAGGTGTAGCATGGATCCACCTCACTCATTACACATAGGAAGTCACACGTCATATTTTAGTATTTGAGTACTAATTGCCTAATTAGTTTTAAATGGTTTTAGTCCAGTAACTTTAGTAATACGACCTTGCGTTAAATCGGGTAGTTCTGATTTTTTGCAGACTTATTTATGATATTTGCCCAATGATTAATCCAAGTTTGTGACCTCGAGCGACGAACGCGAATTTGTTAAAAATCGAAAAAACTGCGAAAATTACGGATTTTTTTCAGATTTTGGCGATTATAACCCAAAAGGACTAGTTCTTGACACTGCCTTTTCAGGGAGTTTTTAAAGTAGAATAAAATTGCTACAATTCAAGACCAGAACGAACTCTGTAGGTACATTACTTACTGAGATGCTCGCGACTTCACTTGCGTGAATTCTTAATCTCATACAAACTTCCATCTCCCATTGTACCAACTTAGGGGTAGTTTTTCCAAAATTCCTTCAACATGTAATTTTTAATTTTTAATCGAAAATTTAAATACCAATTTTCATGGATATAACTCGATAAATGACGAAAACGTAACGGGGTCTCATTTGAATTTTCATCCCCTACTTAACCCACTTGCGGATAGAATTTTCAAAAATCCTGAAATTCATATTTTTTAATTTTTATCGAAAGCCCAGATACCAATTTTCATGGATGTAACTTGATAAATGACAGACTTTCATACAAACTTTCGTCCTCTATTTAACCCCTTTAGGGGTAGAATTTCTAAATATCCTTTCTTAATGTGCGCCTATATCATAAAAGAAAGCTACTGTGAAAATTTCAAGTTCCTTGAATGGAATGAATCTTAGCATGATTTAAGTTCATACTACGGAGTAACATATAGGATACTTTTTATCCTGAAATTCAGCACGGCTCCCTTGGGAGAGGGGATGAAAGTCAAAATGTGTACTTAGCTGTAATTCATTAACGCGTGGTCCGATTTCATTCATTCTTTTTTTGTTAGAAAGGAAATACTTTAAAGATTACTGGCTAATCTTTCAAACGGCTGGATCGATTTTGATGGTTCTTTCACTGCCGGATGTTTACATTTTGATCTACCTAAACATCCGCCAGTGAAATTTTAACAGTTTTTAGCAAGGTATGAACTCAAAGGAGCTTAGGAAAGACAAAACGATTCCCACGGGATGTTTAAAAACCAATATCCACGCGAACGAAGTCGCGGGTTTCCGCTTGTGTCTAATAATGTGACATTAGACCTTATGGTTTAGTCCCATAGGGGTTTAAAAGCTTTGGGTAGTCATTTGGTTAGGACGTTTTTTTTTCGTATATAAAATGTAGCCTCTATCACCCAGACCACAACAGCGAAGAACACCTCATTCATCAAAATCGGCCCAGTAGTTTATTTCATACTAAAATGGAACACAAACATACATACATAGACTGCTAAAATTATAACCCTTCCTTTTGGCTTTGCCGTAGTCGGGTAAAAAACAAAAATTCCCAAATCGTTAAATGTAAAAGTACCTCATATCGTGACATTCTTATATTCGAAAGAAGGGTTTTGAGATCAATCTACGGTGCAGTACAGGTTAATGGAATGTGGCGCATTAGGTATAACTTCGAGCTCTATAAATGTTCAATGAGCCAAACGTTGTCCGGCACATTAAAATCGCAAGATTGCAATGGGCTGGACATGTAGAGCGAATGGATGACATCGCCCGCCAAAAAAACTAATGGCGTCACTCCCAGATGGACGCAGGAACATTGGTCGGCCAAAGCTTCGATGGATAGATGGAGTAAACCAAGACGCCAAGCGGATTGGTGTAAGGAACTGGAAAACGAACGCTAAAGATAGAGACCGGTGGAAGAATCGCCTTGAGCAGGCTCGGGCCCACAAAGGGCTGTAGCGCCGATGATGATGATGACCTCATATCGTGCCCCACCATTATCCTACTAATATTATAAATGTGAAAGTGTGGATTGATGTTTGTTATTCAATCACGCTGCAACTACTGAACCGATTTAGCTGAAATTTTGAATGGAGAAAGATTATGCCCTGACTTAAAACATAGGCCTGAAAAATCAAAGAGTTCCCACGGGATTTTGAAAAAACCGAAATCTATAGCTACAGCTATAGGTAGATTACTATAGCAAACTTCCTTGAAAGTAGGTATAAAGTTTGGAAAAGGGAGCAGGAACGGGAACCGGAAATCCACGCTTCCCTCGGGATTTGTGCAAAACCGAAATTAACGCGGGCGAAGCCGCGGGCATTTTCTAGTATACAATAATACCACACTCCAAATATAGGATAAATCATTAATCGTTATCAGGCCGAAAAGTTTGATGTATCTACGTTAATATTGTGTTGATAGTTCCATTTTTAATAACAGGCGCTGGATTTTATACCTACATGCTATACTGTCAACGGCTGTGTTTTCGGTGGGCGGGAGCGGTAGCTGAAAAAATGCGATATTCGTCGCGTATAACGCTATCAAAGTAATAATTTAGACACCAATACATCTATAGGTACTATAATATACCTAATAAAGCGCAAGAGTTTGTTTGTTTGAACGCGCTAATCTCAGGAACTACTGGACCGATTTCACTAACTAAACTAAAACCCGACTACGCTTAGAATTTAATTTAATATAAAATAATAATTTAGTGTGCAGAAAGCGCGGGGCAAGCAGCTAGTGGCGCCATCTGTTATGTCTGTCCGAAACTAAATAATATTTTAGTTTTGCCGCTCGGACGTCGCTTTTCGTTTTTTTTCGTATAAGTACTGATAGAATGTAGCCTATGTCACTCGGAGCATAACAAAGAATTAATTGACACCTCATTCATCAAAATCGGCCCAGTAGTTTAGGCGCTACGGACTACGGTTGTACACACAGAATCTCATACACAAATTGGATACAAACATACATACTTAAATAGACTGTTAACATAAGAATCATAACCCTTCCTTTTGGCTTTGCCGTAGTCGGGTAAAAATGCAGCCTAAGTACCGACCGATTTGAATACGGTTTTTTTTGTTTGAAAGGTGATTTAGTCGAGAGTGTAGTTAGCTATGTTTGATGAAAATCGGTCCAAGATGGCCGCCGCTACAAAATGGCGGATTACATATTTTTTTACAACTCCTTTAATATGGGTATCAAATGAAAGGGCTTGACTAGTAGAATAGCACTATTGCAAATCCAAGATGGCCGCCGCCACAAAATGGCGAATGTCGGGGGTTTTTTAAATTTTCAATTTACACTTGTAGTATTAAAATAATAAAGTATGGATTACATTTAGAACGACACTGAAGAAACATCTATCGGTTGAGACGACGCCGACGAAGATATCCAGGATTAAAAAAAAAACTAAAATATAGTAATTCATAATATCTACGTATAATATTACCTTCCAGGTTACTGATCTTATCTCCCCTGGGCTATAGCCAGGGTAACTTTATTTCACAGAAGCAATCAAACACTAAAACGGTCTAGACCCTAAAGTCAATTAAGCTATATTTTAATTTATAACCACTATATAATTTTATAGGTCCCCATTGACGCCAAACGTCTACGAACTTAGGAATCAGGTATCTTACTCAAATTCGAATGCTAACTGCTAATTTATTATCACAAGTTCTGAAATTCGAGTTAAAATTTCATATCACGTTAATTTGTTTCCAACATTTTATTCATAACATTGATTCGATCAAAAATAGCTGCAACATTCTTGAGTTTTATACACAAAGTAACAGATGCTGGTAATTATTTTCTCATTGTTTGAGATATAAAACATTTAAATTGGTAGATACTCGTATAATATAATAACTAGTCTAAGAAATGTTTATTTGAATAAGAAAGTTTTCTATTCTATATTCAAGTCTTGAGTCTTGTATTGTTTTTAGTATCTCTATAAACAATGAGAAAATAACCGCCATCGTCTTTTACTTTATAATATTAAACTATAAAGTAAATATAGTAATTGTACAACTAATGTGAGGGCGTGGAAATGAAACTATGGGCCTGTTTCACCGCCTTCTGATAAGTGTCGAATAGCTTAAATGTAAGTTTTCTCACTTTTTACTTTATGCCAAATGGCAAAATAAAATATGAGAATGAGCTATCCGACACTTATTAGAAGGTGGTGAAGCAGGCCCTAAGAGTCACGAACCACTGTGAAATTGATAAAAGTTTAGTAAAGGAAATTAGGGTACAATCTCCGTGGTCGGTGGTACCATTCCGTGATATACAAATTTCATAGAGCAAAATCTACTATGAACAAGTTCGCAAGAAACTCTGTAGGTATATGTTTCCAAAAAAAGGTCGTAAAGTAATTCACATCGTAAGAATTTCCCCACTCAATTCCCATCGGAGCAAACGTCTGAATATTCCTACGAAATCATCGTACAAACGTAAATATCTTTCGAAATCACCATTCCCGGAAAATACGCATCACTCATCAAAATACATTTCAGTAAAGAAACAACACATTCTCGGCAGAATTGCGACCCACTATTTTTAGCGCTGCAGTGTATAGCGGCACACAAAAAGCTGCTAAATTGGAAACCGCTTTACAGCGACAGTTTGCACGGAGCGAAACGTAAAGCTTGATTTACACTAGTTGTCAAGTAGTTAACTAAATTTTAACTTAATTTTAAGTAAGCGTTTTCACGAATCCAGACAAGTAATTTAGTAAAGTTCTAACTTCTTATTCTAGCCACCGGCGGGGGTTGCGCGGGATGCGGAGGGCGCGGCTACTTAACCGAAAAAATAGATAAAATTCTATTTTACTTGTTTACTTGCATACTAAATTTTAACTTGCAACTTATTACTGTTATTGTTTACATGCATTATTTCACTTAAAATTAAGTTAAAATTTAGTTAACTACTTGACAACTAAATGTGTGTAAACCAAGCATAAGATCCGTGCTTTTCAATATTCAATATTCATCTCGCGATGATGGGGTGGTGTGTGTAAACAGAATCTTGACTTCCGCAATGTGCGCGACGGAGACATATTTCGTCTTACAAATGTACAATACTAGCTGATGCTCGCGACTTCGAACGCGTCGATTCATACAAATGTCATACAAAATTTCATGCCATATTTGGGGGTAGAATTTCCAAAAATCCTGAAACACGTAATTCTTTATTTTGAACCAAAAGCTGAAATACAATTTTCACGGATATAACTTATAAAATGAGGGACTTTCATACTAACTTTCATCCCCTATTTAACGCACTTAAGGGTAGTATTTTCGAAATTCCTTAAACACATATTTTTTATTTTTAACCGACAGAAAATTACCAGTAGTAAATTACAAAAAGTAAATACCGATTTTAATGGATATAACTTGAAAAATTACGGACTTTCATACAAAGTTTCACCCCCTGTTTAACTCCCTTACGGATAGAATTTGCGATAATCATTTCTTAGTGTGAACCTATGTACGTCATAAAAGGAAGCTACTGTGAAAATTTCAAGTTTCTAGCTTCAGTGGTTTAGGCTGTGCGTTGATGATCAGTCAGTCAGTCAGGACAAGCTACTTTATATTATTAGATATAGATAGATAGATTATATTATTGGTCTAACGCAAAGAACTCTGAATAATAGGCACTAGAAGTGCGGTGTGACGTTGTCGCCGCGCTATAGGCGAGGACGTCGACAGTGCAACGATGTTTGAGGTAAGCGAACGATGCGACGCATTTGGAAACATAACGTGCTAATCCTACGTCTTAATTCTGTCTGCACAGCATTGAGCGTAAATGTGTTTGCGTGATTTCGTAGAACTATGTTTGTCTCCTAGTAAGGCGGCGACATGCGTTCTGTACAGTTTGAAGTGGTTAACAGTGGGTCTACCATCAACTATAATCGCGACTCAATTAAAGACCTAAACTGAACTGAATCGCTATTTCGTACCATGAACTCTTTTATTCGACCAATAGACGTCATGACGTCATGAACGAAACAAAGATTATAGTAGGCCTTTAGCACTCACATTGTCTAACGTAATATGAATTGCGCGGGCAATTCGCGGCCGTGTGTTTTTCGTTCCGCACATGTAATATGTCCCTCTACACTCGCATTTCGCATGGTTTTCGCAATCTAGGTCGCAGTCCCTTTGTCGCGGAGAATAAAACTGACTGCGGACGGAGAATGCTGCGAAGCGTGAACGCGAAGGCGTGAAGCCATTGCCACTATTATTTCGCGAGTGCAGAGCAATCTTGAATACTATAACTCGGAACATCGGAAACTGTTGCACGTCTTTATACTTTTCGAACAATATAATAATTTACGGGCGATCTGAGATCGCGAAGTGGAAGGGTGGGTGGTTTATCTCTCAATAAGTTCAAGGTTTTTATAAAACGCAAATTAATTGAAAAATCTTATTATAGCGTAAAAGATTTTTTTAATGACAAAAAACCATGGACATAGATTGCTCTAAAAGCCAACAGTTCAAATTATTTAGAAATTAGTCATTTTGTGAGGTGCAGGTGATAAAAAAAAACCCGGCTGAGTTTGTTGTGGGCTCTTCTCAGACCAGGGCGCGTTTGGAACCCTCGTAGTTTTAGTTTTAAGTTTTCGTAGTAATTGTCACCATTGCCTCACTTTCATGTACTTCTTACATTGACGTTCAAAAAGTGTACAGTGTACCTACTTTGTACGAATACTGAATGTATTCGTCGACAGCCAGCGCCCCAAGAAATTTTCTAAAATAAATATTCGAAGTATTAAACTATTACTTTAAAGTTAGAGTTTTGTGTTCATTTTGCATTACATATTACAGTTTTTCGATACGTAGTAGGTATTTGGTAAAGTTTTGGTGTTGTGCAATCTGAGACTAAGCATATAGGTATCCCATCCCACCTATCATCTACTTATCATGCGAATTGTTTATTTGACCAACGTCTATTTGTTTATATCCATGTCGATCGTTTCGACTTTAATTTATATCCACTATTCAAAGATTCGTGTGTACAGGTCACGTAGACATTTTATATCACTGGGAATACAAGTATAAATTAAAAATTTAAAAAACCCCCGACATTCGCCATTTTGTGGTGGCGGCCATCTTGGATTTGCATAGTGCTATTCTACTAGTTAAGCCCTTTCATTTGATACCTATATTAAGGGAGTTGTGAAAAATATGTAATCCGCCATTTTGTAGCGGCGGCCATCTTGGATCGATTTTCATCAAACATAGCTAACAACACTCTTGACTAATTCACCTTTTAACCAAAAAAACCGCATTCAAATCGGTTCCCCCGTTTGAGCGCTATAGGGGAACAGACAGACACACACACACATAGACGCGTCAAACTTATAACACCCCGTCGTTTTTTGCGTCGGGGGTTAAAAATAGAGCGCAATTTTATTTTTCTAAAAGAATATCTATTGAAGCCATTCTATAATATACTTACATAATTATTCGAGCTCATCATTATCGCAGGAATACAAATGGATCTCGCGAGATTTTTAAAAATCCAACTCACACGAACGAAGTCGTGAAAAAAAGCTAATTTAGATAATAATCAAACTATACCCGAATTACTAATTCCGCGGAATTCTGACGTTTCGTAATGTTACCAGAGATAAAACAATTCCCACAAAGAAGATAAACAAGTGTAAATTGAAAATTTAAAAAACCCCCGACATTCGCCATTTAGTGGCGGCGGCCATCTTGAATTTGCAATAGTGCTATTCTACTAGTCAAGCCCTTTCATTTGATACCCATATCAAGGGAGTTGTGAAAAAATATATCATCCGCCATTTTGTAGCGGCGGCCATCTTGGACCGATTTTCATCAAACATAGCTAAGAACACTCTCGACTAATTCACCTTTCAAACAAAAAAAAACCGCATTCAAATCGGTCCACCCGTTTGAGCGCCACAGGGGAACAGACAGACACACACACACACACACACACACACACACACAGACACGTCAAACTTATAACACCCCGTCGTTTTTGCGTCGGGGGTTAAAAATTCAAAACTTATGTAAAGAAAAATCAACTGTCGCATGTAGATATGCAAATGCCTAAAAGACACTTCATGGTGATAATGTCTACTTCCATTTTTGAATATTTTTTTTCAATGTGCTTCTTTTGTTTTCTATTGCTGTTAGTGTGCACTTTCTAATTTCCACTCTTAGCGATTTCTATTTTAGGGCGAAACGAGTAATATTATAATAAACGGGTAATTGTGTTTTAAACCATCCAGGATTGAAATATACACACAAAATTTCATCCAAATCGGTCCAGCCATTTAGGAGGAGTTAGGTGACAAACACACGTACGGAAGAATTATACATATAGGTACGGGTGAGAGAGTTTACCGTATCGACGGGATGTTTGACAGCTACGAAACCCGTGAACATTGTGTATGGGAAAATGTTTTTTTCTTTTGTTTAATTTTTTAGTCAATTTTCCAATGATTTTAATAGTTATTCTGCTATTCCGGACAGAGACAAATACAACAAATCAATAATCATGAAAATCGCTCCAGCCGTTCTCGAGTTATAAGTGTTCGAACTAACACGACTTTGTTTTATATATATACTAGTGTTGCGCTCGGTGCGCGAGCTGCAAGCAGCTCGCGGGCCTTGTAGTCTCTTCAATATTCGTAAAATAAAGAAATGGGAGGCCATACCAAATACCAGAATATTCTGGAGAGTCTCTTGAAAGATAGAAAGAAATATTGGTATCACGTTTTGTATCTTTTCTGAAAGGACACTAATGAGTTCTATGCTGCATGCGTTTAGTGGGAAAAAAAAGATCTAAGTATACAAAAATGTTCTGGAGAGCCACTTGAAAATTAAAAAGAAATTTTGTATGGACACGAATTTTTTTGTTCCGTAGCTATCTTTTTTTTACTGACTCACTAAAGGGCCTAAGGTCTTGAAAATGTTTAGTTTCAGAACCATGCCTCTGTGATTAATAGTTTTTGAGGGCCGTTAGGGTACTCTGGTAATTTTTCCTCATTCACTACGTTTTGTATTTTTTGTGAAAAAAAAAATCTTTAAGTTCTATTTACTTATACGTATATTGGGGGGGAAAAGTTTCATACAAAAATGTCTAAGAGAGCCTTTCGAAAAGAACCCAAAACTTTGTATGGAGAGAATTTTTTTTTGTTCGGCGGCCATCTTTTTTTTACCGGTTCACCCAATGGCCCATAGTCTATAATAACATTTGTTTGGGACCATGTCTGTATGACTGGTAGTTTTGGAGGACCCATGAGGTACTCTGGTAAATTTTCCACATTCATGACATTTCGTAATTTTCTGAAGGAAGACCCATAAGTTCTATGCACATAAACAGTGAAGGGAAAAAGTTCCATACAAAATTGTTCTGGAGAGCTTCTTGAAAAGAACCCAAAAAATTTGTATGGAGAGAATTTTTTTTTGTTCGGTGGCCATCTTTTTTTTACCGGTCCACCCAATGGCCCAAGGTCTTTAATAACATTTGTTTGGGACCATGTCTGTATGACTGGTAGTTTTGGAGGACTCATGAGGTACTCTGGTAAATTTTCCACATTCATGACGTTTCATAATTTTCTGAAGGAAGACCCATAAGTTCTACGCACATAAATAGTGAAGCGAAAAAGTTCCATACAAAATTGTTCTGGAGAGCCTCTTGAAAATTACCCAAAAAATTTGTATGGAGAGAATTTTTTTTTGTTCGGCGGCTATCTTTTTTTTACCGGTTTACCTAATGGCCCAAGGTCTTTAATAACATTTGTTTGGGACCATGTCTGTATGACTGGTAGTTTTGGAGGACCCATGAGGTACTCTGGTAAATTTTCCACATTCATGACGTTTCATAATTTTCTGAAGGAAGACCCATAAGTTCTACGCACATAAGTAGTGAAGGGAAAAAAGTTCCATACAAAATTGTTCTGGAGAGCCTCTTGAAAATTAGGAAATTTTTTGTATGGAGACGAAATTTTTTTTGTATGGTGGGCATATTTTTTTTACCGGTTCACCTAATGGCCCAAGGTTTTGAACATTTTTTGTTTCGAGACGATACCTCTCCGACTGATAGTTTTCGAGATCCCCTAGGGCACTCAAGTCAGTTTTCCACGTCCAGCTCTCTCTATAATTTTGGTGACCTAGAATTTTTGAATTTTACACACATGGAAAGTATGATGAAAAAGTTCCATACAAAATTGTTCAGGAGAGGTGATCAGTCCGTAACTTCAAGTAGCTTTATATATATAATACTAGACTATCCATACTACTATTATAGATGCGAAATTGTGTTTGGTGGTTGGTTTGACCTTCAGCCACGCAGCAACGGGTCGACTTAATTTTTTGCATAGATCAAGATGTAGCCGTTAAAGACCTTGAGAGTCGCGTAGGATACTTTTTATCACACAACAACAAACGGGATTTAAAAAAAGCACTTTTAAAACTCCACGCGGACGAAACCGAGGGCAACAGCTAGTCAGAACGTAAATAAACAACAGATTACAGATAATGCTGCATAAAGAAAGATTATAAACAAAGAGTTATTTGAAATGCGCGGCTAATGTCAACAGCCCAAATTTCATCGGAAAATCCGCCAAAAGTTATTTCCATCGACGAGTACAATAACCCTCGGGACTTGGGAGAGACGCGAAATTCATACGACAATGCGCTGTATTGAGAGCATACATGCGTTTGCACTATCAGTATTCAGTATGCTTAGTCCCACTTTGTACATAGTGGCAACGATGATCGAAATTCGAGTATCGACACACAATGACTTCAGAGCAAAATGAACCCAAAGACTTATTTTAAAATCGTAATTCAATAGTTCGAATATTTATTTTATAGCATTTCTGCTTGGGGTGCTGGCTGTTTTCGAATGCTGAATGTATTGGCGAACTCAAACCTTAATATAAGCTGCATATATAAGCCATTTTAGGTCCTTTTTACTATGAAGTCATTGTGATTCGACTATAAAGTTTTGGAGCGCTGCAAACTGAGACTAAAGCATACAGTATGAATTAAATTTTGTCTTTGTCACTTGACGTAAATTAAGAAAGTGACGAAACTTACGTTTAGGCACGACACTTATTATTGTGGTGAAACAGGCCCTAAGCCTCTTATTTTAGAGTCGTCAATTCAGTACTGTCGATTTTTATTTCGCTAATTTTCCGCTTGGGGCACTGGCTGTAGATGTATGGATATTATGACCTCGGACTTTAAAATTATGCGGTTATTAAGGTCCGTTTTACTTTGACGTTATAGTGTTTCGGTACCCGAAATGTAGCAAGGCTATTAGAAATCCATCACCATCGACGACCACCCGGCGCAGTGCTCGGACTGTGGTCTTGTAAATGGGAGGTTTCGGCTTCTCTTCCCGGCAGGGGCAATTTGGATATTTATATTTTCTAAAATGTCTCTGGTCTGGTAGGTATTTGTGGGAGGATTCAGCCGTGGCTACTAGTTATCACCGTATTTACCGTCCCGGTACGAAGCTGAGTAGAAATTGCTTAGATTTATCGGTGCCTAGGTATTAAAAAGGAGCCTAGATCACTCCTCGTATATTCCTTTACCTGCCTGTGAAAGTGTCGTCAAAATCGCTTTAGCTGTTCCGAAGGTGTACAAATAGATAGACGGATAAAAGTACAAAAACGTGTGTTTGGGTTACGCTGTCGTTTAAATTCCCGGATGAATATAGAATCGGATAGTGAAAAAAAACTCGTGCAATAGGGATGGCCTCTTCTAAAATTAATGTGTGACCCAGAACCGATAACGATCGGAAGGTCGTGCTCAATGCAGCCCCACTATTCTCGTTAGCTGCAATGCTACGTATATTTTTGTATCGATTGTGCATCATAATAGCATCTTGTTAGCGAATATAGAGTCGAACGATGATAACACCTGCACGCCTGAGAGTTCTCCATAATGTTCTTAAAGTTGTCTACCAATCCGCACTTGGTCAGCGTGGTGAACCACGGCGTAAACCCCTCTCATTCCTCAGAATAGTTTACGCCGGAGATCCATGCCCTGTAGCAGGCTGGTAATGGGTTGATGATGATGTTGAATTATACTTCGATGACCTTCACTTTTTACCCGGCTACGGCTGCAAAGCCTAAACGAAAGGTTATGATTTTAGCGATCTATGTATGTAATATGTATGTATATTTGTGTCCGATTTTTGTATGAGATTCTCTGTATTCCTACGTAGCGCCTAAACTACTGGGTCGATTTTCATGAATGAGCTGTCAATTAATTATTATTTGTTATGGTCCGGGTGACATAGGCAACATCTTATATACAAACAAAATAGAGAAGCGACGTCCGAGCGGCTAAACTAAAATATTAGTTAGTTTCAAATATACATAATAGATGGCGCCACTAGCTGCTTGCCCCGCGCTTTTTGCACACTAACTTATTATTTTATATTAAATTGAAATACTAAGCGTAGTCGGGTTTTAGTTTACGTCTCTTGTTCGTATTCAGATCTGCATTCCGCACCGCTAAGAAGCTAAGCTAAGCCAAGTGCCTATAATAATTCCAAATCTCATTCAAAATAAAGTGTAACCCTATCCAAACATATATGTGCAATAAGTTAATCGAATATCCGTGTGAATCCTGCCAACTCCTACTTTGCGGCTAATAGAATCAATTTATTCATAGGGACTCGTCAGACGTAGGTATGTATGTTACCGGAATACGCCAAAACCAGATTCGCTAAATTGATCAAATTATCTACTGAAAATGGCAAAACCAAGTTATTATATTACGATCAGTACTCCAGATTTTATCTTTGTCTTCTATAATATTATATACTCATACCGGGTGTAGATAATTATTATAGATTTTTTTTATAGAAAAGAATTTCCTTGCAAATAATTCTGGCGATCATTCATGATCAATGATTATGTATTTATTGAAGGTTGCGTGAGTTGTAGCAGCTAGCATGGCGGTACTCTATGATCGCCAGGACATGAAATATTTTAAACCTATTGATTAAATTGTGCTCAGAGTTACTAAGAAATAAATAAAAATTGAGCCATTTATTTATTTGAGAGCGCTTTAAAATGTTCCAATAAATGCTGGCTCTTTGAAAACGTTGATACCAGTGAAATATCGCCGGTGATTCTGCCGAGAGCTAGAAGGTATTAGTTCGGATTGTTGGATGGAAACATTTCCGAGACGTTTCAACTTGTACCTACACGTTAACTTACACGATGCGATGTTCAGTTGGAATTTGTGGAAAAAAATCGAGAATTTAAGTAACATTTTTTTTTTCACTTTTTGCTTAGTTTTTGCTTCCTACGTGTTTTAAAACATTTCCATCGTGCTCTAGGCATGGATTTGACTAAGGCTGGCTAAATGTTTCCTGCGATGACATATTGAAATATCTGAGACGCGACAAAATTGCGGGGACAAAACATTTTTTGCTACACTTGTAGCTGGCCTCGGGTTAAATCTAGCGGAATTCTGCGAGTGGAAAAAAACGCGCGGAAATTTGGAAACGCGCGGAAAAAAGTGGAACTAGTAGAACATAGAGATCATCATCAGACATCAGATCAAATTGTATGTCTGCGGGGTCTTTTACGCGCGCTCCGTCTATTTCTATGGACTGCTTCGGACGCTACCGTTGCGCGTTTTATTTGACGAGGGCTTTAGAGTGTCTGCTTTCGTGACAAAGAAACTGAATTTTGTGTGGGCCTGCAGTATTTTTCAGTCGCGCGAGTCACTTCCTGCTTGAGGTAACCGGTGGAATGTTCCCGGTGTTTTATATGATTATTATTATTATTACTTTCCGCCGAACCCACGCTGCGCCGCGCCGGTTGTGATCGCGGTCCACCTACATCCTACAGCAGTTTATGTCCAAACTGTACTGTCTTAGCTCATAATGGCTGGTTCACATTGTTCCAGCAACATTTCAGCCCGGCACGCTGAAGACAGTGTGCAGGTTGAATCTGACGCAGAACCAATGATTGACGTATTCTGGAGTGGTGACCGTGTACCGGTCAACGCGGCTTTTGGCGCAAGTGGGTCTTAACTGGATATTACGTGTATTGTAAACTCGTGAAAAGAATATGGAGTCCGAATTCAATGATCGACTTATCCAGGTAGGTATATCAAACTTCAATCTGGAAGTTTTCAGATCGACCGGAAATGAGGAAGTGATCAAAAATCTGTTACTTTCGACGTAAATACAAAATACGAGTACGAATAAGGCAAGCTAGTAAAAAGCTTGTGATGATTGCACCGGCCTGTAGGTATGTGAATTATGTAGCTGGAAATTTTTGAATGGAGTTTGATTATTTTATCAACTGGAACAATGTGACCGGCCTTTATACTAAAATTTAATTGTTGCTCAAAATAACTGCTCTAGCGATGTGATTGTATCAGCATTATTGAAAGCACTGAAAGCTGCCTCAATCGTCCAAGGGTAAGGGCGTGAACCGAAAATTGAGTTGCGGTTCGAATCCCACCCGTTCAAATATTGTCGTATAGCTACTCCTAGTACGTACAAGCTTCACGCTTAGATGGAGGGGAAAAGGGAAAAATACTTGTCATTTTCAGAATGGCAGAATATTTTATATAAAAACTGGTTGTGGGAAACTTTGTCGTTTAGGAAAAGTTTTGATGTATCTCGTATATTATGTGTCACTTGGTACTTGCTGTAAAAGCTTTAAACGTCGAGGCCGATTTTTTTTTTTCTGTTGCCTTTTGAAAAGAGTAACTGTTTCTTTTGACGAGTTTAATTGTGGTTCTTCTCAGAATTCTCAGTAAAATCTGCTTTTCAAACCGGCATGTTGTTAGTTTTGACCTGCACAGAGCAGAATTTTGACCTATCCTTTATAGGAATAAAAATATTTTGATTTGATTTTACTTAGATTTTGATAATAAGTATAATTATAAACCAATACCGTTCCATCGTTCAGAAAATCTCATATTTACACTGGAAAAATATGTACACAGTTATTCGATATGAAAGGTACGGAAATATTTGACATGGCCTACGTAATAACAACATTACTAATTGAATCGATGAGTGATTTGAGAACATACAATCGGAACGATGAATGCAATTATCTGGAGTGCGTAACGGAAGAGAATATAAAGCTGTCATCAGTCTCGACAGATGTCGGCAGCAGCAACATCCTGGCATGTGACGTCAGACTGAACGCGTTGCTTCAGAGACGCGACGAAGAAAATGTATGAAGCAAGCCAAGTAACAACCATCTACTTATAGTTGAATCGACGAGTGGAATGAGAACTGCATATAATCGGAACGATGAATGCTATTATCTGAAATGCGTAACGAAAGAGAACATAAAGCCATCGTCAGTCTCGACAGATGTCGGCAGCAGCAACATCACGGCATGTGACGTCAGAGCCATGTAACAACCGTCTAATTGAATCGACGAGTGGAATGAGAACTGCATATAATCGGAACGATGAAGCAATTATCTGGAGTGCGACGGAAGAGAATATAAATTACTGTCGTCGGTCATGACGTCAGACAGAATCCGTTGATTCAAAGTTCAGCGACGCGTTGAGGCAACAGGTGAAAATGTATAGTCCAAGGAACTGTATAAAGCATGTCACATCGCAGAGCGCGACGGAATCAAGATCAAACTTGAATCAAGTGTAAACTTGAATCAAACGGTATAATTGATAGAAGTTACAGTACAGTACTTACAGTATAGTTACAGTTATGTTTCTTGTAGTTCTTGCTTTTAGTTCATGATAAAAAGTTTTTTACTACTATGCCATAACTACGGAATCCTTATGTGAGTTCAGACACGCACTTGACCTTGAGTTTATTTTTTGTTGTTTATTTGTATTTTTCTCCGAAATCTATCATGAAATAATCTTGGCATGAAAACGGAATCATTAATTCCCCGGGGGCGGAAATTACACCAACTAACCCTCTTCGATAAGCCCGAGCTCGGTGATCTTAAACATTTGCTCATTAAAGCGAAGCAAATCCGGTTCCCTCATAAACAATTCAATAACCCCCAGGAAACGTTGGAGCTCAATTCAAAAACGGCCCAAAGTAAAACAACTCGCTTTCCAGATTATACTCGACTCCGGGATTTGGTATGATTAATTTTCCTTAAGCGCTGCCTACTATAAAATTCATACGAATTTTCTTTGTATAACCGTATTCGGGCTTGGGCAGAAACAACGCGGGACGACGAGTTCAACGCGGCTGCGAAGAATAGCTAGAGCTGCCATCTGGTCCGTGGTGGGATTAATTTTTTTTTTTAAGTTTAGGACTCAATTGCCAGGTTTTCATGTCACCTTTATGATATTCAATTTTACCAACACCTCATACATGTAACATGACATGACATGAAACAAGTGTTGTGAAATTGAAAATTTTAAGTATTTTTTAATTAAGCTTTTATCAAGCTACCTCAAAATTTCCGTTGGACTTACGAGCCAAAAGTACATCCTAGGATATAATCTTGCTTGCTTTAATCTGGAAGCGTAGGAAAAATTTTGCTATTCCGATACGGTATCCGACTTGGGGAAACATAATGTTTATTATACACCTACGTAGGTGAATTTTATTAGATAAATTACGTACAAATAACGTAAGTTATAATATGTGAGCCTTTAGTGGTTATATTCAAACTTCTTAATAAAATAAGTCAAATATTTAATTTATTTGCGGAGTTGCCAAGAGGTTGCCAATTCATCTAGCATTATTATTTGCTCCAAAATTGTTATAATATTAAACATTTTTGATAATGTACTGTGAGCTTAGTATATGATAAAAGAGGTTTGAGGTTAGAGGTTTAAGGAGGAGATCACGGGGCATACTTCGTTTTTACATCGTTCTGTGGTAAAACCACATAAAAATCTGACGTTGCCTTAGGAATTATTCATACTGAATACCGACTGTCCCGAGCCGCTTCATGTAGGTACGAGCCGTGAATAGGACGAGGCTTGGAACACTGACACGATCTTGTGTTAATACTTAATTAAACCTTACTTCATTAAAATTTATACTGTTGTGATAAATTTCGCGGTTCTACGTGACATGGCGCCTGCAAGTTAGTATTCTTTGCCAGTACCTACGGTCTAATTATCCCTTATTCCAACTTCTATATTATAAGTCTAATTATACAGGTCTCGGAAGAATAGTTAGCTGGTTTTGTATTAATAAAAACATACTTGCAAAATGATTATCTAAGCTGTTTTATAAAACCTGCTAATTACCTACTATTGTCTGTACGAGACGTGTTAGTAAAATACAAAGCGTAATGTTTAAAAATATCCAACTGTTAAATGTTATTTCTTTTATAAAATATATGCTGAATATGCTGAATATGAAATGCACTCGTTCCCTAGAATTTAAATAAATGAATGAGCTACAAGGCTGGGTTCAGATGGTGTCCCCATTTTAGAGCGAGTGATGTGTGCTTTTGAATTTTGATGAGGTTACATAGTTGCGATGGATTCGCAGTTTTAAAATTGGTTAAAAATAGCCACTTGCAACAATGTTATATCCAAAATATGCATAATGCATATTTTGTGGTGTACCTATACCACATAACTATGAATAACGTTATAGAAATGGCATCTGCTCTTCGTACAAAAATAAAGATATTAATTGAATTATTCTGTTACAAAATGCCTGTTTAATAGAACAGAGGATAAGTTTTACATAAAAACCGACAGTGATAAAAATTGTCAGACACTAAGCAAAAACTTTTGAAAAAAATTTGGCGCGTGTATTAAGTTTTTTTAAAAAGTAGTTGACAAAAATCTGCAGAAGTACTCGTATTCCTGTTCTTTGTATTGTTGAAGATTGTTGGTATTTTTTAATTAACCCTGTATGACGGGTCAGTGTGTGCAACAGCAACTCACACAATTATTTCTAGCATCCAAAGCAACGTAAAAACTGTAACTATAACCTATATACAAATAGATCTATGTA
The DNA here is from genome assembly GCA_920104075.1 of Melanargia galathea. Classification (NCBI taxonomy): domain Eukaryota; kingdom Metazoa; phylum Arthropoda; class Insecta; order Lepidoptera; family Nymphalidae; genus Melanargia; species Melanargia galathea. Next base: position 19,285,585 of record OV049867.1, on the reverse strand, counting down.
TACAATAATGCGCACCCGACAAGCTTACGTTCCTTTACACCTATTAATTATGTATGATGTGGTCCATACCCAAACTGAAACTATTATCGAGAAGCCATTAAAAGGAAATAGGTTTGGCGATGTTGTTGGTATTATCGAAAATGTTAAAATAAACGTACGAACAAGATATATTGTACCTACGCTCCGCTATCGCAGTTACGACTTGCGGTTAGGCCATCTGACCGGAACATCGATGATATGTCACATGACCGTGATATGATAAAATCGTATGTGGGCCGCGAAAACGAACTAAAAATACCATTAGGCATCTAAACAGCCGGTTGGTTAGTACTTAGTACACGCGTAATCAATGCCTATGCAAAAAAATAAAATTGAATTGTCTGTCTATGATTTTCGAAATAAACCTCTTATTTATAGTTATTTGAACGAAAGCATTACCCAAATTAATGTTTTGAATTTTTTTTCTGTCTTTTTTGTCCGAGCTTCTTTCTTCTTCTTTCTTTCTTACTTTTCATACTGGAAATATTCAGGTTTCCTGCTTGAAAAACTAAAACTATGCTATAAGTAACTTAATTTCATCCGGATGAGCTGTAACATAATTTGCCGAGTTTGTTTTAATCTTCGCTTGATCGATCTTGATGTAGTAACGTCGCAATAAAGTAGATTGCTCGCTATTATCAGCACTACAGCCTTTACGGCTTGTTATTATACTGAAGAGTTTTATTGGATCGTGATTAAAATGTGGCATTTTACTACTACCTACTTCACTCTAATGTCCTTGCACTCTGATTCTATTCAGGGCAATCCCAATTTTTTGCAAAAATGTGAGAAGGATAGATTTATTCATTTTCTAAATAGTTTTCGTTAGTTTTAACATTTAAACTATCGTGAGTGATATTCTTATATAGTTTTCGTTAGGTTACACTACAAACTATTAAGTTGAAGCGAAACTATACAAAGCTTTAAGTTACGTACCTTCCTTAGCTTAGATCTTGTTTCATGTTAGCGTAAAATATTTCGGGAGTAAAATTAGGTTCTCCTAAACTATTATAGTTTTAAGTTCTTAACGAAATAAGTTAAGGCTGCTCTCCTCACGCGCTTCTCTATACAAACGTATTACGCCTATTATTCTAATATTTGTAGCAAATAGATCTAAAGTTAAGCCAGATATCAATTTATATCTCCATTATCTATGCCATAAAATAAAAAAAATATTAAAATTATATTTATTTTGAAAGTTATGACGCTTGAAAAATCACTATTTTTGGGCAAATTTTGAGGCAACTTCGTGCGTAAATAAACTATACAAGAAACTAGAAAATTGAAAAACGAACGAAGTCTTATCATACGTTACTTCATAATAATTTCAAATGTCTTTAGTTCATGTAAAAAATTGCCAAATATTTGCTAAAATAGGCGTAATTCCAAACCTAGATTTGCATCTTTTTACTTTGCCGTTTTTCACTAAAAATCATGATATCTCAAGCAAAATTTATTTATTTAATTAATTAATTATTTATTTATGTATATATTTTTTAGTACTCTTCTTTACTGAAGACGTCTCGCTCTCTAAATGCAGAAATCACTGTTTTAGACTCCACTCACAAACGATTTGTCGTTCCCATGGAGAGGGCTCTTAAGTGAGAAAAACATGTAAGGTTTCTTTTCGTAATTGCAACGATTTCGTTTAAATATTCTACGAAAAATTGAACACTAATTATATAATTATAGGTACACTTGGTACCTATTCGCTTCGGTCATAAAGGACCGTGCAATGAAAACCCAGTTCCTGTAATGCCGTAATGGCGCCGCCGGGGGCAATCGAGTTAAGGGCTCGGTCGATCACGACGCGTGACGATAACTTGTGCCTATGAAGCTGTAATAGATTACATTCACTGACCTATATTAATACAAGACGTATACGCTGTAAAATCTGTGATAGCCTAGTGGTTAGGACGACCGACTTCTAATCGGAGGTCGTGGGTTCGATCCCGGGCACGCACCTCTAACTTTTCGGAGTTATGTGCGTTTTAAGTATTTAAATATCACTTGCTTTAACGGTGAAGGAAAACATCGTGAGGAAACCTGCATGCCTGAGAGTTCTTCATAACGTTCTCAAAGGTGTGTGAAGTCTGCCAATCCGCTTGGCCAGCGTGGTAGACTATGGCCAAAACCCTTCTCACTCTGAGAGGAGACCCGTGCTCTGTAGTGAGCCGGTAATGGGTTGATCATGATGATGATGATGATGTATACGCTGTGGGAGCTGTGTCATACTGAATGAAAGTTCTTCTTTGTGCCGATCAAAAGCGCCCCAACGAGCGTACCGGGAACTAAATTTGACATTTCCCAACACAATTTTTTTTAATTCTAACAGGCCTCTGTACATTTTTGATATTTAGCAAATTGGTCGTGATCTGTCCTCTTCATACAAAGGTCAGCTACTATGTACACATAATTATATATTTTTCATGGAAGTATTGTTCTTACTTAGGTATGTACCTCCCACATGTTTAATGTACATGTACCTACCCACTTAGGTCCATAACCCCTATTTACAGCTAGATACAGCGGGGATTGTTTACAATTACCTACCCCTAATTGACATTTTGATTTGATTTGAGTTTTGTTTGGAAATAGATGACAAGGTCGCGGCTATATAATAGTCATCACAGAATCCCCATGCGAGAGATATGCAGTCTGGTGAAAAATTTGAAAAAAAAAAAAAACAAATAGTTCAACACTTTTTGAGATTAGCGTTTTATGGCCTTTAGGAGTTTTTAACCAAGTAAGTATCTGTAAATATCGTCTGCGAACGCGGATTGCGGCTTTTTTTAGAACTATTTACAGAGAATGATTGAAGTTATGCTAACGGCAATTTAATAGAGCACACAGCTGCCCGACCGCATCTCGGAGGATTTTTACGCTCCCCCTGGAATTGACTGAGCTGTTGCCGGCGCGAGATTAAAATGTTTCCGCTCGTCATTAACACGTTGATTTATTTCCAGACGTTAATGTTATTTGGATTTTACAAATACCCGGCGGGAACACATGTGTCAGGCTTTTATTGCGTTAAAGAGACGCGCACATTAGAACGGGCCGCAAAAAATCTCCTGCGTCACTTTCATATTATTTATGTCTTATTGTATACTGAGAGCTGCAGCCCGCAGCGCATTGGAGTATAGATTAAACCCTTAGCTTAGCCTTATGCTTTGATGTAGCTAAACGCCCAGCGCCCCGCTGTGGTTGTAATGTGCGCGGGCCTTAAATTGCGCTGATTAATAGCACGCGACGACCGTAAGGCTTTTTGACCGACTTCCAAAAAGGAGGAGATTCTCAATACGGCGCATATTTATTTTTCTATGCATGTACTCCGATTTCTGTGACTTTCAAATGATGTCATTAGAAATTAAGCGAGCTGTGGAATGAAGTGTGGATTGTACGAGACGATTAAGTAAATGCTGTTCGCACGTTTATGCAGACTGCGCTGTTCGGTTCGGTGAAATGTTCAAGTCTGGACGCACCTTTAGGGTTCGCTGTTCGTCATGAGCCTCGCGGATTTGTTCGCGGCGACGCGAGCGGCGATTCGCGGCGACGCGAGCGGCGATCCGCACCGCGCCGCGCCCGACCAATCTATGCGAGTATGGGGCGCGGTAGATTTGTCCGCGAACTCGGGGCCCGGCGAACACTGAATAATTAACTTTACGACTATTGACATGCGGTCGCGCGGTACGGTACGCGCGCGGTGTTAGCAAGGCCGTGGATTTTTCTACATAAGACGACACAGTGACGATGCAGAAGCGCCGCAGCCACGCGGCAAAGTGCCGGGTGGCAATGCTAAGGCCGTTCACCCGCTTAGCGTCTTCAACAACTTAGCAAGTTGTCATTGCTGGGTCTTCGGCTTTCTTGGATGATAAATTGCGGCGGTCGGCACTTCAATTAATGCCGTGTGACGTATAGCCGTGATATTGCAGTTTTGAATTCAATGAGAACTTTAGGTTGATGATGCTTGTCTCATTTTGTCACAGTTATATCAATATGATAATAATGACGAAGAATAAGTGCCTGTTTCACCACCTTCTTCAATACATATGTATTAGATAGCTATCTACAACTTTTGTCTTTGTCACTTGACATAAAGTAAGAAAGTGACAAAACTTACGTTTAGGCTATCCAACACTTATCAGAAGGTGGTGAAACAGGCCGTAAGAATTGTGATTTTTTGTATTGTAACATAATGTCGAACAACAAGTGTTCCAAGAGTTCGCTACAAAGTCGACAACCTTATAATCAATCACCATTATTTATACGTTACGTATACGAGCGAATGTTTACGTGAATCTAAAAGAAAAAGCAATAGGCATAGAAGCAATATCTATTCCCAAAGGCAATTTAGGAATGGGGGAGACCGAATGCCTCTCGTTATTTTTCACGACACAGTCATTTGTGGCACGACAAGTAATTGGACAGGAAACGCGCGGCGTCACGTCAAACGGGGCAATAATGATACTTTTGGCAAGCCACGGCACAAGACGTGAATGATCGCCGTTTCATTATCCGCAGAAACAGGATAGGTGTAGGTGTGAGATTGGTTACTACTCTTAAGACTTAAAACTTAGGTAATATACAACATACTCCTGTAGGAGCAAATCCAAATCCCGCGACTTAGCTCACGTGGATTCCTGGAGTTCATACGAAAATCCCATCGTTCGTTCGTTCGTTTCAACCAATGGACGTCCACTGCTGGACATAGGTCTCTTGCAAGGATCGCCACAGCACACGATCTTGTGCCGCCTGATTCCAGCGGCTACCAGCGACTCGCTTGAGATCGTCTGTCCATCGAGTGGGGGGTCTACCTACGCTTCGTTTGCTGGTGCGAGGTCGCCATTCAAGCACCTTGGGACCCCAACGTCCATCGGTTCTTCGTGCAATGTGCCCCGCCCATTGCCACTTCAGCTTCGCGACTCGATGTGCTACGTCGGTGACTCTGGTTCTCCTGCGGATTTCCTCATTTCTGATTTGATCACGCAGGGATACTCCGAGCATAGCTCTCTCCATCGCCCGCTGAGTGACCCTGAGCCTTCTTATGAGGCCCATTGTTAGCGACCTATGTCCAGCAGTGGACCCAGAAAATCCCATAGAAAGAAGCAATTCCAGTTTTCCTTTACTTACGAATTTTCTTTTTCTCAAAACCCTTATCGGATTGTAACGGACATTAAAAAAAATAACCAAATCGGTCCAACCGTTCTCAAGTGCCTTCGATCGATCAGGAGAATTTGCCTTTTTTGTTATTATGATAGCGGGTAAACGAGCAAGCGGGTCACCTGATGTTAAGTGATTACCGCCGCCATCAACATTAGTAGCACCTGAGGAACCACTAATTCGTTGCCGGCTTTTGAGGAAGGGGACTGGCTATTCAGCTCGCTGCCGGAACGCATCGGATGCTTTGCGGCAGATTACGGCTGAAGTGTGTGTGAACGCTAGCCAGGCGGATTCGGGGTAGGATCCTACCACAAAGCGGTGGTACCATCCAGATTAAGTTGTGTGGTATCAGGCACAACGACCCGTAGACGGGACTGAGAGCGTCAGGGCCTCGTTAGCATATTGGCAGGGTGCACCGCGCGCAGGTGGAACATAGGTGGAATTTGGGCCACTTACACCCCAGTGCCTTTTGGTACCTAGTTGTAGATATTACTAGCTTTTGCCCGCGGTTTCGCCCGCGTGAATTTCGGTTTTTCACAAATCCTGAGGGAATCGTGGATTTCCGGTTCCCGTTTCCGCTCCCTTTTCCAACCTTTATACCTACTTTCAAGGAAGTTTGCTATTGTAATCTATCTATAGCTATAGATTTCGGTTGTTTAAAAATCCTGAAACACGCAGGAACTGTGGATTTTTCCAGGAAAGCCTATGTGTTAAGTCAGGACATAATCTATCTCCATTCAATTTTTCAGCCAAATCTGTTCAGTAGTTGCGGTGTTATAGAGTAACAAAGATACACACATAAACACACACATCATACATACACACAAACTTTCGCCTTTATAATATTAGTGTGACGTACCTATTCTGTGCCTTTGGTCAAGGCGTGTCCACACTAGACGCGCTGCCGCGCAAAGTAAGGCACTTCACAGACCGACGCGGTGCGGGGCGGCACAGTGCGCCTAACCGCCCCACACTGTTTCCGGTGTGGTCACGAGCCGTGACGGCGGGCAGCGCGGCGGGCCGGCGCCAGCCGCTGGCGCTTAGTATAATAGTGGCCATATTGCTGGCGTATCTCCATTATTCAAGGAGTCGAGCGGAGAAACAAATCGCTCAAGGGCCGGCAATGCATTAGTGGTTCCTCTGGTGCTGCAAATGTTCTTATTATGATATTATGTACCTACCTCACTTCCTTAAACTCAAAAAATTATTGACATTCTAAAAGAGAATAGTGTACCAATCTTATCTTACTAATATTATAAACGTGAAAGTGTGGATGGATGTTTGGATGTTTGTTACTCAATCACGCCGCAACTACTGAACCGATTTGGCTGAAATTTTGAATGGAGGTAGATTATGCCCTGACTTAAAACATAGGCTTTTTATCCTGAAAAAATGCACAGTTCCCACGGGATTTTGAAAAACCCGAAATCTATAGCTACAGCTACAGGTAGATTACTATAGCGAACTTCCTTGATATAGTAGGTATAAAGGTTGGAAAAGGGAGCGGGAACGGGAACCGGAATCCACGATTCCCTCGGGATTTGTGCAAAACCGAAATTCACGCGGGCGAAGCCGCGGGCATTCTCTAGTATTGAATAAATAAAATCTGAATATATACCTATTTACTTAGATGCATACAAAATTCTGCAGCCGCGGTTACCGCCGTCAATGTGTGGAGGTCCTGAGCTTCGCGTTTCTACTGCACCACCCAGAGCCACTTACTTACAGTGTTATTACGGGAAATTGTGTCATCACTACACTTAATTACTGTTTCAGTTGTTACCCATTTCATTTGCTAAATGTACCTACGTCCCGCTGCGTAAAAAAGTAATAGGTATTGTGCGAAGATTTATGAGGAAATTCCGTTCGCCCCTTGGTTCTTTTACGATTATTTGTTCCTAGTAGTTTTTAACGTGATAACGTCTTAGATATCGATGAACGCCGGCTACACGCACGAAAAAGCATGACTCATTGTCACGTACCGCGTGCAAGCGAGAGCGCGGAACGACCGATAGAGAGGCAATGCTTTCTTATGAAGTTGCCACGTAAAATTATCGTCCGTAAACTGACATTATACAGACAACCAATTTTTTTTACTCGTGATTTTCTTACCGTACTGAAAACTTTATATCTTATAATTATATTGTTAACTCTTAGAATTTCCAGCACTAAGATTTCATATGTCTCAACACGCGTTGCGAGTTTTAAGTATGTTTCTTGTCGTAAATCTACCGAGGTTATGTTTCCTGCCTAAATGAGTCAAAATTTCATTTTCTAACTCGTTATCGTAACATAATCTTTGTACCTCCATGTTATGTTTGTGTATCTAGAGGTATAAAGGGTTAACATACCCTCGTTAATGTCCAGATATAGGGGAAGGGTAAGAAAAGGCCGTCATTTCAAGGGTGGAGAGGGTAGTTTGTGGTTTAGAATATGTACGAGTATACATTATGTTACAGGCCAAGCCCGCAGGGTAGGTAAAGTTGACATAATCCGGACAGAGTTGACTTCACAAAGCTTCTGAACAGTAGGACGGCTAAATAACGTCCGAATTTTTCTCTCTTAGAAACAAACAAATGACAACCACTATCTAGATATAAATAAAAATCAATATTTGTCTGCCCTCTATGCACTCCTAAACTATTCATCCGATTATGATGAAACTTTGGTGACTTTTTCTGCGTTGGCCCGCGAAGGTTCCTGGCCCAAAAATCTATGTAAAAATTAAACCTAAACTAAGTACATGGTATTTCTTTCTTCTTTCTTCTATCCCGTGATTCTAAAAATAGTCCTGTACAAGTTTATGGCGTTATTTGTGGTACATAAAATGATATTTTTATATCGTTTAGCCACGAAATAAATCTAAAATCATTTTCATTAGTAGCCTCAACCTAAACCAACCTTAGCCATGTTAACATAAACGATGATGTTCAACGGACTAACTTGAAAGTGCCCGGTAAAAGACCTATTTGAGAACTTTGCCCAGAGGCTCTGAAAAAGGACGACTCAGCCCGGGCTGTATGAATTTTTTTGGTTTGCTGTACCGAGTGAATTGAAGCGCTGAATAGAATATAATAGAATATTCTATTCAAATAAACTATAGCTTTTGAATCGTCAAGTAAATCTACCACTAGTTCGGAATGAGAAAATTCTTCATTTTATTTCTTTGTGTTTCAATCACTTGTAAACACATTCGTAATTTTTTGAATCCTTGAAAGTACATCTATCTATAATAGTATAAAGAAGCTTGTCCTGACTGACTGACTGACTGACTGATCATCAACGCACAGCCCAAACCACTGAAGCTAGAAACTTGAAATTTTCACAGTAGCTTCCTTTTATGACGTAGGCGCACACTAAGAAAGGATTATTGCAAATTTCACCCCTAAGGGGATTAAATAGGGGATGAAAGTTTGTATACAAAGTCCGTCATTTTTCAAGTTATATCCATGAAAACTGGTATTTAAGTTTTCGGTTAAAAATAAAGAATTACGTGTTTAAGGAATTTTGGAAAAACTACCCCTAAGTGGGTTAAATGGGGGATGAAAGTTTGTATGAAAGTCCGTCATTTTTAAAGTTATATCAATGAAAATTGGTATTTGTACTGTTGGTTAAAAATAAAGAAATACGTGTTTCAAGAATTTCTATCCCCAAGTGAGATTTATAAGAATCCAAGCGGACGAAGTCGTTATCATTATATAAGCCGCGGCACACGCGCAGCGCTATCCATTCAATCCTTACTAATATTGTAAATGCGAAGTCTATCTTTGTCTATCTGTTAACTTTCTACGGCACTGGTCTTGCCAAAAATTTGGCACAGACACCGTTTGTATCCCGGGGACTTTTAATCCCGGAAAATTGGAGAGTATTGTTTTTTATCAGGCGCAGAAACGTGGGTCTAATGCTCCAACTTTTAGGAGCGGCATTGAACACGTTGCCAGCGCGCCACGATGATGGCGCGCGTTTTGTGTGTTTCAGGCCTTACGAAAACTCGTCGAGTTTATAGTTTCAAATATTCAGGGGCTGAAAGCATTGGAGATTTTAAAGTAAAGAAAGAAGCTGCACAATTTAGAAATACAGTGAAACGTTTTACATTGTGAATATAATTGACGTGTTTTAATAAAGTTAAAAGCGAAAAAAAAAAACCAGAATCCCTCTTTAAACGAGATTGCAGTCTAGTTCGCTGACAGGCGAAACGAATAATCACGAGTAATGGAGCATTTTATTCCAGTTGCGAATAGGATGAGATGGAACGAGATGCCATGTTTGATTATGACATACGGACTTTTTAATGAAACCTACTTTTTAGCGTTCCATATAGTGACAGCCACACCCCCCGACACTAAATTACTGATACTGAAAAGGGTAACGCTGCGTGAGTGCGTGAGTGCGTGAGTGCGTGCGTGCGTGCGTGAGTGCGTGAGTGCGTGAGTGCGTGAGTGCGTGAGTGCGTGAGTGCGTGAGTGCGTGAGTGCGTGCGTGCGTGCGTGCGTGCGTGCGTGCGTGCGTGCGTGCGTGCGTGCGTGCGTGCGTGCGTGCGTGCGTGCGTGCGTGCGTGCGTGCGTGCGTGCGTGCGTGCGTGCGTGCGTGCGTGCGTGCGTGCGTGTCACATTATTGCCACCTCTATCTCGGTGCATGACCATGAATAAGTTTTATCCTTCTCACATTTTGTTAAAGAAAATTTTCGGTGTAGCCCTTTAGGGGCAGACTGTACCCCAAAATGGTTGTAAGTTCATTATTTCATACGTTACCTACCCTTGTAGGCCTGTGCACACAACACGATGAACAACGGCCTAATTAAAACAAACACTCATGGTATCTTGTAAATATAATATTGAAGCTTTTATTAAAATACTAGCCGACCCCCGCGACTTCGTTCGCCTGGATATTGGTTTTTATATAGAATCAGATCGGACCCCATAATTCTTTTTTGTACCTAAACTAAATGTATCCTAAGTTACTCCTTAACATCACCTATCTGCCATTGAAAGTTCCATCAAAATCGATCCAGCCGTTTCGGAGATTAGCTGGAACAAATAGACAGGCCAACAAACATAAATTTAAACGCACGCCAGTTTAAAATAAGCCGTACGTACAAATATCCGCGTCCCAAGTTATTGGAACCCACTAAATGCCCGTCATTTCTGAACTAAAAAACCTATGACCTTGAAATATTTACGGGACAATATATAAAGTACTACCTTTCTAACAAAAAAAGAATGAGTGAAATCGAACAACGCGTTAATGAATTACAGCTAAATACACGTTTTAACTTTCATCCCTTCTCCCAAGGGAACCATGCTGAATTTCGGGATAAAAAGTATCCTATAACCTACCTCGGAGTATAAACTCAAATCGTACCAAGTTTCATTCGAATCCATTCAGTAGTTTCGGCGTGATGCGCGGCCAAGATACAGACAGACAGACAGACAGACAGACAGACAGACAGACAGACAGACAGACAGACAAAAATGAAATAAATTGCAGTTTTGGCTTCAGTATCGATTATAGAGTGCCCTCCAATAAAAATTTTCAAAATATCTTCAATGTACAGAATTGGATCTGTTACAGTTTTATTATATTATAGATACACGCGCACGTACGAGCGTGTAGATTTTTAATAAATATGCAGTGTTATTAATATTAGAGTATACGTTATGCCTACCATTCATACCAATTTATTACATTTCGACAATGTTGATGGATTTCGAGTATTAAAATTGATTTTACCCACCTTGTTTTAAGACTCGCATTCGGCATGAATGTGCGATCAGCTTAAAGCCACAATACGTGTGATTTTAATGTCTACCATTCACGGGCGCACCATTCCGCCGGATTTATCGCTGGCAACAAGTCTGCGGACAAATCTGCGTGTGAATGGTAGGGTTCGCGGTTCGCGATGAGGCTCGCGCTCGTTAGAATATTATTATCTAAGCTAAGGCCTAGGCCGCACTGCGAAATTAATTCGCGCGAATTTGTTGCTGTTTGCTGTTGCTGTTGATGTTTGAAGCTGCACGCACATGCGATTTAAAATTCGCGAGAAAAATATATCCGTATAAACCGCGCGAATAATTTTCGCAGTGCGGCCCCGCTCTTATATTAGAGTAGGTTAACGTCACACGTATATTGCGCTTTAAGTTGATCGCACATCATCCATAACGCGACTCTTAAACCAAGGCCGCGGGTAAGATCGATTTTGACACTCGAAATCTATCAGCGTTATCGAGATGTAATAAACTACTAGATAGTAACGGTATGTACAGTAAATAGGTATCTACTACGTCGATAAACTCGCGCGACTTGGTTGGATTGGTCAGATTGGTTGGACTTGGATTGGTTTCCTCTATCTACCTTTCACAGAAGGCTTTAAATCATGTTATAATAATATATTCTCTTGTGTCTGTTGCATTTTATAAGATAAGATAAATGTAATTTAGATCACGATGGGGCTGGTGTGTCCGTATTGAATAAAAGCTCAAAAAATTGAGGTATTTTTTTTAGGAATATAAAGATGCGTTGCGCATCGATGTGCGATCAGCTTCAGTCGTTTGTGTTGGTATAATCTTATCGGAAGCTTATAATTATAAAAGTTGTTAGTCTGCGTAAAAACTTGACGCTCTGTACTTTACGTGTAATATAAGTAACTCAATTTTGCAATTTAAGGCGAAAATTCGTCTTATAATTATAATAATTATATTGTTTCATGATGATGATGTTTACATGACCTTCAGCAATGTGGAATATGTTCTTTGACGATATCGTTTTGTTCGCAGGACCAAAAGATAAGGAACGTAGTGCTGATAGGGGCGCAGGGCTCGCTGGAGGAGAAGACCGTCACCGTGGGCCATGGCGCCGACTTCGTCAACGTCACCTTCACCAACTTCTGCTGCACGAGAAAAGACATAGCACAAGTGAGTTTTTACAAAGATAAGGAACGTAGTGCTGATAGGGGCGCAGGGCTCGCTGGAGGAGAAGACCGTCACCGTGTGCCATGGCGCCGACTTCGTCAACGTCACCTTCACCAACTTCTGCTGCACGAGAAAAGACATAGCACAAGTGAGTTTTTACAAAGATAAGGAACGTAGTGCTGATAGGGGCGCAGGGCTCGCTGGAGGAGAAGACCGTCACCGTGTGCCATGGCGCCGACTTCGTCAACGTCACCTTCACCAACTTCTGCTGCACGAGAAAAGACATAGCACAAGTGAGTTTTTACAAAGATAAGGAACGTAGTACTGATAGGGGCGCAGGGCTCGCTGGAGGAGAAGACTGTCACCGTGTGCCATGGCGCCGACTTCGTCAACGTCACCTTCACCAACTTCTGCTGCACGAGAAAAGACATAGCACAAGTGAGTTTTTACAAAGATAAGGAACGTAGTGCTGATAGGGGCGCAGGGCTCGCTGGAGGAGAAGACCGTCACCGTGTGCCATGGCGCCGACTTCGTCAACGTCACCTTCACCAACTTCTGCTGCACGAGAAAAGACATAGCACAAGTGAGTTTTTACAAAGATAAGGAACGTAGTGCTGATAGGGGCGCAGGGCTCGCTGGAGGAGAAGACCGTCACCGTGTGCCATGGCGCCGACTTCGTCAACGTCACCTTCACCAACTTCTGCTGCACGAGAAAAGACATAGCACAAGTGAGTTTTTACAAAGATAAGGAACGTAGTGCTGATAGGGGCGCAGGGCTCGCTGGAGGAGAAGACTGTCACCGTGTGCCATGGCGCCGACTTCGTCAACGTCACCTTCACCAACTTCTGCTGCACGAGAAAAGACATAGCACAAGTGAGTTTTTACAAAGATAAGGAACGTAGTGCTGATAGGGGCGCAGGGCTCGCTGGAGGAGAAGACCGTCACCGTGTGCCATGGCGCCGACTTCGTCAACGTCACCTTCACCAACTTCTGCTGCACGAGAAAAGACATAGCACAAGTGAGTTTTTACAAAGATAAAGAACGTAGTGCTGATAGGGGCGCAGGGCTCGCTGGAGGAGAAGACTGTCACCGTGTGCCATGGCGCCGACTTCGTCAACGTCACCTTCACCAACTTCTGCTGCACGAGAAAAGACATAGCACAAGTGAGTTTGACCCCCGACGCAAAACGACGGGGTGTTATAAGTTTGACGTGTGCGTGATTGCGTGCGTGCGTGTGTGTGTTGTTTCAATGCGGTTTTTTTTGTTTGAAAGGTATTTAGCTATGTTTGATGAAAATCGGTCCAAGATGGCCGCCACCACAAAATGGCGGATTACATATTTTTTCACAACTCCCTCAATATGGGATTCAAATGAAAGGGCTTGACTAGTAGAATAGCACTATGCCAATCCAAGATGGCCGCCACCACAGAATGGCGAATGTTGGGGATTTCTTAAATTTTTAATTTATACTTGTTACACCTGTCATAGTTAAAAGCATAGTTAATAGCCTAGTGGAGACATCGGCCTCCCTTTCGGGAGAACCGAGTTCGATCCCAATCACGCACGCTTAATTTTTAACCCCCGACGCAAAAACGACGGGGTGTTATCAGTTTGACGTGTCTCTGTGTGTGTGTGTGTGTGTGTGTCTGTATGTTCCCCTGTAGCGCTCAAACGGGTGGACCGATTTGAATGCGTTTTTTTTGTTAGAAAGGTAAATTAGTCGAGAGTGTTGTTAGCTATGTTTGATGAAAATCGATCCAAGATGGCCGCCGCTACAAAATGGCGGATTACATATTTTATCACAACTCCCTCAATATGGGTATCAAATGAAAGGGCTTGACTAGAAGAATAGCACTAGCAAATCCAAGATGGCCGCTGTCACAAAATGGCGAATGTCGGGGGTTTTTTAAATTTTTAATTTATACTTGTTCAGAGTTATGTTCGTTTTAACAATCAAATATCACTTGCTTTAACGGTGAAAGGAAACATCGCGAGGAAACCTGCATGTTTCCATAATGTTCTCAAAGGCTTGTGAAGTCTATCAATCCGGCCAGCGGATTACGGTCCGAACCCTTCTCATTGTAAGAGGAAACACGTGCCCTGTAGTGGTTCGTTAATGGTTTCATAGTGATGTTGATAGTTACGTTACTTTACGTAGGTAACTTTACTTTGACCTCTTGGCGTGCAACAGGCTTTGAATAACAATATAATATGAATGAATAAATGAAAAAACAATGAATAACAATAATTAAATAATCTCTGAATAAAAATAATTTCATACCGGCTCGGCTGCTCTATTTTGATTGCTCCAATTGGGCCCTAATAGCATCCTGTAGGAATTAATAACCCCGAATGTAAGTTAAGTATGATTCACATTTAACGGAGCGTAACAAAAAAAAATTGAATTATGCTGTTCTCACATGGGAAGATCAGTTTTCAACGCCGCCACAACAATTTGCGTCGGTACATAACATTTCAGTTTGTGTTATCGTTGAAAACTAATTTTCTACAAGTTGCTCCGTGTGAGTCCCGCTGTTAAAAACGCCAAAAACGCAAACCTTCGGTTGTGATGTGACTGAAAATTGATTTTACATAAATCTGAAACCCCTCATGAACATTATATGTAGTTATATGTAGCAGATGTAAATATGGACTTTAAAGTTCAAACTAAATATTCCAACTTTCTTGATATTGCATGGTCAAATTGCGCTCCGCTGCGGTTCGACGTGCTCCGTTAGATGAGAATCTTACTTAACAGCTTATTAATGTTACCTTTTAGTGGACAGAGGGTAGATGTGCTCTAAAAAAGTAATCAAACGCGTTTTATTGTGCGTAACCTACACGTTACAAAAGGTTGTAAAATTGGATGGGTGCCGTTCTTTTGTATTATTTGGTCCGAAAGCAAAATCCGTGGGCGCTTTCAGGTCACGCGTGTAATAAAACATTTTAGTGGCTTCTTCGGCCCGGATCATGAGGTCCCTGGTTCGAGTCCCGGTTCGGGCCAAAACAAAACGTTAAACCGTTTATCATTCAAGAAATTCGTATTATTCAGCCCGTAGTTAGGACGCTGGCGGTGAGAGCACCTAAAGCCGTCGGTCCTGCACCTAATCTCTCTCGGGTCGGATTTCCATCCCATCGGAATATGAGAGTGAGGGAATAGAGAGTGCCAGTGTGCTTATCTCGATGAGCTATGGCGGTAACGCTGCTTCTCCTGCGGATCTCCTCATTTATGATTTGATCCCACAGAGATATTCCGACCATAGCTCTCTCCAGTGCCAGCTGAGTAACCCTGAGCCTTCTTATGAGACCCATTGTTAGCGCAGATCAGATCCAGGCAACACGCACTGTTCAAAGACTGCCGTCTGTATACACTTAGGGATATTGGACGAAAAGACATCTCGAAGTTTCCTGAAGGCTGCCCAGCCGAGTTGGAATCGGCGGTTGATCTCTTTCTCAAAATTGGACCTACCTAGCTGGACCGTGTCCCAGGTATTATACTCGTCTACAATTTCGAGTACCGACTTAACGATTACCGGGTGGAGCTGAACATGAGCATTAGACATGATCTTCGTTTTCGTCATGTTACTCATGTTCATTTTTAGGCCCACCTGTTGAGAAACTCTGCTGAGATCATTGAACATTATATTGAGGTCTCGCAGAATCTCTGCCATAACGACTATTTATCATCGGCAACCGTAGGTGAGTGATTTACTCGCCATTCATGTTGATGCCAAGTCTGCGAACAGTTTTGTGCACTAAGTAGGTATAAAATCTCCTGCTTATGTGGCAGTGAACATTATTTTTATTAAAATATGAAAGGTTGTCATGTTTTGAAAATAATAAAACGATTAATTTAAACACAAACGAAGCACTTTAAAGTACCTAAGCAGTGAGGAAAAGGATAAATCAAAACAACTGAATTTATTTTAGAATTTGGGTCGGAATTTTCCAAAGTTGTATTTTCTGAAAATATCATAAATCAAATATCTCTAAGTCTTCAAATTCCTCACGAAAAGCGTTATATTTCTCCCTGATGCGTCTGGCCGTTTCTTTGTTCAGTAGAATTTTGCGTGGCATCCTATCGCGCGCGGCGCAAGGATTTGTAAGGATTTTTCTACAAACCCATCTTCAATAGAACACAATATGCGACCTCCAATAACGCAAGGTTACGCAAGGTGCTCCTAAGGATTTAGCATTGTCCGATATAATATACAGTGTGTCTCCAAACTGTATCATTGCTTAGTCAGATATACACAATCCCTAAACTAAAAGGTCGTGCTTACCCTTTCCGCAGAGAGCATTATCATTGAGATAGCTATAGCATTGCTTTAATTTAGTTTTGACAAGCGGACACCCGCGACTTCGTTCGCGTGGATATATTGGTTTTTAAAATCCCGTAGGAATCATTTTGTTTTTCCTAAGCTCCTTTGAGCTCATATCATGCGAAAAACTGTTAAAATTTCACTGGCGGATGTTTAGGTAGATCAAAATGTAAACATCCGCCAGTGAAAGTCCCATCAAAATCGATCCAGCCTTTTAGAGATTAGTCGGTAATCTTTGAAGTACAGTCAAAACCGTTTATGGCGACATCGTTTAGAATAACATATCGGTTATATTAACCGTAATCAAAGGTCCCGGCTGAATGCTATATGACTGCCTTATCAAAAACATTGCTTTTTACGACATTGGAATAGAATAGAATAGAATAGAAAAGTTTTTTATTCAAATAAACTTTTACAAGTGCTTTTGAATAGTCAGATGAATCTACCACTGGTTCGGAATGCCATTCCAACCGAGAAGAACCAGCAAGAAACTCGGCGGTTGCTCTTTTCCAAATTTACAATATCAATATAACAATTTTATGTTAAGTACATGATTGAATTGCCGTCTCGCGCATTGCTGGAACGAGTCAAATCCACGCCTTTTTATCATTTATATAAGTAATCATAATTTTATTCAGATAAACTTTCACAAGCGTTTACGAATCGACAAATGAATCTACCACAGGTTCGGAATGGTGCTTACAATTCTACACATGTGAAGAAGGGCAGACAAAAGTAGCCCCATTTCCGACGGTGGCACCCGTTCACGAGCATGACGCATGATCCAGCCATTGCTTCGCTCAACCATATTCGAGGGAACGTAACAACCCGCACCACACGACACCACCACAGAAATGTTTAAAGAGAGCGTGACATACTTAGGCTACCCATGATCAAAGCATCGAATTGAACACCAATAATCAAATACTCATTTTAAGACATGAGTTAAATTTTCTTAGATTGTTTCCAAGCAACCTGTCATTGAGAAATTGCTCCATGCTTTTTTATCATCAATCTTCTCTTCTCAATCTTCAATCTTCAAATATAATCTTCAATTGTATAATATGCTTTTTTTATGAGCATATTTTTAATAGAGTTCTTAAACTTGTGTAAAGGCAAGTCTAAGATTGCTTGTGGAATTTTATTATAGAACATTACGCCCATTCCCACAAATGACTTTTGGACCCTCTTGAGGCGTAACTGAGGAATCACGAGCCTATTTCTATTTCTTAATTGCCTGTCGTGTACTTCGCACTTTTTAATGTAACTGTGAATGTTTTGCCTAACAAAAATTATATTGTTATAGATATATTGAGAAGCTACCGTAAGAATACCTATTTCTTTAAATTTCTCTCGAAGGGAATCCCGCGGTTTTAAATTATAAATTGCGCGAATTGCCCTTTTTTGTAAAACGAAAATTTTTTCAATATCAGCCGCTTTACCCCATAGTATGAGTCCATACGACATAATACTATGGAAATATGCAAAATAAACAATTTTTGCAGTTTCTATATCTGTTATCTGTCGAATCTTCCTAACAGCGTAAGCAGCAGAGCTGAGCTTGCCAGCAAGTGTTGCTATATGGGTGCCCCATTGAAGCTTTGCATCTAGGGTTATTCCCAAGAACACAGTTGTGTCCTCAGTTTTCAATGGCTCACCACTTATCTTTAAATTTTTGCTAGTAACCCTTGTATTGGGCAATAGAAACTCGACACACTTGGTTTTTTTTGCATTCAAAAGTAGATTGTTTGTAGTAAACCAGTGTGAAACTTGAGATAATGTATTATTTACATCGTCAAAATTGTCCTTAGTCCTATCGACTTTAAAAATCAAAGACGTATCGTCAGCAAATAGTACAATATCGCAAGCATTTTTGATTTGTTTGTTTTTGATTGGTTACTTCGACATACCGCATTAAACGACCACATTTGACCAATGTTTTCGGAGAATTGTATCTCTACAGGTCGTTCTACAACGACCAACTTATCTGTATTGTAAACTTTGAATAGGCATAATGGTCAATGGTTATTATCGTAAAAATAAACACGTGTTTAGGGTCTTTTGTAATTCTTAGAAAACAAAACACGTGCATGCCGTAGAGTCAAGGCCCAGTTCTTCAAATTTCTTCAGTCAGTTTCTTACTTATCTTACTTAAAACATATTGTTGAATTAATTGTGAAACTTTTAACTTGTCGGAAACAAAAAGAAAGCAAATTAATATCGAAGAAAAATCGCGTATTATTTCAAAACAAGAGAGCGGAGTTCTAAACAAAGACTAGGCAAAAGAAAATGGTGTTGTATGGTGGAACCGGTTGTTATAACTATCGGTTTTGACGACTTAATATGAGTAGTCCCTTCGATGTCGTTATAACAGATTTTGACTGTATCTACTTTCTAACAAAAAAAGAATGAATGAAATCGGACCACGCGTTATTGAATTACAGCTAAATACACGTTTTAACTTTCATCCCCTCTCCCTAGGGAACCGTGCTGAATTTCGGGATAAAAAGTATCCTATATGTTACTCGGTAGTATGAACTTAAATCGTACCAAGTTTCGTTTCAATCCATTCAGTAGTTTTTGCGTGATGCCCGCACAAACATACAGACAAACAGATAAACAGACAAAAATTTCAAAAATAGCTTTTTTACGTTCTATTACTTATCCCTAACATCCCCCAGTTATTATTTTGCAAAAATCTTCAATGTACAGATAGATACGGCAAGTCTACGATTTTACTATATGTATAGATATAGATAGAATAGATAGATAGATAGATGAGATGTACTCACGAAAGGAGATACAACTGAAACTCGAATTTTTCAGAAACAATACGTTCTAACTTAAAGATGGTACAAACGTGTTAGTACCTACTCGGAACAGAAATCTATTCAATTAAGTACTTAGACAAAAGCATTGTTGTGATCTTATGTAATACCTATGTACTGCAGCGTTAAATAATTTTCAGTCTGCACCTTTAGATTCGTCACGCTTTTGTGACTGCAAGCTTTGTTAAACTTCATCCTAGTATCAGCTTTTTGCACAATACGCAGTAGGTATAGGCAGTTAGTAGTCTTTGACTGTACATAGTATTTTCACATTTCTCTATGTACGTGTATAGCGAACACTTTTTCATATTAGAGTAGAAAAAAAAACAAGTGCAAATTAGTAATAGACAATAGTTATATCTGTGATTCTGTGGTCCCATGTCATCAAGCTTTTAAGGTTCGGACTCCGGCTTGCGTTCCGTCTTGAGTGAACAAATTAATTAATGCTGTTACAACGTCAGACGCCCGTTATCTCATCAGGTGATCTATTAACTACCCTACCCAGTCCACAGCACACCATACTCGTATTTAAACTTTATTTGCCGGCTTCCATTTGTCCTGCATCCGCAGGATGATATTTTTTTGACGTGATAACGTCATGACTCATTTGTCACGTACCACGTGCTAGCGAGAGCGCGGAACAAGCGATACAGAAGGCACGATCGGCCTAAGCGTTCGGCTTTTGACGTCTATCTCTCTTGGTTTTCTTATGGAGTATGACGTTATCACGTAAAATTATGATCCGTAATTTTTTTTTTAATAATTAAATCCCGATTGGCTTATGGTTAGTCAAAATTCGACAGCTACAATGATGATCGCAAATCGCAATCACATTTGGCTGACACTCTTTCGCTATAGGGTAATATATATGCACAGTTACAGCACGAATACCATGAATTATTAATTATTCGGCCTATTAAAACAGTTGCGATCACAGGTTGCGATGAGCGCAATGTATCTCAATTTCCATGCTATCCCGCGGGCTCTGTGCCGTGTTTAAATGATAAAGTCATAATTATTTTTCCATTTATCCATGAATCTTATTATGCCGTCTTTGTGAGTGAATATTTACCTCTCCCAACGGTGTAATAGATTATGTGAAATTTGGTTTTGTAGCGCGACGTTTATTAGGGTTTAGAGTTTCGCCATGTAATTTCAATGTTTGGAGACGAACCGCGGCCTGGTTTTACCCTAATATATTACGTTGATCTCGCATTCATTACAGAATGACATATTTCACAGCACACGTCTCATAAATTTGTAAGTCATACCTACGTTTGCTAGAGGATAAGATGATCACATATTTAGGAGCAGTAACTACCTATACGTACTACTATGTAATATAGCAGTGTGTCCGGGTATAGAAAATTTATGTAAGTCCACTACTCTCTCTTACCTCATATTAGGTATCCTCTAAAACCAGTGTCTAAGCGGTCAAACCTCCCACCTCCTCCCAGGGACAGCGTTTTTTGTGCGTTCTTTTGTGTACCAATGTGCGCAAAAAATGTTCCTAAAATAACTCGATCAAACATACTTCGTAATCAAAAAACTTTGCTTCCGAGGTTTTAGAGGAGTAATGAGTTATAGCAGAAATCTCTAAATTTTTTCAAAGTGTCTGCTCTCCCAAATACACTATTTATAGTACATAACAAATATTAAATAGCACAAGTGTCTCCCGTAATTCATTTTCATTTGTATGGACACGCTATAGCTGTAGTCTATAGTAAGTGTTGGTTTGCTTATGCTGTCGCGGGCTCACGTGTATATAGCAGAAAAGTAGAGTTTGAACTGCGCTTTTCCTCCGACGTAAAATGAGGGGTGTTATTATAGTTTGACCTCTTTCACGGCCTATCCGTCTGTGGCATCGTAATTCGTAGCGCTGGAAAATGGTTTTTTATTCAAAAGTTCGGAAAACTCCTTGAAAACTTACAACAGATGTATAATGTTCAGGCTCATTAATGTCGATTTTGATGAGTCTGTTGGTAGACAGAAAGTGGTCAAGGTCTGCTTAATGACGCTTAATAAAGCTTAAAAGGCGGTTATGGGATATTAAGTTTATAAAACGCTGGGTCATACATTCTTCATTCCGTAATGAAATGTTAGGGGTGATGTTTGTACATTTTTGTTTCATTTGAAATTGTATTTTAGAGTGGTCATTATATTATAGTCTAGTGAAGTCTTTACATAAAGCTAATATGTAGTCTATACTGTATAATAAGCTACATCATAAAATATATAATACATATAAAAAACCCTCTAATTATTATGAGTTCTTGACAAAACTGCACGTTGCAGGGGAAACTCTTAAAAGAACATCAAATTGCTCCAAACAGCTGCAGCTTTTAAAATTTTCCGCTTTATTTATAAATACGAGTAGATAGAGACGAGGCCGCCTCTCCCAAGACAATATGATTTTTAGTTTATTTTCTTTAAAGATAAGACTTGTACTGCATTATGGGAAAGTTGAGGGCGGTGTTCCGAGACTTTTCCCGTCGCTTATTTTTCATATTTTATGTTTTACAGCAAGGCAGTTCCGTTGAGGATGCAAATGAAAATATAAAATCAGTTTAGTTAATACTAGCGTATGCCCACGACTTATCCGCGTGGATTTAGTTTTTTAATCCTTTGGGAACTCTTATGATTTTCCGGGACAAAAAGTAAGCCCATATCCTTCTCCGATGTCTAGTCTATCTTTGTGTACCAAAATCGGGTCAGTGGTTTAGGCGTGAAAGCGTAACAAACAAACAAACTCACTTTCGCATTTATAATATTAAGCATTATAATTTCGCATTTATAGTTAGTTGGGATTTGTTTTAATCAAAAAGCGGTAGATAATTCAGTTTTTAGTTACAAAACTAATACATTCCGATTCCGATTTATTTTATACATTTTAGATACATAACACGTATGTTTCTTCTTTCGTCGCAAGAGGTTTTGTCAACATTTTGTTTTCTTGGAAATTTTTCCCGAATTTCCCTAAGGCTTTGTTCAGATTAGCATGTGATGAATGCCGGCCCTGCAGACGTGTCGTTCACAGTGGCTGTGATCCTCGCTCTGACGTGTCTTGTAATCATAATTCATATACGAGCGACCCGCCCCGGCTTCGCACGGGCAGTAATTACCCGCTACTATCTCACAATACATTGTTTTGTTATATCGCAAAGGGATCAGGCAGCGTTTTCGATGAAAGCTCCCAGGCGGCTTGACTTTTTCCGACATTTTCAACAATTATCGTCATATTTCAACCAATTTACCCAAAACCTTAACGAATTATACAACTAAACGTTCCTCACTACTACCTACTGCTATTGGGGAATACCGCATGAAAATCCGTTCAGTAGTTTTCGAGTTTATCGCAAACAGACAGATAGTTAATACGACAAAAAAGTGATTCAACTTTTTTTCGTACTTATTCTTTTTTATACGACTGCCAGAAAAAGGAGTTTTCAGGGATCATGTATGTATGTGAGTTTGTATATTCCACCATAACTTCTATACGCCTGAACCGATTTTGATGAACTTTTCATCAAAATCGTTAGAATCCTTAGTTTATTCCGGGTGACATAGGCTAGTAAATTAAAAAAAAAAAATCAGCCAAGTGCGAGTCGGGCCTCGCTCTTTCAGGGTTCCGTACATAATTATGAACAATATAATATTTTGTGTCTAAGAAATATTTAATTTCCGAGCTAGACATCGCAACAAACCGTGAAAGAAAAACCCAAAAAAATGTTCGTTTATTTTGGTCACAGCTTAACTATTTAATAAATCGTTGTTTTCAGTATTTGTTTAAATAGAGCATATAGTACATAATATACTGAAATATCATATTCCCAACTAGTTTAGTTTTTGAGATAGCCCCCGTCACAAAAATGGTCTAAAACTGACAACTTTGATGGCCTCCCATTCCCTTATTTTTTGAGATAAAAATTAAAAAAATATATATTTGTACTCTACTTAATGAGCTCTAAACAATGATACCCCACAAGCTAGGGTAAAGAAAAATTTTTTTTTTCCGGCTCCTTTTTCATGTATGGGAGCCCCCCTGAAAAATAATTTAATTCAATTTCTAATTCAATATTTGATTTTGGGTTAACGTTTTACACTAAATACCAAAATTTCAGGTTTGTAACTCATTTCGTCTGCGAGCTAGAGACCTGTGACCGGCGGACAGACGGACAGACAGACAGACAGACAGACAGACAGCCGAGTGACATTAATAGGGCTCCGTTTTTTACCCTTCGGGTACGGAACCCTAAAAATTGATGAGGTGACTATGATCCCTCATTAAAAATTAAAGTTGATTTTTTTTTCCAAAATCTGATTTAGTTTATAATGAATAGATTCCAAAAATATACAACACAATAGTTCAATATCCAGTGATTCACAAATAAATATCATTTATAGCAGGGCAGTCGTATTTTTAACCCCCGACGCAAAAACGACGGGGTGTTATAAGTTTGACGTGTCTGTGTGTGTGTGTGTGTATGTGTGTGTCTGTCTGTTCCCCTGTGGCGCTCAAACGGGTGGACCGATTTGAATGCGGTTTTTTTTATTTGAAAGGTGAATTAGTCGAGAGTGTTGTTAGCTATGTTTGATGAAAATCTGTCCAAGATGGCCGCCGCTACAAAATGGCAGATTACATTTTTTATCACAACGCCCTCAATATGGGTATAAAATGAAAGGGCTTGACTAGTAGAATAGCACTATGCAAATCCAAGATGGCCACCACCACAAAATGGCGAATGTCGGGGGTTTTTTAAATTTTCAATTTATACTTGTTTAATTTTGTTACTTTGTATGAGATTCCTGAAAAAATTTAATTGAAATTTTAATTCAATACTTGGGTTTTGGTTACATTAATATTGTTCACAAAAGCTCGTTTCAATGCCTGTATCGTATTCCGTCAGTTCGTATGTACAAACAGCTGAATGGCATAATTATGGCGCCCGTTTTGCCCTTTGAGTACGGAATCCTAAAAACATTACATAATTGTATCAAGTTTGGTACAAAATACCCTATAACCTATTGTGTAGAATTCGAAAATATACCAAGAGTAGGAAGCGGGTTTTAGTTTTTGAACTTTATTTTGAATGGATTTGTATAGATTGAAATATACTCGACCACTTTCAATGGATATTGTATAAAGTTTCATAAAACACGTCTTTTATTCAAACTTTAGTAATAAACGCTTTGTAACAAACCCCTCCTCGTCCGTTGAAGAAGAAACTGTAATCCTTTTGTGACTCTCCCACAAGTTTGTTACAAAAGTTTGCAGACTTCTCGCTAAATAGATAATACCTTCGTGTGGCTGGGCTGCGTATCAATAATGACGCCATCTTATACCTATCTATAAATAATAGATACCTATATAGTACTGTTGTTCAAAACAAAGACAATTCCAGTCAATATCTACCCTTCTATCTCTTTACTATCAAAGACAATTCCAGTCCATATCTACCCTTCTATCTCTTTACTATCAAGTATAAGTGATCATAAGTAAGTTTTAAGCTTCGTTCAAACTGGTTCGAATTCGAAAGATTTTATTTAGTAGGTACCTACTAGCTGCTGCCCGCGTGGATTTTTTTTAAATCCCTTGGAAACTATGATTTTCCGGGACAAAAAGTTGCATATAAATGTACTTCTCCCAAGATGTAGACTACCTCTGCACCAAATTTCGTCAAAATCGGTTCAGCGGTTTAGACGATAAAGCGTCACAAACAAGCAAACTCACTTTCACATTTATAATATTAGTTAGGATAGTGGTGATTGATGTGAGAACGTAAATTATCCGGTATGAAACAATTATTCACAGTTTATTATCTAAAGTATTTGGCTAGGTTCCAGATTAATGCCAAACGTATTTGTACGTAACTTAAGCTTAATCTTTCATTTTACTAGCTCCCGGATTTGGTATATTAGATTCATGTAACATTTGACCGCTTTGTCGCCACTTTGCCTTTGCATGATCTTAGGGGTGGAATATGCATAGGGTAAAAGCCGGATAGTTGTCCCAGTAGGATAGTTGCCCCGATTCTGAATACACTATGTTAGAAATGTCCCTGGCCTTAGCTGGCCTTAGAAGAGTTCTAGAGTTAGAAGCGCTCCCTGTGCAGGCTTCTATGCCATAAAAATTGCATGTTGATTATTTAGTATTTCCATTAAAACTTAATAAAATGATCTAAATAATAAAGACTGATTAAATTTACATTCAGTAAATATATCTAAAATAATTACATAATAAATTTTAATCCAAAAAAAATTGAAGCAATTTCATAGTGAGTCTACTATCCCCGCTATAGGGCAATTATCTCCCGAATAATTTTTAATGAGGCAACTATCCGCCACAGTAGGCAACTATCCCACTTTCGAGAGGTCAAATAAAACCGGATTTACTCAAAAACAATATTAATTATACTAAAAAAAAATAGGGTAAAATAAAAAATTAAAGAGCAATGTTTTAATATACACGTGATATTTTGTAACTGGATACTTAATTTTTAAGTAATAGAGCTATTTCAAAAAGTGGGGCAACTATTCGGCTTTTACCCTAGTAACTTACTATTTACATCGCTCTTTGTAATTTATTGTTGTGCTTCATGACAAATGTGGAGCCGCTAAGCTTCGTTGCGTACGATTTGGCTGGATTTCAGTTTTTTTCTCTGACGTTTTTTTATTCGTCTGCAAGTTAGCCCTTGACTGAGATCTCATCTGATAGTAAGTGACGATGCAGTCTGAGATGGAAGCGAGATGACCTGGAAGAGGTATGGCAGTTGTTATTGAACCCATACTCCTGATCGATTCGCTTACACCGCATCGTACCGGAACGCTAAATCGCTTAGTAGCACGACTTTGCCGGTGAATATGACTTTTACATTTATTTTACATTTTGCCAAAGTTACGTCTCAGCTTTGTGCGCGCACAACCAATGTAAAAACGTAGACTTTGAAAAACGCGACCGCGACATGCGACCGAGACTCGCGACCGCAACCCGCGACACTTGTGAGGCGACACTTTCACACTGCTTTGTATGGAAATGCATTGAGAGCATTCGAGGTGAGCGACCTCGACGCGCCATTAAGCAGCGATAGACCATTGATAGCCATCGATGGCGGGGACAGGTGTCGCCTGTCGCGGCCGCTTGTCTCAAAGTCTGCCTTTATAATTCTACATTAGTAAGTAGAAATAATGTATCTACAGGCACTCGAGCACTGTCATGTAGAGGTATTAAAAAAAATTATGGCCTTACTCTTTTGTTCTGTCCTATGACACGATAAGCTCTGATATTTACGATGTTTATCCTAAATAAATTATTTGGCTGAATTCCAGCCTATTTCCAGGAATATTCGCTACTTAGTCTAAATGCCCTATTATGTCAGCCTGGGATTATATTGGAAATGTGACATACAAGCCGGCTTTGTACAAATGAATTAATGTTAGTAATATGCATAATGTTATGTGCGGCCGGCTTTCAGTTACATAACTGATACATAGATTAGACTACTATAGCTTTGCATCTATTTAAAGTCAAATACTTGTCATACCATCAATTACCATACTTTGTAAAATTAATGATACACAAGGTGTAATGTAGTGATCTTGGAAATATTTAGGACTAGCCGACCCCCGCGACTTCGTCCGCCTGGATATAGGTTTTATATAGGATCGGATTGGATCCCATAATCCTTTTTTGCACCTAAACTAAATGTAGCCTAAGTTACTCCTTATAACATCACCTATCTGCCATTGAAAGTTCCATCAAAATTGATCCAGCCGTTTCGGTAATTAGCTGGAACAAATAGACAGATCGACAAACATAAATTTAAACGCACACCAGTTTAAAATAAGCCGTACGTTCAAAGATCCGGGTCCCAAGTTATTTGAACCCAATAAATGTCTGTCATTTTTAAACCAAAATACCTATGACCTTGAAATATTTACGGGACAATACTTAAAATACTACCTTTCTAACAAAAAAAGAATGAGTTAAATCGAACTACGCGTTAATGAATTACAGCTAAATACACGTTTTAACTTTCTTCCCCTCTCCCAAGGGAACCGTGCTGAATTTCGGGATAAAAAGTATCCTATAACCTACCTTGGAGTATAAACTCAAATCGTACCAAGTTTCATTCGAATCCATTCAGTAGTTTCGGCGTGATGCGCGGCCAAGATACAGACAGACAGACAGACAGACAGACAGACAGACAGACAGACAGACAGACAAAAATGAAACAAATTGCAGTTTTGGCTTCAGTATCGATTATAGAGTGCCCTCCAATAAAAAATTTCAAAATATCTTCAATGTACAGAATTGGATCTGTTACAGTTTTATTATATTACTAGATGATGCCCACGGCTTCGCCCGTGTGGATTTAGGTTTTTAAAAATCCCATGGGAACTTTTGATTTTCCAGAACAAAAAGTAGCTTATCTCTAGAAACCCGTCCCCAAAACGGAAAAATCCCGTGTGATCCCCACGATTTCGGAATACAATTCCTTACAGCATCAGGGTCGAAAAGTTGGATATGTACCTACTCGAGTTCATTCCACGATAAAGTCTTTAATTGGTACCCCCAATATCAATTTAAATAACCGAAAGTTTCTAAAACCCATTAGTTTTGAGGATTAGGTCCCCTACAGCATCAGGATTGAGGAGTTGGAATCCAAATTTTTTATAGAACAGGGTCGCAATGTTTCTCTATCGATTAAAAAAAAAATTACGCAAATCGGTTCAGAAATCTCGGAGGTATCGGTGTACATAGGTAGAAAAACACAACTCCTCCTTTTTTGAAAGTCGGTTAAAAAAGTAGCCTATGTTACTCCCTGGTTAATTCTCTACTTGTATGTGAAGGTCCCGTCAAAATCGGTTCAGCCGTTCCGAAGATTAGCCCGTTCAAACAGACAGACAGACAGACAGACAGACAGACAGACAGACAGACAGACAGACAGACAGACAGACAAAAATTTTAAAAACGTGTGATTCGGTTATGGTAGCGTTGAAATAACCATATGAGCTTAATATGAGGTAGTTATTTCGATATTACAGACAGACACTTCAATTTTATTTATTAGTATAGATACGTTAATACATCACAGCCTAATAGACCAGTGTCGATAATTTTTGAAATCAAAAAAATCACAGTAGGATGAAACCCATTGGAAAAGGAGGAGAATATTATAAAAATAAAAGGAAAAATAATTTACGGGCGATCTGAGCTCGAGAAAAAAAGGGGGGGGGGAGTTTTAAGGGTAAAAAACGGTTTATCTCGATTTCCGGCAAAACTACAAGTCCTATGGAAAAAATCAAATGGCAAAGTTTAATTCAAATTCAATTCAAATATCAAATTACAGTGTATTTGGGACATAAAAAGGTAAGTTTTCACCAAATTCCGTGAAAAAAAAAAATTGTAAAAGATTAAATTAAAAAGCCAAAAACTTGGTTTTTGAACTTTTCACAAAAATTTTGAGGTTATGTGAAAAAAGTGTAAATACAAAAGTTGTAGATCTTTTTATTACCTACAACTTTGCCATTATTTTTTTATCCATAGGACTTGTAGTTTTGCCGGAAATCCGATAAACCGTTTTTTACCCTTTTTTTCCCGAGCTCAGATCGCCCGTAAATTATTTTTTCTTTTATTTTTATAATATTCTCCTCCTTTTCCAATGGGTTTCATCCTATTGTGATTTTTTTTTCACTTTTTATTATTTTTAAAGGTATCTACCCTGGTCTATAACTTCTGAACCGATTTTAACGAAATTCTGAGTGAACAAAATTTTTTGAATGTAGTTTTTATGCACCTTTATGATTTAATTTGCAAGATTTAGCACCTTTACGCTCCAGAGGTCATCGAAACCATTACCACTCTGTATAATTCAAGTATAGTTTTTTTGGCTGAATTCCAAGTTTAATATGTTTGCTCATTCATAAATTACGTTAAGTGCTGCGTTATGTCTGCTCCTGGATTACATAAGATTTGCATACTCTGAAAAATCTAGCGGTATTGTTACTACTACACTAATTGATTAAAGCCTGAACAACACGTCACGCGCGACGGAGCCGTGTTCAATGCCATTCCCTGAAAGGTATGTGGCCGCTCTGTGAAACGCTCTTAGAAGTATTCCTGTGGTCGACGTCGCGCGCTACAGTGAACCGCTTCATGCAGTTCTTTGTATCACAAATCGAACACGCGTACGCGCGCGTTTATTATAGCGTCCGGACTCCAGCAGTGCCGTCCTGTCGTGGCGATTTTTTTTTCTGGCTTAACGTTCGGAAATGCGCAAGTACCTGCTGCTAAGTACCTCTTTGTCTTCCGATACAATGAAAATATAATCCTTACATGAAATTTAGTCGATCAGCAGCATTAAAAAAATTAGTCTTAATTTTTGTGATACCCTTACACTGGACCAAAAAATTGACTGACTGACCAAAAAATTGTTTTCACAAAAAAAGGTCTAAGTAATACCTTGTCATGACAAACTATATGCATATAGTTTCCCTGTATCTCCTATGGTTTCGGATTTTCACATTCATAATAAAAAAATCAGCCAAGTGCGAGTCGGGCCTCGCTCTTTTAGGGTTCATAATTATGAACAACATAGTATTTTGGGTCCAAGAAATATTTAATTTCCGAGCTAAACATCGCAACAAACCGTGACGGAAAAACCCAAAAAATTCGTTTGTTTAGCTGTGACCAAATTGTTTTCAGTATTTGTTGTTTAAATAGAGCATATGGTACATAATATACTGAAATATCATATTCCTAACTAGTTTAGTTTTTGGGATAGCTCCCATCACAAAAATGGTCTAAAACTGACAATTTTGATGGCCCTCCATTTTCTTATTTTTTAAGCAAAAAATTAAAAAAAATATATATTCGTACTTTACTAAATGAGCTCTAAACAATGATACCCCACAAGCTAGGCTAAGAAATTTTTTTTTCCCGCTCCTTTTTCATGTATATGGGAGCTCCCCTGATAAAAATAATTTCATTCAATTTCTAATTCAATATTTGATTTTGGGTCAACATTTTACACCAAATACAAAAATTTCAGGTTTGTAACTCATTTCGTCTGCGAGCTAGAGACCTGTGACCGGCGGACATAAGGACAGACAGACAGACAGACAGCAGAGTGACATTAATAGGGCTCTGTTTTTACCCTTTGGGTACGGAACCCTAAAACACACTGCATAGCAAGTACATCAAACACAATATATTCGGGACAAAATTATTCTTGCTGGAATTCAATATATTGTTAAAATTTTCCAAACAGAAAGGCAATGCATGAATATTTATTATTAATCAGTAAAACAAAACGAACGCTTTTTCCGACGCATTATTCATATTTTTGACTGTTTTTTTTCCAAAGCGAAAATATCATTTGTATTATTTCTTATTATTATTATCTTTATCTTTTTATTGTTATCATTGGTATTATTTCTTTTTTTTCTTTCTTCTTTTCTTTATTTCTTTTATTATTATTATTTTATTTTCTCCTGCCTCTCCGGTATTGGAGGTTAGCTGTCATCTCGTCAAATAATGCCCGGACCTTCGCCAAACGAAAATATTGTGCTGCATTGGCCATCCTTGTCAATTCCTGGATGGTCCTGAACCACGAATTCCTCCGGACTGTTATGGCATACCTGAGGCAACATGGCAAACCTGGAAAACCTGAGGACAAGGTTTTGGCTGTCCTCAAGTTTGCCATAACAGTTTTAAGGAGACAGTACGGCCTCTTGTTAACACGCCACGTTGTATCCACGTTATCGATACAAAACGTGAGTTTCCACGGCGTGTTAACAAACGCCCTACCGGTCCTATCTGAGAACTTGTCCCAGATAACTGACTCTGCGTTTGACAGGAAAAATTAGGTCTCTAGTTTTACCTACGCGTCTTAGGACTTATTTATTCCATTTTTGTCATCAGATGTGGACAGAGGAGTTGTTCAAGCTGGCGTACAACCTGAACCAGTTCAACAACCCAACCATTAAGTTCCTAGAGAAGCTACACACGAAGATAGTCCTCAAAGCTGATAAGTCGGGAAAAATTCTCGTCAAAAAGTAAGTGCCAAACACTCATTCTTTAAATTTATTGTATGTCTGTCTTTTGCAAGGATGCAAGCTATGTAAGGAAAAATCTACTAATAAATGAGCTACATATTATATGGAAATCGTTTCACCCGGTAATGGTTCTGTCCCTGGGATCGGAATAGAGTGCAGAGTGTTTCAACCAATCAGATTATCGACAGATGACGTGATAAAACTATCACTTCATCTATCGATTTACTTTAACACGTCTCCACTCCGCTCCGCTTTAGTGGACAAGGAACCTTTACGGTTGATGATTCTACACATCAGGTTTTATTTAAAAAAAATCAGTAAACAAGGAAGAGCACAATATAAATGCCGTTTGACGAATATAGATTACGAACGACGACGACTAAATTTTTCAAAAGTCAAAATTGATAAATAATCCTCTGGAATTGTTTTCGCCATTGCCCGAAAGCGGCTATCGGATCGAGTAAAAATGGATGATGAGTTTTCAGCCAAATGCTCCTAAAACCGAAAGGACGGGAGTTGTTTATTTGTATCCATCATTGACGGTGACATTTTTATTTTCGTCGAAACATTTTTGCTACCTACGGATAATTTTATTTAGTAGGTATAGGTATGCCTACTGGAAAAAATCCTGGTAGCACTTTAAAGCTTATCGTACACTGGAGCGCTGATTATTATTCTATTTATCTACGTTTATTGATCGCTCTTACTAAATACGAGTAGGTAAGTACTAACGAGACTCGCCTTACTTTCATGTGCGATCACTTTTAATCTTTTGTCGATAAAAACGAAGTGTGTTTAAACTCTATATGCAGCACTAAATACAGGGAAGCAATATCTCTTATTCATCGCCCTATTGTGGCAGCAGGTTTCCGCTTATAGTAAAAAAACGTGAGCAAATATTGAGGCATTCGTCGCGTATTTGCATAAGTGATATTATGTTGACGACAATCGTTCATTTTGTGTACATATTTGCTGTATAATCGATTTATCACAGTTATTTTTATCGATTTTATGATAATGCTTAGGTACTTACCAATTCTATTTTTAACCCCCGACGCAAAAATGACGGGGTGTTATAAGTTTGACGCTTCTGTGTGTGTGTGTGCGTGCGTGCGTACGTGCGTGCGTGCGCGTGCGCGTGTGCGTGTGTGTGAGTCTGTCTGCCTGTCCGTTCCCCTGTAGCGCTCAAACGGCTCAGCCGATTTGAATGCGGATTTTTTGTTTGAAAGGTGAATTAGTCGAGAGTGTTGTTAGCTATGTTTGAAGAAAATCGATCCAAGATGACCGCCGCTACAAAATGGCGGATAACATATTTTTTCACAACTCCCTTAATATGGGTATCAAATGAAAGGGCTTGACTAGTACAATAACACTATGCAAATCCAAGATGGCCGCCGCCACAAAATGGCGAATGTCAGGGTTTTTTTTAAATTTTAAATTCATAATTGTTCTGTCATAATGTCATAAATGATAATTTACTCGCACTTACCTACTCGTAATTAGGATTGTTTCAGAATGGATATTTGATTTAATCCTGCATATTCAAACACACCCACAAAACCCTGAATTCTAAAGACTACAATGTTTCGTAGGCCGAACGACCGACGCGACGACGGAGACATAAATTGTATTGAATTCTAACGTTAGCCTATTAATTTCTGAACAAACGCTTTATACATTCCCTATTCAGGTTCAGGCTGCATTCAGCTGGAAATGTATTGTAACGGGTCTGGTTCTATTTTATACACTGAAATTTAGTGTTCAGTTGAAAAGAGCTTTTCGTTTTGGAATAGAATAGCTAGCTGAATGTGAAACATGTAGCCGACGCTCTCGTCAGTTTTACTTTGGTGGTAAACCTATCATTACCGCCAACGCAAGGTTTGCGTACTTCGAAACTTTAGCCTCGTGCCTCCAACGCAAGCTTTGAGTTGAAGTTAAGTTCAGTTTGCTTCGATCGATGATGCTATAGATAAGCTGTCGTTCCTCAATGAGTTTCCGTGATAAATAAGTTCTCAACTACAGTTGGGAACCTGGGGGGTTATTCTGTAACTTAGTTAGCAACTGAAAATAGTTGGCAACGAATTAGTTCGATATACATTGCTGCTTTACTGTGTGAAATTATGAAAACACTTTATATTTCCCACAGTAAAGCAGCAATGTATATCAAACTAATTCGTTGGCATCTATTTTCAGTTGCTAACTAAGTTACAGAATAACCCAGCTGTTCCTGTTAGTTCGCTAGTGAGAAAACAAACGTGGGCACATCTCACGATGCCGCAGCTTTTAAAAGTTGCCCAGGTGCTTTTAAAAGTTGTAAAAAATACAACAAGTGTGTAAGGTTTGAAAGGAAACATTTTGCTCATATTTCACATATTTCTCATAACCTGACCTTCTTCTAAGTGACTGTTCTGAGTGTAACCTGACTTCTGATAAGGGTCGGATAGCTTATTCACAACTTTTGTCTTTGTCACGTGACATACAGTAAGGAAGTGACAAAACTTACGTTTAGGCTATCCGACACTTATCAAGAGGCGACGAAACAAGCCCTTACTCGTTCAAAGGTCAAGGATAGGTAGGGTATTAGTGTACCGAAGCAAACGTAAGCCAAATCTGGTATTGACAACGAAAAGCCGTCTCAGGCGTAACCGTGTGCTCGATTGACTGTGCCCGAGCGAGGAGATCGAACTAATCCAATATGGAGAGGATTAGATTATAGTTCTACTGGAGTTTCCGTTATGGTGATGTACACAGATTTCTGATTGATATTTCATACGATCGTGGTGCGCGTGTGATTTTTAATTCGATGACGCCACGTCATCGTCACGCTGACGTTATCAGCATTTCTTCGATGCGGCCGACTCTTGCTGCTATTGTCAGTATATTAGCTCTTGCGCATTTTGCTGTCAATTTGCAGTCAGCAACCTCGACGTGCAATGTGCAATTAAATGCATTCATAACTGAGCTACACTGGCATCGTAGACAGTTTATTATTGTACTCGTACCTATTATACTCGTAGCACTGGGAGCTACGAATCGTCTACGGCCTGCTACGGTTTTTTTATTTCAAGACTTGGGTAGGTGGAAAATACTTACGTATTTACCGTATTATGAAAATATTATAATACGGTAAATACGTAATTATTTTCCATCTATCTATATTAATATATATTACTAATTTTGCTAAAACAGGGTATATTATGCATGAAGTGTGAATACATAAGTATATGAAATATGCAAACCAGATTCTGGTCTGGTTTTTTTTTAGAAGCAGTGTAATTTTTTTCTTATAATTCAGAATGTTAGATACCCAGCCAGGAATCGATTCCGGAATCGCCACAGAGTACAATATTTTGCCGCTGATATCCTTTGTCTGGGTTGAGGTCTTCTGTCGACATAGCGTGGGGTCTTTCAGTGCGTACTTTGATGTTGCGAGGTCGCCATTCGAGTACCTTGGGACCCCCAACGTCTATCAATATTCTATGTATTGCATCGTATTATAATTTTTCTGTCAGTGCGCATCTCAGCTGCGGCGGAGAGATCTTTTTTTCGAGAGCACTCGATGTCGCCTTCGAGCGGTTGTGCCGCCAGGAATTGCACCAAAATCTAGATATACTAATAGGCATTAGGTTAATGTTTTCTTAACTGTATTCGGCTAGGATACACCGGCTTACAGGTGGGGACTTTCGATTCGTATGCAAATACAGTAAGCACGCAATTTGCCTCTGCTTGGCTCCCAGGATTACCTCTCCACGACAAACGGCTTACGACGAAACTGTGTTTTGAACAGATTTAATGGGTTATTAAATGCATTAAAAGTAACCTTATCCTTGTACGAGAACATCCAGTTCTCAGTGTTTGAGCAGGGTCTGACGTCCGCTTAATTTTATCAAACATTAAATTTTAGAAGGGATTTTTTAATTATTTCTATTGTAGCTTCACTTTCGTATATTATGTGGTTTAAATCTTAGAAGGGGTTTTTTTAATTACTTCTATTGAACCGGTTTTTAGATGTGGGTAATCGCGTAAGACTTCGTTGTCGAAACAACATTCTGTGAACTCCAGATTGCAATTCCTCAATTCTGATGCTGCTGGAGTACTGTCCACCCAAACGGCATGTAGAATCTGCTGATTCAAAATTTGCAAAATACGTAACTATAAGCACTACGCGACTATAACCGTGATCGATGGCTTAACTTTCTTTCCCGGGATAGGGGAAGTTCGAGGACCTCTAAAGTTCATTCTCCAAAAACTTATAACTACTTTCATACTTTTTTAGGGTTCCGTACCTCAAAAGGTAAAAAAGGAACCCTTATACCCTAGATCACTTTCTTGTCCGTCTGTCCGTGTGTCACCACCGATCTTCTCAGGAACGGATTGACCTAGCAAGTTGAAAATACCAGATACTAAGGTCTATGGTCCCTATCAGCTGTATAAAAATTAAGGTCCTGAGTCCACACAATAAAAAGATATGGGCAAATTTAGATTTTCACGAAAACTTGTAAGTACCAAAATTTACCTTAATTTTCAACTTTTTTTATTTTTCGGAATTTTTCCTTTACTTGATCTGTAAGACCTTGCTTTTGACCAAAATTGACAAATCTAGGTCAACAGGAAGTACCCTATATTTTTTGGGTCGAAAACCTGAATGGTAGTTCCAGTTGACCTAGAATTACGAAATTTGGCAAAAAGTCAGGTCTTACAGCATAAATAAAGGAAAAATTCCAAAAACTAAAAAAAGTTGGAAATTAAAGGGTGTCCCCATATAATATACATAGTTGAGCCAATTAAGATAGACCTCTGAGTTGTATGAGTGCTCATACAATTTAGAGGCCTAGCTTAATTAGCACCTTACCTTTTAAGACAAACTAATGAAAAACAGAATGTACTTATACTTCTGGAGTACGGAACCCTCGGAGCGCGAATCTGACTCGCACTTGACCGGTTTATTCTTTTGTGATGTGTGTGAACAACTTGTTGTGTTTGTTGTCAGCATCGTCGGGCTGTTCGCGCAGAACAAGGAAGGCAAGAAGCGGGTGGAGAAGGCGCTGAGCGAGTCCGGGCTGCCCGCCGGCAAGAACGACACCGTCAGCCACTCCAAGTTCCACTTCGAAGACTTCTTCGCCTTCTACAAGAGTCTCACGCAGCGCACCGAAGTGCAGAAGATCTTCAACAATCTGTGAGTAAATCCACCGTGGCTCCGAGAAGTTGTGCTATATCTAGCTTTTGCTCGTGACTTCGTCCGCGTGGAGTTAGTCTTTCAAAAATCCCTCGGAAATCCTTTGTTTTCCCGGACTAAAGTATTTTATGTCACTCTACTACTACTGTCTTTTGCTGTAGCCACTCAACTCTGATGTGACGTGATTGAAGGACAAACCAACTAATCAACTAACAACCTTCTACGTACCATTAATAAAATCTCAACAGACTATATAGTCAGTTAGGTACCTAAGATATATGTGTGCTCCACCACACTCTATTCCCTCACTCTCATTGTCCGATAGGTTGGCTATCCGATACGAACGGACTGGAAAAGTTGTAATGGCTAATTAAATAAATTAATTAAATATGACGATATGTATGAAGGCGTTTACACCGCTACGGATTGCGACTGCTCGATGAAACAGCAACTGTTTCGTTCAGTTCCTTGCGCGCGTACATGTGTATGATTTGTAGTAAATCGTACACGTGTACGCGCGCACCCAGAGTGACGCAGACGATCTGCCGTGTAGTTGCTACAACGTATTGCTGCAAGCATCAGGATGGTCACCAATGCAATAATAATAATAATAATTGGTTTATTTGCTTTAAACAAGGGTACATTACAGATAAATAAGGGTGATTATCGATTTTCGTTTTAATTTCGCGGTTTTGAAAAAAAAAAATTTTTTGCTTTTTATTATTATTTTTTGTATATACACTTATAGATTACAGTATGAGAAAAAATTACATGTACAAGGCCTCTTCGTAACTCTAGCAGTTTTCCGGAAAATTAATGGAGTGTAATGAACCAGTGGAAAGAAATGAATTCAGAAGCTTTTTAGTAGCCCATCTTTGATTATTTTATGAAATAATGAATAATTATATGAAAAAAACGAATAAAATTGAAATAAAATCTAAACCTTGAGTTTAGATTAACAGTAAACAAGCATAATCATTTTAAATAAATTAAATAAATAATTTTAGATTTTACGAGGCTGGTCTTGCAGAAATTTTACGTCTCAATCTTTGTTAAACCGAGTAAAGTAGTCACCTTGTCTGAGGAGATAGGTTTGACAATAATTTGATTGGTTTCTGTAATTTCAGGTGAAATATTTCCAGTTTAATTCTCTTTTTGAGGAACTTCAGGGGTATCGTTGACCAATACTTATCTCTTTAACTTTATTTTGCCCCTTCTTTTTTTTCTTATATTTCAAAGAGTTTTTTTCTGTTCATGTTGTGCTCAAGCGGACATTTCAATGATGCTGCGAATCTTTTTCTGTTCTTTTCTTAAAAGGTAATTTTTCGCTATTTTTATTTTTTAATTTTAATAATTCCTGAATTGTTTTTTTAATTTCTCTTAATTTTGGCGTTTTCTGGCTCTATCTTTAGCTAACTTTTCTTCTTTTGTAAGTTTTTTCTTTGTTTTACTCATGTCTACTTGTTTTTTTGGAACGGAATGGATATAAATGAACTGGAAACAAATGACCAAATCGACTTTAAATTTAAAATACTCGAGATACGTGAATGCATAAAATCTCCGAAATAGAACTCTGAATAGAAACAAAACATAAATCCTAGTACTAAATTTAGAAAAAATTAAAAAAATTAAGTCACGTTGAAAATTGATGGAACGTAATGAACTCTACCGCGTGACAAAATACTTCTGACTACTCGCGAATGCAATTTTTTTGTGTTAATTGAAAGATCACCATACTATAACAGAACATCAGCGGCACTAACTGAGACGCCGGATACGCAGGAGGGTAAATCGTTGCTGTACACGTTTGAACACGTCGTGAAGTAGCGATTCCATTACCAGAGAACGTAATGACCGTTTTCGATTGACAAAATTAAAAGTTGGATTATTTCAGGGTTAGAATGGCTTTATAAATTACAAAGGGTAAACAGTCTAATCTTATATCATTGTTTAATTTGAAAAACAAATTAACTAATTCGTTTGATGCACACGAATTGAGTAAAAAAATATGTAATTCAATAGATGGGCATTTGCACATGGAGATAAATGACTTTTTCACAGGTTTTTCCTAATTTTCTTTTTACCCTGAGCATTCAGCTCTTTTGTAATAGGATGCCTTCTTGCATCGTTTGTGTCTTAACAAGATAATCAAAACCATTTTTTCCATAATAGATAAAACATAGCGATTTTAGCCTTTGCAAGGTGTTTCGAACGAAAATCGATAACCACCCATAAAATAGATTACTTACATTTGTTGATTACAAACATGTTTTCCCATAGCATGCATTCCATAGGCGATCATCCTTTGACGTTCGATACATAGCACAGACAACTAACAAGCCTGCCTTGAGGAGGCAGTAATTATGCTGGAGAAGGCAATAGTGTTCTCAAAAGTTTTAATAATGGCAAACTCAAGTTAGTCCTCTTAGCTCGAGACTTGGGTTAAGTTAAGAATTAGTCGGTGAGTTCAACGCGGGGCGTGTTCAACGTTTGATCCGACAAATGCTAAACAAACTTTCGCAAATCCAGTTAAACTTATTTGACTTCCTTATTGTTTCCATTCTGAGTGTGAAGTCGACTTTATAGTTTAAGTAAGTTTAGTTGTACTAGAAGTCAAATCAAGTCAATCAAATAAAACCTTATTTGATTGACTTGATTTGACTTTATAGTTCATCATCATCATCATGATCAACCCATTACCGGCTCACTACAGAGCACGGGTCTCATCTCAGAGTGAGAAGGGTTTTGGCCATAGTCTACCACGCTGGCCAAGCGGATTGGCAGACTTCACACACCTTATAGAACGTTATGGAGAACTCTCAGACATGCAGGTTTCCTCACGATGTTTTCCTTCACCGTTAAAGCAAGTGATATTTAAATACTTAAAACGCACATAACTCTGAAAAGTTAGAGGTGCGTGCCCCGGGATCGAACCCACGACCTCCGATTAGAAGTCGGTCATCCTAACCACTAGGCTATCACAGCTTCTTTAGGCTATCACAGCAGACTTTATAGTTGCATCTCTTAAATGGTTTTGAAGCTAGTTGACCCATCACGTCGCGGCACGGGTGCTTTTACGTTGAATTTTCCCGAGAGTAAATCTATTTATTGGAGAACTCCAGTAGAATTTGTTGAGAAATTGGTTGAGCGTTTTTTATACGACTGCCTGAAAAAAGGAGTATATTGTTTTTAGGGTTCATGTATGTCTGAGTTTCTATATTCTACCAAATTTTCTATATGCCTGAACCGATTTTGATGAATGAGGTATCGTTAGAATCCTTACCTTATTCTGGGTGACATAGGTTAGTAAAATTAAAAAAAGTTTTGATGGGGTGACCACGGTCCCGCATTAAAGACTAAAGTTCAAAAAAAATTTCGAAAATCTGATTAGTTCATAATCATCATCTAGAAAATGATAAGTAGATTCCAAAAATATAGGTATAACACAATAGTTCAATACCCAGTGCTTAAGGGCAGTCGTATCTTTTAATGTAATTTTGTTACTTCCGACTTGTATGAGATTAGCCTTTTGAAATGTTGGTTTGACGTCTGTATAAACGCGAAATTACTAATTACAAAGTTTAGGTCAGATAATTTATAGGTAACTAGCTTATTTATAGGTAACTAGCTTCTGCCCACGGCTTCGCCCGCGTGAATTTCGGTTTTTCACAAATCCCGAGCGAATCGTGGATTTCCGTTTCCCATTCCGGCTCCCTTTTCCAGTACCTACCTACCTTCAAGGAACCAGTATACCTACTTTCAAGGAATCTTTCAAGGAGTTCGCTATAGTAATCTACCTATAGCTGTAGCTATAGATTTCGGTTTTTTCAAAATCTTCGGAACGTGATCGGAATTGAGTCGGAACTGTGGATTTTTCCGGGATAAAAAGTAGCCTATGTGTTAAGTCAGCATAATCTACACACACACACACACACACGCACGCACGCACGCACGCACGCTGCTTCAATGCGTATGGGCGGGCTTTAACGACTATTGTCACACGAACTGGGTCCGACGGCTTAATATGCCCCGGCTGGCACTGAGAATCTCCCGACAGCAAAACCCAATACCTCATAAATTATGCAGTTAAGTCTAAAAATAAATTAATTGCACTTCAGAGTAATAAAGTTGAAAACGTTGAAAGTCAGTAAAACCGCGCAACCGAATTTAATACGAAATCCGTCTCACGTTCCTCCGACAATTTGAAATAATACGAGAGCTCTAGCTCCAACTTTCCGCCAACGCAATCAAGACATTTCAATTAATCCGCGCGATTGTTGCAGCGCTGAACAGAGGCCTTATGCCGAATTTTTACATAGTGGCAACGATGATCGAAATTCAGATCAGATCGAAACTCTGAAGATATTGTGATTCGATCAATAGTATACTATAAAGTTTTCAAGCTCTGCAAACTGAGACTACTGATCTAATTTAAAGTAAAGCCTTTAACTTTTAGACGCATTTGCAACCTTAACGCGTTAATCCTACGGCTTAATTCTGTCTGCACAGCATAAGACCGTAAAAGTGTTTGCGTGATTGCGTAGAACTATGTTTCAAGTGCATGTAGTGAGGCGGCGACATGCGTTCTGTATAGTTTGAATGGTACACCGCACTTCTAATGCCTTATATTAGGACTTCTGTGGTATTACCACATTAGCGATAAATTTTATGAGCGTGCTTAATACCAGACTATTCGTAAACTTGCGCTTTCAGCGGAGGTGTGAATCTGCTCACTGCTTTGACATTTCTCACTAACTCTTACTGAGAAATGTCAAAGGTGAATGAATGTCATGACATTTTGACAACTTCTCTCAGAACTCTAGAGTATAAAGTTTGTTCATTAAAACTTGAACTCGAGCGAGAGATACTTAACGTTCCGATATCCTTCCCATAGCACAGGGGATTCTAGTTTTGGGGTTCAGAAATGCTAGGCTGTACCATGGATTACTTTAATTACTTACTTTATGCAATGTCATTGTATTCATGTAAGTTTTCAAACAATCACTACCAGCCTTTTTAACGTCCCACTGCTGGGCAAAGGCCACCTCTCTCATAGGAGAGCTTAGATCCTCCACGCTGCTTCAATGCGAGTTAGCGGGCTTTAACGACTACTGTCACAATATGGTAGTGATTATAATCGGGACCGACTGCTTAATGTGCTCTCCGAGGCACGGGGATGAAACACCGCCAACTACCAACTCCGGGCTGGCACTGAGAATTTCTTGACAGAAAAACCCAATACCTATAGTTAGGACATCACAAACGTGCGAACGAAGTCATAAATCATTTTTATCGGACTTCTCGCTCTCACTTAGGTATAGTCCTTATGGAACTGGAACCTGATTTTATGGTGTTGTGTGTAACAATAGAAAAGGATTTGTCGATAGTCGATAACAGGTTATAAAGAGTGAGAGAGAGCCCTCACAACCCTATGATCGTAATCATTTATGACTCAGATCGCACGTTTGTAACGTCCCAACTAAAATTATTATTTGCCCGACCCGGGAATCGAACCCGGGACCTCGTGATCTGCAGTCTAATATTCAAACAATAAAGATTGTTACCATCCTTGTGCAGCACGGACGGCAAGCCGCACCTGTCGGCCAACCAGTTGGTCGACTTCCTCAACGAGGTGCAGCGGGATCCGCGGCTCAACGAGATCCTCCACCCGTACGCCGACATCCAGCGAGCGAGGGACCTCATAAAGGCTTACGAGCACAACAAGTACCACCAGCAGCGATCGCAACTAACTTTCGATGGATTTTTGAGGCAAGTGGAGTGGAGGTTTATGTTATTTATTTATTTTTTCTCCAAAGAAGGAAAATCTTCATGGATACCGTCTGGCATGCCCGACTCCACTGCAGGTGTTGCGCAGTGACCTACGGACTAAAAACCTCGTCTACTCTTCTAATGTCTCCGCTCACGGCTTCCCAGTATTGCACGAGGCATTGCGTCAGGAAGGCAGCCATTTTTTTTTAGGGTGTGGTCCTATTTCTCTCCCATTCATCATCTTCTCGCGTTTTTATGATGTGTTTGATTAGCTTAGCGTACTTTTCGCATTCTTCCTCGTTCTTTCTCGTTCGCTTGTGTTATGGCAAATAAGTATTGTACGCTTAGCTGTTTTAAAATGTCAAGTGCGTGCCAGAGCACATAGTCATGTCAGGGAGATCCGTCATCCGTACGCCGACATCCAGCGAGCGAGGGACCTCATAAAGGCTTACGAGCACAACAAGTACCACAAGCAGCGGTCGCAATTAACTTTCGATGGATTTTTGAGGCGATTTGATCTCCTATTTTACTATTGTATGGATAGCTCTTTTAAAATAACTGGTCGAGTGCGTGCCAGAGAACGTAGTTGAGCCAGGTCAGGTACCATAGTTATGTGACTAAATTCAGCCTTATTTAAAAAATTGCAGCAATCTTATTGCGTGTCTCAGTGGACATGTAATTACGCAAAGTGTCCAGCAAATGATTGCGTTACAGTATCGATGTCATCTCTATCGTTGTCCATCACCGAGATTCTGTGCTAATGATGTCATCTCGTTTAGTCACCGAAGTTACCCAATAATAAACAAGGATTTTAATAGTATTGTACAAGACGTGTAAGACGAATAAATAAATAATTTATGACAGTACTTTCTTGGACATATTGCGTAGTTCACGCCACACTAACGAACAATATTTTCACTGATATACGTAGGTTGATCCAGCTCCTAATAAAATGCTCCTGTCAATAAAGAACCCCGTATGCTTCTTTATTCGTGAAAACTAAACAATATTTCCACTGATATATTACGCAGATGTAGGTCTGTATGGTAATTTTTAATTCGGTGGAATTCTGACAGTTGTCATTTAAAAATAGAATGAGTTTTTTGCATGGAAAACAGGGTCAACACCTGAAGTTCGATTTTACCCCAAACTAAAGTACCTGAAGTATCTGTCAGGCATGACATATCTACATGAGGCAATTGATTTTTATTTATATGTAAGTTTTGAATTTATTATCTTTTTGTGGGAACTGTTCTATGTCTGGTAACATTAAGAAACGTCAGAATTCCACGCAATTATAAATCAGAGTATAGGTTGATCCTGTTTCTAATGAAATGCTCCTGTCAATAAAGACACAGTCGTGAATAAACTCACCGATACGTCTAACGTCAGTCAGTCGGCACAGTACACAGTAGTACACTCACCGCCAGTAAACAAACACGCGCCGTATACCGAGTAAACAATTTACTGCGCGACGCCGCGCACGCGATGATAGGTGGAGTGGAACAACACTGACGTTTGTGGAACGTAAATAACAGACGAAATAGTACTGAAAGCTGTTTGGAGTGCGGCAGACGAATGTTTTGACGACGACCGGCTGGGTTCATTTGGAAGTGTATAATTTCTGAATTAGCTCAGATCTGAAGAGGCTTAGACCAGCTGGCATCCTTATGGCAAAGCCAAACAAGCGACTTAGCATTCCGGTGCGATGCCGCGTACAAACTAATAATTAATTAGGGGTATGGCTTTAATGAAACTACCATACTCCAGGTTAGCCCGTCTCCATTTTACACCTACGGCATCGTCCCTTGCCGAAATGTGAGAAGCAAAGATTTAAAAAAAAAAATAGGAAATTGATTTTCCAGTTGTAAAAGAAAGCTCTTGTTCACAGGTTCCTAATGTCAGAAGACAA
The DNA here is from genome assembly GCA_920104075.1 of Melanargia galathea. NCBI lineage: Eukaryota > Metazoa > Arthropoda > Insecta > Lepidoptera > Nymphalidae > Melanargia > Melanargia galathea. The sequence continues at coordinate 19,241,414 of OV049867.1, read as the reverse complement.
CCCCATAGTCGCGCCGAACAAGCTAGACCTGTGTGACGACATGGACCAACCGTTGGCGCACTACTTCATAAACAGCTCGCACAACACCTACCTCACTGGGCACCAGATCACGGGCAAGTCCAGCGTGGAGATCTACAGGCAGGGACTGCTGGCGGGGTGCAGGTAATCAGTCAGCTAGTAGCTGAGTAACGTATGTGACGGCATGTGCCAGCCATTGGCGCACTGCTTCATAAACAGCTCGCACAACACCTACTTCACAGGGCATCAGATCACGGGCAAGTCCAGCGTGGAGATCTACAGGCAGGGACTGCTGGCGGGGTGCAGGTAATCAGTCAGCTAGTAGCTGAGTAACGCATGTGACGCCACGTGCCAACCGTTGGCGCACTACTTCATAAACAGCTCGCACAACACCTACCTCACTGGACACCAGATCACGGGCAAGTCCAGCGTGGAGATCTACAGGCAGGGACTGCTGGCGGGGTGCAGGTAATCAGTCAGCTAGTAGCTGAGTAACGCATGTGACGCCACGTGCCAACCGTTGGCGCACTACTTCATAAACAGCTCGCACAACACCTACCTCACTGGGCACCAGATCAAGGGCAAGTCCAGCGTGGAGATCTACAGGCAGGGACTGCTGGCGGGGTGCAGGTAATCAGTCAGCTAGTAGCTGAGTAACGCATGTGACGCCATGTGCCAACTGATGGCATCAGATCGTGGGCAAGTCCAGCGTGGAGATTTACAGGCATTGATAGCGTTTTTTCTGCCGACAAAGACTAAATCGGCTAACATAACGATTTCTCCATAGCATTTCAAGATAAACCATACTTTTTCGCATCAAAGTACCGCTTCCACGATACTTTGTGTCAAATAGAAGTAGTATGGGTATACTCCTTCCAGGTTTGAAACTTTTCATCAATAAAAAAGATCGTACGAAAATCTTATTAGATCATATGTTATGATTTATGTTAGATAAAAGTTTATTTGTACGATACAGGTGACTAAGGTTGAGCACACAGAAGTATATAATCCGGAAGTGTTATCCAAAATACTGAAGCAGCACTAAAACTCAGAAAACTAGTAAGATCCGTGTGAAATTCCATAGTCAAAGTACTTAGCGTATTGCCAGTAAATAGAATATTACCTGTTTTCCATCCAGTAATTTATGTGTATTAAAAATGTTTTATAGCTCGCGCTCGTGATATATTTATTACTTGTACTCCACTAGAACAAACATTCAACACAGCACTCGAGCGTATTACCTAGCAGTAAAAAATAGATAAAACAAATTATGAATTAAACCATAACATTGTACCTACAGGCTATAACAGTCACTCATAGAATCATTAATGTATTTTTTTGTTTAGTGTTGTTAAACAATTAGATGAGAATGGCTTGTGCTAATTATCTATTGTATTATATCAAAGAATTCCATATCCATGCCCAAATGGGTAAATGTTTACCAAATTGCGTTCTAAAAACATCTTATAATCATCATAATTGTGTCTATTTTTAATTTTCATTTTGTGTCCTAAACTTATAATAAGACACCGGAAATAGTTATTTCGAACACAATATTTTATGTGATTTTGATTATTTCCAAAAATACTATTGCTCCCCATTTGTCACCTTTTTTAAATGGTCTACGTCAGAATACTCGCTCCTTAGTTAATATACGCTTCTATATATAGGTCATTCAGGATCTCCTTCGCGAGTTTCTGGTATCGTGCTTTACAAAAAAAAATCACTCTAGGATAGGACAGACAAGACTGCGTGGAGGCGGGGTAGTCATATTTCGTTCTGGTCTACTTTCAACCGGATCTATATGAAATAATCTGACCAGACTTCGCGTTCTGCACTCCGATACGCAATACTTAATTTCAGATCAATGAGGACTATTTGTGGTTTTATTGTTCACCATTTCAATAAAACAATATTTGGTGAGCATTTAGAAGCAAAATGAATATTTATTCGGAGGCAATAAATATTTTACTTGGTACGAGTATTTAGTAGGAGTCTAAAAAAATATTTTGGCGAGCATTTTGATTCATTTATCTAAGCAAAATTAATATTTATTTGGAGTCGATAGATGTTTTACTTGAAACCTACTTCGTACTGAGGTCTAAAAAATATTTTCGTAAGCGTCTAGACGCTTAGAAAGTTAAAATAAAATAAGAATGATAAAATTTAAACTATTGGCTTATCACACGCCTTTTGAAACGTACCTAGATTTTTAAAAATATCTTAGGAGTTTTTAGTTTTCCCGGGATAAAAAGTGTCTTACAATATGTCCGTCTTCAGAGTGCAAGTTATGTCTGTGCCTTTTCTTGAATTCGGTTTGGATCTTGTGTTGTAAGTTACAAACAGACACACTTTCGGGTTTATAATACTATGTAGTCTGATAGTCTCAATAGCGCAACGGTCGTCGGGCGCGGAATGGGAGCAATAAGGTAGACGGTTCAAACCCCACCCGTTACACTATAATTGTCGTACCCACTGTTGTAAATGAAGTTCTTACTACCAGATACTGAAAGGTACTTTAGCAATTAAGAGCGTCCGCAAACATTGTTTTTGATATTTATTGTGTGGGCAAAATGTCAAAAAGGTGATCCAAGTTAACGACGTCCTTAAGCATTAAGGGATTTTTCTGTATTCAGTCGTCAGTCAATTACAATGTGAATTTACCATTCTTTAAAACATTATTAGGTGGAAAGTTTATAAAACTTAATATATTCACATTTATTCCGTAGAATAGGTATATAACCCCCGGCACGTAAGTCGAGTGGTGACCTTCAAGTGCGCGCAGCGTCGTACGAGTGAGCGGGACACAATACGATTGGAGAGCCAATCAGCGCTTACGAGGGATCCGCGAGAGCTAATCAGTGCTTACGAACGATCCCCACGCCCTCCCCGCAACCCCCTCACACCCCGAGATACCTCATTTTCGACTTCTGCGCATTGAAGGTCACCGCTCGACTTACGTGCCGGGGGTTATACCTATCGTGTAAACTGAAGCGAGTCGGCTAGTTTAAATACTTTAAATATATTTTGTATAAATGATTGGAGCGAGTGGTCCAGTTCTTTGACAGAGCGGAATGTTGTACGTGTCTCGTCCCTATGAGCTTGGTCCCGGTCGTAGTCGCTCGATGTTAACGACTATGGCCGGTGTAAACATAAACACCGCGCCCGCTTTATTGGATTTTTACGCGAGAGGTAACTGCTTGGACTGAATTATTTTTAGCGCTTCCTGCCGATCGATATTGATTGGTTTATGATCTAGAAACTTTGATGGAACGTTGATAGATGAATTATGTTGTGAATTAAAATAGTGCATACACTCCAAAATTTTCCATTCGATCATCATCATCATCATCATGATCAACCCATACCGGCTCACTACAGAGCACGGGTCTCCTCTCAGAGTGAGAAGGGTTTTGGCCATAGTCTACCACGCTGGCCAAGCGGATTGGCAGACTTCACACACCTTTGAGAACGTTATGGAGAACTCTCAGGCATGCAGGTTTCCTCACGATGTTTTCCTTCACCGTTAAAGCAAGTGATATTTAAATACTTAAAACGCACATAACTCCGAAAAGTTAGAGGTGCGTGCCCCGGGATCGAACCCACGACCTCCGATTAGAAGTCGGTCGTCCTAACCACTAGGCTATCACAGCATTTTCCATTCGATACTATCTAGCTAATCATTGGTGCATAAATCTTTATAATCTTGATTGTTAAGACCTTAACAGCGCCCGCACACTGGGCCACTAATGGCAACGACTATTGGCCGCCACAAGTCGCGGAAGAGATTTGTCATACATTTTCATGTGGCTCGACGTGGGCACTCGAGCGCTCAGTGTGCGGTGGTACCATAAAAAATGTATGAAAAATCTTCCGCGACGTCACTACGTCGATGACGACTAGACGTCGTCACTAGTGGCTGTTAGTGCAGGAAATATTTCAGAAGAAATCACACTAACTTTTAGACCTGCACATGTAAAACGAAGTTGACCAACTAGGTGGTGGGACGATCTGAAACGAGTTGCTGGCAGCCGCTGGATACAGGCGGCGCAAGTTCGTGTCCTGTGGCGATCCTTGCAAGAGACCTTTGTCCAGCTGTGGACGTCTACCGGTTGAGACGATGACGACGACGACAATAAACCAAACAATAAATCTATATAGGTATATAAAACAAAGTCGTGTTAGTTCGAACACTTATAACTCGAGAACGGCTGGAGCGATTTTCATGGTTATTGTTTTGTTGTATTTGTCTCCATCCCGAATAGCAGAATAACTATTAAAAACATTGGAAAATTGACGAAAAAATAAAATAAAAGAAAAAACATTTTCCCATACAAAATGTTCACGGGTTTCGTAGCTGTCAAACAATGTCATCCCGTCGATACGATAAACACTTACCCGTATATATATTACATTATCTTAGCCCGTACCTCTCATACAGTACGTAATATATCTTCTGTGCGTGTGTTTGTCACCGGGCAGGAAGAAGTTTGCCGGATCCACTAGTAAATAAATAAATATATACATACACGGTCGTCTGATCCTAAAGTAGGCAACTTAATGCCTGACTTTGATAGTTAAAATTTAATAAGTGCATTGATCAACCCATTACCGGCTCACTACAGAGCACGGGTCTCCTCTCAGAGTGAGAAGGGTTTTGGCCATAGTCTACCACGCTGGCCAAGCGGATTGGCAGACTTCACACACCTTTGAGAACGTTATGGAGAACTCTCAGGCATGCAGGTTTCCTCACGATGTTTTCCTTCACCGTTAAAGCAAGTGATATTTAAATACTTAAAACACACATAACTCCGAAAAGTTAGAAGTGCGTGCCCGGGATCGAACCGACGACCTCCGATTAGAAGTCGGTCGTCTTAACCACTATGCTATCACAGCTTTTTTTAAGTGTATAAATACATAATAATAATACTTATATATGATACTTACATAAATACATCCAGACTTGGGGCGGGAATCGAAACCGCGCCAACGGGTCAGCCAAATCGCATATTACCTATATGCGAGGCAAATGCCCGGTCCGTGTGACAAATCGGCTTTGCGCCGCGATCTGTTTGTTTCAATCTTCACTCAATTAATATTAGACACAGAGTCGTTTGGCAGAATCAACAAAGGTAGATTAAGTAATTTAGAATCCACTTTGAATAAAGCTCCAAGTGACGGGAGCGTAAAGTTTAATGGGACATGAATAATATAAATGAGTAGATAAGTGCTTTAATTATTTATTTTTAACGCTCCTTTCCATTTAGGTTAGGTTCCCGTTAATTACGTCGGACGTTAAAAATTTCATGGCTGAGTTCCAACTTAACTTTTTATATGTACCTAATTAAGGAAAATCCACCACCACTACTGCCTTTTAACGTCCCACTGCTGGGCACAGGTCTCCTCTCTCATAGGATAGAGGGATTTAGAGCTTAGACCCGCCACGCTGCTTCATTGCGGGTTGGTGGGCTTTAACGCCTATTGTCACATGATAGTGATAATAACCGCGACCGACTGCTTAACGTGCTCTCCAAGGCACGTGGGTGAAACACCGCCAACTACCAACTCCGGGCTGACACTGCGACAGGAAAACCCAATACATAGCAATTTTTGCCCGACCCGAGAATCGAACCCGGGACCTCGTGATCTGCAGTAGAATACGCTAACCACTAGAAAAACGAGGCAGTTTATTAAGGAAAATATTAGACCTTAATTAAAAAATACTTAGGTACTAAAATGTACCTACCTAAGTTAATTTGAATGGGACGTGGCCAGAAGCTCAAAGTTTCTCGACGTAACGATGAAGAACAGTGAAACATTAACTAAGGTATTTCAAATCACGTAGCGTAAAGCTTGTTTCACTTTATACAGTTTGTTTTTACTTTAGAGAACAGACAGCCAACAGGGGTGGCTCCAAACATTTTAGCAAAGTAAAAGCTTACAAGACTGAGCACTTTTAAGCCCTATCTATTATATTAGAGAAAAGCTCAGAGTCACTCAGAGAGCGATGGAGAGAGCTATGCTCGGAGTTTCTCTACGCGATCAAATCAGAAATAAGGAGATCCGTAGAAGAACCAAAATCACCGACATAGCTCAACGGGTTGCGAAACTGAAGTGGCAATGGGCGGGGCACATAGTTCGGAGAACCGATGGACGTTGGGGTCCCAAGGTGCTTGGAGTGGCGACCTCGCACCGGGAAGCGCAGTGTTGGTAGACCCCCCACTATAGGTGGACCGACGACATCAAACGAGTCGCAGGGAGCCGCTGGATACAAGCGGCGCAAGACCGTGGCGTGTGGAAGTCCCTTCAAGAGACCTATGTCCAGCAGTGGACGTCCATTGGTTGATAACGACGACGACGAACGACGACGACGATTATATTATACTTACTAGATGATGCCCACGGCTTCGCCCGTGTGGTTTGTAAAAATCTCGTGGGAACTTTGATTTTCCAGAACAAAAAGTAGCCTATCTGTAGTAAGTAGTAACCCGTCCACAAAACGGAAAAATTCCGTGGGATCCTTACGATTTCGGAATGCAATTCCTTACAGCATCAGGGTTGAGGAGTTGGACATGTACCTACTCGAGGTCATTCAACAATAAAGTCTTTAATTGGTATCCCCAATATCAATTTAAATAACCAACAGTGCCTAAATCCCATTAGTGTTGGGGATCAGATCCCCTACAGCATCAGGATTGAGGAGTTGGAATCCAAATTTTTTGTAGGACAGTGTCGCAATGTTTCTCCATCGATTCAAAAAAAAATTACGCAAATCTGTTCAGAAATCTCGGAGATATTGGTGTACATAGGTAGAAAAACACAACTCCTCCTTTTTTGAAAGTCGGTTAAAAAAGTAGCCTATGTTACTCCCTGGTTAATTCTCTACTTGTATGTGAAAGTCCCATCAAAATCGGTTCAGCCGTTCCAAAGATTAGCCCGTTCAAACAGACAGACAGACAGACAGACAGACAGACAGACAGACAGTCAGACAGACAAAAATTTTAAAAACGTGTGATTCGGTTATAGTATCGTTCAAATAACCATATGAGCTTAATATGAGGTAGTTATTTCGATATTACAGACAGACACTTCAATTTTATTTATTAAAGTATAGATATGTATATTGCCTCATTAGCTTGCTTGTTTGGTTGCGGACCATGAGGTCCTGGGTTGGTGTCCCTGGTCGAATGGAAAAAAGAAAAGTTTCTGGGCTGGTTTCTGTCGAGCAATTTTCAGTTGCAACCCAGAATTCGGAAGTCAGCGGTGACACATTTTTTTTATTCAACCACAAGTTAGTCCTTGACTGCTATCTCACCTGATGGTAAGTGACGATACAGTATAAGATGGAAGCGGGCTAACTTGGAAGAGGTATGTGTACCCCTGATCGGTTTCTACACGGCATCGTACCGGAACGCTAAATCGCTTGGCGGCACGGCTTTGCCGGTAGGGTGGTAACCAGCCACGGCATAAGCCTCCCACCAGACCAGACCGGAGACAATTTAGAAATTATAAAATCCCAAACTGCCCCTGCCGGGAATCGAACCCAGGACCTCCCACTTATAAGACCACAGCGCTCACCACTGCGCCAGGGAGGTCGCCAAAATCAAAAAACACATGCCTCGGAGAGAATTGGCATCTCATCAGTCATCAGACTATGAGACTGAACGAATATAGAGAATGCCATTGTGTTTGCGCAAACATTGTGGCTAATTCTGTTGTACACAATTTCTAAACCTAAACTAAAATGACATTGCTAAATATATTCTTATCTCTTTCACAATGATACCTGCGGAAAAGGATAGCACTATTTTTAAACCTGTCAATTTAGTTTAGTTTTGTACAACAGAATTGGAAACATTGGTGCACTATAATACCTGTTGCGCATCAAGTATGCTTCGGGTAGTCCTCGCCTATACTGAGATTGGGCTACTGTCTCGTGGTCCCACTGGTTGACCCACCCAGTGGGTCCACGAGGAATTTCAATTCCTGTTGGTCCTACTGCTTAACTAGGGTGGGGCTATAAGGAATTGTGATTCCTGATGGTCCCACTCTGTTGCCAAACGCCTAATGATCGCCGTGGTCATTTGGTCGGGAAAGACATGATACATATACTGATAATAGCTGGCTTTGTTACTGGTGCTATAGTAATATTATTTTCTGATACAAATAATATTGCTTCATTGATTTCGATAACATTATTAAGTTATTTAAATAATTCAATATTAATTTAGCGTGCGAAAGCGTGGGCTAAGCAGCTAGTGGCGCCATCTGTTATGTGATTACTGAAACTAATTTAATAATCTAACCGCGCGAAGGTCACTTCTCGATTTATTCCGTAAATAAAATGTAGCGTATGTCACCCGGACCATTACAACGAATCAATAGATACCTCATTCATTAAAATCGGTCCAGTAGTTTAGGCGCTACGGTGGTATACACAGAATCTCATTCGAAAATCGGCCACAAACATACATGTACATACATACATACATACATACATATACTGCTAAAATTATAACCCTTCCTTTCGGCTTTGCCGTAGTCGGGTAATAAGAGCAAAAACTTTTTCTTTTCTTTCTTACAAAAAAAAGTTTTGCATTGGAGCTCAGTTCAGTTTATTCTTCAGTTTGTCAGATTGAAATTTTGTTAGTTAAAATTTTGTTTATTCAGAGTGCTTAGTCTAAGTTTGGAGCACTCCAAAACTTTGTAGTATACTATTGATCGATTTCAGAGTAAAATGGACCTAAAATGGCTTGCATTAAGGTTTGAGTTCGCCAATACATTCAGCATTCGAACACAGCGAGCGCCCCAAGCAGAAATGTTGTAAAATACATATTCGAACTATGGAATTACGACTTTAAAATAAGAGTGTTTGGGTTCAGTTTCTTAAAACGAGTGAGCAAACGAGTCGCAAAACTATTTATATGTGTAAAATCTTAGACTAACCGTACAGTTCATTTTATTCATCAGTTTGTCAGATTGAAATTTTGTTAGTTAAAATTTTGTTTCTTCAGTTGATAATATGAACTTTTAGATATATCACTGGAAAAATGTTGTTCTCAGGTGCGTGGAACTGGATTTCTGGAACGGGCGGACCGACGAGCCGGTTATCGTCCACGGGTACACGTTCGTGCCCGAGATCAGCGCCAAGGAGGTGCTGGAGGCTATAGCCGAGAGCGCCTTCAAGACGTCCGACTTCCCCGTCATACTGAGCTTCGAGAACCACTGCAACCCGCGGCAGCAGGCCAAGATCGCCAACTACTGCAGGGAGATATTCGGCGAAATGCTGCTCGATAAACCTCTGGACACACACCAGCTCGAACCGGGTAAGTTTGTGACACGAATATTTAAATCCTTGTCATAACAAGTATAAATTAAAAAAATTAAAAAACGCTCCGACATCCTTGCATCCATGTTGGATTTGAAATTTATCATAGTGACGTATTATACTAGACACACACACATGCACACACACGTCAAACTTATAACACCCGTTTTTTGCGTCGGGGGTTTAAAAAATACAAAAAAATTGTAAGTCTTGTGACAACAGCCAATGCTTGAAAATTAAATTTTCGACTTTCGATTTGTAGATTTTGAATTTGTAAAGTTCCGTTTACAAATTCAAAATCTACACCGTTTACAATAATGCAATTAATTCTACGTAAAGTTTCTATCTGCCGTAGTTTTAAAGTTGTAAATTCTTCCGTAAAGAGTAGGTACATAATCCTTGACAATCTTGGATTTCTACCAAATTGAACTATGTGTGTCTAAACTGTCTAAGCTGTATTAATTATTGCTAATCTTTGTGGTGATTGCTGAAACAATGTATTTCAGCTAATAGTCAGAGAGTGTGGCTAATTCTGTTGTACACAATCTCTAAACCTAAACTAAAATGACAGGGCTAAATATATTCTTTTCTCTTTCACAACGATACCTGCGGAAAAGGTTAGCACTATTTTTAAACCTGTCAATTTAGTTTCGTTTAGAGATTGTGTACAACAGAATTAGCCACACTCTCCGCCAATCAGAGGTACATGCGACCTTTATCAGGGTAACTGGGGATGAGGTGAAATTATAGTCATGCTAAAACCTGTCATCCATAAAAAATCTATTTTAAAGACTTTAAAGTGCAAAATAGAACGCGCTAATGTATGAGAAAGCCAATCTATTCCTGGAATCGACTTCGTAAAAGGCGCGACACTTCCAAGAATAGCGACAGCGTTCGTAATAACGCTGTTAAAAGCCTCATTTTCTTTGAACACTTGTATGCTTAGTCTCACATTGCAGAACTCGAAAACTTTACTAAATACTATTGATCGAATCACAATGACTTCAGAGTAAAATGGACCTAAAATGGCTTACATTAAGGTTTGAGTTCCCCAATGCGTTCAGCATTTGAAAACCAAGCGGAAATGTGGTAAAATAAATATTCGAACTATTGAATTACGACTTTAAAATAAGAGACTTTGGGTTCATTTTGTTCTGAAGTCATTGTGTGTCGACACTCGAATTTCGATCATCGTTGCCACTATGTACAAAAGTCGGCATAAGTGTGCTTAGTCTAAGATCGGAGCACTCGAAAACGAACTCGAAAACTATTGATCGAATCACAAGTGAATTCAGAGCAAAATGAACTCAAATACTCGTATTTTAAAGTCGTAATTCCATAGTTCGAATATGTATTTTACAACATTTCTGCTTGGGGCGCTCGTTGTGTTCGAATGCTGAATGTATTGGTGAACTCAAACCTTAATACAAGCCATTTTAGGTCTATTTTACTCTGAAATCGATCAATAGTTTTCGAGTTCGTTTTCGAGTGCTCCGATCTTAGACTAAGCACTAAGGTCTGATGTTATCGGCGTGTGATCTATCGCTGAGTCACGCGTCGTAAACAACGATACATTGTTTGTGAGGATATGGCGGGGCACATATTGGCTATTATCACCTTAATATGCTTCAACTAATTGCTTGAACAGCCATCTCAGCTTCTCTACGATCAGCTATGAAATGCTCGAATGCTTCCTCTCGAACGTCGGAACAACCCTTGAGAGTGTCAAATGTAATCTAAAGACTGGAAAAACATCATTTTTTGTCGGTCCTAAAATATACTGTAGGATAAAGTGACGCAGACGACACAATATGCAGCATGCTAAATTGCCGCATGTTGTTGCTTCAGCGCAAAGATATTTAAAAATTCCATATAAATAAGCAAACGCCCATGTTTTTTAACCCCCGACGCAAAACGACGGGGTGTTATAAGTTTGACGTGTCTGTGTGTGTGTGTGTCTGTTCCCCTGTGGCGCTCAAACGGGTGGACCGATTTTAATGCGGTTTTTTTTTGTTTGAAAGGTGAATTAGTCGAGAGTGTTGTTAGCTATGTTTGATGAAAATCGATCCAAGATGGCCGCCGCTACAAAATGGCGGATTACATATTTTTTCACAACTCCCTTAATATGGGTATCAAATGAAAGGGCTTGACTAGTAGAATAGCACTATGGAAATCCAAGATGGCCGCCGCCTCAAAATGGTGAATGTCGGGGGTTTTTTAATTTTTAATTTATACTTGTCTTTTAAAAAGTGTCGCGTATTCGTACGCCAGTGTGCGTCTGCGTAATAAAGAACGGCTATAATAATATTACCTACTTTGCACCTACCACATAATTTGATAATTTCCCAATTATCGTTTCAATTCTCAACATTTATTTTTTTTTCGAAAATATCTCAAACAAAAATTTTTAATGCAAAATTATAATGATGTTTTTACACTATGAAAATCCAATTGTATTCGCAATTTCCACCATTAGTTGAAGTTCAGTAATATTAAAGTAGGTTTTATTTTACTATTAAACAGGTTGGACGTGGAAATGCTATCACGGAAAAGTTAAAGCTCTTATCCACGATGTTTCCGCCGATGCATTTTCATCGCAACCCAACCGTAAACCATTGCACATTGCTCCATAAATCGCTGTATATGGATTGGACCGTAAATACCCTGTAATTATTGTGCTCGGTTCACTTTATTCCAATGGATATAGTAAATAAGTACGTTCTAGTGCTGAAATGGAACATAATTTTTCTCTATTACTAGATAGGTATTCAACATAATGATTATTCAATGATCCAGCTTATGTATAGTCTGTTCGTTTTCTTACGGTCGCCTTTTGTGTCTAGCCGCCTCCGCCGCGCGGTGTTTTGCCAAAGACACCGCCGTGACTTCAAAGCATGCCGCGCGGGATATACAGGCACAAGGGGTTTTGGCGTTTTATACCTACTCATATTTTTTCATTAAAATTCTCTTTCCTTTTTATATTTTTTTATACTCGTATTTTATTACAATATAACCATAAACATAAAATATAATATTCTCATGAACACGGCTCTTCTCTCAAAATGAGAAGGATTTTAACCATAGCCTACCACGCTAGCCAATTGTGGATTGGCAGACTATTCGGAGATTCTGTTAGAATAGAAAAAAAATTATAAAGAGAAAAAAAAGTAATAAAAATAAAAGCAGAATACTAAGAGCACCTGCGCCTGTACCGACACTAAGTTACCGAACGAACTATATATACAGTCTGTACGTATATACAGACTGTATGTATATACAGTCGACACTCGACGAGTCGACGAAGATTAGGTTAAAGTAACGATTCCTTCTAAGCTCTCACCACAAAAAATTCTGAACTAACTGAAAATTCATTGGACAATGATAGACTGAAGGCGCTCATTCGACCAAAAATTACGCACCCTTGGTTATTTAAACTCTTTTTTTGAACTCTTGGTAATTTGAAATTTTTCTCTGGTCCCATGAGTTTCAAATTATCGAGAATCGACTGTATTTGGATTATGAGTAATTTTACTCTTAATTAACATGCTAAGAATTAACGACGTGTTTACAGTCTTTATATATTACTAGTGTTGCGCTCGGTGCGCGAGCTGCAAGCAGCTCGCGTGCCTTGTAGTCTCTTCAATATTCGTAAAATAAAGAAATGGGAGGTCATACCAAATACCAGAATATTCTGGAGAGTCTCTTGAAAGATAGAAAGAAATATTGTTATCACGTTTCGTATCTTTTCTGAAAGGACACTAATCAGTTCTATGCATGCGTTTAGTGGAAAAAAAAGGATCTATACAAAAATGTTCTGGAGAGCCACTTGAAAATTAAAAAGAAATTTTGTATGAACACGAATTTTTTTTGCTCCGTAGCTATCTTTTTTTTACTGGCTCCCCAAAGGGACTAAGGTATTGAACATTTTTAGTTTCGGGACCATGCCTCTATGATTGATAGTTTTTGAGGGCCGTTAGGGTACTCTGGTAATTTTTCCACATTCACTACGTTTTGTATTTTTTGTGAAAAAATCTTAAAGTTTTATCTATACGTGTAGTGGGGGGAAAAAGTTTCATACAAAAATGTCCAGGAGAGCCTCTTGAAAAGAACCCAAAAAATTTGTATGGAGTAAAAATTTTTTTGTTCGGCGGCCATCTTTTTTTTACCGGTTCACCCAATGGCCCAAGGTCCTTAATAACATTTGTTTGGGACCATGCCTGTAAGACTGGTAGTTTTAGAGGACCCATGAGGTACTCTAGAAAATTTTCCACTTTCTTAACGTATCGTATTTTTCCTGAAAGGACACTCATGAGTTCTATATATGCGCTTGGTGGGGGGAAAAAAGTTCAATACAAAAATGGTCTGGAGAGCCTCATGAAATTTAAAAAAAAATTTGTATGGACACGAAATTTTTTTTTGTTTGGTACCTATCTTTTTTTTACTGGCTCACCAAAGGGCCCAAGGTCTTGAACATTTTCAGTTTCAGAACCATGCCTCTATGATTGATAGTTTTTGAGAGCCGTTGGGGTACTCTGGTAAATTTTCCACGTTCATGACGTGTTATAATTTCTTTGAAGGAAAACTCTAAAGATCTACGTAAATAAATAGTGATAAGAAAAAAGTTTCATACAAAAATGTTCAGGAGAGCCTTTTGAAAATTCAAAAAAAAAAAATTTTGTTGGGCGGCCATCTTTTTTTTGCCGGTTCACCAAATTGCCCAAGGTCTTTAACAACATTTGTTTGGGACCATTCCTGTATAACTGGTAATTTTAGAGGACCCATGAGGTACCCTGGTAATTTTCCCACATTAAACTACGTTTTGTATTTTTTGTGAAAAAACCTTTAAGTTTTATCTATACGTGTAGTGGGGGGAAAAAGTTTCATACAAAAATGTCCAGGAGAGCCTCTTGAAAAGAACCCAAAAAATTTGTATGGAGTAAAAATTTTTTTGTTCGGCGGCCATCTTTTTTTTACCGGTTCACCCAATGGCCCAAGGTCCTTAATAACATTTGTTTGGGACCATGCCTGTATGACTGGTAGTTTTAGAGGACCCATGAGGTACCCTGATAAATTTTCCACATTCATGAAGTTTCATAATTTTCCTGAAGGAAGACCCATAAGTTCTACGTATATAAATAGTAAGAGGAAAAAGTTCTATACAAAAATGTTCTGGAGAGCCTTTTGAAAATTTAAAAAAAATTTTGTATGGACACGAAATTTTTTTTGTTTGGTACCTATCTTTTTTTTACTGGCTCACCAAAGGGCCCAAGGTCTTGAACATTTTCAGTTTCAGAACTATGCCTCTATGATTGATAGTTTTTGAGAGCCGTTGGGGTACTCTGGTAAATTTTCCACGTTCATGACGTTTCATAATTTTCCTGAAGGAAGACCCATAAGTTCTACGCACATAAATAGTGAGGGGAAAAAAGTTCCATACAAAATTGTTCTGGAGAGCCTCTTGAAAATTAAGAAATTTTTGTATGGAGACGAAAATTTTTTTTGTTTGGTGGCCATATTTTTTTCACCGGTTCACCCAATTGCCCAAGGTGTTGAACATTTTTTGTTTGGTGATAGTACCTCTCCGACTGATAGTTTTCGAGATCCCTTAGGGTACTCTAGTCAGTTTTCCACGTCCAGCTCTCTCTATAATTTTGTAGACCTAAATTTTTTGAATTCTACACACACGGAAAGTATGGTGAAAAAGTCCCATACAAAATTGTTCAGGAGAGGTGATCAATACGTAACTTCAAGTAGCTTTATATATATAACTAGTAGGGCGCTTGGCTGCGCGGCCCGCTAAAGCGGACCGCGAGGATTTCAGTATTATTTTTGTTTTAGCAGCCTCCACCTTCTTCTATCATTTTCAGCATCTTTAACCCTGGCCGTGCTCCTCATCCATCTTCCAATCCCTCGATCATCATCACTCTCCAAATTTTTTTCTCCGAATCATTTGCCAGAAGGAGAGTTCTTCCATAAAAACAAATTTTGAAAAGGAACCGTATTAAAGTCTTGTATAGTTTCCCAACTTATAGTCTCTTCAATATTCGCCATTATATATTTTGTGTGAAAAAATAAATTCCGCCATCTTGATTTTTTTTCTGTTCGTCAAGTATACCTTCAGGTCTTGATAATCTTTTGCTAAGAAACCACTCTTCCGTCTTTTATACTTGATGAGATAGACACCGACGAAATTTGTATAGCCGCCATCTTGAATCCGCCATTTTGGGTTTTATTTAGCTCAGTGCCAATTGGATGAGTTTTTGAGTAATTTTTGTTTGAGCCTATCTACCTATCTACAATACCCTGCCCGGGCTCCTCATCCATCTTCCAAACCCTCAATCATCATGTCTTTCCATATTTTTCTTTGAGAGTTCTCCAAAGAATCGCATCAAAGCCTTGCATAGTTTACAACTTGTAGTCTCTTCAATATTCGCCATACATTTTCTATGGAAAAATAAATTCCGCCATTTTGATTTTTTTTTCAATTCATCAAGTAGACCTTTGGATCCTCATCATCTTTTGCGAAGAAACCACTCTTCCATCTTTTATACCCTCCGAGATGGAGACCGATGAAATTTGTATGGCGGCCATCTTTTTTTCGCCATTTTGAATTTTTTTTCAGCTAACTGCCAATTGAATGACGTTTCGAGTGACATTTGTTCGAGCACCCCCCACCTATCTTCAATACCCTAAGTGTGCTGCTCACCTGTCTCCGAAATCCTCAATCATCAGCTCTCTCCATATTTTTGTTCCGAATGAATTTTTGTCCTCTATACGAAACCATTAGTGAAAAAAAAAATTTTCATACAAAATTATACAGGAGGGGTGATCAATCAGTGAGTCAGTCAATGAATCAGCACGAGCAGCTATATATATATTAACTAGTAGGGCGCTTGGCTGCGCGGCCCGCTAAAGCGGACCGCGGGGATTTCAGTATTATTTTTGTTTTAGCAGCCTCCACCTTCTTCTATCATTTTCAGCATCTTTAACCCTGGCCGTGCTCCTCATCCATCTTCCAAACTCTCGATCATCATCACTCTCCAAATTTTTTTCTCCGAATCATTTGCCAGCAGGAGAGTTCTTCCATAAAAACAAATTTTGAAAAGGAACCGTAATAAAGTCTTGTATAGTTTCCCAACTTATAGTCTCTTCAATATTCGCCATATACATATTTTGTGTGAAAAAAATAAATTCCGCCATCTTGATTTTTTTTCTCTTCATCAAGTAGATCTTTAGGTCTTGATCATCTTTTTCCCAAAAACCACTCTTCCATCTTTTATGCTTGGTGAAATAGACACCGACGAAATTTGTATAGCCGCCGTCTTGAATCCGCCATTTTGTTTTTTTTTCAGCTCAGTGCCAATTGGGTGATGTTTTGAGTAATTTTTGTTTGAGCAGCCCCCATCCATCTACAACACCCTGCCCGGGCTCCTCATCCATCTTCCAAACCCTCAATCATCATGTCTTCCCATATTTTTCTTTGAGAGTTCTCCAAAGAACCGCATCAAAGCCTTGCATAATTTACAACTTATAGTCTCTTCAATATTCGCCATACATTTTCTATGGAAAAATAAATTCCGCCATTTTGAATTTTTTTCTATTCATCGAGTAGACCTTTCGATCCTGATCATCTTTTGTGAAGAAACCACTCTTCCATCTTTTATACCCTCCGAGATGGATACCCTTGAAATTTGTATGGCGGCCATCTTTTTTTCGCCATTTTGAATTTTTTTTCAACTCACTGCCAATTGGATGAAGTTTTGAGTGACATTTGCTCGAGCACCTCCCACCTATCTTCAATACCTTAAGCATGCCATTCGCTCGTCTCTGAAATCCTCAATCATCAGCTCTCTCCATATTTTTGTTCCGAATGAATTTTTGTCCTCTATACGAAACCATTAGTGAAAAAAAAATTTTTCATACAAAATTTTACAGGAGGGGTGATCAATCAGTGAGTCAGTCAATGAATCAGCACGAGCAGCTATATATATATTAACTAGTTGCTCGGTGCGCGAGCTGCTAAAGCAGCTCGCGGGGACGTTCGACATTATATAACAATATGGGACTGCACCCTATAATTTCGGAGATATAAGCATTTAAAAATCTGACCACGTGAACATATAGACATAGCGAAAATAAGAAGTTTGAGCACCAACAACATGGGGCTGCACCCTATAGTTTCGGAGATATAAGCTTTGAAAAATATGACCACGTAAACAAACAGACATCGCGAAAATAAGAAGTTTGAGTACCAACAACATGGGGCTGCACCCTATAGTTTCGGAGATATAAGCTTTGAAAAATATGACCACGTGAACACATACATAGACTTCGCGAAAATAAGAAGTATGAGCACCAACAACATGGGGCTGCACCCTATAGTTTCGGAGATATAAGCTTTGAAAAATATGACCACGTAAACAAACAGACATCGCGAAAATAAGAAGTTTGAGTACCAACAACATGGGGCTGCACCCTATAGTTTTGAAAATATAAGCTTTTAAAAATCTGACTACGTAATGACACAGCCATCGCAAAAATAAGAAGTTTGAGCACAAACAACATGGGGCTGCACCCTATAGTTTCGGAGATATAAGCTTTTAAAAATTTAATCACGTTGGCATACAAACATCGCAAAAATAAGAATTTTGCGTACCAACAACATGGAACTGCACCCTATAGTTTCGGAGATATAAGCTTTTTAAAATCTGACCACGTGCGCACATAAACATCGCTAAAATAAGAAGTTTGAGTACCAACAACATGGAGCTGCACCCTATAGTTTCGGAGATATAAGCTTTTAAAAATTTTATCACGTGAACATATAGACATCGCGAAAATAAGAAGTTTGAGCACCAACAACATGGGGCTGCACTTTATACTTCCGTAGATATAAGCTTTTAAGAATTTGATCACGTAAGTACATAGACATCGCAAAAATAAGATATCTAAGTACCAACAACATGGAGCTGCACTCTATAGTTTCGGAGATATTATAAGCTTTTAAGAATTTGATCACGTGAGCATACAGACATCGCAAAAATAAAAATTTTGCGTACCTACCAACAACATGGGGCTGTACCCTATAGTTTCGGAGATATAAGCTTTTAAAAATCTGACCACGTGAGCATATAGACATCGCGTAAATAAGAAGTTTGAGTAGTAACAACATGGAGCTGCACCCTTTAGTTTCGGAGATATAGGCTTTCAAAAATCTGACCACGTAAGTAAACAAACATCGCGAAAATAAGAAGTTCGAGTACCAACAACATGGGGCTGCATCCTATAATTTTGAAGACATAAGGTTTTAAAAATCTGACCACGTGAGCATATAGACATCGCGAAAATAAGAAGTTTGAGTACCAACAACATGGGGCTGCACCCTATAGTTTCGGAGATATCAGCTTTGAAAAATCTGACCACGTAACCAAACAGACATCGCGAAAATTAGAAGTTTGAGTACCAACAACATGGGGCTGCACCCTATAGTTTTGAAAATACATATAAGCTTTTAAAACTTTGACTACGTAATCACACAGCCATCGCAAAAATAAGAAGTTTAAGCACCAACAACATGGGGCTGCACCCTATAGTTTCGGAGATATAAGCTTTGAAAAATCTGACCACGTAAGGAAACAGACATACCGTGAAAATAATAAGTTTGAGTACTAACATCATGAGGGCTGCACCCTATAATTTTGGAGACATAAGGTTTTAAAAATCTGACCACGTGAGCATATAGACATCGCGAAAATAAGAAGTTTGAGTACCAACAACATGGGGCTGCATCCTATAGTTTCGGAAATATCAGCTTTGAAAAATCAGACCACGTAAGCAAACAGACATCGCAAAAATAAGAAGTTTGAGTACCAACAACATGGGGCTGCACCCTATAATTTTGGAGATATAAGCTTTTAAAAATCTGACTACGTGGGCTTATCGACATCGCGGAAATAAGAAGTTTGAGTACTAACAACATGGGGCTGTACCCTATAGTTTCGGAGATATAAGCTATTAAAAATCTGACTACGTGAACGTATAGACATCGCGAAAATAAGAAGTTTGAGTACCA
Organism: Melanargia galathea; assembly: GCA_920104075.1. NCBI lineage: Eukaryota > Metazoa > Arthropoda > Insecta > Lepidoptera > Nymphalidae > Melanargia > Melanargia galathea. The sequence goes on along the minus strand of OV049867.1, from coordinate 19,221,996 downwards.
ACAACATGCAGCTGCACCCTTTAGTTTCGGAGATATTCACCCGTCTCCGAAATCCTCAATCATCAGCTCTCTCCACATTTTTTCTCCGAATAAATTTTATCTTCTATGTGAAACCATTTGTGAAAAAAAAAATTCTTACTAAATTTTACAGGAGGAAATTTGTAGGAAAAATCTCGAAAACTACCCCAAATGTGGCAACACTTTTTACATTACTCGACATTGCCGGAAATCAAAATTTTCAAAAACACCGAACAACAATATAAAATGGCCGCCAACTCGTTTTACAGAAACATTTCACATAGTTTTATAATATTTCCATTGAGTACGGGATATACCGCTTTTGATGAAATTCAAAATTTTACATCTCGCTCGCATCCAGACGAAATGATTGCCCCTGAGAAAGACCATGTCAAGAAAATCTCTTTTTCTTTGATAAATTCCAGTGTTGCCAGTCCTCGATGACAAAAATACCCAAATCTCATTTGTACAAGTAAAATACGTGTTCGCTCATATCGGATTTTGCAAAAAGTCCGTATTTCGATTTTTTAATTTTTGGGGTAAATCTTGAAATTTCCCCAAAAATGGGGTATTTTTTTGCACCAATCTATACTTCGAATCTATACATACAATCACTTCATAGAAGTCGAAACCCTCCGATGTTGGCAACTGTAAGAAATTTGAATTTTAAAATTGGGTTTCTTCGTACCTCAAAACGAATGGCCGCAACGACAGCCGCCATCTTGAATTTTACTTTTTTTCACATTTTCTATGAATCGTCTACTAATTTCTTCAATAATTGCGAGTTGTAACGAAATCGGTTGGAAAACAAAAAAGTTACATAAATCACGGCGGCCGCCATCTTGTTTTTTCAATTTTTTCCACATTTTCTATGAATTGTCTACTAATTTCTTCAATAGTTGAGAGTTGTAATGAAATCGGTTGAAAAACAAAAAAGTTACAAAAATCACGTCAGTCGCCATCTTGTTTTTCTGAAATGTCATAATTTTTCCCTGCTCCCTCACTTAAACTTAACATGTCTTCCCATATTTTACTTGAGTTCTCCAAAGAATCAAAGCCTTGCATACTCAATATTCGCCATACATTTTCTATGGAAAAATAAATTCCGCCATTTTGAATTTTTTTTCTATTCATCAAGTAGACCTTCGGATCCTGATCATCTTTAGCTAAAAAAACACTCTTCCATCTTTTATACCCTTCGAGATGGACACCGACGAAATTTGTATAGCGGCCATCTTTTTTTCGCCATTTTGAATTTTTTTTCAGCTCGCTCCCAATTGGACCATGTTATGAATGACATTTGCTCGAGCACCCCTTACCTATCTTTAATACCTTCAGCGTGCCCTTCACCCGTCGCCGAAACCATCATCAGCTCTCTCCATATTTTTCGTAAAATAATTTTTTGTCTTCTATGTGACATCATTTGCGAAAAAAAATATTTTCATACAAAATTTTACAGAAGGAAATTTTTGGGGAAATCTCGAAAACTACCCTAAATGTGGCAACATTGTGTATATACCTCGATACTGCCAGTCGAGTTGCACAATCGATTCATACATGTCAACTTTCTAAAATGTTGCCAACTGCCTCAAAAACATGATCAAAATTTTCAAAAACACTCAACAACAATACAAAATGGCCGCTAACTCCTTTTATAGAAATAATTCACATAGTTTTATAATTTTACCATTAACTACAGGATATACCGCTCCTGATGACGTTTAAATGTTCCATCTCGCTCGCACCCAGGCGAAAATCACTTTTTCTTTGATAAATTCCAGTGTTGCGAGTGCCCGACGACAAAAATACCCAAATGTCATTTGTACAAGTAAAACACGTGGTCGCTCATACTCGGATTTTGCAAAAAGTCCGTACTTCGATTTTTTAATTTTTGGGGTAAATGTTGAAATTTCCCCAAAAGTGGGGTATTATTTTAATCACTAATTTATACCTCGAGTCTATGCAAACAATCGCTTCATAGAATTCGAAACGCTCCGATGTTGCCAACTGTGAGAAATTTGAATTTTAAAATTGCGTTTTTTTCGTACCTCCAACCGAATGGCCGCCACGACAGCCGCCATCTTGAATTTTTAAAAACCACTCACGTTCTGTCAAAATTAAGGGTAATTGTAGGCGAAAACAGAAAAAAATATTATCGTCAATTACCCCGTTTCGGTGCTGTGGTGCCGCGGTTCGGGGTTGAAAAATCGAAAATTTGAAAGACTACAGCTAAGCCGCCATCTTGTTTTTTAAATTTTTTCTACTTTTTCTATTAATCGTTTCCTAATTTCTTCTAGAATTGCGAGTTTTAACGAAATTGGTAGGAAAAAAAAATGTTACAAAAATCACGTCGGCCGCCATCTTGTTTTTGTTTGAGCAGCCCTTTTCTATCTACAATACCCTTCCCGGGCTGCCTAACCATCTTACTAACCCTCAATCATCATGTCTTCCAATATTTTTCTGTGAGAATTCTTTGAAGAACCGCATCAAAGGCAATTCAATATTCACCATACATTTTCTATGAAAAAATGAATTCCGCCATTTTGAATTTTTTTTTCATTCATCAAGTAGACCTTCGGATTTTGATCATCTTTTGCTAAGAAACCACTCTTCCATCTTTTATACGCTCCGAGATGGATAACGATGAAATTTGTATGGCGGCCATCTTTTTTACGCCATTTTGAATTTTTTTTCAGTTCACTCCCAATTGGACGACGTTTCGAATGACATTTGCTCGAGCACCCCCCACCTATCTTCAATACTTTCAGCGTGCCCTTCACCCGTCTCCGAAACCCTCAATCATCAGCTCTCTCCATATTTTTTTCGGAATAAAGTTTTGTCTTCTTTGTGAAACCATAAGTGAAAAAAAAAATTTTCATACAAAATTTTACAGGAGGAAATTTTTGGGGAAATCTCAAAAACTACCCTAAATGTGGCAACACTGTGTACATACCTCGATACTGCCGGTCGAGTTGCACAATCGCTTCATACATATTAACTTTCTAAAATGTTGCCTACTGCCTCAAAAACATGATCAAAATTTTCAAAAACACCCAACAACAATACAAAATGGCCGCCAACTCGTTTTATAGAAACAATTCACATAGTTTTATAATTTTTTTAATAAGTACCGGATATACCGCTCCTGATGACTTTTACATGTTCCATCTCACTCGCACCCAGGCGAAATGATTGCCCCTGAAAAAAGACCATGTCGCGAAAATCACTTTTTCTTTGATAAATTCCAGTGTTGCCAGTCTCTGGTGTCAAAAATACCCAAATGTCGTTTGTACAAGCATAATACGTAGTCGCTCATACTCGGATTTTGCAAAAAGTCCGTATTTCGATTTTTTAATTTTTGGGGTAAATCTTGAAATTTCCCCAAAAGTGAGGTATTTTTTTACCACCAATTTATACCTCAAATCTATACATACAATCGCTTCATAGAAGTCGAAACGCTCCGATGTTGCCAACCGTGAGAAAATTTAATTTTAAAATTGCGTTTTTTCGTACCTCAAACCAAATGGCCGTCACAACAGCCGCCATCTTGAATTTTTAAAAACCACTCCCGTTCTGTCAAAATACAGGATAGTTGTAAGCGGAAACAATAAAAAAATATTATCCTCAATTACCCCGTTTCGGAGCTGTGGTGCCGCGGTTTGGGGTCGAAAAATCAAAAATTTTAAAAATCTAAATCTCGGCCGCCATCTTGTTTTTTCAATTTTTTCCACTTTTTCTGTTAATTGTTTACTAATTTCTTCAATAATTGCGAATTTTAATGAAATCGGTTGGAAAACAAAAAAGTTACAAAAATCACGTCGGCCGCCATCTTGTTTTTCTGAAATGTCATAATTTTTCCCTACTCGACTCCCCCATCCAAACACATCTCCCATACATGATTATATCGTTTTCTGTCTCTTTCTAGGAGAACAATTATGTCAATGAGTGAGTGAGTGAGTGAGTGGTAATTGAGCTATATATAGTATAACTAGTTGCTCGGTGCGCGAGCTGCTAAAGCAGCTCGCGGGGACGTTCGACATTATATAACAACACGTAATCACACAGCCATCGCAAAAATAAGAAGTTTAAGCACCAACAACATGGGGCTGCACCCTATAATTTCGAAGATATTATAAGCATTTAAAAATTTGATCACGTCAGCACATAGACATCGTAAAAATAAGAAGTTTGAGTAATAATAACATAAGGTTGCACCCTATAGTTTCGGAGATATATGCTTTTAAAAATCTGATCACGTGAACATCTAGACATTGCGAAAGTAAGTTTGAGTACCAACAACATGGGGCTCGACCGTATAGTTCCGTAGATATAAGCTTTTAAAAATCTGACCACGTAAACACACAGACATCGTGAAAATAAAAATTTTGCGTACCAACAACATGGGGCTGCACGCTATAGTTTTGGAGATATAAGCTTTTAAAAATCTGACCATGTGAGCATATAGACATCGCGAAAATTTGAGTACCAACAACATGGGGCTGCACCCTATAGTTTCGGAGATATAAGCTTTTAAAAATCTGACTACTTAAGCATACAGACATCGCGAAAATAAGAAGTTTGAGTACCAACAACATGGAGCTGCACCCTATAGTTTCGGAGATATAAGCTTTTAAAAATCTGACCACGTAAGCATACAGACATCGCGAAAATAAGAAGTTTGAGTACCAACAACATGGAGCTGCACCCTATAGTTTCGGAGATATAAGCTTTTAAAAATCTGACCACGTGAGCATAAAGACGAAGATAAGAAGTTTGAGTACCAACAACATGGGGCTGCACAGTACCCTTCTGTATCCTTCACTTGTCTCCAAAATCCTCAATCATCAGCTCTCGCCATATTTTTTCTCCGAATGAATTTTTGTCTTCTCTGTGAAACCATTTGTGAAAAAAAAATTCATATAAAATTTTACAGGAGGAAATTTTTGGGGAAATCTCGAAAAGTCCCTGGTCGGTCCTTAGTCGGTCCCTAGTCGGTCCCTAGTAGGTCCCTAGTCGGTCCTTAGTCGGTCCCTAGTCGGTCCATAGTCGGTCCCTAGTCGGTCCATAGTCAGTCCGTAGTCGGTCCCTAGTCGGTCCGTAGTGGGTCCGTAGTCGGTCCCTAGTCGGTCCATAGTCGGTCTATAGTCGGTCCGTAGTCGGTCCCTAGTCGGTCCGTAGTCGGTCCCTAGTCGGTCTCTAGTCGGTCCCTAGTCGGTCCCTAGTCGGTCTCTAGTTGGTCTGTAGTTAGTCTCTAGTCGGTCCGTAGTCGGTCCGTAGTCGGTCCCTAGTCGGTCCGTATTCAGTCCCTAGTCGGTCCGTTGTTGGTCCGTAGTCGGTCCGTAGTCGGTCCGTAGTCGGTCCCTAGTCGGTCCGTAGTCGGTCCCTAGTCGGTCCCTAGTCGGTCCTTAGTCGGTCTCTAGTCGGTCCGTATTCAGTCCCTAGTCGGTCCCTAGTCGGTCCGTAGTCGGTCCGTTGTTGGTCCGTAGTCGGTCCCTAGTCGGTCCGTAGTCGGTCCGTAGTTGGTCCCTAGTCGGTCCCTAGTCGGTCCCTAGTCGGTTCCTAGTCGGTCCCTAGTCGGTCCCTGGTCGGTCCCTAGTCGATCCCTAGTCAGTCCCTAGTCGGTCCCTAGTCGGTCCGTAGTCGTTCCGTAGGCGGTCCCTAGTCGGTCCTTAGTCGGTTCCTAGTAGGTCCCTAGTCGGTCCCTAGTCGGTCCGTAGTCGTTCCGTAGGCGGTCTCTAGTCGGTCCGTAGTCGGTCCGTAGTCGGTCCCTAGTCGGTCCGTAGTCGGTCCGTAGTTGGTCCCTAGTCGGTCCCTAGTCGGTCCGTAGTCGGTCCGTAGTCGGTCCGTAGTTGGTCCCTAGTCGGTCCCTAGTCGGTTCCTAGTCGGTCCCTAGTCGGTCCCTAGTCGGTCCCTAGTCGGTTCCTAGTCGGTCCCTAGTCGGTTCCTAGTCGGTCCCTAGTCGGTCCGTAGTCGTTCCGTAGGCGGTCTCTAGTCGGTCCGTAGTCGGTCCGTAGTCGGTCCCTAGTCGGTCCGTAGTCGGTCCGTAGTCAGTCCGTAGTCGGTCCCTAGTCGGTCTCTAGTCGGTCCGTATTCAGTCCCTAGTCGGTCCCTAGTCGGTCCGTAGTCGGTCCGTTGTCGGTCCGTAGTCGGTCCGTAGTCGGTCCGTAGTCGGTCCGTAGTCGGTCCCTAGTCGGTCCCTAGTCGGTCCCTAGTCGGTTCCTAGTCGGTTCCTAGTCAGTCCATAGTCGGTCCCTAGTCGGTCTCTAGTCAGTCCGTAGTCGGTCCGTAGTCGGTCCCTACTCGGTCCCTAGTCGGTCCGTAGTTGGTCCCTAGTCGGTCCCTAGTCGGTCCCTAGTCGGTCCCTAGTCGGTCCATAGTCAGTCCGTAGTCGGTCCCTAGTCGGTCCGTAGTGGGTCCCTAGTCGGTCTCTAGTTGGTCCGTAATTGTTTTGTAGTTAGTCTCTAGTCGGTCCGTAGTCGGTCCCTAGTCGGTCTCTAGTCGGTCCGTATTCAGTCCCTAGTCGGTCCCTAGTCGGTCCGTAGTCGGTCCGTTGTCGGTCCGTAGTCGGTCCCTAGTCGGTCCTTAGTCGGTCCCTAGTCGGTCCCTAGTCGGTTCCTAGTCGGTTCCTAGTCGGTTCCTAGTCAGTCCATAGTCGGTCCCTAGTCGGTCTCTAGTCAGTCCGTAGTCGGTCCGTAGTCGGTCCCTACTCGGTCCCTAGTCGGTCCGTAGTTGGTCCCTAGTCGGTCCCTAGTCGGTCCCTAGTCGGTCCATAGTCGGTCCCTAGTCGGTCCGTAGTGGGTCCGTAGTCGGTCCCTAGTCGGTCCGTAGTCGGTCTATAGTCGGTCCGTAGTCGGTCCGTAGTCGGTCCGTAGTCGGTCCCTAGTCGGTCCCTAGTCGGTCCTTAGTCGGTCCCTAGTCGGTCCATAGTCGGTCCCTAGTCGGTCTCTAGTCGGTCCGTAGTCGGTCCGTAGTTGGTCCCTAGTCGGTCCCTAGTCGGTCCCTAGTCGGTTCCTAGTCGATCCCTAGTCAGTCCCTAGTCGATCCCTAGTCAGTCCTCCATTTTGAATTTTTTTTCTTGTGATCAGGATCCGAAGGTCCTGATCATCTTTTGATAAGAAACCACTCTTCCATCTCTTATACCCTTTGAGATGGACACTGATGAAATTTGTATGGCGGCCATCTTTTTTCCGCCATTTTGAATATTTTTCCAGCTCGCTGCCAATTGGAAGCCGTTTCGAGTGACATTTGCTCGAGCACCTCCCACCTATCTTCAATGCCTTAAGCGTGCCCTTCACCCGTCTCCGAGTTCCTCAATCATCAGCTCTATCCATATTTTTGTCTTTTTTGTGAAACCATTTGTGAAAAAAAAAATTCATACAAAATTTTACCGTAGAAAATTTTTGGGGAAAATCTTGTAAACTACCCCGAAAGTGGCAACACTGTTTACATTTATCGATACTGCCGGTTAAGTTACACAGTCGATTCATACATTTCAACTTTCCAAAATGTTGCCAACTGCCTCAAAAACATGTTCAAAATCAATTCCAAAACAAATAAAATACAAAATGGCCGTCAACTCATTTTACAGATTTATTTTAGAAAGTTGAATAATTTTTCCATTAAGTACAGGAGATACCGCTCCTGATAACGTTTCAAATTTTCATCTCGCTCGCACACAGGCGAAATGATCACCCCTGAAAAAAGACCGTATCGCGAAAACCACTTTTTCAGTGTTGCTTGTCCCTGGCGATAAAAATATCCAAATTTCGTTTGTACAAGTAAAAACGTAGTTGCTCATACTCGGATTTTGCAAAAAGTTCGTATTTCGTTTTTTTAATTTTTGGGGTAGATCTTGAAATTTCCCCAAAAATGGGGTATTTTTTTCACCAATCTATACTTCAAGTCTGTACATACAATAGCTTCATAGAAGTAAAAACGCTCCGATGTTGTCAACTGTGAGTAATTTGAATTTTAAAATTGCGTTTTTTCGTACCTCAAACTGAATGACCGCCACGACAGCCGCCATCTTGAATATTTAAAAACCACTCCCGATCTGTCAAAATACAGGATAATTGTAGACGGAAACAGGAAAAAAATATTATCCTCAACTAACCCGTTTCGGTGCTGTGGCGCCGCGGTTGGGGGTCGAAAAATCAATAATTTGAAAGACTACAGCTAAGCCGCCATCTTGTTTTTACAATTTTTTCTACTTTTTTTGTTACTTGTTTACTAATTTCTTCAATAGCTGCGAGTTTTAACGAAATTGGTTTAAAAACAAAAAGTTACATAAATTACGTTGGCCGCCATCTTGTTTTTGTTTGAACAGCCCTTTTCTATCTACAATACCCTTCCCGGGCTCCCCAAACATCTTTCTAACCCTCAATCATCATGTCTTCGAATATTTTTCTTTGAGAATTCTCTGAAGAACCGCATCAAAGGCAATTCAATATTCACCATACATTTTCTATGAAAAAATAAACTCCGCCATTTTGAATTTTTTTTTCCATTCATCAAGTAGACCTTCGGATTTTGATCATCTTTTGCTAAGAAACCACTCTTCCATCTTTTATACCCTCCGAGATGGATACCGATGAAATTTGTATGGCGGCCATCTTTTTTTCGCCATTTTGAATTTTTTTTCAGTTCACTCCCAATTGGACGACGTTTCGAATGACATTTGCTCGAGCACCCCCCAACTATCTTCAATACCTTCAGCGTGCCCTTCACCCGTCTCCGAAACCCTCAATCATCAGCTCTCTCCATATTTTTTTCTGAATAAATTTTTGTCTTCTTTGTGAAACCATAAGTGAAAAAAAAATTTTTCATACAAAATTTTACAGGAGGAAATTTTTGGGGAAATCTCGAAAACTACCCTAAATGTGGCAACACTGTGTACATACCTCGATACTGCCGGTTGAGTTGCACAATCGATTCATACATGTCAACTTTCTAAAATGTTGCCAACTGCCTCAAAAACATGATCAAAATTTTCAAAAACACCCAACATCAATACAAAATGGCCGCCAACTCGTTTTATAGAAACAATTCACATAGTTTTATAATTTTTACAATAAGTGCAGGATATACCGCTCCCGATGACGTTTACATGTTCCATCTCGCTCGCACCCAGGCGAAATGATTGTCCCTGAAAAAAGACCATGTCGCGAAAATCACTTTTTCTTTGATAAATTCCAGTGTTGCCAGTCCCCGACGACAAAATTACCCAAATGTCATTTGTACAAGCAAAACACGTAGTCGCTCATACTCGCATTTCGCACAAAATCCGTATTTCGATTTTTTAATTTTTGGGGTAAATCTTGAAATTTCCCCAAAAGTGGGGTATTTTTTTTATCACCAATTTATACCACGAGTCTATACATACAATCGCTTCATAGAAGTCGAAACGCTCCGATGTTTCCAACTGTGAGAAATTTGAAATTTAAAATTGCGTTTTTTCGTACCTCAAACCGAATGGCCGCCACGACAGCCGCCATCTTGAATTTTTAAAAACCACTCTCGTTCTGTCAAAATTAAGGGTACTTGTAAGCGGAAACAAGAAAAAAAATTATCCTCAATTACCCCGTTTCGGAGCTGTGGTGCCGCGGTTTGGGGTCGAAAAATCAAAAATTTTAAAAATCTAAATCTCGGCCGCCATCTTGTTTTTCCAGTTTTTTCCACTTTTTCTAATAATTATTTACTAATTTCTTGAAAACCTGCGAGTTTTAACGAAATCGGTTGAAAAACAAAAAAGTTACATAAATCACGTCAGCCGCCATCTTGTTTTTCTGAAATGTCATAATTTTTCCCTACTCGAATCCCCCATCCGAACACATCTCCCATACATGATTATATCGTTTTCTGTCTCTTTCTAGGAGAACAATTATGTCAATGAGTGAGTGAGTGAGTGAGTGGTAATTGAGCTATATATATTATAACTAGTTGCTCGGTGCGCGAGCTGCTAAAGCAGCTCGCGGGGGGGCTTTCGACATTTGATATTCATCTTCCAAACCCTCAATCATCATGTCTGCCCATATTTTACTTGAGAGTTCTCCAAAGAACCGAATCAAAGCCTTGCATAGTCAATATTCGCCATACATTTTCTATGGAAAAATAAACTCTGCCATTTTGAATTTTTTTTCCATTCATCAAGTAGACTTTCGGATTTTGATCATCTTTTGCTAAGAAACCACTCTTCCATCTTTTATACCCTCCGAGATGGATACCGATGAAATTTGTATGGCCGCCATCTTTTTTTCGCCATTCTGAATTTTTTTTCAGTTCACTCCCTATTGGACGACGTTTCGAATGACATTTGCTCGAGCACCCCCCCTATCTTCAATACCTTAAGCGTGCCCTTCACCCGTCTCCGAAACCCTCAATCATCAGCTCTCTCCATATTTCTTTCTGAATAAATTTTTGTCTTTGTGAAACCATTAGTGAAAAAAAAAACTTTCATACAAAATTTTACAGGAGGAAATTTTTGGGGAAATCTCAAAAAGTCCCCGGTTGGTCCTTAGTTGGTCCCTAGTCGGTCGCTAGTCGGTCCCTAGTCGGTCCCTGGTCGGTCCGTAGTCGGTCCGTAGTCGGTCCCTAGTCGGTCTGTAGTCGGTCCCTAGTCGGTCCTTTGTCGGTCCCTAGTCGGTCCATTGTCAGTCCCTAGTCGGTCTCTAGTCGGTCCATAGTCGGTCCGTAGTCGATCCGTAGTCGGTCCTTTGTCGGTCCCTAGTCGGTCCATTGTCAGTCCCTAGTCGGTCTCTAGTCGGTCCGTAGTCGGTCCGTAGTCGGTCCGTAGTCAGTCCGTAGTCGGTCCCTAGTCGGACCGTAGTCGGTCCCTAGTCAGTCCGTAGTCGGTCCCTAGTCGGTCCCTAGTCGCTCCGTAGTTGGTCCCTAGTCGGTCCCTAGTCAATCCGTAGTCGGTCCCTAGTCGGTCTCTAGTCGGTCCATAGTCGGTCCCTAGTCGGTCCCTAGTCGGTCTGTAGTTGGTCAGTAGTCGGTCCCTAGTCGGTCTCTAGTCGGTCCGTAGTCGGTCCGTAGTCGGTCCCTAGTTGGTCTCTAGTCGGTCCGTAGTCGGTCCGTAGTCAGTCCGTAGTCGGTCCCTAGTCGGACCGTAGTCGGTCCCTAGTCGGTCCGTAGTCGGTCCGTAGTTGGTCCCTAGTCGGTCTACCTAACTCGGTCCGTAGTAGGTCCGTAGTCGGTCTCTAGTCGGTCCGTAGTCGGTCCGTAGTCGGTCCCTAGTCGGTCCGTAGTCGGTCCCTAGTCGGTCTCTAGTCGGTCCGTAGGCGGTCCGTAGTCGGTCCCTTGTCAGCCTCTAGTCGGTCCGTAGTCGGTCCCTAGTCGGTCTCTAATTGGTCCGTAGTCGGTCCCTAGTCGGTCTCTAGTCGGTCCGTAGTCGGTCCGTAGTCGGTCCCTAGTCGGTCCCTAGTCGGTCCGTAGTCGGTCCCTAGTCTGTCCCTAGTCGGTCCGTAGTCGGTCCCTAGTCGGTCTCTAGTCGGTCCGTAGTCGGTCCATAGTCGGTCCGTAGTTGGTCCGTAGTCGGTCCCTAGTCGGTCTCTAGTCGGTCCGTAGTCGGTCCGTAGTCGGTCCGTAGTTGGTCCCTAGTCGGTCCCTAGTCGATCCGAAATAAATTCCTCCATTTTGAATTTTTTTTTTTCTAGTGATCAGGATCCGAAGGTCCTGATCATCTTTTGATAAGAAACCACTCTTCCATCTTTTATACCCTTTGATGAACACTGATGAAATTTGTATGGCGGCCATCTTTTTTCCGCCATTTTGAATATTTTTCCAGCTCACTGCCAATTGGAAGCCGTTTCGAGTGACATTTGCTCGAGAACCTCCCACCTATCTTCAATACCTTAAGCGTGCCCTTCACCCGTCTCCGAGTTCCTCAATCATCAGCTCTATCCATATTTTTTTTCTGAATAAATTTTTGTCTTTTTTTGTGAAACCATTTTGTGAAAAAAAAAATTCATACAAAATTTTACAGGAGAAAATTTTTGGGGAAAATCTCGTAAACTACCCCGAAGGTGGCAACACTGTTTACATTTATCGATACTGCCGGTTAAGTTACACAGTCGATTCATACATTTCAACTTTCCAAAATGTTGCCAACTGCCTAAAAACATGTTCAAAATCAATTCCAAAACAAATAAAATACAAAATGGCTGTCAACTCATTTTGCAGATTTATTTTAGAAAGTTGAATAATTTTTCCATTAAGTACAGGAGATACCGCTCCTGATGACGTTTCAAGTTTTCATCTCGCTTGCACACAGGCGAAATGATCACCCCTGAAAAAAAGACCGTATCGCGAAAACAACTTTTTCTTTGATAAAGTTCAGTGTTGCCTGTCCCTGGCGATAAAAATATCCAAATTTCGTTTGTACAGGTAAAAAATGTCGTTGCTCATACTCGGATTTTGCAAAAAGTTCGTATTTTAATTTTTGAATTTTTGGGGTAGATCTTGAAATTTCCCCAAAAATGGGGTATTTTTTTCACCAATCTATACTTCAAGTCTGTACATACAATAGCTTCATAGAAGTAAAAACGCTCCGATGTTGTCAACTGTGAGTAATTTGAATTTTAAAATTGCGTTTTTTCGTACCTCAAACTGAATGGCCGCCACGACAGCCGCCATCTTGAATATTTAAAAACCACTCCCGATCTGTCAAAATACAGGATAATTGTAGAAGGAAACAGGAAAAAAATATTATCCTCAAATAACCCGTTTCGGTGCTGTGGCGCCGCGGTTCGGGGTCGAAAAATCGAAAATTTGAAAGACTACAGCTAAGCCGCCATCTTGTTTTTTAAATTTTTTCTACTTTTTCTATTAATCGTTTCCTAATTTCTTCTAGAATTGCGAGTTTTAACGAAATCGGTAGGAAAACAAAAATGTTACAAAAATCACGTCGGCCGCCATCTTGTTTTTGTTTGAGCAGCCCTTTTCTATCTACAGTACCCTTCCCGGGCTCCCCAACCATCTTACTTACCCTCAATCATCATGTCTTCCCATATTTTTCTGTGAGAATTCTCTGAAGAACCGCATCAAAGGCAATTCAATATTCACCATACATTTTCTATGAAAAAATGAATTCCGCCATTTTGAATTTTTTTTCCATTCATCAAGTAGACCTTCGGATTTTGATCATCTTTTGCTAAGAAATCACTCTTCCATCTTTTATACCCTCCGAGATGGATACCGATGAAATTTGTATGGCGGCCATCTTTTTTTCGCCATTTTGAATTTTTTTTCAGCTCACTCCCAAATGGACGACGTTTCGAATGACATTTGCTCGAGCACCCCCCACCTATCTTCAATACTTTCAGCGTGCCCTTCACCCGTCTCCGAAACCCTCAATCATCAGCTCTCTCCATATTTTTTTCGGAATAAATTTTTGTCTTCTTTGTGAAACCATTAGTGAAAAAAAAATTTTTCATACAAAATTTTACATGAGGAAATTTTTGGGGAAATCTCAAAAACTACCCTAAATGTAGCAACACTGTGTACATACTTCGATACTGACGGTTGAGTTACACAATCGATTCATACATGTCAACTTTCTAAAATGTTGCCAACTGCCTCAAAAACATGATCAAAATTTTCAAAAACACCCAACAACAATACAAAATGGCCGCCAACTCGTTTTATATAAATAATTCACATAGTTTTATAATTTTTTCAATAAGTACAGTATATACCGCTCCTGATGACGTTTTAACTTTTTATCTCGCTCGCACCCAGGCGAAATGATTGCCCCTGACAAAAGACCATGTCGCGAAAATCACTTTTTCTTTGATAAATTCCAGTGTTGCCAGTCCCCGAGGACAAAAATACTCAAATGTCATTGGTACAAGTAAAACACATGGTTGCTCATACTCGGATTTTGCAAAAAGTCCGTATTTCGATTTTTTAATTTTTGGGGTAAATCTTGAAATTTCCCCAAAAGTTGGGTATTTTTTTTATCGTTAATTTATACCTCGAGTCAATGCAAACAATCGCTTCATAGAAGTCGAAACGCTCCGATGTTGCCAATTGTGAGAAAATTTAATTTTAAAATTGCGTTTTTTCGTACCTCAAACCGAATGGCCGTCACAACTGCCGCCATCTTGAATTTTTAAAAACCACTCGTGTTCTGTCAAAATTAAGGGTAATTGTGGGCGAATACAGGAAAAAAATATTAACACCAATTACCCCGTTTCGGAGCTGTGGTGCGGCGGTTTGGGGTCGAAAATTCAAAAATTTTAAAAATCTAAATCTCGGCCGCCATCTTGTTTTTTCAATTTTTTCCACTTTTTCTGTTAATTGTTTACTAATTTCTTCAATAATTGCGAATTTTAATGAAATCGGTTGGAAAACAAAAAAGTTACAAAAATCACGTCGGCCGCCATCTTGTTTTTCTGAAATGTCATAATTTTTCCCTACTCGACTCCCCCATTCGAACACATCTCCCATACATGATTATATCGTTTTCTGTCTCTTTCTAGGAGAACAATTATGTCAATGAGTCAGTCAGTCAGTCAGTCAGTCAGTGGTAATTGAGCTATATATATAGTACTAGTGTTGCGCTCGGTGCGCGAGCTGCAAGCAGCTCGCGTGCCTTGTAGTCTCTTCAATATTCGTAAAATAAAGAAATGGGAGGCCATACCAAATACCAGAATATTCTGGAGAGTCTCTTGAAAGATAGAAAGAAATATTGGTATCACGTTTCGTATCTTTTCTGAAAGGACACTAATCAGTTCTATGCATGTGGAAAAAAAAGGATCTATACAAAAATGTTCTGGAGAGCCACTTGAAAATTAAAAAGAAATTTTGTATGGACTCGAATTTTGTTTGTTCAGGAGCTATCTTTTTTTAACCGGTTCACCCAATGGCCCAAGGTTTTTAATAACATTTGTTTGGGACCATGTCTGTATGACTGGTAGTTTTGGAGGACCCATGAGGTACTCTGGTAAATTTTCCACATTCATGACGTTTCATAATTTTCCTGAAGGAAGACCCATAAGTTCTACGCACATAAATAGTGAAGGGAAAAAGTTCCATACAAAATTGTTCTGGAGAGCCTCTTGAAAAGAACCCAAAAAATTTGTATGGAGAAATTTTTTTTTGTTCGGCGGCCATCTTTTTTTTACCGGTTCACCCAATGGCCCAAGATCTTTAATAACATTTGTTTGGGACCATGTCTGTATGACTGGTAGTTTTGGAGGACCCATGAGGTACTCTGGTAAATATTCCACATTCATAACGTTTCGTATTTTTCCTGAAAGGACATTTATGAGCTCTATGCATGCGTTTAGTGAGGTAAAAAAAGTTCTATACAAAAATGTTCTGGAGAGCCTCTTGAAAATTAAAAAAAAAATTGTATGGACGCGAAAATTTTTTTTGTTCGGTGCCTATCTTTTTTTTACTGGTTTACCAAAGGGCCCAAGGTTTTGAACATTTTCAGTTTCAGGACCATGTCTCTATGACTGATAGTTTTTGAGAGCCTTTGGGGTACTCTGGTAAATTTTCCACATTCATGACGTTTCATATTTTTCCTGAAGGAAGACCCATAAGTTCTACGCATATAAATAGTGAGGAGAAAAAAGTTTCATACAAAAATGTTCAGGAGAGCCTTTTGAAAATTCAAAAAAAAATTTTTGTTGGGCGGCCATCTTTTTTTTGCCGGTTCACCAAATTGCCCAAGGTCTTTAACAACATTTGTTTGGGACCATTCCTGTATAACTGGTAGTTTTAGAGGACCCATGAGGTACCCTGGTATTTTTTCCACATTCACTACGTTTTGTATTTTTTGTGAAAAAAACCTTTATGTTTTATGTATACGTGTAGTGGGGGGAAAAAGTTTCATACAAAAATGTCCAGGAGAGCCTCTTGAAAAGAACCCAAAAAATTTGTATGAAGAAAAAATTTTTTTGTTCGGTGGCCATCTTTTTTTTACCGGTTCACCCAATGGCCCAAGGTCCTTAATAACATTTGTTTGGGACCATGCCTGTATGACTGGTAGTTTTAGAGGACCCATGAGGTACCCTGATAAATTTTCCACATTCATGTAATTTCATAATTTTCCTGAAGGAAGACCCATAAGTTCTACGTATATGAATAGTAAGAAGAAAAATTTCTATACAAAAATGTTCTGGAGAGCATTTTGAAAATTTAAAACAAAATTTGTATGGACACAAAAAATTTTTTTGTTTGGTACCTATCTTTTTTTTACTGGCTCACCAAAGGGCCCAAGGTCTTCAACATTTTCAGTTTCAGAACCATGCCTCTATGATTGATAGTTTTTGAGAGCCGTTGGGGTACTCTGGTAAATTTTCATATATTATAAGTTCTACGCACATAAATAGTGAGGAGAAAAAAGTTCCATACAAAATTGTTCTGGAGAGCCTCTTGAAAATTAAGAAATTTTTGTATGGAGACGAAATTTTTTTTTGTTTGGTGGCCATATTTTTTTCACCAGTTCACCCAATTGCCCAAGGTGTTGAACATTTTTTGTTTGGGGATAATACCTCTCCGACTGATAGTTTTCGAGATCCCTTAGGGTACTCTAGTCAGTTTTCCACGTCCAGCTCTCTCTATAATTTTGTAGACCTAAATTTTTTGAATTCTACACTCACGGAAAGTATGGTGAAAAAGTCCCATACAAAATTGTTCAGGAGAGGTGATCAATACGTAACTTCAAGTAGCTTTATATATATAATAACTAGTTGCTCGGTGCGCGAGCTGCTAAAGCAGCTCGCGGGGACGTTCGACATTATATAACAACACGTAATCACACAGCCATCGCAAAAATAAGAAGTTTAAGCACCAACAACATGGGGCTGCACCCTATAATTTCGAAGATATAAGCATTTAAAAATTTGATCACGTCAGCACATAGACATCGTAAAAATAAGAAGTTTGAGTAATAATAACATGGGGTTGCACCCTATAGTTTCGGAGATATATGCTTTTAAAAATCTGATCACGTGAACATCTAGACATTGCGAAAGTAAGTTTGAGTACCAACAACATGGGGCTCGACCGTATAGTTCCGTAGATATAAGCTTTTAAAAATCTGACCACGTAAACACACAGACATCGTGAAAATAAAAATTTTGCGTACCAACAACATGGGGCTGCACGCTATAGTTTTGGAGATATAAGCTTTTAAAAATCTGACCATGTGAGCATATAGACATCGCGAAAATTTGAGTACCAACAACATGGGGCTGCACCCTATAGTTTCGGAGATATAAGCTTTTAAAAATCTGACTACGTAAGCATACAGACATCGCGAAAATAAGAAGTTTGAGTACCAACAACATGGAGCTGCACCCTATAGTTTCGGAGATATAAGCTTTTAAAAATCTGACCACGTAAGCATACAGACATCGCGAAAATAAGAAGTTTGAGTACCAACAACATGGAGCTGCACCCTATAGTTTCGGAGATATAAGCTTTTAAAAATCTGACCACGTGAGCATAAAGACGAAGATAAGAAGTTTGAGTACCAACAACATGGGGCTGCACAGTACCCTTCTGTATCCTTCACTTGTCTCCAAAATCCTCAATCATCAGCTCTCGCCATATTTTTTCTCCGAATGAATTTTTGTCTTCTCTGTGAAACCATTTGTGAAAAAAAAAAATTCATATAAAATTTTACAGGAGGAAATTTTTGGGGAAATCTCGAAAAGTCCCTGGTCGGTCCTTAGTCGGTCCCTAGTCGGTCCCTAGTAGGTCCCTAGTCGGTCCTTAGTCGGTCCCTAGTCGGTCCATAGTCGGTCCCTAGTCGGTCCATAGTCAGTCCGTAGTCGGTCCCTAGTCGGTCCGTAGTGGGTCCGTAGTCGGTCCCTAGTCGGTCCATAGTCGGTCTATAGTCGGTCCGTAGTCGGTCCCTAGTCGGTCCGTAGTCGGTCCCTAGTCGGTCCCTAGTCGGTCCGTATTCAGTCCCTAGTCGGTCCCTAGTCGGTTAGTTGTTGGTCCGTAGTCGGTCCGTAGTCGGTCCGTAGTCGGTCCCTAGTCGGTCCGTAGTCGGTCCCTAGTCGGTCCTTAGTCGGTCTCTAGTCGGTCCGTATTCAGTCCCTAGTCGGTCCCTAGTCGGTCCGTAGTCGGTCCGTTGTTGGTCCGTAGTCGGTCCGTAGTCGGTCCGTAGTCGGTCCGTAGTCGGTCCCTAGTCGGTCCTTAGTCGGTCCCTAGTCGGTCCCTAGTCGGTTCCTAGTCGGTTCCTAGTCAGTCCATAGTCGGTCCCTAGTCGGTCTCTAGTCAGTCCGTAGTCGGTCCGTAGTCGGTCCCTACTCGGTCCCTAGTCGGTCCGTAGTTGGTCCCTAGTCGGTCCCTAGTCGGTCCCTAGTCGGTCCATAGTCAGTCCGTAGTCGGTCCCTAGTCGGTCCGTAGTGGGTCCCTTGTCGGTCTCTAGTTGGTCCGTAATTGTTTTGTAGTTAGTCTCTAGTCGGTCCGTAGTCGGTCCCTAGTCGGTCTCTAGTCGGTCCGTATTCAGTCCCTAGTCGGTCCCTAGTCGGTCCGTAGTCGGTCCGTTGTCGGTCCGTAGTCGGTCCCTAGTCGATCCTTAGTCGGTCCCTAGTCGGTCCCTAGTCGGTTCCTAGTCGGTTCCTAGTCGGTTCCTAGTCAGTCCATAGTCGGTCCCTTGTCGGTCTCTAGTCAGTCCGTAGTCGGTCCGTAGTCGGTCCCTACTCGGTCCCTAGTCGGTCCGTAGTTGGTCCCTAGTCGGTCCCTAGTCGGTCCATAGTCAGTCCGTAGTCGGTCCCTAGTCGGTCCGTAGTGGGTCCGTAGTCGGTCCCTAGTCGGTCCGTAGTCGGTCTATAGTCGGTCCGTAGTCGGCCCCTAGTCGGTCCGTAGTCGGTCCCTAGTCGGTCTCTAGTCGGTCCCTAGTCGGTCCCTAGTCGGTCTCTAGTTGGTCCGTAATTGTTTTGTAGTTAGTCTCTAGTCGGTCCGTTGTCGGTCCGTAGTCGGCCCGTAGTCGGTCCGTAGTCGGTCCTAGTCGGTCCGTATTCAGTCCCTAGTCGGTCCCTAGTCGGTCCGTAGTCGGTCCGTTGTCGGTCCGTAGTCGGTCCGTAGTCGGTCCGTAGTCGGTCCGTAGTCGGTCCGTAGTCAGTCCGTAGTCGGTCCGTAGTCGGTCCCTAGTCGGTCCGTAGTCGGTCCCTAGTCGGTCCCTAGTCGGTCCTTAGTCGGTCCCTAGTCGGTCCTTAGTCGGTCCCTAGTCGGTCCATAGTCGGTCCCTAGTCGGTCTCTAGTCGGTCCGTAGTCGGTCCGTAGTTGGTCCCTAGTCGGTCCCTAGTCGGTCCCTAGTCGGTCCCTAGTCGGTTCCTAGTCGGTCCCTAGTCGGTCCCTAGTCAGTCCCTAGTCGGTCCCTAGTCGGTCCGTAGTCGTTCCGTAGGCGGTCCCTAGTCGGTCCCTAGTCGGTCCCTGGTCGGTCCCTAGTCGGTCCCTAGTCAGTCCCTAGTCGGTCCGTAGTCGTTCCGTAGGCGGTCCCTAGTAGGTCTCTAGTCGGTCCGTAGTCGGTCCCTAGTCGGTCCCTAGTCGGTCCCTAGTCGGTCCCTAGTCGGTCCGTAGTCGTTCCGTAGGCGGTCTCTAGTCGGTCCACAGTCGGTCCCTTGTCGGTCCCCAGTCGGTTCCTAGTCAATCCGAAATAAATTCCTCCATTTAGAATTTTTTTCTTGTGATCAGGATCCGAAGGTCCTGATCATCTTTTGATAAGAAACCACTCTTCCATCTCTTATACCCTTTGAGATGGACACTGATGAAATTTGTATGGCGGCCATCTTTTTTCCGCCATTTTGAATATTTTTCCAGCTCGCTGCCAATTGGAAGCCGTTTCGAGTGACATTTGCTCGAGCACCTCCCACCTATCTTCAATGCCTTAAGCGTGCCCTTCACCCGTCTCCGAGTTCCTCAATCATCAGCTCTATCCATATTTTTGTCTTTTTTGTGAAACCATTTGTGAAAAAAAAAATCATACAAAATTTTACCGTAGAAAATTTTTGGGGAAAATCTTGTAAACTACCCCGAAAGTGGCAACACTGTTTACATTTATCGATACTGCCGGTTAAGTTACACAGTTGATTCATACATTTCAACTTTCCAAAATGTTGCCAACTGCCTCAAAAACATGTTCAAAATCAATTCCAAAACAAATAAAATACAAAATGGCCGTCAACTCATTTTACAGATTAATTTTAGAAAGTTGAATAATTTTTCCATTAAGTACAGGAGATACCGCTCCTGATAACGTTTCAAATTTTCATCTCGCTCGCACACAGGCGAAATGATCACCCCTGAAAAAAGACCGTATCGCGAAAACCACTTTTTCAGTGTTGCCTGTCCCTGGCAATAAAAATATCCAAATTTCATTTGTACAAGTAAAAACGTAGTTGCTCATACTCGGATTTTGCAAAAAGTTCGTATTTCGTTTTTTTAATTTTTGGGGTAGATCTTGAAATTTCCCCAAAAATGGGGTATTTTTTTCACCAATCTATACTTCAAGTCTGTACATACAATAGCTTCATAGAAGTAAAAACGCTCCGATGTTGTCAACTGTGAGTAATTTGAATTTTAAAATTGCGTTTTTTCGTACCTCAAACTGAATGACCGCCACGAAAGCCGCCATCTTGAATATTTAAAAACCACTCCCGATCTGTCAAAATACAGGATAATTGTAGACGGAAACAGGAAAAAAATATTATCCTCAACTAACCCGTTTCGGTGCTGTGGCGCCGCGGTTCGGGGCCGAAAAATCGAAAATTTGAAAGACTACAGCTAAGCCGCCATCTTGTTTTTTAAATTTTTTCTACTTTTTCTATTAATCGTTTCCTAATTTCTTCTAGAATTGCGAGTTTTAACGAAATCGGTAGGAAAACAAAAATGTTACAAAAATCTTGTCGGCCGCCATCTTGTTTTTGTTTCAGCAGCCCTTTTCTATCCACAATACCCTTCCCGGGCTCCCCAACCATCTTACTAACCCTCAATCATCATGTCTTCCCATATTTTTCTGTGAGAATTCTCTGAAGAACCGCATCAAAGGCAATTCAATATTCGCCATACATTTTCTATGAAAAAATGAATTCCGCCATTTTGAATTTTTTTCCGTTCATCAAGTAGACCTTCGGATTTTGATCAACTTTTGCTAAGAAACCACTCTTCCATCTTTTATACCCTCCGAGATGGATATCGATGAAATTTGTATGGCGGCCATCTTTTTTTCACCATTTTGAATTTTTTTTCAGTTCACTCCCAATTGGACGACGTTTCGAATGACATTTGCTCGAGCACCCCCCACCTATCTTCAATACTTTCAGCGTGCCCTTCACCCGTCTCCGAAACCCTCAATCATCAGCTCTCTCCATATTTTTTTCGGAATAAATTTTTGTCTTCTTTTTGAAACCATTAGTGAAAAAAAAATTTTTCATACAAAATTTTACAGGAGGAAATTTTTGGGGAAATCTCAAAAACTACCCTAAATGTGGCAACACTGTGTACATACTTCGATACTGCCGGTTGAGTTACACAATCGATTCATACATGTCAACTTTCTAAAATGTTGCCAACTGCCTCAAAAACATGATCAAAATTTTCAAAAACACCCAACAACAATACAAAATGGCCGCCAACTCGTTTTATATAAACAATTCACATAATTTTATAATTTTACTATTAACTACAGGATATACCGCTCCTGATGACGTTTCAATTTTTCATCTCGCTTGCACCCAGGCGAAATTAATGCCCCTGAAAAAGGACCATGTCGCGAAAATCACTTTTTCTTTGATAAATTCCAGTGTTGCCAGTGCCCGACAACAAAAATATCCAAATGTCATTTGTACAAGTAAAACACGTAGTCGCTCATACTCGGATTTTGCAAAAAGTCCGTATTTCGATTTTTTTATTTTTGGGGTAAATCTTGAAATTTCCCCAAAAGTGGGGTATTTTTTTTATCACCAATTTATACCTCGAGTTTATGCAAACAATCGCTTCATAGAAGTCAAAATGCTCCGATGTTGCCAACTGTGAGAAATTTGAATTTTAAAATTGGGTTTTTTCGTACCTCAAACCGAATGGCTGCCACGACAGCCGCCATCTTGAATTTTTAAAAACCACTTTCGTTCTATCAAAATTAAGGGTAATTCTGGGCGGAAACAGGAAAAAAATATTATCGTCAATTACCCCGTTCCGGAGCTGTGGTGCCGCGGTTTGGGGTCGAAAAATCAAAAATTTTAAAAATCTAAATCTCGGCCGCCATCTTGTTTTCCCAATTTTTTTTACTTTTTCTGTTAATCATTTACTAATTCCTTCAATAGTTGCGAGTTTTAACGAAATCGGTTGGAAAACAAAAAAGTTACAAAAATCACGTCGGCCGCCATCTTGTTTTTTTGAAATGTCATAATTTTTCCCTACTCATACCCCGTACCCGAACATATCTCCCATACATTATTGTATCGTTTTCTGTCTCTTTCTAGGAGAACAATTATGTCAATGAGTGAGTGAGTGAGTGAGTGGTAATTGAGCTATATATAGTATAACTAGTTTTTCGCTCTGTGCGCGAGCTGCTAAAGCAGCCCGCGGGCAGCGTTAATGCCTTGCATAGTTCATTACTTGTAGCATTTGGCATTATATATATATCGGCCGCCATCTTGTTTTTTCAATTTTTTCTACATTTTCTATTAATCGTTTACTAATTTCTTTAATAGTTGCGAGTTTTAACAAAATCGGTTGAAAAACAAAAAAGTTACAAAAATCATCTCGGCTGCCATCTTGTTTTTCAATTTTTTCCACTTTTTCTATGAATCGTCTAATAATTTCTTCAATAGTTGCGAGTTGTAACGAAATCGGTTGGAAAACAAAAAAGTTACAAAAATCACGTCGGCCGCCATCTTGTTTTTCTGAAATGTCATAATTTTTCCCTACTTCTCTCCCGAACTGAAACTTAACATCTCTTCCCATATTTTTCTGTGAGAATTCTCTAAAGAACCGCATCAAAGGCACTTCAATATTCACCATACATTTTCTATGAAAAAATAAACTCCGCCATTTTGATTTTTTTTTCCATTCATCAAGTAGACCTTCGGATTTTGATCATCTTTTGCTAAGAAACCACTCTTCCATCTTTTATACCCTCCGAGATGGATACCAATGAAATTTGTATGGCGGCCATCTTTTTTTCGCCATTTTGATTTTTTTTTCAGTTCACTCCCAATTGGACGACGTTTCGAATGACATTTGCTCGAGCACCCCCCACCTATCTTCAATACCTTCAGCGTGCCTTTCACCCGTCTCCGAAACCCTCAATCATCAGCTCTCGCCATATTTTTTTCTGAATAAATTTTTGTCTTCTTTGTGAAACCATTAGTGAAAAAAAAAACTTTCATACAAAATTTTACAGGAGGAAATTTTTGGGGAAATCTCGAAAACTACCCTAAATGTGGCAACACTGTGTACATACCTCGATACTGCCGGTTGAGATGCACAATCGATTCATACATGTCAACTTTCTAAAATGTTGCCAACTGCCTCAAAAACATGATCAAAATTTTCAAAAACACCCAACAACAATACAAAATGGCCGCCAACTCGTTTTGTAGAAACAATTCACATAGTTTTATAATTTTTTCAATAAGTACAGGATATACCGCTCCTGATGACGTTTACGTGTTCCATCTCACTCGCACCCAGGCGAAATGATTGCCCCTGAAAAAAGACCATGTCGCGAAAATCACTTTTTCTTTGATAAATTCCAGTGTTGCCAGTCTCTGGTGACAAAAATACCCAAATGTCGTTTGTACAAGTAAAATACGTAGTCGCTCATACTCGGATTTTGCAAAAAGTCCGTATTTCGATTTTTTAATTTTTGGGGTAAATCTTGAAATTTCCCCAAAAGTGGGGTATATTTTTTACCACCAATTTATACCTCGAGTCTATACATACAATCTCTTAATAGAAGTCGAAACGCTCCGATGTTGCCAACTGTGAGAAAATTGAATTTTAAAATTGCGTTTTTTCGTACCTTAAACCAAATGACCGCCACAACAGCCGCCATCTTGAATTTTTAAAAACCGCTTCCATTCTGTCAAAATACAGGATAATTGTAAGCGGAAACAAGAAAAAAAATTATCATCAATTACCCCGTTTCGGAGCTGTGGTGCCGCGGTTTGGGGTCGAAAAATCAAAAATTTTAAAAATCTAAATCTCGGCCGCCATCTTGTTTTTCCAATTTTTTTTACTTTTTCTGTTAAATGTTAACTAATTTCTTCAATAGTTGCGAGTTTAAACGAAATCGGTTGAAAAACAAAAAAGTTACAAAAATCACGTCGGCCGCCATCTTGTTTTTTTGAAATGTCATAATTTTTCCCTACTCGACTCCCCCATCCGAACACATCTCCCATACATGATTATATCGTTTTCTGTCTCTTTCTAGGAGAACAATTATGTCAATGAGTGAGTGAGTGAGTGGTAATCGAGCTATATATATTATAATAGAGACATTTCGTTCATGTGTTCTTTCGTGCAGCACTTATATAGGGTACACCACGATATCACAATTTGTGCATGTAGTTCTGTCTAGAGTAAAGAGACAGAGGTTGGCAGCCATTAGGGCTATCTGTACTTTGGACGCTGCTGTACGGAACACAGATCGGGTATTTTTCCCGTACCATCCACCACCACCACCACTACAGCCTTTTTAACGTCCCACTGCTGGGCACAGGCCTCCTCTCTCATAGGAGAGAGGGATTAGAGCATAGACCCGCCACGCTGCTCCAATGCGGGTTGGCGGGCTTTAACGACTATTGTCACATGATAGTGATAATAACCGGGACCGACTGCTTAACGTGCTCTCCGAGGCACGGGGGTGAAACACCGCCAACTACCAACTCCGGGCTGGCACTGAGAATTTCTTGACAGAAAAACCCAATACCTAACAAATATTTGCCCGACCCGGGAATCGAACCCGGGACCTCGTGATCTGCAGTCGAATATGCTAACCACTAGACCAACGAGGCAGTCCCGTACCATATTATGCGTAAATTCTTCCGCCAAGACGTTCTTCTTTTTTCCCCTAAAATGAACTTTATCGAGATCACAGAGCTTACACAAGCAGACCACAGACACACCTTTGCATTCATACTATTAGTGGGAATAAATGAATTAAGAAAACTTGTTTAATAGTATGGTTTCTAACTATTATTTGAAAATAATAGAAACCATAAATAAATAAATAAATTGTTAGCGACAATTGATCAAGTGTTGTCATGTTTAAACTACGCTTGATCAAATGCCGGTGCTATAACAATGCCCTTTTCCAAAGTCAAGACTATATTTACCAAAATTTTCCTATCAACAGGAGGGGAACTACCACCGCCGTCGCTGCTCAAAAACAAAATTATAATAAAGAACAAAAAGAAACATCACCATCATCACAAGAAAGAGGAGGTTGTGGTGAACGAAGAGAGCGACAAAACCGAACCGGTCCCGCAGGGAAACGGCGATATTGCGCACGGATCGGTAAGACCAGCATGGTTCTTCTATTCTGACATCTAGCTCTATCATCATCGGTACGCCTGCAGTCAAGGACTAACTTGTAGAGTAACTTTCATCTGTATTGACAGCTGGTGCGTCAAGTGTCGAAGGAGTCATCTGTACGATTGCAGGCAAGGACTAATTTGTAGAGTAACTTTCATCTGTATTGACAGCTGGTGCTTCAGGTGTCGAAGGAGTCATCTGTACGATTGCAGGCAAGGACTAATTTGTAGAGTAACTTTCATCTGTATTGACAGCTGGTGCTTCAGGTGTCGAAGGAGTCATCTGTACGATTGCAGTTTAGGACTGATTCGTAGAGTAACTTTCATCTGTATTGACAGCTGGTGCGTCAGGTGTCGAAGGAGTTATCTGTACGATTGCAGTCAAGGACTAATTCGTAGGGTAACTTTCATCTGTATTGACAGCTGGTGCGGCAGGTGTCGAAGGAGTCATCTGTACGATTGCAGTCAAGGACTAACTTGTAGAGTAACTTTCATCTGTATTAACAGCTGGTGCGTCAGGTGTCGAAGGAGTCATCTGTACGATTGCAGTCAAGGACTAATTTGTAGGGTAACTTTCATCTGTATTGACAGCTGGTGCGTCAGGGGTCGAAAGAGTCATCGGTACGATTACGGTCAAGGACTAATTTGTAGAGTACCTTTCATCTGTATTGACAGCTGGTGCGTTAGGTGTCGAAGGAGTCATCTGTACGATTGCAGTCAAGGACTCACTCATAGACTAACTTCATCTGTATTGACAGCTGGTGCGTCAGGGGTCGAAGAAGTCATCTGTACGATTGCAGTCAAGGACTCACTCATAGACTAACTTCATCTGTATTGACAGCTGGTGCGTCAGGGGTCGAAAGAGTCATCGGTACGATTATGGTCAAGGACTAATTTGTAGAGTACCTTTCATCTGTATTGTCAGCTGGTGCGTCAGGGGTCGAAGGAGTCTACGGAGTCGTCGGAGTCGGAGAGCTCGAGCGAGGAGGAGGGCGGCGGCGAGGCGGAGCGCGGCGCGGCCGAGGAGGCGCGCGAGACGCACGCGGCCGCCGAGATCTCCGCGCTCGTCAACTACGTGCAGCCCGTGCACTTCTCCTCCTTCGAGAACGCCGAGAGTGAGTGCAGCCCGTTCCTTTGCAGATAAACTGCACTCCAACTGCAAAATTGCAGTTTGGATTCAAATCTACTGCGACTACGCAGTCCACGTGCGGTCAGCGTGCCGTCCTAATACAACCACTGCGCCGTCAGCATTTGACACAACTGCATTTGAATTGAACTGCATCCAAACTGTAATTTTAAAGTTAATATTTATGTCTCTGCGTTAGTGTCGAATGCTCGATCCCGAAGCCCAAAATACTTTGCTATCAACATTTAAAATTAATAGCGCAGCAATTTTCTCACTATGTTCTCTGAGAAAACTAACACCTTTTGCAACAGCAATGGAATTATGCGATGTATCTGTTGCCGACATTTTGTGCGAATGCGCCGTTTACATACAACGTCGTCAGTTTATAAAAGCTCGGCGGTATGTAATATGTGGAAGGCAAAATGTAATACACGAATTTTGTATACTTATTCGGGTATATTCTGTAACGTGGACGCGCATCTTTCCAATTTATACAAGAGTCACTGTTAGCGGATTATATCAAAGTAATTTTTGTGTTCATTGTATAATATCATGGAATTCCGCAAAGTAACGCCTGCTTCTATTCAACGAAGGGGATGGTGGGGTCTGTAAAGACCCCCTTCTAAACTAACCTAACCTATCCGAGTCGGAGTGTCCCAAGTCCCGAGCTTGCTTCGCTCGCTCTTGGACCCTAAGCACTGTATATTATGACGCGCGCGTCCACGTTACAAACTATACCCGAATACATTATATTTTGCCTTCGTGAATTATTACATAACGCCTAGCGTTTATAAACTGACGACGCCGTATGTAAACGGCGGATTCGAACAATACCTGCGACATATCCACTGCCAAATAACTTCCGCAATTGCTTGCACAAGTCGATTTCAGACTACCTGAAACTTGAAATCGACTAACTGAGCTTGCCAGAACTGACTTGCTTGAAGTTTTGGTACTAGTGGATACTTAATAATACCTTGATATGTTTATGGAAAACATTTTTATCTTGTATTCCCACGAGTAATTAGATTAAATTATTTATTAGCGAGTATTTACAAATTGCTCCAGAAGGCACTAATTTGTCTTCAAATTGTGCAGACATCGTCGGGCTTAAAAATTGTTTGCTTTGAGTCTAATTTAATTATCGTATTTCACAGAGACTCGGAAAATAGGTCGAGTGTACCATTTGGAAATTAACTGCTAAATTATGATTGCGTATTTAGCTAAATAAATACGTTAGTTTTTTAATCGCATTTAGTAGGTACCTAATTGCTAATTAGGTGTTTTTTAGAGATGAAAATCGCTTTGATAGAAACCTTACCAATCCATACTAATATTACTAGCTTCTGCCCGTGGATTCGCCCGCGTGAATTTCGATTTTTCACAGATCCCTTGACTTTGATGTTGGGGATCGAAAGAGTTTCTGGCTCCATTGGCCGTACTGTAATAAATGGGGTATGGGGGATACTTTAGTACCCCATTTATTAGACGAGCCGTGAGCCGCACCCGAGCCGTCGATAAATCCGTCATCGCCCATACACAACGCGAGCGCGTCAGTCGCTTGTGAACTGTGGCGAGCCTCGGACGTACGAGTATCTCTACTGCTTGCTAACACTGTGCGTGTACCGTACCTCGCGACCGTATGGCAATAGTCGTAAAGTTAATTATTCAGTGTGCGCCGGGCCTCGAGTTCGCGGACAAATCTACCGCGCGTCCATACACGCATAGATTGGTCGGGCGCGGCGCGGGTGCGGTTCGCCGCTCGCGTCGCCGCGGACAAATCAGCGAGGTTCATGACGAACCGCGAACCCTACCGGTCACACAAAGATTTTTCCGCGGCCTAGTTGCCAGCGACATATCTCGTTTATTGGTGCGCCCGTGACTGGTAGGCCTACGAGTTTGATGTAACGTGAAGGAGCCCTGAAACGAAGGTGTCTGTTTCAGAGAAGAACCGCTTCTACGAGATGTCGTCGTTCGACGAGAAGCAAGCGACGACGCTGCTCAAGGAGCGGCCCATAGAGTTCGTGAACTACAACAAGCACCAGCTGTCGCGCGTGTACCCCGCCGGCACGAGGTTCGACTCCTCCAACTTCATGCCGCAGGTTCGCCACTACTTCCCTTGAGTATGTTATTTTACTGCTAATTTTTTTTTAAAGAATATTAGCCGTGATAAACATGACTAATATTCTCCTTTCCCCTCCAATTAAGTGAAAACTTATGGTAGGAGTGCGGGCACATTGCGGGCAATCGAGCAAACGGGTCACCTGATGTTAAGTGATTACCGCCATGAACATTTGCAACACCAGAGTAACCACTTATGCGTTGCCGGCTTTTGAGGAATTTGTCGATCCTCCCCTTGAATAACCCCATATCGAAGTTATGTGGAAACATTACCGAAGGGTGTTGGACCCACAGTATTAGAGTGCACGGAAGGAAAGACACTTAATTGAAGGGAAAAGAGGGATATTGGTCATGTTTATCGTGGCTAATATTCTTAAAAAAAAATTGTAAATTATTGTAATATTTACTAGCTTCTGCCCGAGGCTTCGTCCGCGTGAATTTCGGTTTTTCACAAATCACGAGCGAATCATGGATTTCCCGCTCCCTTTTCCAACCTTTAAGAGCCCTCTCCATGGCATCGACAAATCGTTGGTGAGTGGAGTCTAAAACAGTGATTTCTGCATTTAGAGAGCAAGACGTCTTCAGTAAAGAAGAGTACTAAAAATATATACATAAATAAATAATAAATTAACTAAATAAATAAATTTTTCTTGAGATATCATGATTTTTAGTGAAAAACGGCAAAGTAAAAAGATGCAAATCTAGGTTTGGTATTTCGCCTATTTTAGCAAATATTTGGCAATTTTTTACATGAACTAAAGACATTTGTGATTACTATGAAGTAACCTATGTTAAGACTTCGGTCGTTTTTCAATTTTCTAGTTTCTTATATAGTTTATTTACGCACGAAGTTGCCCCAAAATTTGCCCAAAAATAGTGATTTTTCAAGCGTCATAACTTTCAAAATAAATATAATTTTACTAATATTTTTATTTTATGGCATAGATAATGGAGATAATATTGATATCTGGCTTAACTTTAGACCTATTGCGACAAATATTAGAATAATAGGCGTAATACGTTTGTATGGAGAAGCGCGTGAAGAGAGCGGCCTTAAAATCTACTTTCAAGGAAGTTTGCTTTAGTATTCTAGCTATAGCTATAGACTGCTTTAGCAAAGTTCTGTTTTTCCAATCCAATCCAGCGGGAACTGTGGATTTTTCCAGGATAAAAAGTATTCTATGTGTTATTCCTGGTTATAAGCTATGTATGTTTAGAAATTTGAGCCAAATCGGTTCAATAGTTTACAAACTTTGGCGTTTATAATATGAGTGTGATTTATGCAGGTGTTCTGGAACGCCGGGTGCCAGCTGGTGGCGCTGAACTACCAGACGCTGGACCTGGCGATGCAGCTGAACCTGGGCACCTTCGAGTACAACCGCCGCTGCGGGTACCTGCTCAAGCCGGAGTTCATGAGGAGGAAGGTTCGTACATACACTTGCAGGTGTTCTGGAACGCCGGGTGCCAGCTGGTGGCGCTGAACTACCAGACGCTGGACCTGGCGATGCAGCTGAACCTGGGCACCTTCGAGTACAACCGCCGCTGCGGGTACCTGCTCAAGCCGGAGTTCATGAGGAGGAAGGTTCGTACATACACTTGCAGGTGTTCTGGAACGCCGGGTGCCAGCTGGTGGCGCTGAACTACCAGACGCTGGACCTGGCGATGCAGCTGAACCTGGGCACCTTCGAGTACAACCGCCGCTGCGGGTACCTGCTCAAGCCGGAGTTCATGAGGAGGAAGGTTCGTACATACACTTGCAGGTGTTCTGGAACGCCGGGTGCCAGCTGGTGGCGCTGAACTACCAGACGCTGGACCTGGCGATGCAGCTGAACCTGGGCACCTTCGAGTACAACCGCCGCTGCGGGTACCTGCTCAAGCCGGAGTTCATGAGGAGGAAGGTTCGTACATACACTTGCAGGTGTTCTGGAACGCCGGGTGCCAGCTGGTGGCGCTGAACTACCAGACGCTGGACCTGGCGATGCAGCTGAACCTGGGCACCTTCGAGTACAACCGCCGCTGCGGGTACCTGCTCAAGCCGGAGTTCATGAGGAGGAAGGTTCGTACATACACTTGCAGGTGTTCTGGAACGCCGGGTGCCAGCTGGTGGCGCTGAACTACCAGACGCTGGACCTGGCGATGCAGCTGAACCTGGGCACCTTCGAGTACAACCGCCGCTGCGGGTACCTGCTCAAGCCGGAGTTCATGAGGAGGAAGGTTCGTACATACACTTGCAGGTGTTCTGGAACGCCGGGTGCCAGCTGGTGGCGCTGAACTACCAGACGCTGGACCTGGCGATGCAGCTGAACCTGGGCACCTTCGAGTACAACCGCCGCTGCGGGTACCTGCTCAAGCCGGAGTTCATGAGGAGGAAGGTTCGTACATACACTTGCAGGTGTTCTGGAACGCCGGGTGCCAGCTGGTGGCGCTGAACTACCAGACGCTGGACCTGGCGATGCAGCTGAACCTGGGCACCTTCGAGTACAACCGCCGCTGCGGGTACCTGCTCAAGCCGGAGTTCATGAGGAGGAAGGTTCGTACATACACTTGCAGGTGTTCTGGAACGCCGGGTGCCAGCTGGTGGCGCTGAACTACCAGACGCTGGACCTGGCGATGCAGCTGAACCTGGGCACCTTCGAGTACAACCGCCGCTGCGGGTACCTGCTCAAGCCGGAGTTCATGAGGAGGAAGGTTCGTACATACACTTGCAGGTGTTCTGGAACGCCGGGTGCCAGCTGGTGGCGCTGAACTACCAGACGCTGGACCTGGCGATGCAGCTGAACCTGGGCACCTTCGAGTACAACCGCCGCTGCGGGTACCTGCTCAAGCCGGAGTTCATGAGGAGGAAGGTTCGTACATACACTTGCAGGTGTTCTGGAACGCCGGGTGCCAGCTGGTGGCGCTGAACTACCAGACGCTGGACCTGGCGATGCAGCTGAACCTGGGCACCTTCGAGTACAACCGCCGCTGCGGGTACCTGCTCAAGCCGGAGTTCATGAGGAGGAAGGTTCGTACATACACTTGCAGGTGTTCTGGAACGCCGGGTGCCAGCTGGTGGCGCTGAACTACCAGACGCTGGACCTGGCGATGCAGCTGAACCTGGGCACCTTCGAGTACAACCGCCGCTGCGGGTACCTGCTCAAGCCGGAGTTCATGAGGAGGAAGGTTCGTACATACACTTGCAGGTGTTCTGGAACGCCGGGTGCCAGCTGGTGGCGCTGAACTACCAGACGCTGGACCTGGCGATGCAGCTGAACCTGGGCACCTTCGAGTACAACCGCCGCTGCGGGTACCTGCTCAAGCCGGAGTTCATGAGGAGGAAGGTTCGTACATACACTTGCAGGTGTTCTGGAACGCCGGGTGCCAGCTGGTGGCGCTGAACTACCAGACGCTGGACCTGGCGATGCAGCTGAACCTGGGCACCTTCGAGTACAACCGCCGCTGCGGGTACCTGCTCAAGCCGGAGTTCATGAGGAGGAAGGTTCGTACATACACTTGCAGGTGTTCTGGAACGCCGGGTGCCAGCTGGTGGCGCTGAACTACCAGACGCTGGACCTGGCGATGCAGCTGAACCTGGGCACCTTCGAGTACAACCGCCGCTGCGGGTACCTGCTCAAGCCGGAGTTTATGAGGAGGAAGGTTCGTAGCGGACTGGATGTTTTATACCCGAATGACTAATTCCGTGGAATTCTGACGTTTCGTAATGTTACCAGAGACAAAACAATTCCCACAAAAAAGATAAAAAATTCAAAACTTATGCAAATACAAATCAACTGCCGCATGTAGACATGACAAATGCCTGACAGACACTTCATGGTGATAATGTCATTCGACATCCATTTTGGAATAATTGTTAAGAAAGTTTGTAAGATGGCCTAGTATGCTCGACAGAAGTGGCTGGCACGCGTGAGCAATCTGTTTGGTATTTCTTATTATATCATTATTTCTTGTTTTATTTATTGTCTGGCCTTTCCTTCCGCCACCCGCGTGGAGTGGTCGAATGTTGGATGAGAGAGAATGTACGATGATTTTCACATTTGAAATTTTAATTTATATTTGTCTTATCCCCAGGATCGCCGCCTAGACCCGTTCGCCGAGAGCACAGTGGACGGAATAATTGCCGGCTCGCTGTCAGTGAGCGTGTTGTCCGGACAGCTGCTGACGGACAGGCGGACCGGCACGTACGTGGAGGTGGACATGTTCGGGCTGCCGGCGGACACGGTCCGGAAGAAGTTCCGGACGAAGGTGGTGCAGAACAACGGCATCAATCCGGTGTATGAAGACGAGCCGTTTGTGTTCAAGAAGGTGAGATTATATGTGTACTTACGTGGAGGTGGACATGTTGGGGCTGCCGGCGGACACTGTCCGTAAAAAGGTCCGGACGAAGGTGGTGCAGAATAACGGCATCAATCCGGTGTATGAAGATGAGCTTTTTGTGTTCAAGAAGGTAAGATTATAACGGATGTAAGATGGCGGAAAAAAACGTGTGTGAACACACGTTTTTTTTGCCGTGAAAAATTGCGGTTTATTCGCCGTATTGTCGCACAGTCGTCAGTGTTGTATCGAGCACAATGGAAGCTTGTTAGCTGCGGTTAAGAAACAGTAATGTGAACAAGAGGCGTAAGGGAGAGCTCTTGGAAACGAAGACAAGTAATAGTAGTGATGATTACTTACAAGATACCAAAAAAAAGGGGGAAAAAATCCTGTATTTTTTAATGTTCGCAATGTAATGCAATCAGTTGACGCTAAAGGTCAACCAACGTTGGGTAAGTACGTACAGTTGTCGCGGCGGTCCATCTGTTACTTTTTCGTGGCGCAACCGTTGCAGAAGGTATAGACTACTTTTATTTTCGGAGAAATGTATGATTTCTACCGATGTTTCGTAAATTAAGTCGATGAAATTGCGGTTGAAAGTTTAACTTTCCAACAACTGCAGAGTCGAACTTAAAGGGCATGTTTAATATGTTATGCTGGTCGGGTTGTGATTGTAGCCACTTACCAGCATCAGGATCGCCGCTGCGAATGGGGTCCCCCTGAGTGTGGTCTGGCTTCCACAGGTCTTCGTCTGGTGTCCACACTTATTAAAATCTCGCGTAACACAATGATATTATTAAGTTTAACGGCGTAATAATGTTTAGAGTTTTATATCGGAGCGGTTATTTTCGCGTCCGCACGGACTTCGTCGCGGTCAGTCGTCTGGAGTTTTTAATGCGACGTGACTTGGTGATACCAGCGCTGTGTTGCCGATCCCCTTTTTGGAAGCGGCCACAAAAGTATACCAGAAAGTCTGTTTTGTGCTAAAATAAAATAAAAGGGAAAAAATTAATGAGAAATATGAAAGTATTGAACAGGGCATATAAGATAGCATCGTGGTGACGGATAAACGATACTTTTTATCCTTGGAGTTCAGAGGGTAAAAAAATATAAAACGTAAAAGTATCCGGGATTGTTTTATATATTTTTAATCATCCACAACATAAAATTGCCAGCAAAAGTTTTAACTATAATTAAAAATCCAATGAAATTCTATGTATCACGAATGTGCCGTTAAAATTCCACAATATTGTTCAAATATATTTCAGTGTTTCGTGCACAGGGTTTCATTTTTAAAATTCCATAGTTCAGTTTGGATAATGTTAAATTATTCCGTACCTGGAAATGCTTTTTGCACTACAATGCGGGAAGTTGGTCTAACAAAATCAGGGAACTTGTTTCGAGTGCAAAGTTAGTGGGAGCCACTAGACCACTGCAATCTTTCTCTTCAAACATATACGAAACTTTTGAAATTGTTGAAAGTTGAAATTATATTTGGAGTATTTATGGTGTGGTTTATAATAAAATATGTGGATATTCCAAAATCATTTAATGCCTAATTGGAACGGCAATTGTTTGCGCTAGTTAAGGCACGTTGACCAAAATCGGGAAATGGATCCTCCATCTATTGTAACCCTTGGCACGTAAGTCGAGCGGTGACCTTCAAGTGCGTGCAGCGTCGTACGAGTGAGCGGGACACAATACGATTGGAGAGCCAATCAGCGCTTACGAGGGATCCGCGAGAGCTAATCAGTGCTTACGAACGATCCCCACGCCCTCCCCGCGACCCCCTCACACCCCGAGATACCTCATTTTCGACTTCTGCGCATTGAAGGTCAACGCTAGACTTATTTGCCGTGACTTGTACCCTGCTTGCGTCTAACGTTGGATATAGGCGCAGTTGTTTGAGAGTGCACCACAAAACAAATGGTTTTGCGCCGTTTAGAAAAACTTTAATCCCTACACAAAATGTAATAAAAAAAAGTAAATCTCGGTATTGAAGGATTGTTAATCGTGAATCGTGCAATGGATACAAATATACAAAACATTCGATTGTGCCATAAATTCTTTCATCTATTTATTCGGTTTTATTTTCCGAACATGAAAGGTTTCTCTTGTTTGTTATTCCGCGGGCGTCTGCGATGCGTTACGACCGCGCCGTATTATTTTTTGTTTAGCGGAAAGACAAAATATTTGTCGTTAAAAACACCGATTGTTTTTCCGGGCGTATGTCTATCTGAAACTGCGTGCTTTTCCAGATTATAAAAACGAGTAGTAGTTTTTATTAGCGTATAATTTTGCAGGATACATTGAAAGTAGCATATACAGTAGAATAGCATACTACATTGTAGAAGACATAACGCGTAGGTGTAGAGACGCGCGGCAGAAATGTGGCCAACGCTTCTTAGATGCAACAAGCAGTTGTTGCATCTAAGAAGTTGTTATTGTGGAATCATATGTAGAATCTTCCAAATCGAGAGGGTGTTTCCAAATTTCTTAGAATTTAGCTTCAGATCTTGGGAAAAATAAATAAAATAAATAAATAATCGTTTATTTAGGAATCAGTTGAGCGCAGCAGAATACAGACAACAGGCTTATCTACTATCTTACTGCTGTACGCATTAACCGAGAAAAAACACATTCCTAGTTGAAAAGCATCGCAAACTTAGAAATTTGTTGTTGAATTGTGTTAATTAATTTATAAACTAGAAGCATCCCTAGTATATTTGCTAATCCGCGCGATCTCGCTTATTCTATAATTGGAGCGCTCAGATGTTTTCGTTTCAAAACTTTTACATATCAAACTGTTTGTATACTTTGTAAGCGAATCGCTCATAAAGCTGGAAAGTGTACATCCGAACTTTAGCTAAGTTTGTAGCCAGCTACAGAATGTTCGCGTTTTGTTGTGTTGACAGTTCCAAAGTGTTTACTTTCGGCCTATTAAGCTATCGCGTTCAGAGAAGTTGTTTTCACTAACATTTATTTTGGGGATATTACTGCGACGTCATTTTCTTGATGATTTACGATGTCAACTTCAAGAGAGTCGTTCGGGAAGGAGTAAATATCGTAAAATGTTCATAGTTCATTTTGAAAGCATAAAAGTGTTTAACTATTAAAGTTTATAAATAATTAAAATAATTAATCAGTGTATTTTATTTATTTATGACTTTGATAGAAAATTAAATTTTCAAAAAATTCGGTGGAAAATTTGGCTGGGCCTGCCTTTAATAGAGCTGAGCTACTGTTACCACATTCCTACTCCATCATGAGGCCCTGGTTACTGTCACTGAAACAAGGACAAACACAGTAGATACACTTCAAGTTTGTTGAGGAGATGGATAGTTCGCAAACTGTCCTGGTTAGCAGTCATGAGTCAGGTCAAAATTATCATATCATTGCATATATCGTATACGTCACCGGGTATACTTAGGCCTCTTGTTAACACGCCGTGAAAACTCACGTTTTGTATGGATAAGCCCGGAGACGGCGTTATCCATACAAAACGTGAGTTTTCACGGCGTGTTAACAAGAGGCCTTAGTGTAACTTTCAAGTCGATTAGATACTTCGTTTACGTCGGCTGAAAAAAAGGCTGACAATCCTTAAAGGGATGAATAGATTTTCATTAAACATAGCTACGAACCCAACTGGCACTGCTGTTCTAATTAGGCGTAAATTAAATAAATAAATAGTTCCTAGTAAACCGTCCGCAGTTTCATCCAAGTCCATACGTTTGAGCGCTACTATTGGACACGCAGAGATACATACAGACAGACATACTGACAGACACACATACAGACATGATAGACAAACACAGACAGACAGGCATTCATACAGACATACAGACAGACAAAGCTGTCATCTAACAAAGCACTTTTGTCGGGGTTTAAGAAACCACCAGCGTGTGATGTAACGTTATCCCACTGCCCACAGGTGGTCCTGCCCGAGCTGGCGATGCTGCGGATAGCGGCGCACGAGGAGAGCGGGCGGCTGCTGGGGCACCGCGTGCTGCCCGTGCTGGGGCTGTGCCCCGGCTACCGGCACGTGGGGCTGCGCACCGAGCTGGGCCTGCCGCTGCCCGCCAGCCTGCTGCTGCACGTGCAAGTCAAGGTACAGGTGGTCCTGCCCGAGCTGGCGATGCTGCGGATAGCGGCGCACGAGGAGAGCGGGCGGCTGCTGGGGCACCGCGTGCTGCCCGTGCTGGGGCTGTGCCCCGGCTACCGGCACGTGGGGCTGCGCACCGAGCTGGGCCTGCCGCTGCCCGCCAGCCTGCTGCTGCACGTGCAAGTCAAGGTACAGGTGGTCCTGCCCGAGCTGGCGATGCTGCGGATAGCGGCGCACGAGGAGAGCGGGCGGCTGCTGGGGCACCGCGTGCTGCCCGTGCTGGGGCTGTGCCCCGGCTACCGGCACGTGGGGCTGCGCACCGAGCTGGGCCTGCCGCTGCCCGCCAGCCTGCTGCTGCACGTGCAAGTCAAGGTACAGGTGGTCCTGCCCGAGCTGGCGATGCTGCGGATAGCGGCGCACGAGGAGAGCGGGCGGCTGCTGGGGCACCGCGTGCTGCCCGTGCTGGGGCTGTGCCCCGGCTACCGGCACGTGGGGCTGCGCACCGAGCTGGGCCTGCCGCTGCCCGCCAGCCTGCTGCTGCACGTGCAAGTCAAGGTACAGGTGGTCCTGCCCGAGCTGGCGATGCTGCGGATAGCGGCGCACGAGGAGAGCGGGCGGCTGCTGGGGCACCGCGTGCTGCCCGTGCTGGGGCTGTGCCCCGGCTACCGGCACGTGGGGCTGCGCACCGAGCTGGGCCTGCCGCTGCCCGCCAGCCTGCTGCTGCACGTGCAAGTCAAGGTACAGGTGGTCCTGCCCGAGCTGGCGATGCTGCGGATAGCGGCGCACGAGGAGAGCGGGCGGCTGCTGGGGCACCGCGTGCTGCCCGTGCTGGGGCTGTGCCCCGGCTACCGGCACGTGGGGCTGCGCACCGAGCTGGGCCTGCCGCTGCCCGCCAGCCTGCTGCTGCACGTGCAAGTCAAGGTACAGGTGGTCCTGCCCGAGCTGGCGATGCTGCGGATAGCGGCGCACGAGGAGAGCGGGCGGCTGCTGGGGCACCGCGTGCTGCCCGTGCTGGGGCTGTGCCCCGGCTACCGGCACGTGGGGCTGCGCACCGAGCTGGGCCTGCCGCTGCCCGCCAGCCTGCTGCTGCACGTGCAAGTCAAGGTGAACCCGCGCTACACTACACACTAACACACGCACCATCTCGCGCTTCCGTCATTAACCTCGTCTGTCTTATGCGATGAAATACTCAATTATTTTGC
Source organism: Melanargia galathea (assembly GCA_920104075.1). Classification (NCBI taxonomy): domain Eukaryota; kingdom Metazoa; phylum Arthropoda; class Insecta; order Lepidoptera; family Nymphalidae; genus Melanargia; species Melanargia galathea. Next base: position 19,183,614 of record OV049867.1, on the reverse strand, counting down.
TATAATCCCCTCTCTCTCTCTCTCCCACTTTTCTCTCTCTCTCTCTCTCTCTCTCTCTCTCACTCGCTCTATCTCCGGTAGTTCCTTCATTTCTGAAGATCGATTCGAAATACGAACTGCTAGGTTATGGAACGCCCTTCCGGCGTCCGTGTTTCCCGCCTCGTTCGTCTTTAGTGCCTCCAAGAGTGAATAGGCATTTTTTAGGCAAGTGCGTTCCTACTTAGATCCCATACTTGATCATATCTGAGTGCTTAGTCTAAGATCGGAGCACTCGACAACAAACTCGAAAACTATTGATCGAATCACAAGTGAATTCAGAGCAAAATGAACTGAAATACTCGTATTTTAAAGTCGTAATTCCATAGTTCGAATATGTATTTTACAACATTTCTGCTTGGGGCGCTCGTTGTGTTCGAATGCTGAATGTATTGGCGAACTCAAACCTTAATACAAGCCATTTTAGGTCTATTTTACTCTGAAATCGATCAATAGTTTTCGAGTTCGTTTTCGAGTGCTCCGATCTTAGACTAAGCACTCTGATCCCAGCATTCATCTGATGGAATCAACTATGATTGTCGTCAAGCGTAAGCCTATGTATCATACAATAAAAAAGTGGTCCTAGTAGCTACCCTTGAACAGATTAATTGCTTCCCATGGGCCTGTGTTGGTGGTTATTTTAGCGAAGTGGTAAAATTTACGCCTCAGCCGGTGAGACCACCTAGTTGGTGAGCTGCCTTTGTCTGTTTTAGCGGATTACGGCAAAATAATTTTGGTTTTTCATTGTGTATCATGGATGTTTGTAAAATAACGCCTGCTTCTATTCAGCTCTTCTAGGCTGTTTAGTGGGTTCTGAGTGAAACTTTTCAGGCTAACGTCAACTCTGGTGGCACATGTTGGTCTCAACGCCAAATTGGCCAAAACCAATGACTGTAACAACATACACAAAGTCAAAGGAGAAAAACTGAAACTTTTTCAACAAATAAATTAGTTGGTGGAAGCACAAGGCTGTGCTCCATTACGTTTGTCTTCGCTTTAGTGAAATGCATCCTTAAATTGTGGAAACTAACTTATATGTTTGCTTGCAATAAATATGATAAGTGTATTATAGATAAACTCATTGATTATTTACAATTGGATTCTGTTTTCTCTCGTTTGAAGGCTTACTCTTCGAAATTATGTAGGAAATACCTTATCATCTCGGCTAGCGAGTTAAGAGGGGGTGAATTTTCCATCACTTTGTGACTTAACGAACATAACACCTATTTCATCCGCATACATCAACGGTTTCACATAATTCTCCATAAAATGATCATGGCGGCATTAAATCAATGACCTTTAAGGCCATGTCCTATTCCAAAATCTTGAGATTAAGAAGGCTTAAAATTCCATACCATTTCATAACATGCACAAAATATAATCTGATCAGTTGATCACACAATATGAGCTAATGAAGTACTAGAGAGCCTTCAAATGTAAGATCGCTTCCCACCGACAGATGAGATTGTTTCTAGCTAATATTTTCTGGTAATGCGACAGGTTTCTGGACATGCATTTTTATTCATCTACAAGATCGTCCTAGCCCTCACCTAGACGGTACTTACAGCACACGAGTAGTAAATCTACAGAGAGGAAGCTTCCACAAGCGGCCCGCTGTAGGTATACTCACACAAACACACTCACCAACGGTTCACGGACGCGCGCTCGTTCCACTAACTGGTACAGTTGGTGACAAACGTGCGCATATGTGTGAGTGTACCTACAGCGGGCTGCTTGTAGAAGCTTCCCCTCTGTAGGTACTCTGTGCTTACAGGACGATACAGTCTAAGATGGAAACTAGCTCACCTGGACGAAGTTCGGCAGTTTTTATTAAACCCATACCCCTGATCGGTTTCAACGTGGCATCGTACCGGAACGTTATAAGACGTTCATCTTCATCTTCGTCTTCATAATGGGCAGGTGTCCGCACATAAACCATAGAGGTCTGTTGTGCGTGATGTGCCATCCGAGATCGCTCCAGAAGCCTCGCAGGCCGCCCAGGTTGCCGAGGACTTCTTGGAGTGAGGCTTAATAGTCGTAATCACGTCAAAATAAATGATGTTCACAGGACTACGTGCCGGACCGGCTGTCGGAGCTCGCGGAGGCGCTGGCCAACCCGATCAAGTACCAGAGCGAGATGGACAAGCGCACGCAGCAGCTGGCCGTGCTCACCGACGACACGGACGAGCCCAGCGCGCCCTTCCCCACGCCCACGCCCACTTGCCCACGCGTGAGCTTTACTTAAAATATGTTGTATTGCCTGACGCTAGCAACTTCGTCCGCGTGGATTCAGGTTTCCCGTGGGAACTCGTAGATTTTCCGGTATAAAACGTGTCCGTGTCCAGGATGCAAGCTATATCTGCAAAATTGTGTTAAGATTGGTGGAGCGGTTGAGGTGACAGACAGACACGATATCGCACTTGTAAGTATGCAAGTATACCTCGGAAGTTATGATTTTTGTAACATTATATTCTAGTTTCTAACTTGAAACAAATATTCCGTTGAAACTGCACCCTTAGTACGAGTTTCCACACCTTGACTTTATAATTTTCATTGAAACAATAATATCAGCGAGCAGTGGACCTGAAAACGCTTGCGAAATAAAACTTGAGAGTTTTATTTCGTAAAGTTTCCGCTGGCTGTTAATGTATGGACTAATTTCAGCTTTGAAATAAGGATGCTTTGGTCCATTTTACTTTGACGTTTATGTGTTTGAGACTCGAAATCTATCAACGTGGTCAAGATATGAAAACTCGTACTAGGCCTACGGTCAGTTCTAAGTTTGCTCGACGTTTTGTGATATTTTTCGTACTGTTCTCTTAGGACCGGCCTCCGAGCAGTATGGATGTTAGTCCAAAAAATGTCAACACTACAGCAGAGAACACAAAGAATGATGCAGAGTCGCAAAACACCGAAGCCAATGAGAAAGAGCCTCCAAGTAAGTGCTCCAAGTAAGATCTAGAATCTAGATACACATTCGATGTTAAAGATCTCCTTCTATCTAATGTACGAGTAGCGGTCGCCTGTGGAGTCCTTTGCGTGAGAAAGTTAATTCTACCACACTATTGTGATCTCTATGAATTTATTTGTATTTCTATTTATCCAATTAACTTCAAAATTTAGTTTGTGATATGTGTCTGAGTTTGTGTGTGATGCAATACGTCAATTTGTTTTGTTTTAAATAGCTGTACCAATTACTTATCGCTGCTTGGCATTTTGGCTAAGATGAAAATGAAGTATCTACCTTTCCATAAGTTGCCATACTGTGGCCAGTGGGACCGGTATATTAAACTGATTTTTGTATCTTTAATCTACTATATAAAAATAAGTCGGGTTTTCCTTCCTGACGCTATAACTCCAGAACGCACGAACCGATTTCCACGGTTTTGCATTCGTTGGAAAGGTCTCGGGCTCCGTGAGGTTTATAGCAAAGAAAAACACGTGAACGAAGTCGCGGGGGTCAGCTAGTTATTGATAATATTGAACTCACACACAGTCACTGTGTCTGTACGAACTGTCACGCACACATAACGCCGCGCGTACGTTCTATTGGGAGTTCACAATCGAATTTGGGAAGTTGATCGGAATCGAAGTTGGGATATCCCATTCCCAGATAGTTATCTGTATCGATGAACTTTTAAAATTATAGAGGATACGGAGAGCAAATACAACGGCGGCCCGACCGAGGAGAAGCCCGACGAGTCGCTGGAGACGCTGCTGAGCTGCAAGCTGGTGAGGGAGAAGCGCGCCGAGCTGGACCGGAAGCTGGACGCGCTGCGGCGCAAGGGCGCGCGCGCGAGGCCCGTGGCCGCCAAGTTCTTTGTGAAGAGGCTGTCCACCAGGAACATGTATGTATGCATAATACTAGCTGATGCTTGCGACTTCGCTTGTATTTCTTATAAATCTCATCCCCTATTGAACCCACTTGGGAGTGGAATTTCCGAGTTTTCTGAAACACGTAATTCTTTATTTTTAACCTATAATACAGATACCGATTTTCATTGATATAACTTTAAAAATGACGGACTTTCATACAAAATTTCATCCCCTATTTAACCCACTTGGGGGTGGAATTTCCAAAATTCCAGAAAAACGTAATTCTTTATTTTTAACCAAAAACTTCAATATCAATTTTCATGGAAATAACTTGAAAAATGGCGAACTTTCATCCCATATTTAACTCCCTTCGGGGTTCTTCGGGGTGGAATTCGCAATAATCCTTTCTTAGTGTGCGCCTACGTCATAAAAGGAAGCTACTGTGAAAATGTCAAGTTTCTAACTTCAGTGGTTTAGGCTGTGCGTTGATGATCAGTCAGTCAGTCAGGACAAGCTTCTTTATATTATTATAGATAGATTGTTAATATGGGTCAAAATCACCAAGGTGGGAAATTTGGTTCTGACACAATTTTACCTAATAAAGCTTTGAAATAATTGGGTGACAATTATTTTTAATTATCAGATTTAGTTAATTTTATCTAAACCCTTCATTGTTTTTTGCAAAATTATGTTAAAACATTTTTTTTGCCTCATAAAACTAGTGAAAATGTCATTCTAGAACGCGTCCCAATACGCAATTCCGTATTTTGAAATGTTCACAAAACATTGAAATTCTAATTTAAAAATAAAATGTTTAATCATGTTTGATACACTTGTATTACAGTAGCATAATCACGATTATAAATAAAAGAAAATTAAGTAACTTTACATTTATCTTACGTATAACTTTGTCCGACAGTTTGTAGGTCAGATCGTGGACGCACTCTATTTTTTCAAAAATTGTGCAAAATTAAGTCAAGAGAGGGGCTATTGTGCAGTCACACGATTGAATCTCTCGATATACACAGCTTTCGGTTGTTTTATGGCAGTTTTCAATAATATTTTTCATATTAGGATTATTTCAATTGTGTATTTTGGTACCGTACATCAATAGAACATCAGAACGGGAACGCCTCAAAATTATTAACATAACAATAAGTAAAGATAATTAGTCTTAATTCCATTAAATAATGCTGTTTTATTTCCGCTAGTGTTGTATATTGTGGTCCAAGATTGTCTACGAATATTTAAAATATTACGAAGCGTTGAAAAATCATTTCGAGGACGTTCCCGAAATGACGTTTTTCTTAAGATTTTACTTTTAAGTACTTTTATTTCGTAAAACATTAATGAAATGATTAAATTCATAAATTATAGTAGGTAGTGATTGGAATTACTTAAAATTTTTCACTCTCGCTTAGAAAACGTAATCTAAGCTGATTTTTCAAAAGATGGAGTTTTTTTGTTGTTTTTCTATCTAAAACAGTGTTTTGTTTAAATAACAGTATAATTGGTAGTAATATAGTATATTATCGAGAAAAGAAGGCTACAAATAAAACAAAATCTATAAATTATAGGACAGAAAGATTCTCGCTTTCTGTTCTCTGCGCAAGCAAAGAGCTCTGTGGAAAAAAATCCTGAAAAAATACAGGCAGCAGAAAAATAATTCTATAAATATAATAAATAATACTCAATCAGAAGAAGAAAACATGAACAACGACACGCCACGTTCGATAAAACGTAAATCTGAAGCAAAGCATATCGCACTATATAGCCAAGCAAAATACCAAAATTTGTAGCATAGGTTTTATTATTACTTTAAAATATTTGATGAAAATTTAAGAATTTCAACTCAAAATAAAGTTCATACTTATACATTTGATGTTTCTTTTAGACTAAAATTAGTTATCTGTCTCATTTAGGAAATGTTCTTGTAAACATTGTGAACGTCGCGATCATTCAGGGAACGTTTCGTCATTTAAGGGAACGCAACAAAAGTATTATTATTTAATTCAAGACAAAACATAGTTGATTTATTTATTATTAAAAATAAATACCATAACATACAATTATCTGTAAAAAAACAATTAAACATTCAAACCTAATCATTGATAAATAAACAGAACTTTTGTCTAGGAATTTTTAAGATGTGCTTCATAAATGTCACATTTTATTAAAATAAGAGAACACAAGATAATGTAGGGTACATATGTGATTATATTTTATTTAATGTCTATTTTGGTACCGTACCGTTCCAAACTAAGCTTTATCATAGTTATCTTTTTGACAAAAATATTTGAGTTTTAAAATACGTTCACGGAACGATGTTATTTACTCCCTGTCTCTCTGAAATCCTGGATAAAAAAATAAAATGTGTATATTTTGCGCGCTTCTTTTACAGCGTAGTTATTGATAATATTGTGTACATTGTAAGCTATTTTTTGGATTTCCAAGACGTGATAATTTTAACAAAAGTTCACATTTGCAAATTCGCCACCTTGGTGATTTTGACCCATATTATCCTCGCTATCCTCACATAAAGTTATTTTAACATAAATTATTCTCCGTACAAGGAGCGACCCGTCGTCCGCCCCGGGCGAGGAGACGGGCGCCAACACGGCGGCGGACGAGAGGGAGCTGCGGCTGCGCTACCACCACACGATATACGCCGCGCTCGAGAAGATCCTGCGCAACGAGCAGCAGCAGCAGATGAAGGCGCTTTCCGTGAGTGTACTACTGTACAGACGTGTGAGAGTGAGTGAGAGAGTGAGACAGAGAGAGAGACGGGCGCCAACACGGCGGCGGACGAGAGGGAGCTGCGGCTGCGCTACCACCACACGATATACGCCGCGCTCGAGAAGATCCTGCGCAACGAGCAGCAGCAGCAGATGAAGGCGCTTTCCGTGAGTGTACTACTGTACAGACGTGTGAGAGTGAGTGAGAGAGTGAGACAGAGAGAGAGACGGGCGCCAACACGGCGGCGGACGAGAGGGAGCTGCGGCTGCGCTACCACCACACGATATACGCCGCGCTCGAGAAGATCCTGCGCAACGAGCAGCAGCAGCAGATGAAGGCGCTTTCCGTGAGTGTACTACTGTACAGACGTGTGAGAGTGAGTGAGAGAGTGAGACAGAGAGAGAGACGGGCGCCAACACGGCGGCGGACGAGAGGGAGCTGCGGCTGCGCTACCACCACACGATATACGCCGCGCTCGAGAAGATCCTGCGCAACGAGCAGCAGCAGCAGATGAAGGCGCTTTCCGTGAGTGTACTACTGTACAGACGTGTGAGAGTGAGTGAGAGAGTGAGACAGAGAGAGAGACGGGCGCCAACACGGCGGCGGACGAGAGGGAGCTGCGGCTGCGCTACCACCACACGATATACGCCGCGCTCGAGAAGATCCTGCGCAACGAGCAGCAGCAGCAGATGAAGGCGCTTTCCGTGAGTGTACTACTGTACAGACGTGTGAGAGTGAGTGAGAGAGTGAGACAGAGAGAGAGACGGGCGCCAACACGGCGGCGGACGAGAGGGAGCTGCGGCTGCGCTACCACCACACGATATACGCCGCGCTCGAGAAGATCCTGCGCAACGAGCAGCAGCAGCAGATGAAGGCGCTTTCCGTGAGTGTACTACTGTACAGACGTGTGAGAGTGAGTGAGAGAGTGAGACAGAGAGAGAGACGGGCGCCAACACGGCGGCGGACGAGAGGGAGCTGCGGCTGCGCTACCACCACACGATATACGCCGCGCTCGAGAAGATCCTGCGCAACGAGCAGCAGCAGCAGATGAAGGCGCTTTCCGTGAGTGTACTACTGTACAGACGTGTGAGAGTGAGTGAGAGAGTGAGACAGAGAGAGAGACGGGCGCCAACACGGCGGCGGACGAGAGGGAGCTGCGGCTGCGCTACCACCACACGATATACGCCGCGCTCGAGAAGATCCTGCGCAACGAGCAGCAGCAGCAGATGAAGGCGCTTTCCGTGAGTGTACTACTGTACAGACGTGTGAGAGTGAGTGAGAGAGTGAGACAGAGAGAGAGACGGGCGCCAACACGGCGGCGGACGAGAGGGAGCTGCGGCTGCGCTACCACCACACGATATACGCCGCGCTCGAGAAGATCCTGCGCAACGAGCAGCAGCAGCAGATGAAGGCGCTTTCCGTGAGTGTACTACTGTACAGACGTGTGAGAGTGAGTGAGAGAGTGAGACAGAGAGAGAGACGGGCGCCAACACGGCGGCGGACGAGAGGGAGCTGCGGCTGCGCTACCACCACACGATATACGCCGCGCTCGAGAAGATCCTGCGCAACGAGCAGCAGCAGCAGATGAAGGCGCTTTCCGTGAGTGTACTACTGTACAGACGTGTGAGAGTGAGTGAGAGAGTGAGACAGAGAGAGAGACGGGCGCCAACACGGCGGCGGACGAGAGGGAGCTGCGGCTGCGCTACCACCACACGATATACGCCGCGCTCGAGAAGATCCTGCGCAACGAGCAGCAGCAGCAGATGAAGGCGCTTTCCGTGAGTGTACTACTGTACAGACGTGTGAGAGTGAGTGAGAGAGTGAGACAGAGAGAGAGACGGGCGCCAACACGGCGGCGGACGAGAGGGAGCTGCGGCTGCGCTACCACCACACGATATACGCCGCGCTCGAGAAGATCCTGCGCAACGAGCAGCAGCAGCAGATGAAGGCGCTTTCCGTGAGTGTACTACTGTACAGACGTGTGAGAGTGAGTGAGAGAGTGAGACAGAGAGAGAGACGGGCGCCAACACGGCGGCGGACGAGAGGGAGCTGCGGCTGCGCTACCACCACACGATATACGCCGCGCTCGAGAAGATCCTGCGCAACGAGCAGCAGCAGCAGATGAAGGCGCTTTCCGTGAGTGTACTACTGTACAGACGTGTGAGAGTGAGTGAGAGAGTGAGACAGAGAGAGAGACGGGCGCCAACACGGCGGCGGACGAGAGGGAGCTGCGGCTGCGCTACCACCACACGATATACGCCGCGCTCGAGAAGATCCTGCGCAACGAGCAGCAGCAGCAGATGAAGGCGCTTTCCGTGAGTGTACTACTGTACAGACGTGTGAGAGTGAGTGAGAGAGGGAGACAGAGAGAGAGACGGGCGCCAACACGGCGGCGGACGAGAGGGAGCTGCGGCTGCGCTACCACCACACGATATACGCCGCGCTCGAGAAGATCCTGCGCAACGAGCAGCAGCAGCAGATGAAGGCGCTTTCCGTGAGTGTACTACTGTACAGACGTGTGAGAGTGAGTGAGAGAGTGAGACAGAGAGAGAGACGGGCGCCAACACGGCGGCGGACGAGAGGGAGCTGCGGCTGCGCTACCACCACACGATATACGCCGCGCTCGAGAAGATCCTGCGCAACGAGCAGCAGCAGCAGATGAAGGCGCTTTCCGTGAGTCAACATTGTTGGGACATTACAAACGTGCGAACTGAGTCATAAATCATTTTTATCGGACTTCGCGCTCGCACTTACAGGAATTGGAACCTGTTTCTCTGGTGTTGTGTAGAACAGTAAAAAAAGATTTGTCGATAGTCGATAACAGGTTATAAATAGCGAGGGAGAACCCTCGCAACCCTATATGGTCGTATGGTCAATATCCCAACGATAACTCTGCAGGCGTGTGAGAGTGAGTGAGAGAAGGAGTGGCAGTATGAATGAGTGTGTGAGTGACAGAGAGAGAAAGAGTTAGTGAGTGAGTGTGTGAAAGAGAGTGGGAGAGAGAGAGAGAGAATAAGTGAGTAAGAAAAAAATAAGTAACTGTGTGTGTGAGAGAGAGAAAGTGGGAGAGTAATGAGTGAGTGAAAGTGAGAGAGAGAGGGAGGGAGGGAGGGAGAGAGATTTAAGCGTGGGAAAAAGGAAGTGATAGATCATGTTTGCGTACATTGCACATTGTGATATATATGTACGTAGAACACACTGGTGATATTTCCTATGTTTTATAATGCCGCGTTCATTGTAATATAAAAACTGCCTGTCCATTGAAATGTAGTGGACATCCAGCCTTAGCTTTTACACAAAATCTTATCTGTTTGTAGGATTCGCTGGAATTTCGGAAGAAAGAGACGCTGAACAAACTGGCGAATCTACGGAAGGAGGACGTGAAAGCGTTAGCCAAAACCACCAACAAGGACGAAATACTGAGGAGAAAGAGAGAGATACACTCGCAGGTACGGTCGTGGCCTTCCAGGAGACTTACGTCCAGCTGTGGACTTCTATCGATTGAGACGACTATCGATTTTGACTGCCTCGTTGGTCTAGCAGTTACAAGGTCCGGGGTTCGATGCCCGGGTCGAGCCAAAAAAATTTTAAGGTATTGGGTTTTTCTGTCAAGAAATTCTCAGTGCCAGCCCTGAGTTGGAAATACGCCACCTTGTCTCGGAGAGCACGTAAAGCCGTCGGTTCTGCGCCTGATTTTTCTTCGGTCGTGTCGCATTGGCGTCTGATTGGACTATGAGAGTGAGGGAATAGAGAGTGCACCTGTGTATACGCACACATTATATTATTAGATTATTATTATCGTTTGGGACGATTAAAGCCTTAATAGCGCAACGGTATTCTGGCGCGGATCAAAAATCGTAAAATCGGGGGAGAAAGGCAAATATTAGTCATGTTCATCATGGCTAATATTCTTTAAAAAAATGGTTGTGGTACATTACAGTCTGTGGTTCGGGGAGTGGCGGAGTGCTCGCGGCTAGAGCTGGAGCACGCGCAGCGACGCGAGCAGCTGGCGCGTGCTCACGAGCGCATGCGCGCCGCGCTGCAGCTGCATCGCGATCAGGCACGTACGCACGCACGCACGCACATTGCACGCACTTGAGATGCCCTCAAAGATAAACTAAAAAACAGCTTTAAAACTCAAGCTCAACACACAGCTAATTACTCGGAACAAGTGCCATAGATTACTTAGGTCCTGTTTCACCACCTTCTGATAAGTGTCGGATAGCTTATTCGTAAATTTTGTCTTTGTCACTTGACATAAAGTAAGAAAGTGACAAAACTTAGATTTAGGCTATCCAACACTTGTCATATGGTGAAACAGGCCCTTAACTGTCTATTTTTTCAACAATTTATACCTGTGCGCAGATTTTCCAAAGCCCCTCTCACGTCAATAAAAAAAATCTAATTAGTATAGGAATTATATAAGCCCCGCAAATTGGTATTGCGCCTGGCCGCCATTTTCATGACGTCAGCACTAGACAGACGTCCGCCGTGTCGGTACCGTTGACAAAAACTGTTGGCTGAGTAGTGAGTACGCGTATCGAGTTTTGAACAATTAATTATTGTAAATTCACACATTTTGTTGTTATTGTTGTTTTATACTGGCGCAAAGACAGATTAATTGACGAGTTATTTATTATTAACACAGAAAATGATAGTGATTCACACACAAAACAGACTCGGAAAAAAAATCCGAATTACAAGAATGTGATTACGTCAGTGGAATTGAAGAATTAGGATAATTTTTTCATTTAAAATCTATAAAAGCTGAAAATTATTTGTTAATTCGGTTTAATTTATTTATAATTTTTTTTTGTTGCCGACGGTATATTTTCGTCATCTGACGTCACGCTGAAGTTAATGTGACAAGGTTCCAGCGCAATATCAACGTGCGGGGGTTATAACTATGTACATATCACAATGACTGGCCTCACGTGGATGTACGTTGGAGTATGCTCGACTAATTCCGAATCAATCCGGGGCCCTTAATCATGAGCCTGTTCACGCGACGCGGCCAAGCTCAATACGGGCAGCCCGGGCTTCTGCCCGCCAGGCGCGCTGTCAGAACTGAGCTAAGATTTCGGGGCAGGTGCACTCTTTGGAACCTAAGACTGGGACTGGGTCGTGGAGGGGTGAATCTTCCTCAACCTCCGACGATTCCTGCTATAGTTGGGACATTACAAACGTGCGAACCGAGTCATAAAACATTACGATCATTATGTTGTGAGGGCTCTCCTTCGCTCTTTACAACCTGTTATCGACCGTCGACAAATCCTTTTTTACTGTTACAAGCACCACCAGAGAAACATTCTACTTCCATAGTGGCCTGTAAGTGCAAGCGAGGAGTCCGATTAAAGTGATTTATGACTCGGATCGCACGTTTGTAATGTCCTAAAACTATAGCAGGAATCGTCGGGGTTGAGGAAGATTCACCCCTCCATAACCTTACCAGTCTTAGGTTCCACAGTGTTCACCTGCCCTGCCTATATCTTCGCTGGCAAGATCGACTTACTGTATAACCCCCGGCACGTAAGTCGACCGGTGACGTTCAAGTGCGCGCAGCGTCGTACGAGTGAGCGGGACACAATACGATTGGAGAGCCAATCAGCGCTTACGAGGGATCCGCGAGAACTAACCAGTGCTTACGAACGATCCCCACGCCCTCCCCGCGACCCCCTCACACCCCGAGATACCTCATTTTCGACTTCTGCGCATTGAAGGTCACCGGTCGACTTATTTGCCGTGACTTGTACGCACGCTGAAACAGTCAGGCATACTCCCGCGTATATCCGCGTATATATGTGAGTCTTGTTCTAGTTCTTCTAGGTCTTCTAGTTCTAGGTCTTAGTCTTGTTCCGAACCTGTGGTAGATTCAGTTGACGATTCAAAAGTACTTGTAAAAGTTTATTTGAATAAAAAACTTTTCTATTCTATTCTATTCTATTCTATTCTATTCTAGTTGTTCTAGTTATAAGGGCTATCTCTCACGACAGTTTGACCGCTTATTATAGGAATTATTGGAGCTGGAGCGGCTGTGCGGCGGCGCTCCGGAGGGCTAGGCCTGCGCCGCACGTGTTATTTTCCTGTAGGAATCTGTGATATTACCTCCTAAGGAGCGAAGCGGACAGTGGGACCCTTCGCCGACTCTCGTCTCCGCAATCTCATAGTTTTAGTTGGTTTCACTAGTTTTTAATATAATACTTACCTCGAGCGTCGTGTGGCGTGTACTATACTTGTACTTGTTTCGGTTTCGCTCGTCTGTGCGTTTCGGATGTCTCGACGGTGAACGATGTAAATGTGTAACAAAATCAAACGAATATTGTGGCTAATTCTGTTTTACACAATCTCTAAACTAAACTAAAATGACAGTTCTAAATCTTTTCCTATCTCTTTCACAATGCTCCCTGCGGGAAAGGATAGCACTATTTTTAGACCTGTCAATTTAGTTTAGTTTAGAGATTCTGTACAACAGCATTGTCGTTTGATTTAATTTCACTGGGTTAATAAAAAAATAGGTGTGTGTAATTATGTACACGCGTATATAGAAGTTATACTTTGCATGCAAATAATTAATTACAATAAGACACTAGATGGCGCGACAGACGGCCATGTTTGTTTGCGAAGCGGCTGACAGTCGAGAGGTTAGCAACTAACCTCTCGACTGTCAAACGTCGCCAACTTCAACATGTCGTTTTTCGTGTTACCCTGTGCGCGCGCATCATAAAATTCACTTTCATAATTTTTCCTAATGCGTCTAAAGGAGTATAACTTCAACAAAACGAACAAAAATATACGAAAAATTATATTGTTAATAGAACATAAAAATAACTGCTAGAGCTATTCTAGTCTTAGAGTGAAAACCTTGTACAAGTAAGCAGGTTTGGGAGGCGTTTCGGCACTTTGGACCGATGATTTAAAGAGAGTAGCGGGAAGAGACTGAAAGAGGAAGACTGATGACCGGGTGTGGTGGTTCTCATTAAGAAGGGGCTATGTCCAACAGTGGACGTCCACAGATGTGATGAAAAGAATTTAAAGTTTCACAGAATATGTGAGTTACGGAGTGATAATCGTGCTCATTCCGTTCCACACAATCTCTAATCTAAATTGACAGGTCTTAAAATAATGCAATCCTCTATCGCGGGGAACGTTATTTTTTATAACGTTATATAGCATAACGTTGGATAGCGGTATTTTTAGACCTGTGTAATGTGTATTTAGTTGAGAGATGTTGTTGTTGAGTTGTACAATAAAAGAATCACTGTCGAATTATCGAGACATTTGGAACGCTTCGTATGTGAGCCCGTAAACACGTATTGGCTGGAGCGGTAGCAATCCTGGGCTTTAGCAGCTGCTAGCGCTTCATACAAGCTCAAACTATACAAAATATCACAGTATTTTTATTTCGTATTCGCCCCGGGTCGCTCCCGCTTTGACTTCCGTGTGTTTAGTGCTTACATCCGCTACGGATTCGTACAAAGATTTTTGCTCACTATACGGGTAAGAAGTCAAAAAAAAAAAACGTAATGTATTTGCGTTAAATTTATAGCCCGTTTACTATAAGAATGGACTTGGCATCGATGACGTCACTGCGACGTACTGCGAATCGTACTGACGCGACAGGACGAATGCGGGTGGCGAGCGGGGAAGTGGGAGAGGCGTCACATTCCAGCGAGGTCCAATCTTTTAGTAAACCGGTTGTACTACTGTACTCCTTTATACTGTTTCTATTAGACGGATTGTTTTTGTCTTGGCTATACCGTATCATACCGATTATAGGTAGTTCAAATCATTTGTGAGCTTGAGCTTGTTACTATGTGATTTTGGCTGTATGGTGTATTTATTGCACTGATCTCTATTAATACAAGTAAAATGAGTTGATTCTGGTGCCGATTTGAGGTGCCGCACCGAGGGTACTTACAACTAAATTTAATATTTCTCAATACAATTTATCACAATTCACATTACTTTCGAGTACCTTCACTCACACTTTTCTCAGCAATCTACGCTATAAGGGCGATAACCAAATAGCAGTGAAGCTTACGTGTAAAAATAGAGGTCAGTAACCTACTGTCACTGTGTCTGTACAAACTTCACGCACACGCTAAGCGCTGCGCGCACAAATTAGTTGAATTACCTATTATACCGGTATAATCACGCACCTTTGTACCGTTAGTGTATCGTGTGCGGTTATCGATATAAATAAAAATACGAGTATGCTTTAGTTAATAAGCAGACGTTAACAAGCTCTTCCATTGCTATTTTGTCCAATGTTATGTACCTACTGATTAAGGTTGTAGTGATTGTATTGAAATATCTAAATTGTTTAATTGATCGATGGTCACCAGGAGTAGTGAGCTTTGTAACTGGCATGCGACATTTACCTATGTAGTGGACGGAAACCTTTATCACGTGGTACCGTCACCTATAGTCTTGTATATTACGTGTGTTAAACTAACTCGTTATTGCATTTAACGTTTTTAGTGTAGTTGTTTGACGTACTAACGCTTCCGTTGCATCGATGAGCTAGTCACTATGAGTCGTAATGCAACGGTATAACAAAATAACGTTATCTATTGTAACTTGAAGATATGTTATTCAAAAATTAGCCCTCTGTCGCGATGCACAAATCTGTAGTGTTTTACATATCTATGGCACAAAAGCTGATATTCTTTTTTTTTGTGAATACTACCTAATATCGTTTATGTAATTTTAATATTTGTAGTTTATAATATGAAGTCTTATGATGATTATTCCAAATTCTCTGGTTAGTGATGAAAGTTTTTCCAATTTACTGGTTAAATAGGTATATATATTAATTTCTTCTATAAGAAACATATAATAAAACATTTAAGAAATTCAAGAAAATTATGTTCTTTCGGAATAATAATCATAGATGCGTAAGAACTTTTCTAAAAAAAGCATGTTATATATTATATTATTTACAAATTATTATTAATTAATAATTCCTGTGCGAAAAGTCAGTAAGTAATACGTAAGCGGTTTTCCGTTTTATATTTGTGTATTTATGTAACAAAAAAGTATAATTATTTAATTACGAAGTTAATTATTATGTATAATGTATGTTACATACATAATTATAGTTATTTAACACGAAAGCGAAAAGAATGGCGTGCGTTTTATAAGAATTGAATAATAATATTTATTTATATTATGTACATGAATTTTTTCAGTAATAATTATATTATAAATCCTGGATACATTTGATAGTAATTAAAATAACTGTGAGTGTTTATCTTTATAACATGAATATTTGAGTTTCCATAAAAGCAATAATTTATTTGAAAATTATTAAAAAAATTAATTAAATACATTTTGTGGTCAAGCGATGGAATATTTTTTACCACTAAGTATTTTTACACCATTCTTTTCGCACGCGTGCGTTAATATGTTTGGGTTTTGCACTAACCGGTGTCAGTAACATAGGTTGTAGATTAACATTCCACGCTTAGTTAGTCAGTTTTGCACAAAGCGGAAAAGATATCATCGATATATCGATAGATTGACTTTCATCTAGTCCAGTAATAAGATCTGATTATATTGTTATGAATCAATACGAAAATAGAACTTTATTTACTTGTGACAGGTCTCAAATTCGTGCGATCCGATATAGATCCGATAACAGATTATTTGCTGGCAAGAGTATTTAACATGCCAATAAATTATAAGCGGCCATTTTTAATTATGCTAATATGATATTGGTTATCAGTTTCGGTTGATAAGATTAGGGTATTAACTTTGAGCTTAGCTTGCGTCTTGCGTGTCTTTAAGGCAAGAATGTGTAGGCAACTTAAAAAGCACGTTTTATACGGTATATTTCTGTATAGTTAACTATAATTTCCCATAGCTGCTGATGTCACTTCTAGATGACGTACATATTGCGGATTAAAAAACAAATGACTGCACGATGCACTTAAAGTAAAAAAAAAAAACGGTTTAACGGCAGCTTTAAAGCACTACCAATTAACTTTGCCCAAAAATTTTAAACGATTGTAATTTAAAAAAATAATTAAATTCACAAATAATACGTATACATACGCAGGTATGCGGGTATATATATATTTGTTACTGAACAAGAGTAGGTACAAGTCACGGCAAATAAGTCTAGCGTTGACCTTCAATGCGCAGAAGTCGAAAATAAGGTATCTCGGGTGGTGAGGGGGTCGCGGGGAGGGCGTGGGGATCGTTCGTAATCACTGATTAGCTCTCGCGGATCCCTCGTAAGCGCTGATTGGCTCTCCGATCGTATTGTGTCCCGCTCTACGACGCTACTCGCACTTGAAGGTCACCGCTCGACTTACGTGCCGGGGCTTATATATGTTCGTCTCAAACTCTTCTACTTCAGTGTACTTATACTTCAGTATTTTGTACAATTAAAATGCCTAGTTTTCGATCAAATATGAAATACGCACACTATAATAACAAGGTGGCATAAAGAGTCAAAATAATGTTGAATATAATAATTTATGCAAAAAATAAATGCCATTAAATTGCTCAATTTTATTTTTAAAGGTCATTTAATACTGTTGTTGTAAAAGTTTTTATTTATCTACAATAATTATTATTATTTTGTCTAAGAAGATTTATTGAAAACGTAAGATGTTTATGCGTATTTTAGTTATTCTATACGTTTCCACGCACATAGATAAAAATCTATATATTGCAAAAGAATAAACACACATTAAATTAACTGTCTATTAAATCAAAGTATACAATTAACACTTTATTGTAGCTGCTTTAACATTTAAAATTGACGCGTTAGATATTTTGATGATGATGTGCCATAACTTTAGCGAGTAATGCGTTAAATAGAAATATGTATATAAACTTTATAAGGGTATTAAGTATTCATATTATCATGATATATTTCTCTCGAAGTCTGTCCTATATTCTTAAGTATAACCACGAAGTAAAACAGGGAATCTCTTACTATATCTATCGCCTATTTTAAATATATACAACGTTAGTTTTACTTTAAGCAAAACCTGAAAGTAGGTTGTTCAGAATCAGTAACAGAATCGGATCCAAACATTTTTATACCATGTTATATTTTTATCCAAAAATATTTTTAAAAACTGCAAGCTTAGGTCGTGGGTTCGATCCCAGGCACGCACCTCTAACTTTTCGGAGTTATGTGCGTTTTAAGTATTTAAATATCACTTGCTTTAACGATGAAGGAAAACATCGTGAGGAAACCTGCATGCCTGAGAGTTCTCCATAACGTTCTCAAAGGTGTGTGAAGTCTGCCAATCCGCTTGGCCAGCGTGGTAGACTATGGCCAAAACCCTTCTCACTCTGAGAGGAGACCCGTGCTCTGTAGTGAGCCGGTAATGGGTTGATCATGATGATGATGATGATATTTTTTTGAAATTTTGTGTAATTATTCATAATGTAAAAATATTTGACATGTGTTGTTTTGCGCAAAGTAAAACTTACGTTGTATGTGGTTTTAATGGTGGAAACGATAGGTTTCCGCAGTTTCATTATGATATTTCTTACTAAAGGAAAACTTTGAAACTTTGTTGTTCCGTTTGTACGGACGCAATTTGAATTAAAACTAACTTCGTCCGTATGGATTTAGAATTAAAAAAAAAATGTTTCTTGATAAAAACGGGCTCTACCATACCTCTGCCGGGATAGCCCGCATCCATCTTAGGGACCTTTCAGATAGACCGGCGCGGAGAGCAGAGCAAATTTTAATCGCATTTAAAATAGAATCTGAAGACATTGAAGTAAGCTTTATTTTTACATTTTATCTCTTTTATGATAAGAGGATGCTCGAGAATGCTCCCAATACGCTCGGTGTGAAATATTAAGAGCAGCCGCTCGGCTGCTCGTCGAGCCGGTCGGCTGCTCCATGCTCGTGCTCTTTCGTGCTCGAGCATCCGACCGGCTCCGTTCGCGTGCTCTTTCATGCTCGCACAGCCGACCGTAGGCCGAATTGCTCTGCCGACCGGCCCAAGAGCGTACGCTCGGCTTCGAACACATCCGCGTGTCCGTTCACACAGACCGGCGCGGAGAGTAGAGCAAATTTGAACGGCCGGTCTGTGTGAAAAAAAAAAATGCTCTCCGACGCTCTCCGCGCCGGTCTATCTGAACGGTCCCGACTGCATCGCCACTTACCATCAGGTGAGATCGCAGTTAAGGACTAACTTGTAGACACTGTCTTCACCGGGAGAAATAATCGCCTGCGGACATTTAGCGTTTCTATCCTGCGTATTAACTTTATTATCAAATTATAATATTTAAGTACGTATGAAGTTTTAATACATTTTAATCCATGGGGATGTACCTACTGACGTGTAGCAATGAAAAGTCTTAATCGAGCCTTGTATGTATGGAATAAATAGAGTTAAGCGATTTCATTTATTTTCATGTAAAAAAAGAAGAAGATTAGATAGAACGTTTATCTGCATGAAAATACAGAGAACATAATTATGTGAAGAAGGTATATTAAATACGGAAACATATTCAATAATTTTATTAGGTTATTATTTTTTGGAGATAAACGACCAGGGCATCGTCGTTGAAAGTTCTAGAATAATTGAAACCATATGGCGTACCAATGTGGTATACGTTTGGTTATGATATTTTCAAAGCTGCCATTGACTTCAACTGTTAAAGTGAAAGCTATGCTGATTGTGATGCAATTAGGCGGAGATTTATAAAACATACTCTGACTCTATTCAGACTTGAGACGAGTCTAAATGAGACAGATTTATGTCAAGAACATAATATATTCCTGTCCCGTTTCACCTCTGTCTCAAATCTGAGTATAGTCTGATTTTTAATTCGGTGGAATTCTGACAGTTGTCATTTAAAAATAGAATGAGTTATTTGTATGAAAAACAGGGTTAACACCTGAAGTTTGATTTAACCTCAAACTAAAGTATTTGAAGTATCTGTCAGCCATTTGTCATGTCTACATGCGGCAATTGATTTATATTTATATAAATTTTGAATTTATTATCTTTATTGTGGAAACTGTTTTATCTCTGGTAACATTAAGAAACGTCAGAATTCCACGGAATTAAAAATTAGACTATAGAGTCAGAGTACGCTCTATAGTCTATAGTATCTCAACCTTACTGCCCTGGTCCTATGTGTCCAGATTTCATCATTGGCTTAATCCATAAAATGATTATCACGCGATTCAAAGTGTCTTAACACCATATATGTAGTGACAACAATATTCTGGAATTGAACTGAAATACAAATGCAATAAATAAATAAATAATAATATGTGTTTGTGTAAGTTCTTAGGCAATATTAATTATTGTAATAGAAAGTCATCTAGATTTATTGTGTGTTGTATATCTGACTGTATAACACCAAAGAATTAAGCAATGTTGAACAGAGTAGTGTCGCTTGTCTGTTTTATTGTATTGGAATTATATGGTATGTCAATGTTCATTCGGAAAGGATTCCCTACAGAAATTTAAAGCATCTATATTTCATTCGATCATCATCATTGTCAACCCATTACCGGCCCACTACTGGGCACAAGTCTCCTCTCAAAATGAGAAGTGTTTAGGCCGTGGTCCACCACGCTGGTCGAGTGCGGATTGGTAGACTGCACATGCCTTTGAGAACATGATGGAGAACGGTCGGGCAAGCCTAGGTTTCCTCACGATGATTTTTTCTTCACCATTAATTCGATACTGAAATCGAAAATTTTCGATACCATGAACTTACTGAAAATCACAATTCCACATTCCTTGGATTATCTAAATAAAAAATTGGTTGTCGGTTTACGGTCGATAATTTTATGTGATGACGTCATAAGAAAACAAAGAGATAGATGCCTCACAAGCCGAACGCTTAGGCCGATCGTGCCTTCTCTATCGCTTGTTCTGCGCTCTCGCTTGCACGCAGTATGTGACAATGAGTCATGCTTTTTCATGCGTGTAGCCGGCGTTCATCGCTTTATAAGACGTTGTGACGTCAAAAATGATTGTTAAAATAGCATAAAAAGTCTGGCAGGGATTCACTCGAGATCATTCGTTGGAAGAAAATAGAATTCCATTCAAAGGTATCGACGAATAAGACATGAAACTATTGTGAACAAAAATATACTTATTCAAGAATCGTGAGGATTCGATATTTCTGGGGAATCCCCTTTTCGGAAAGGGAACATTCGTGGACGCATGTGGTTTGGTTGACGGATAAAAATTGTTGCTCTAGCTAGCAAGTAGTCACACAAAATATTGGGTTAATAAAATAGGTAGGTAATCAGTTCACTTTAGCGTAGGCAGTTGTATAAAATCAATGTTACGAGTAGTTTATATTGTACGAACGAGTACGCGCGTACGCAACACAAAGTTGTTCTTGCCTTGAACTGTAGTAATACTAAACTTATCACTAAGTAAAAGTAGGTATTCAGTATAGTTATTCTGAGTTTGCACACCTGCAAAACTTTACCAAATTGTAAATATCGAAAAACTGTAATATGTAATGCAACTCTAACTTAAAGTCGTAATTCAATACTTCGAATATTTTATTTTCAACATTTCTGCTTGGGGCGCTGGCTGTAGACGAATGCTGAATGTATTGGCGAACTCAAACCTTAAAAAAAGCCAGTTTAGGTCCATTTCACTCTGAAGTCATTGTGTTTCAATATTGTGTAGTATTTAGTAAAATTTTCAAGGTGTACAAACTGAGACTAACCATACAGATGCGTCTTGTAAACAAAGATTAATAATATTAAAATTTTCTAAAATCGTCTTCCCTTTCCCGTTTATTATTTCAAAGTTTTCAAAGGCCTAATGTTTGTGTTATTTTTAATAAACTACGTACCTATACTATTAAAAGACAAACTGCACTTAAATTAGCAATCTTTAAATACCAGAACTCCCTGTAAATTATAAATAAGTATTAAAATAACATTTGCAACCATTGCGACTGAACGAAAAAAGAAAAGGATTAAAACAAAATAATGTGTCCACTATATTTTTTGAAATTTTCTAATAATTGTAATGTTGTTGATTTAGTCAATTTTTCTGATGGTTTATAGTAAACGAAATTGCTATACATAGGAGTATAATATATGAGGTGTACAAAAGTGGGTAATTACGTGCCTGGAAATGGAAAACCAAACTTCATTGAATTGAACCACTATTCGCTCCATTCCGTTTTAATAATGTTGCTAAAGTAGGCAACTTATTTTAATGCCTGGTAACAACCGACTGATACATAAATACACCCAGACTCGGGATGGGAATTGAACCCGCGACCTCAGAGAGGTAGGCAGGCTCACTGCCAACCGCGCCAACGGCCAGTCAATTTATTAAACTTCAACCTTAAAAAGTTTTCATATTTATTAAACTTTAACCTTAAACTTAAAACTTAAAAAGTTTTCATATTTATTAAACTTAAACCTATATACTAGCTGTTTCGTTTATTAAAAACCCCATACACATAAAATACTATAATTCTATTCCTAGATCAAAATATCAAGATTTTTGTAAAATACCTTTTGATAGTTTTAACTTGCGCCCTTTTTCGAATATATTTTGGACTACTTTTCGAGAAAAAATTCTAATAATTCTGTACAGAAAAAGTATAAAGCTCAGTTATTAAACTCTGCCAAGCAGTGGTAATCAAGGGCGTCGCCAGGTAGGGGCAGGGGGGGGCAGCTGCCCCCCCCTAGAGATTTGAGAAAATATAAATATGCTATAGTTTGAAAAGAAAATTCTGATTTTTTTAATATGTTGTTAGGACCACTACCAGTAGTCTCCAATTTTGCAGTTTCGGAAGACATGTGCAAACTTTGCAGCACTTGAAAAATATGACTGGCCTATTTACACTTTTCGCATACTATAATATCACCAGCTTGCCCCCCCCTTAGCCAGCGACTGGCGACGCCCTTGGTGGTAATACAAGCATCTTTCTAAAGGTGCAGACAAACTGCTGTGTTTTAGTGTCACTATGCCACAAGAGCACATAACGGGGACCGCTATCGGAAACAAAGACAGGTAATAGTGGTAAATGATAACTGACAAGATACCACAAAAAAAACGTAAAAAATGAATTGAAATAATATTTCCTGTATTTTTAAAAAGCTCGCAATGTAATGCAATCAGCGGACGCCTAAATACCTAAAGGTGTCGCCAGCCGGGCGCCGCTCACGTGGCATTGACTCCGAGTTGTGCCCGATTTATATTGCCAGATTGAAAAATACTAAATACCTTTAATACTATAAGAATGACAAATGGTTATTAGTATAATGGTTAGTAGTAAGTTTTCGATAGTGGTCCTTAAATGTACCCTGTATATGTATATTTAAATGCAGATCTGGCATAACCATTTTAAAAACGTATTAAAAACCACACTCACACAGGTACAATCCGAGTACTAAAAATGGCGCATGTTCGTTATGATGGCTTGCATTTGTGTGTGTGTGAGTGTTCATATTCAAGTTGTGTCGTACTGTACTAACGATCTTTAGGTCATCATGCGCGAGTTAAAATTTAAGTATGTATGTACCTAATGTAATAATGCGAAAATCTGTGAGTACTTATACTGTATAACTTCGTATACTCTGCCAACTACATAGATGATAAGGGTTAATACGTAGATCTTATACTGCAGCTTCGTTTTGATGGTTAAAATAACGTATTTAAGTGCCTGTTTCACCACCTTCTGATAAGTGTCGGATAGCTTATTCACAATATTTGTCACTTGACATAAAGTAAGAAAGAGACAAAGCTTACATTTAGGCTATCCGACACATGTCAGAAGGTGGTGAAACAGGCCCTAATTATTGTAATTTAGCGTATTAGGGTACGCGCACACGAGTAGCTTATCTCAATTCTCAGCAATAGTTCCATCTCCCTCAAAGTCTATGAGGTCTATGATGACTCCATAGTCGCCGGGTGGGAAACATAACTTGCAGAGATTGAAATCGCTCGTGTGCGCGCGCCCTTATTCCATACATTAAAAACAATGTATGTATTGCTGTAAAGTCAAATTGATTAAATTTTACTAATATATTTTTGAAAATACCAATAGGTATACATAAAATTCTATAAATTTTTTAAACCAATACGTATCCCTAACTACTATTCTATAAAATTTTATGTCCGTTTTTGAACTGGTATCTTTTTAATAAATTTAATATATTATTATGTATTTATGATACATAGTTATAAGAGATGTTCACTCCGCTTATATTTTTAAGATATTTTCACACTATACAATTTAAACGAAACATGACAATTTGTATATTTATGCAATAAATCTGAAAATTATGATCTTGGAGGGGTGATTTGAAATTATGACTCGCAAAGTTATAATTTTGCGAGTTTCTCAAAGTAAGTACCTATAGCATAAAAAAAAACTCACCCAGACTTTGGAATCAAAAAAAATCAACAAAAAAATCAACAAAAAATGTTGCTATTACCTAATTAATCACACCGTCACTCTGATACTAAAAAATCTGAATCTTGATTACTAAATAATTTATTAAATAATTTATTTATTTAGTAATTGTTGGTTATATTTTTATTTACGGTCTATTATTGATTTTTTCAAGGTCGATAAAATTGTTCTAAAAATACTCACGACAGATATAACGAAAAAAAATCTGCTACTAACATTGCCTCAAAAATTATACATTTTGTCTAAATCTACAAATAATAATATAATATATTCAAATGTTGGAAAACTGCCATATCTTGGTTTGCCTAGGTAATCCTTAGTCCTAAATTTCTCTATATCTACCGCGACGGTTGAAGTTTCGACTCTAGCCAGGCCCGAGGATTGTAACTAAATCGCACAGTATAATTATTGATAAGCACAGTGACTTATGACACCCCGCTCATCATAACCAACTAAATCGTTCAACTAAATAATTGGACGACGATTGTGTCATAATCGAAATTCCCTTCAGATTACTTCCAATTTAAAAGTTGGCCGATTAAATTATGAAACTTCGTTATTGAGTTGTTCGATAGTCGACCAACTTGAAATTGTATGTCTGCGTGGTTTCTAGCAATCTTATATGGCGGTGTTTCGACTCTTGACCATAGACAATGTATAAAGCGGAGTGTTACATGACGTGATTGACACACTTCTTATGATCTATTTCTAAGGACTTTGAAATGGGTTGTGAAAATTAGGGGTGCGCGCGAAGCTGCAGTACTTTTTAGGGATTCCTGATCATTTCACGCGAGCCGTCTAGATAACCATATTATAGGAATAGATCACTAAAGGCCTGTTTCACCACCTTCTGATAAGTATCGGATAACTATCTACAACTTTTGTCTTTGTCACTTGACATACCTAAAGTAAGTGACAAAACTTACGTTTAGGCTATCCGAATACTTATCAGAAGATGGTGAAACAGGCAGTCAATTTCTTAAATAATATTTTTATCGGAGAGATACGTTGCCGAATATCTTTAAAAAATATATATAAAAGTGTCTGTGTGCATTTCGCACACGGCAGAAATGAAAATTGTATTCTAATATTTCGAATGTTCCAAAATACGTAAATAATTATTATATTAAACATTAAAACCTTGTTTGTTTTTGAAATAAAAAAAGGGTCTAGCCGGATAAGCATAGCGAATTGGCCCCCTAATGACAACCTATTTCAAAACTTATGTTCAATATCGGCTTGATGTATGAACGCGATTGATATGAGTTTCACGACCGTACTCCGCTTTGGCCTTGAGATATTAACAAAAATGACTGCAACTATGACTTTCGTTCAAAGTGACATATCTCGGAAACTATTAAAGCTAAAAACTTAAGACTAACGGGATATTTTAGGTAACATTTAAGAGCATATCTTATAATTTTTTTGGATTTTTTGAATAGTTACGACTATTTTTTTAAAAATAAATAAAATTATAATTATTATTATTTCTATGTTTCTTATGAGATACAATCACAGAAAAAATTTATATTATAGTACTTAGGATGCACTAATATTCATAAAAAAATCGTTGAACAAAAAGTACTGGAACACTTTGAAAAAAAAATTTTTCGATCCGAAAAAAATACATCAAAGAGAGCTGTTCGTGCCATATATAATATGGGACCCAGAGAGTCACTGAGAAATAAGTTTAAGGAAGTTAAAATTATGACAGTTTATAACCAATATATTCTTGAAAATTTAATATATGTACACAAAAATATCGATAAATTTAAGAAAAAAAGTGACTGTCATAACATTAATCTTAGAAATAAAGATAAACTTGTGTTGCCCACTACTAGGCTGCGAAAAGTTGGAAAATCATTTGTTGGTAATTCTGTACTTTTTTATAATATGTTGCCAGAGAACATTTTGGATATGTCTCTCAATAAGTTCAAAGGTTTTATTAAACGCAAATTAATTGAAAAGTCTTACTATAGCTTAAAAGATTTTTTTAATGACAAAAATCCATGGACATAGATTGCTCTAAAAGCCAACAGTTCAAATCATTTTTATGGCTATTATACCATATTGTAAGATGGTGATAATAAAAAAAAATAAACCCGGCTGAGTTTGTTGTGGGCTCTTCTCAGACCAGGGCGCGTTTGGAACCCTCGTAGTTTTAGTTTTAAGTTTCCGTAAATAATTATCACCATTGCCTGTACCTAAATTGACGTTCAAAAAGTGTACAGTGTACCAATTTTGAATAAAGTTTATTTGATTTGATTTGATTTGATTTGAACTTAACAAAGACACATATTATACGTATATAAACACTTTATAAAATATTATAATCATAAAAATTGTAAAAATATAAAGAAAAAACACACAATTTTTAATGTTAATTAAACTAAACTAAACAATTTTTTATCATCATCGCTATTATAAAGGAAAAGTTTGTGTGTTTATGTTTGTTACTCTTTAACGTCGTAACTACTGAACCGATTTGGCTGAAATTTTGAATGGAGATAGATTATGTCCAGACTTAACACATAGGCTACTTTATCCTGGAAAAATCTACAGTTCCCACGGGATTTTGAAAAAACCGAAATCTATAGCTACAGCTATAGGTAGAATACTATTAACTTCCTTGAAAGTACCTATAAAAGATTGTAAAAGGGAGCGGGAACGGGAATCGGAAATTCACGATTCCCTCGGGATTTGTGAAAACCGAAATTCAAGCGGGCGAAGCCGCGGGCAGAAGCTAATAATTAATAATAGTTGGAATATTTTGAATCTTAAATATCTTGATTAGCACATTAGCAAAACGTACACATACCATCAGTATGATAGCTGCTACATGAGAGCAGCATCCCACTGTGCGTAAGGCAATTGCAATTGCACATTGTCATTAGGGCAATTGCAGCAATATGGCTGAATGCTGGTGTAACCAGTTTTTTCAAAGTGTTCCAGTACTTTTTTTCAAACGAATTTTTTATGAGTATTAGTGCATCCTAAGTACTATAATATATATTTTTTCTGTGATTGTATCTCATAAGAAACATAAGAATAATAATAATTATATTTTTATTTATTTTTAAAAAAATATTATTAATTTTGCGAAAAATCCAAAAAAAAATATAAGATATGCTCTTAAATGTTACCTAAAATATCCCGTTGGTTTTAAGTTTCTAGCTTTAATAGTTTCCGAGATATGTCACTTTGCACGAAAGTCATAGTTGCAGTCATTTTTTTTAAATATCTCAAGGTCAAAGCGGAGTACGGTCGTGAAACTCATATCAATCGGGTTCATACATCAAGCCGATATTGAAACATAAGTTTCGAAATAGGTTGTCATTAGAGGGCCAATTCGCTATGCTTATCCGGCTAGACCCTTTGGGTTCAAAAACGAAACGTAGGCGGAGAGCGGAAACGGAGCGTCTTCCAGTTCCATAAGGTCTGTAAGTACGAGCGAGAAGTCCGATAAAAATGATTTATGACTCAGTTTGCACGTTTGTAATGTCCGAACTTTAGTCTATGTTTTTAGTTAACGTTATGCGTAAATCTGTAATTTTGTATTGACAGGACGAGACGGGGAAAGAGACGGACGTTTTGCCACCTCTTTCTCATCCAAACTGAAGGTTAACGTTAGCATTAACGTTAACGTTAACTAGAAAACTTACACTTGACCATCTTAAGATAAATAGACACGCTCAGTCTTCGACTATAATAAGTAATGGTTGATTGATGTTTATTTAGCCATTCCGTTCAATTTGTTTGCGATATAATATAGGTATTTTACTTACTTTAAAGAATATTTAATTGAAATGAACTGTATAGGTACATAAGATTTTTTTTGTGTGGTTTGATTTAATCGTAGTACACAATATTATAATTATGTTTATAGGTACTTTATTCTGTGTGTTAACTGATAACATAAATAAATTACACCACGTTTTATTTTAATTATATTTTACTATTGCAACGTTTATGTTAATTTTACATTTGAAAGGATAATAATTATTTTGAATAAAATATTGCTTGTTATTTTTTCGTTGGAGTAATTTTATTTTTAGCGAACCTGTATTATAGATAACGATCTGATGTACCTAATTATAATTTAATTACGGAAAATGTGCCAGAAAATGTATTTTTACTTTATAATAATTATTAAAATAGCGACATGCAAAAGTTTTGTCTTAAAAATCGGACGACTAAAATGATTTTACAGACCCATTAAAGATAAATGCTATATTTTTAACACGTAGGTACCGTACCTGACATAATGACAAGGCCTCTTGTTAACACGCCGTGAAAACTCACGTTTCGTATGGATAACGCCGTGTACGGCGCGCCGTCTTCGGCGTTATCCATACGAAACGTGAGTTTTCACGGCGTGTTAATAAGAGGCCTAACTGTGGACAAAGATTTAAGGCCTTTTCACCACCTGATAAGTGTCGATAGCTTATTCACAACTTTTGTCTTTATCACTTGACATAAAGTAAGAAAGTGACAAAACTTACGTTTAGGTCATCCGACACTTATCACGTGGTGAAACCGGTCTTAAGTAAATAAAAGCCCATATTATGAAAACTTTCCTAAGAGAGACCAATCGCATATGTCACTTGCACTGTATACACATAACACATCTCTGTTTATCTTGTCACGTCGTGTGTTAAAAGTATGTATTTGCCCTTACACCACACGAGTAGTAAATCTACAGAGGGGAAGCTTCCACAAGCGGCCCGCTGTAGGTATACTCACACAAACACACTCACCAACGGTTCACGGACGCACGCTCGTTCCACTAACCGGTACAGTTGGTGACAAACATGCGCATATGTGTGAGTGTACCTACAGCGGGCCGCTTGTAGAAGCTTCCCCTCTGTAGGTACTCTGTGCTTACACTCAGGGTTCTGGGATTTGTATATATGTATAAGAGACAGAACTATGTACTTACGAGTATATAAGACAACTTGTTGAATTTTATTTTTTTAAACATAACTGAAATATTAAGGAGTTCTACATTAAAACCAGAGACAATATTATACAGGATAATTGTTGCGCACACACACCTGAATTTTTCAATTCGGGTGAATTTAAAAATCTTCACCTTAAGGACCCTAAGGACCTTGGCATGACATATCGCCTGAACGGTATCTCAAAGTTAGACAAAATATTTTTCGTGTAGGTCTACGTCTAGCACTGAAAGGCGTCTCTATTTACTGTACGGTGTCACAGAATATTTTAAGGAGTGTACACTGCGTGGACCGCGCGTTGTAACTTCCTTTCACTTAAAACTTAAACTTTAGTGTCTGTGACATAAAGCTTACATTTCAATGCTTTCGTTTGATTCTATATCTTTCAAATATAGTTCACGAGCTCACCGCCTTTAGATAGGTATAGTTTTTTGAAATGAAATGAAAATTGAAATGAAATGAAATTGAAATAAAATGTTTTTGGCAAAGCTGTTGCAAAATATATTAATGTTGTCTAGGCGGCTTCAACTCTGAATAGTTCTAGTCATTTTTAATTCCTGTGTTGTACACGACTAAGGTATGCCTGCATTTGGGTAGACAATATAATATAATCAAATATTAATGTTATTATAATAATATTGTATTATAGGTGAAAACTTATCTATTAAATTTGATGTCTGTTCCATTTGGTGTTTTCTTGTTTTAAATCCACTATTCGACCTGTATGGTGGAAAATATTGATTATTTTCTCATCAAAAGACATATCCAAAAACTTGGAAAATAATCTTCTAAACTAAGACAAGTGTAAATTGAAAATTTAAAAAACCCCCGACATTCGCCATTTAGTGGCGGCGGCCATCTTGAATTTGCAATAGTGCTATTCTACTAGTCAAGCCCTTTCATTTGATACCCATATCAAGGGAGTTGTGAAAAAATATATCATCCGCCATTTTGTAGCGGCGGCCATCTTGGACCGATTTTCATCAAACATAGCTAAGAACACTCTCGACTAATTCACCTTTCAAACAAAAAAAACCGCATTCAAATCGGTCCACCCATTTGAGCGCCACAGGGGAACAGACAGACAGACACACACACACACACACACACACACACACACACACACACACACACACACACACACACACACACACACACACACACACACACACACACACACACACACACACACACACACACACAAACACACACACACACACACACACACACACACACACACACACAAACACACACACACACACACACACACACAGACACGTCAAACTTATAACACCCCGTCGTTTTTGCGTCGGGGGTTAAAAATGATCAGAATCATACTATTTTGGCTAAGTGTGGACAGTATAAATTATGTGAAAATTAAGACACGATGTCATTACAATTAGCCTAGGATTTGAAAAAGGGTTTTCCTGGATTTGTTTAGGATTTTACCCGATGCACACTAAACCTTTGTTAAGTGTGGGTTACGAAAGGACCCCTTATGTTGATATTCGAAACCACGATCATTCGGAAGAATCTGATTTATAAGCTGTTCAAACATAGCCGCAAAAAATGTCTCCGAATACTGAACATTATACATCTATACTAATAAATAAAATTGAAGTGTCTGTCTGTAATATCGAAATAACTACCTCATATTAAGCTCATATGGTTATTTGAACGCTACCATAACCGAATCACACGTTTTTAAAATTTTTGTCTGTCTGTCTGTCTGTCTGTCTGAACGGGCTAATCTTTGGAACGGCTGAACCAATTTTGACGGGACTTTCACATACAAGTAGAGAATTAACCAGGGAGTAACATAGGCTACTTTTTTAACCGACTTTCAAAAAAGGAGGAGTTGTGTTTTTCTACCTATGTACACCGATATCTCCGAGATTTCTGAACCGATTTGCGTAATTTTTTTTTAATCGATAGAGAAACATTGCAACCCTGTTGTATAAAAAATTTGGATTCCAACTCCTCAATCCTGATGCTGTAGGGGACCTAATCCCCAAAACTAATGGGTTTTAGAAACTTTCGGTTATTTAAATTGATATTGGGGGTACCAATTAAAGACTTTATCGTTGAATGAACTCGAGTAGGTACATATCCAACTCCTCAACCCTGATGCTGTAAGGAATAATTGTATTCCGAAATCGTGGGGATCCCACGGGATTTTTTCGTTTTGGGAACGGGTTCCTACAGATAAGCTACTTTTTGTTCTGGAAAATCAAAAGTTCCCACGGGATTTTTAAAAACCCTAAATCCACACGGGCGAAGCCGTGGGCATCATCTAGTACAAAATAAATTCGCTGCTTGCCTAATGTCCGAATTCCGAACAGCATTAATATACTTAGGTGAAGGTTCCATAGGGTCTGTTCTGTTCATAATCTGTTAGAAAAGGTCACAGAGTACTTAAATTGGTTGGAAAAGGTTTAGACCTCCGTTTAGAATTTGGTTTCTCGTGGCCATCAAACACCTTACCTATAATAGCCTAAGAGAAATTATACCTCCTCTTATACTTAATAGCAAACACCAGTGTTTATGTCACTGTCAAAGGAACTATTTACATAAAAAAAATGTCTAAATTAAAACGTTGAAAGAAAAATAAATAGAGATATTTGATAGAAATAGAAATGCAAAAATAATTCCGCTATCTCATTGCTACCAAAAATATTTGACTGCTCACCATGTTGGGGCGACTGATTTGTATTTCGAGGCCAAGATGCCTGGTGGTTCCTAGAGCTAACCACCAGAACTACGTGATGTCCGAGGTGTTGGCACAGATCGAACGGGACTGCGACAGGCTGTGCGCGGTACCGCGGGCTCCACCACAAAAGGTAAGGCAGATATAACCCCCGGCACGTAAGTCGAGCGGTGACCTTCAAGTGCGCGCAGCGTCACAGCGAGAGCTAATCAGTGCTTACGAACGATACTTAACGAACTTACGAACGAGGCGCAGAGCCAATCAGCGCTTACGACGGATCCGCGAGAGTTAATCAGTGCTTACGGACGATCCCCACGCCCTCCCCGCGACCCCCTCACACCCCGAGATACCTCATTTTCGACTTCTGCGCATTGAAAGTCACCGCTCAACTTATTTGCTGTGACTTGTAATGTGGGCAGGTCTGCTGGAATAGGTACATAAGATCTTGCTACATCCACATGCCTGTTCGGAATATTTGGCAAGTGCAGGCAAACTACAAACATAGTGTCTCGTAAGCAACTTCCTACAGCAACTACCTAAGTATACGGTGTGGCTGCTTATTCTTCGTTTGATGAAATTTCAAAAAATGTGATCCAATCAGCCATTTTTACTAGACTGGGACATCGTCCGCGTGGCTTTAGGTTTAAGAAACCTGAGAGAATTACCTATTTATTTTCCCGGTATAAAAAGTGGCTAGCTGCTAGCTTATAGCTGCCTCTGTGCGGTTTGGTCCAGAGGTCAGGCTGAAATGATGTTATAAGTAGTTTCATAAATAGTTTTTATTTTTTTAAGAAGGAACCTAAAATATATTGATCCGGGATGAAAGTATGTAGCCTAGATCACTTCTTGAATAATTCTCTGCGGTCTGCTTGTAAAATAATGTCCCATAAAACTCGGTTCAGCTGTTCTAAAGATTACCTAGTCCGTTCGAACACACAGAAAAAAAAAACTTTAAAAGCGTTTTTTTTTTTGAGCTATCATTCAGATAATCATAAGAGCTTAGTACGAGGTAGTTTTTTCTAAATCACAGACTAGGTAGTTATTATTTCAATTTTGTATTTTGTATAGACCAGGACCTAAATCCACCTCATCTCTCACGAAATAAAGATTTCCTAAACAGGTAACGGTGATAGGCGCGGGAAGCGACGTGGGTCGCATGGCGTGCTTATTCCTCAAGCAGCAGAAGGTCGTCAAGGTCCTGTCCCTGTACGACGAAGAGCCGGAGAACAACGTGCTCGGGGTCGCCACCGACCTGGCTCACATCGACACCAGCACTACCGTTGAGGCCTACCAAGGCAGAGTGTATATGCGGAACGCTCTTTATGTATGGTATTTTTCTCGTATTAAGAAATCTAATCATTTGTAAGAGTTTGTGAGTAGGTATGGAATCATTCGCAACATCATCTGTGTGAAAAGTTTATTCACATAAAGGTATAGGTAGATACCTAATACTGCCTAGCGGATCTAGAAAAAGCATCCTGTATGCTTTTACAAAAAGCGCAAGCATAATAAACAATATAATATGAACGCATAGGTACCTATCCTTTTAAATATTAAAGTACGCGGCTATGCAAGAGTGTGGACTGCGGGCAACGTAGGTAGGACCTCATATGTGGCGCGAAGGGCCGCCCGCATCAGTTGATTTGTCCCAAGACTGGACGTAAACCGAGTGGACAATCGCCACTGCTGGGAATGTATGGATGTGGCCTCGTCCCATAGGTAGCTAGGTACAGGGCCGGATTAACCCTATCGGGGCCCCTAGGCAATGCAATTCTCGGGGCCCCTTTCCTTTTTACATTTGTAGGTATATACTTCCTCCATTGAGAATTTTCTCAAAAAAAAAAAAATTGTTAGATGAAGCTTTTTTTTTTCTTGTTGCGTGGCCCGCATCGACTAGGGCCGCCATCGACTAGGCGCTCACGGGGCCCCCGTGGGCCCCTAGGCAGTTGCCTAATCCGCCTTATGGATAATCCGGCCCTGGCTAGGTAGGTAAGTACTATAGGCGTATACTCTTTGTACCTATGTTAATCTACCCAGGACTCGGACGTGGTGCTGATATGCGGCGGCCAGCACGTGACGCCGCCCTGCTGCTGCACGTCAGACCGCGACCTGTTCTTCAGCAACATGCAGCACGTGCGCACGGCGGCGCTCGCGTGCGCGCAGTTCTGTCCGCAAGCCGTCATCGCGGTGCAGACGCCGCCTGTGGACTGCAACTTTGCGCTCTGCATTGATGTTAGTGGCATTGCCATATTGCCAGCTGGTTTCCACTTTCCAGCATAATATGTTAATTCTCCCTAGGTATGTCTGATATTACATAGCGGAAGTGATAGACTACGCCTAGGCAGAGCGTCATGACATAGGTAAGAAATGCGGTTCAAAGATGGGATGGGATGTGAACCAGAAAAATTCCCAAAAAGGGAATTTTTCTGGCTTGCGGCCTGTTCACACATGCATCCATTGTATTAAATTCGTTATTAAAAACATAATTTTTCACGATGCATAAATAGGTATGCCAACTTGCTCATAGGAGATAGGTAAGTAAGTTACAGAAAACCTCGATGCGCGAACGTTTCTTTATTTGGGTTTCAGATCATTATTGTATCAAATTGTAAATTATTCAAGCACAATTTTTTTCCAGACCCTAAAACAGGCATGCGTGTACGACAAGCGTAAAGTGCTCGGTGTGAATGCTATTAACTCAATGCGAGCCAACCAGCTGTTCTGCTCCCTGACCGGCACCGATCCGTCCACGTCCACCACGCCCGTGGTAGGCGGCACGGGAAGATGCACCCGAGTGCCAGTCTTCTCTGCTGCCAAAGCTGGAAACTTCCCGCAGGTAGAAGATGATGTTCTGCTCTTTGATTAGAACTGATCTATTCCCATTTATGATTTACCACGCCTGTCGTTTGCTGTAATGGAATATGCACCTGAGTACCTGTCTTCTCTGCTGCCAAAGCTGGAAACTTCCCACAGGTAGAAGATAATGTTTTGCTATGTGATCGGAACTGATCCATTCCCGTCCGCGTCGTACGCCTGTCGTTTGCTGCAATGGAAGATATACTTACCTACCTACTCAGCAGCGTTTTGTTTTGTCTGCTGCCAAAGCAGGTAATTTTCCACAGGTAGAAGATAATTTAATACTCTTTGATCAGAACTGATTATTCATTTACCACACCTATCGTTTGCTGCAATGGAAGATACCCAGCGTCTTGTCTGCTGCTGTTGTCAGCGTTTTGTCTGCTACCAAAGCAGAAACCTATGAAGATGAAATCGTTTCACGTTGGCCGCTAGAAATAGGTCGTTTGTAATAGAATAGGAAATAGGATAAGTCTATTACCACACTCAACTGACTTGTGACACTTGCGTTTTGCTCCCTGCGAATCATTTGATGTCATTAATTTTTGTTCAGCAAGTGGGAGGGTCTAGCAACACTGCGTCCTTCAAATACATCATGTAACTAATTTAACCTTCATAATATGATTACCTATTAGATTAACGACGTATAAGCATTTCCACAGTATTTCAATGTCAAGGGTCAAGGTATTGATTGATTCGACGCTATATCATAATATTTCCCTTGGGACCTCGAGACCCGCAATTTCAATGTCGTGAAATTTCCTAAGAACTTTCTTGATGTGTTTTACGTTATAATATCCTACCGTATTTTATATAGGTACTAGCTGACCCCCGCGACTTCGTTCGCGTGTTTATAGGATTTATATAGGATCGGATCGGATCCCATAATTATTTTATGTACCCAAACTAAATGTTGCCTAAGTTACTTCATATAACATCATCTATCTGCCATTGAAAGTTCCGTCAAAATCGATCCAGCCGTTTCGGAAATTAGCTGGAACTAATAGACAGATCGACAAACATAAATTTAAACGCACACCAGTTTAAAATAAGCCGCACGTTCAAAGATCCGGGTCTCAAGTTATTTGAACGCAATAAAGGTCTGTCATTTCTGAACTAAAAAATCTATGACCTTGAAATATTTACGGGACAATACTTAAAGTACTACCTTTCGAACAAAAAAAGAATGAGTGAAATCGAACTACGCGTTAATGAATTACAGCTAAATACACGTTTTAACTTTCTTCCCCTCTCCCAAGGGAACCGTGCTGAATTTCGGGATAAAAAGTATCCTATGTCCTACCTCGGAGTATAAACTCAAATCGTACCAAGTTTCATTTGAATCCGTTCAGTAGTTTCGGCGTGATGCGCGGCCAAGATACAGACAGACAGACAGACAGACAGACAGACAGACAGACAGACAGACAGACAGACAAAAATGAAAAAAATTGCAGTTTTGACTTCAGTATCGATTATAGAGTGCCCTCCAATAAAAATTTTCAAAATATATTCAATGTACAGAATTGGATCTGTTACAGTTTTATTATATTATAGATTTTGTTTTCTTCACATAAAGCCATGGTGGCTTAGTGGTTAGAACGAATGGATTTAATAAGGGTTTGAAATTTGAATCCTGGTTAGGAAGCGGACTATAAAACTTAAATGCTATTTCATGATAAAAATAAAATAAATAAAAATGTTATTTTATTATATATACGGGCTGTTGCCCGCGGTTTTGCCCGTGTGAATTTCGGTTTTTCACAAATCCCGAGGGAATCGTGGATTTCCGGTTGCCGTTCCCGCTCCCTTTTCCAACGTTTATACCTACTTTCAAGGAAATTTGCTATAGTAATCTACCTATAGCTGTAGCTGTAGATTTCGGTTTTTTCACAATCCCACGGGAACTGTCGATTTTTCCAGGTTAAAAAGTATGTGTTAAATCAGGGCATAATCTATCTCCATTCAAAATTTCAGCCAAATCGGTTCAGTAGTTGCGGCGTTATAGAGTAACAAACATGCACACATACACACATACATACATATTTGCCCAGTAGTGGGATATGAGTGTGCAATCACGTTTTGCAGACTCAAGTGGAGTGCCTGACGCGGCTGGTGCGCGAGGCCGACGACATCATCTGCCGGGTGAACAGCAACAACGAGCAGGGACACCTGTCCATAGGGTTCTCTACCGCTAGATTCGTGCTTAGCATTATGAAAGGTGAATCACCTATTTCATGTTTACTTCTTCATATTTGCGAAAGTTTTCTCTACATACTTATCTGTATTTTAATAGAGATTCTTTGTGTGGCTGGATCAGTAATCAGATTTATACTAAATAATTACTAAATTATACGATTTATTGTTCCGATACGATATCCGGTACAAACTGATTTGGTAACAAGTATAAATTGAAAATTTATACTTTGTGTGGCATTTTGTGGCAGCGGCCATTTTGGATTTGCATAGTGTTATTCTACTAGTCAAGCCCTTTCATTTGATACCCATATTAAGGGAATTGTGAAAAAATATGAAATCCGCCATTTTGTAGCGGCGCG
Source organism: Melanargia galathea (assembly GCA_920104075.1). Lineage (NCBI taxonomy): Eukaryota > Metazoa > Arthropoda > Insecta > Lepidoptera > Nymphalidae > Melanargia > Melanargia galathea. The sequence continues at coordinate 19,146,553 of OV049867.1, read as the reverse complement.
CGGCGGCCTTCTTGGATCGATTTTCATCAAACATAGCTAACAATACTCTCGACTAATCCACCTTTCAAACAAAAAAAACCGCATTCAAATCGGTCCACCCGTTTGAGCGCCACAGGGGAACAGACAGACACACACACACACACACACACAGACACGTCAAACTTATAACACCCCGTCGTTTTTGCGTCGGGGGTTAAAAATACAAACTGCCATCTGTACCCAGTAACTACTACTGGTACCTATGTAGTACCACTATATAATAATATGTAGATTCACTTGGTAATTTATAAGAACTAGAAGTACGTAAAAGTTTATTACAATAAAAAAAATTGGTTGTCTTTAAAGTCGGTTTACGGACGATAATTTTACGTGATAACGTCATAAGAAAACAAGGAGAGATAGATGAGTCGCGTCACAAGCCGAACGCTTAGGCCGATCGTGCCTTCTCTATCGCTTGTTCCACGCTCCCGCTTGCACGCGGTACGTGACAATGAGTCATTGTTTTTCGTGCGTGTAGTCGGCGTTCATCGGTTTATAAGACTTTATCACGTGAAAAACTTTGTATTCTATTCTGCCGTACCCCAATGGGAAACGGCCCGCTTCGCTTTTGACTATTTTTTTAAATTCAAGTACAACTTAGCCCTTGACCTGAAACTCATCTGATGGTAAGTGATGATGCAGTCTAAGATGGAAGCGGGCTAACTCGGAAGAGGTATTGCATAACCCCTGAACGGTTTCTACACGGCATCGTACCGGAATGCTAAAGCGCTAGGTGGCACTGCTTTGCCGGTAGGTTGGTAACCAGCCACGGCTGAAGCCTACCACCAGACCAGACTAGAGGCAATTTAGAAATTATAAAATCCCCTGCCGGGAATCGAACCCGGGACGTCCCACTTATAAGACCACAGCGCTCACCACTGCGCCAGGGAGGTTTTCAAATACTGCACTGCAATAACTGCACCGTAATACATACCTGACATCTGAGATCATAGTCAAGACCTAACTCGTATACAGAATTAAAAAAAATGTTCCACCAGGTCTGTTCGAGAAGCCCACGTTCATAGACAGCGCGCTGGTGGAGCAGGACCGGCCGGAGAAATGCTACAACATGGCGGTCTGCGCCACGCCCGTCACCGTGGGCAAGCAGGGCGTCCTGGAGTACGCGATACCCGCGCTCAGCCCGTCTGAAACACGGCTCTTGGAAGATGCCAAGTGAGTGAGAATTATCCACTACTAGCGGGCCGCCCTGGCTTCGCCCGTGGTACATATGTAGCCTATAGCACTCAAGGATCACGTACATATCCAACGGTGAAAGAATTTTTGAAATCGGTCCAGTAGTTCCTGAGATTAGCGCGTTCAAACAAACAAACTCTTCCGCTTTATTATATTAGTAGGTACCTATGAACCGAGCCTACGCCGACTAGAATGTGGTTGTGCTGTCTTCAATAATATAAACACTCTTTCAGCAGGAGAGAGCCATTTGAATTTAGTTTTTCTTTGGGACAGAGATCGTATTTTTTATGCCTCCGCTGCAACTTTTAGCGCTACAGGACTTTGTAAACCTTGGAACGTTTGACATATTCGTCCACCAATCGTGGTTGGAGTCGTGGAGAGTTGAAGATCTTCTTTCGGGCTGGAGGTATGCCCGTGATGCCAGCTGGTCCACAATATATTGTATCTTGAAACATAATGCTCCATTCCGTAGAGAAAACTCTGATAGCAAGAATGAGTATTGCGTGTCGACATCTACTTAATTTGTTATTTCTACATGCGACTATGCGATTTCTGCGGAATCTACTTTTGGGTTCATTTATATATGAACCCATCGAGTGCTTGATGTGGAAATCGCCGCAACCCCTGAATGAAGGTTTTTATGTGCACCTTACAAAAATTGCAATAAATTGTTCCAGGTGCGATTTAGAAGACATGATAAACCTGGGCAGTTGTTACGCGATGGGAAACGAGTATTGCCTCCATCCGTGCAAGATGTGCCCCTGCTACTACTACCCGCCGCCGTGTCCAGCAGTGGAACCCTGCGACAAGCGAATGAGCAGAAAATAGTTTTGCACGATCCTATATCAGTTTAAAATATGTACCTGTTGTTTCTACCCGCGCCGAGTCTATAGTATGCAGACTCTGGGAGTAAAAGAGAAAAAAAAAGTTTTGCGCGATCCTGTATGGGTTCAAATATGTCCTTGTTGTTAGTAACCCGTCGAACCTCGAACCCGGATGAACGCGAAAGAGAAGAAAATAATTTTGCACGATTTGTATAATATATGCCTGCAAAATATACCTATGTCCCTTGCTGTCACTAGACGTTTAGTCCAGTTTTCGTATTTTATAAAGAACGAAAAAGCGAAAAATAGTTTTGCATGTGCAAATCTAAAGCATGCAGTAGTCTTCAAAATTATCAGACGTACTTAATATCCAAGTACATTTTTTATTCCAGTCTGTTTTTTATAACGTTTTTAAATGTTTCGTAAGAATAAACTTTTATAAGGTAACTTATTCAAAACTTTGTTTAATTTTCGTACTGGTTTTACACCTGAAACCTTACAAAAAGTTGAAACAATAGTCTAAAAGAAAAACACACGCCACGTGGAAATATTGCTAAACGAAAATGTCACGTGGTGTCAGTGAGAGTGGGACCATCAGGAATCACAATTCCTTATAGCCCCACCCAAGTTAAGCAGTGGGACCAACAGGAATTGAAATTCCTCGTGGACCCACTGAGTGGGTCAACCAGTGGGACCACGGACCAGTAGCCAAAAATATTGACGGGGACAACTTGTTTTTTATTATTATAAGGTAGGCTAGAGCTTGAGGACGATCATGCCTGATGGAAAGGGATGACGAGGTCATAGATGAACTCTGACATTCCGGGATATAAAGTAGCCGAGTAGCCTTATAAAATCCTGTGCCTGTGAGTCTCGTCAAAATCAGTTCAGCCTATAATCAGTAGTGATTATAGATATACTCTTTGCCGAAGATTTGCACGGATAAACAGACACAATTCTTTTAAACTTTTACGTTAACGTTGCGTTGACGTTGCGAAGTCGAAGCGTGAACGGTTGCCAATATAGTAGGGGAGCCGAGGATGCTAAATATGGATTTACTCGAGCATCGTCGGGACCTAGTAGATTTTATAGATTAATTGATTGATAGGAAGAATAAAAGGTTATATAAGGTTTTCAATTTCAGTGGTGGGGAAAGCTTCTAGCTGCACGCTCTCAGCTTCAATAGACGATTTTTATAACTTCGGCTTGTGGAAGTCGGCTGAATATATATTTTTTTGTTAATTTTGCATCATTTCCTTCAAAATAGAAAACAATTCAACTCTCTTATCTAAATCTGACGCGCTCGAGTAACTAAATCCAAAAATCCCCTCTTGGGCTCCCCTACTACTGGACACTCTTAACGTTGACGTCGCGTCAACGTGACGTTGTCGCTGCACAGACGTTGGAGAAAGGCCAACGCTCGCAAAACGCCAGTGGGATAGGGGCCTAATATGTAAGTAAGTATATACTAGTAATTTAGACGTTGAACTTGAGCTTGGCCTTGTGCCGTTAGCTGGGGAGGCGTTCCCCCTTCTGGGATTATCCTCACTTTTTGTGCGTCCCAATTTACTAACCATTGGCGGGAACTACGACATGGAATGACGTCATTATCTCTAACTTTAATCAATATACGTTTTCTATAATCTGTGCCCCGGCTTAAAAATGATGTGACCATTTTAATAGGCATTGATCTAAGTTAAATGTACCTACCTACAAAGCTCGAGGTAAACTCAAACTACGTAAGAGTATTACTATGATTAGGTATGTAGTAATCTGTTTAGTGTATGCGTATATCGGTTCACAGGTAATATGTAATACCCATATGCCTAAAACTACTAATGACGGCTCTATGGCTTTCTCTTCATAAGTTTTATGGGATCGTAACCACTATGGTGGATATGGCAAGCAAGTAAAAACTAAAAATATAAAGAACAAAAATTTTAAACAATTTCTTGCAATGAATCTATACTTCTATACTAATAAATAAAATTGAAGTGTCTGTCTGTAATTTCGAAATAACTACCACATATTAAGCTCATATGGTTATTTGAACGATACCATAACCGAATCACACGTTTTTAAAATTTTTGTCTGTCTGTCTGTCTGTTTGAACGGGCTAATCTTCGGAACGGCTGAACCGATTTTGACGGGACTTTCACAGACAAGTAGAGGATTAACCAAGCGGTAACATAGGCTACTTTTATAACCGACTTTCAAAAAAGGAGTTGTGTTGAAATCAGTAAGTACCTACATGTTAAAAAACGCCCTGATAGGTATTTTCGCTGCGCGCGACGCGACGGCCGACGCTCGCGCTGCACGGAACTCCCCGCGCCGCCCCGCGCGCCCCTGCGCCCTGCGCCCGCCGTACGCGGTACCGCGGTACGCCGCCGCGCGGCGCGGGGCGGGTGGACCAGAAATCTACTTATCCCTCAGGATTTGTGAAAAACCGAAATTCACGCGGGCGAAGCCGCGGGCAAAAGCTAGTAAAATAATAAAATTGTCGAGGCGTCATTCAGAGCTTAGTTCTGATTTTAATAAGTTTGTGGCGATCTAGGAACTAAACTCGTTAACGAATTTTAATAATTCTTACACTTAAGTATTTGTCTTATTCTTGTGAATGACGGGGAGAGTTGATCAAGATATCAAAATAATAAAAGCAACTTGTACTTAATAATAATTATTGCAATATGTTGATTTTATTTATTTTTTAATAATTTTTATATCTTGTATGATTAAAATCATACTTACCATTAGCACTATAATTCTTAGTTATTTTTTTATCAAAAATATTTGATTAATTTTAAGCAGCTTTCGCTCATGACTTGCACCTTTTAATCCGTTGGCCTTCATAGCTCCAATGTCAGGACTGTACAGTGTACATGTGATAGGTACTATTTAACTAATAACTAAATACATATCATACACTTTCGTCTTTTCTGTTGGATTTGTGCATGTGCTATCAAACGACCCGTAAAGGCCGACAGGCTTTAATGGAGGGGAAAGGGGAGTTGTTGTAAGTTTAACATGGCTAATATTCTTTGAAAAAAAAAAAGACGTACCCGCATTTTCAGTATTGAAATAAATGCGTTGCGCGCGTTACGTGCATCTCATGCGGTTTGTATCGATCACTTTTAATCTTACCGTGCACCACTGTTAGAAGCAATTATGATTGTTTGTGAATTTTTCGCTAACTCCAGACGGATTGAACCTTGTCTTTAATGGAGTAATCGCTGGATAATGGGGCAATTATTCCGGATCATCTTGGACAATTGATGAAGTTCAATGCAACGACAAGCTATTATCGACTTCCCGAAGGAATTATCGTTTTCATTGCCTCGCCGTCTTAGGGATGATTCACATAGACTGTGCCAAATTCGAGTCTTACCAACGATGAATGGGCTTCTATGGCTTTGCTGAAGGTATCTGGCGGGGTGGTCTCAACACATTGAATTGTCTCCAAATCCAGTAATCTTATAGTGTTACAATAGCTCGATTCGTACTGCTTACCACATGTATCCTCTGTTATTGATCAGACCGTGGATTTGGCCATCTATAAGGTACCAAGTAGAGTGAAGTGTCTACAAACTCTTGTGCTTGTTAACTACAATAGCTTGATTGATTCCGCTTACCGCTTACATTTTCCGCTATCAGTTCAAACATAGACTGAATGATGTGGGCGGGTGGTCTTAGTCAACTGAAGCTATCCTAAAGCGTCCTAGATATATATAATAGATCAAACCTCCTAGCATTAGAACAGCTCAATTTATTCCGCTTTCCGCTTATTTTCTCCGCTATCATTTCGGCCGTACATAGAATGGTGCGGACCGGGTGGTCTCACCCTTCTGACGTGATTTCAAACCCCTTGCTACACGATAGCTCGATACATTCCGTTTTCCGCTTAATTTACCCTATTTAGAGCATTACAAAAGCTCCATTCACTCCGCTTCCCGCTTATGTTATTTTCTTATTAACTTCCTCGCATATACCTACAATCGATCCATTCCGATTTCCACTTAATTTAGCCTGCTCCATTAATTCCGCTTTCCGCTTATGTTCTCCGCTGTCAATTTATTCACAGATACAATGTTACTGAAGGTTGCAAGCGGGGTGGTATCAGCCCTCTGACGTGATTCCAAGCCCCCTGTGTTTATAACATTACAATTATTATTAGCTCGATCCATTCCATTTTTCGTTTAATTTAGCCGCTATAAATTAGACCGCAGATTTTAGTACCAATAGCTGAAGGTTGTAAGCAGGGTGGTCTCAGTCCCCGGGCGTGATTTCAAGCTCCCTGTGTTTATAGCATTACAATAGCTCGATCCATTCCATTTTTCGCTTAATTTAGCCGCTATCAATTAAACCGCGGATTGTGACTTGGTCAAGGTCGCGGGCGGGGCGGCCTCAGCCCCCGAGCCCTGAAGCGTTCCTCATTTCAGTGAAACGCGTTCCCGTATCCACTTGTTGATTATTCGCTTTGCGTTCGTAATCGTAGCGTCGTAGCAATAGGACAATTTTTTTATCCGTGACTGTCACATGCAGTCTATTTTTGAATTTAAAGTATCGTGGGTGGTGCTCATAATTTTGTAAATATAGTACAGATGTTCTTAAGTCTTGTGTTGTCGGTGTGTGCCCGACTGGTTTCCATAAGTCGTACCGTACCGTAGTAGGTAATGATAGCAAACAGAACGTAAGTGTTATATTTGCAATAGGTACTTAAAGCTTATGTTTGCATAACTAATTTTTTCCATTTTATTGTGTTTTATATTGGTAAATTTAGTCTGGGCAATTTCCTTCTTCTATTTTCGGATCATACTTCAGTAATTTAGTAAGTATGACCATGAGTTATGACCCGGCAGACGTCATAACCGTCTGCCGGACCCGGCAGACGTCGTCCTGCCCGGTGACATACCGACATTGGTGCCTACCGAGACCCGGTAGGTTAGCTGTACCTACCCGGTAGGTATTTGTGGTTTCAAACCATCCCGGAACCCATTGAAATATACACACAAAATTTCATCCAAATCGTTCCAGCCGTTTAAAAATCGTTTTCTGTGGCGATTCTTGTACTCTGTCTAGTAGGACGTTCACATAAATTATGTTGAGAAGACTCCGATGATCAGAAAACATCATTTCAATTTGCGCCTGGCCCTTGGGTTTGCCGGCTCTACCGCAAACATCAAAGGCGTTGGGTCACTGTATGATTGTTTTTGCACTGTAGTTTAGATTCGCCAATGTCTAGAGCAAAAGCACTTTTCCATTTAGCAGAGCCGACGCATCGGTGCCAAATTGTCGTGTGCTCTACCGCTTGGTACTTCGTAGTTATCATCTGTAACAGCAAGTAGGGTAAAGCCTGCACTAACGATTTGCTCTTATTTCAAATTGATTTCGCGTGTTTTGACAGTTTTAAGCAGTTTTTACCTGACTTCAGGAGGGAATAGTGTCCAGTTGTAGCGGGTACGGTTAAGTATGTGTGTGTTTCTTTTTTGTATTTGTTGGTTCCTCGATTCTCTCATTATATCTGCTTAGTCTACTTATTGTACTTTAGGTACGTGTGTGTGTGTTCATTTGTCGGTTCATCGGTTGTCTCATAGTTGACAGAGAGACTAAGGTATCGTTGGCCTGGTCTTAGCAGTTCACGTATAGTTAATTATTTATACTTACTTACCTAGAAAACAGTACTGTGGTTGACTGGCTGATAGATAGTGCATAGCCTAAACCGATGGAGATTTGTTTTGAGGATATATTGCCGTAGGTACTCTGGAGGTGCTGTCAGATGGGAATTTTTTAAATCCCATCCCGCAGAGAGTGAAAGGGGTATTAAACATTTTTTAAACTATCTATACTTACTAATTTTAAAGCGGAAGAGTTTGTTTGTTTGAACGCGCTAATCTCAGGAACTACTTGACCGATTTCAAAAATTCTTTCACCGTTGGATATGTAAGTGATCCTTGAGTGCTATAGGCTATATATATGTACCACATGCAAAGCCGGGGCGGACCGCTAGTTTATATATAAAAATCTTCGTGGACTATAACTAGGTTATTATTACTTCATAACCACAAAATAATTTTTACTTTTAAATGTTTTCAGATATTTTTAGTTATAGGTTATTCTCCGATAGTGAAAAATGGCTGAACGTAAGACTGGGTTCTATCCAAACTGCGACAGCAGCATGTGGCTGAGATCTTGCGAAGTTGAAGTGACTGAGCCTCTGCAGGGACAAGTTTCAGGTAAAGCATGACTGAAACTACACCCCCTGCACTTCATACAAACGAACTGACTTAATTATTATCTATTAACAACCAAAGAAATCCTATTAATATAAGGCATTAGAAGTGCTGTGTACCTACCACTTCAAACTATGCAGAACGTATGTTGCGTTGCGGCCTTACTACAATCACAAACGTAGTTCGCTACGTAGTCACGCAAACACAACGTTCAATGCTGTGCAGACAGAAGTCGTAGGATTAGCGCGTATCGTTGCACTAGCGACGACGTCCCCGTCCGCAACATGGTCCACACCGCATTTCTAGTCTAGTGCCTTATATTATTAGGATTTCTGTGATTACAATTGTCAAGAACGATGTTTTAAAGTCGTATTTTCAATGATAATCATTTTAATAGTAGAACTACGCTTAGAAGCATTACGTATAGCGCTGTCTCTATCCCACTCGATTTACATAAAGCGTTGTCCTTGTCAGCAGTAGTTTCACATGTATGAAGTGTCGAGGGTAGTTTGTGATACAAGGGACTGTCAGGTGACGTTGTATTGTATTTTCAGGCGAAATACCGAGTTGGTTAAACGGCACCCTGCTCCGGAACGGACCCGGCTCGCTTAAAGTCGGCTCCATGAGATTCAAACACCTGTTCGACAGTGCAGCGCTGTTACATCGGTTAGTACCGTCACCTGCTTACAGAGGTGTCTCTAGCCCATGTTGCGCCCGTGTGCAATCATTACCTTACTACCCTAGTGCCCTCTAGTTCGTTGAAAGTGCTGAGGCCGACGCCCCCTAACACCGCTGCGCCCGTGTGCACCGCACACCCTGCATTATAGGTAAAGCCGCCTCTGCCTGCTTAATGTTTTCACCCCCTCCACAATTTATTAATACGTCGTACCTAATCTAGGGTTTTAGTTTACAAACCTTTTAATTTAAACAATTTCGTGGACCGATTTTTTTTTTACTATCTACACGTGTTTCAGGTTCAGCATACGAGACGGGCGCGTCACGTACCAGTGCCGGTTCCTGCGCTCCAACACGTACGCGCGCAACCGCGCCGCGCAGCGCATCGTCGTCACGGAGTTCGGCACGCGCGCCGTGCCGGATCCGTGCCACACCATATTCGACAGGTTCGTGTAACGCTCTACACGCTGGACCCAACGCTGGCAAACGTCGCCCAACATGTAAATCAGCAAATTAGCATTAGCCCCAGCCCCCAACGCTTGCGCGAACTAAATAAATGGCTGTAGAAACCAAGGTGATTTATTTTCAACTATTGATTACGAGTAGGTACCACAGGTTCAAAATTCTGATTCTACCGAGACGAACTAAAAAAAAACTCAATTATGAGGACACCACTGAAATATCATATTTTACCAACTTCTTCTAAGATTTAGGCGGTTTACTGTAAACATCCTTTCACACTACTTCCCTTCCACACTACTCGCGGAGCTACCCGCGGAGAACCTACCCCACGAAGTGCTCGTGAAAGTTTACCGTCGCGCGTCGGGAGCACATGAGTAGATATTCCTACAGAGAGGAAGCTTCATACAAGTGACCCACTGTAGATACACTCACACATAGTACCTAAACATAATCTCATAGGATAGGTATCGGCCTTGGTGCTTGCGCTATTTTGTAGGTACCTAACGATAGGTAAATGGGTCACACAACGTTCGTTGACCTCCAGCGTTAGCTGATTTTATTTGAAATACGTAAGGAATTTTTAAAATATAGGAAATATTTTATTTGCAATAACAGTTCTGTTTAATCCTCCAAAAACTGGTATTGCAGAAAAAATCCTTTTTTTTTGTAAAAACGATTTTTTTTCACGTATTTTTATAGTATATTAATTATCAGTAATCATCAGTTTTGTCACCTGTCTTCGTTTCCGAGAACATTTCCCATACACCCAATATAAAAAAGTAGACTTAAGTATTGTAAGTATATGTTTAAGTTCACATGCAACAGGTGACAACCCTATGAGAATAGGTATAAATTTTGGACGTTGTTAAAAAGCTTCCCCTCTGTGAGGATATCCACTCATGTGTCGGGAGCGTAAGCACAGCACGGAGCGAATCGAAGTGCCTGTCTACACTATTCGCCTCGTCCAACTCCGATCAACTCCGCGAGCAGTGCGGATGGGCTATAATAGTAATTTAATGTTGATTAGTTTGCTCATTTCTCGCAGAGTGGCAGGACTATTCAAGCCGGGAGATTCTCTTTCTGACAATGCTATGATCTCGCTCTACCCGTTTGGAGACCAAGTGTACGCTTTCACTGAGGGACCAGTTATTCATAGGTATATATAAATATTATAAAATATTGTAGTATAAAATCCAAAATACTTAATTATAATCGAATAAAAAAAATAACTGACTTCAATTTATTATTTTATTATTTATTGTCAACCATATTAAACTAAATTGATCGCGAGTGATTTATTATTCGTAGAGGAGCTGCTTCCTCCAACTCTATGGAATTTTAATAAAAAAGTTATATTTCAGAATAGATACAGTAACACTGGACACATTGGAGAGGAAGGATCTGATGGAGAGCGTCGCTCTCGTCAACCACACTTCTCACCCGCACGTGATGACCAATGGTAAATATATTATTTACAAACTAGGTAAGTAGCCGCTCTGCAAACTAATTTATGTACATATTTGTGGTTTGTCAGATTTCAGTAAAAATAATATCAATAGGTAGTATCACAGCTACACGATCCAAAGATTTAATCTTTGAGCCAATATGACCCTATCGCTGACTACCATTAATGTACTTAATGTATTTAGTTAGGTACTAGATGATGCCCATGGCTTCGCCCGTGTGGATTTAGGTTTTTAAAAATCCCGTGGGAACTTTTGATTTTCCAGAACAAAAAGTAGTTTATCTGTAGTAACCCGTTCCCAAAACGGAAAAATCCCACGGGATCCCCACGATTTCGAAATGCAATTCCTTACAGCATCAGGGTTGAGGAGTTGGATATGTACCTACTCGAGTTCATTCCACGATAAAGTCTTCAATTGGTACCCCCAATATCAATTTAAATAACCGAAAGTTTCTAAATCCCATTAGTTTTGGGGATCAGGTCCCCTACAGCATCAGGATTGAGGAGTTAGAATCCAAATTTTTTATAAAACAGGGTCGCAATGTTTCTCTATCGATTAAAAAAAATTACGCAAATTGGTTCAGAAATCTCGGAGATATCGGTGTACATAGGTAGAAAAACACAACTCCTCCTTTTTTGAAAGTCGGTTAAAAAGTAGCCTATGTTACTCCCTGGTTAATTCTCAACTTGTATGTGAGAGTCAAGTCCCGTCAAAATCGGTCCAGCCGTTCCGAAGATTAGCCCGTTCAAACAGACAGACAGACAGACAAAAATTTTAAAAACGTGTGATTCGGTTAAGGTACAGTTCAAATAACCGTATGAACTTAATATGAGGTAGTTATTTCGAAATTACAGACAGACACTTCAATTTTATTTATTAGTATAGATTAAACTGCGTATGTATATAATTAAAACTTCATACTCTTACGGAAATCTGAGAATCCTCAGACACAAATATAAGTTCCTAGTTAGTGTATATCTACTGAATTAGATTGGTTTAAGTACCTATTTATTCTAAGGGTTTAAGTATATTTAAATTCTTTAAATATAAAACAATTTTATGAAACTTTGTGTGCATGGAGAGCGCTCGGGGAACGTTCCAGAGTGTCTTCTCTTATTAGCACATTTATTTTCAGGTGATGTGTACAACGTGGGAATGTCTATTGTTAAAGGCAGATTGCGGCATGTTGTTGTGAAATTTCCATTCACAGAAAAAGGTATTTAGGTCCTAAACTTTAGAATAGTCATGATTCCGAAATGAAAATTTAACTTAAAATTGTGAGTGTAATTTTCATGTTATCCTGACCAAATTACTTGCCCAGGTGAAACTTACCAACAACGTCCTCCAACGAGTCCGCATACCTCTGAGCATACCTAAGCTACGTGCACTCTCTATCCCCTCACTCTCATAGTCCGATGAGATCCAGATTAGATCCAACTCTTTTCGAGAGCGATCAGGCGCATGACTTTTATACGTTCTCTCGGAGGCGAGGGTGTATCTCATACCGCCAACCTCCCAACTCGGGGTCCCCTCCCCCTAATGTGACGTCACATATTTTGCAATTTTGCATCAAATATTTAAATATATGTCGCCTCCGACCCCCCCCCCCCAGATAGATGGCCCCTAGTCCAATGATACAACTTTTTTATTTGACTGTTTTTTGTGCTTTTTCAGGAGACATGTTCAAAGAAGCACACATTGTCGGCAGCATGAAGACACGGTGGATGATGCATCCGGCATACATGCATACGTTCGGTAATTATAGAGGCCCCTAGTAAAACGTCTGTCTGTGTGTTATCTCTAATCATTTCCTTTTCGTGAAATATCAAGTCGGTTACATAAAAATGCAACAGCTGCCTTTAGTCGAAAAGACTTGTACTCCCACTAACTCCCATTATTAACATCAAGTACTCTAGTCTACTCTAGTCCTAGTTTACTCTAGTCTCTACTATAGTAGTCCTAGTGGGAAAAACATTATTTTACCTTCAAAGAGCAGATAGTTATTAGCGCGGGCTGCATAGCAACGCAGAAATCCTCATGCATCACTTTCATATTATTGTAATATTTTTTTAAGTACCATCGCACACTAGAGGTATGAGAGAGAGAGAGTGCAGCATACTGGCTGATCAATTAGACTCTATGTACTAAAATATAGAGCCTAATATGTTTTATGCGAAGAAATGAGGCCTGTAGCAGCTGCAGCTGCTTTATTGAAACTGCGTCACAGCGTTAATGCTATCATAATAAATCATTTTGCAGGTGTAACGGAGAATTACTTTGTGATTGTGGAACAACCGTTGTCCGTGTCGCTCTACAAAACGTTTTGCAACCAGCTGACCAACCGACCTCTTGCCTCGAGTCTCAAATGGTATCCAAAATACAAGGTATTACATTTTCCACTATAGATTTAAGGTATTACGTCGTGGTTACCATTAGTTAATATTAATAATGCTATTATTATTGGGTGTTTCATAGAAGGAAGCTGAACCACTGAACCAAACTAGATTCTAGACGATAGATACAAAGAGCTTGCATCCTGGAGATGGACATAGGATGCTTCTTATCCTGGAAAACACCCACGGGATTTTCAAAAACCTAAATCCACGAGGAAGAAGTCGTGCTCTGTTCTCAATTAAAGATTTAAAATAATAAGTATATTTCATGCCAACATTTGGCTTTTATGAGAGATGTCAAGACCTCAAGTCTACCAAGAGGTCTCTCAGTCCTTTTCACTGCTGAACTACTGAACCAATATAAACAAAATTCGGCTCATATAGTTTGCATCCTGAAGACGGATACAGGATACTTTTTAACTTGGAGAAAACCACGGGATTTTCAAGAACCTTATGATAGTTCAAGACTTTACCACGAGATCTGGCAGTTTTTTTTCCATTGTTGAATAGCTGAATCAATCTAGACGATAGGCACAGAGCGCTTGCATCTTAGAGACGAAGGATACTTTCTCCCGGAAACAAACCACAGGATTTTTAAAAATCTAAATCCACGAGGATTAAACTCGTGGTCTGTACTATTGTATAGGATTTTATGATCAAAACTGGTAATTTTTTCAGACCCACGTGGTTCTAATAAGCCGCCACACCGGTAAAGAAGTGAAACGTTACCAGACGGACACGCTGTTCTACTTGCACATCATCAACTGTTACGAGACGGATCGCGCGCTGGTGGTCGATCTGTGCGCGTACAAGGACGCAAGGGTGTTGGACGCCATGTACATACACGCTATTGAAGTAAGGCTTCTTTTTGTATTCCTATTTGTAGTGTTTCGCAACCAAAGGGTAAAATGGAGCTCCTTAACGTCACTCTACTGTGGTCTATGTGTCCTTCTGTCCGTACATCCGTGCTCGTATAACAGCTCTAAAGGTTATTTGGTGTAGAATCTTGACCCAAATTTATTTATTTTACTTAGGTATATGGTTAATTTTTTTACTGTAGCATAATATTATGAGTTGTGGTCATTGTCTAGTACTTATATGTGCAAGTGGTACAAATATATTTTTTATTCTTTTTTAACTTCAACAACAAAGAGATGAGGTGTGAGGAGTTGCATTTTTACGAAGTCCATCTGAAGTCGTGGTCTGCACTTTTGTATAGATTTTACCTTTACTAATTACTATGTACCATAACACTTAACTACTTACTAAACAAATACTAAATCACCATCGAAATAGGCGATCATTTTTCATAAGCGATCAGTTATGGAACCCTGATAGAGCGAGTCGGCATTTAACCGATTATTTTTAAGTTTTTTATCTGAATGTTTATTCTAGTGTTCAAACAAAGAGGTTGTCTAGAACCTTTTAATTTCCAGTCAATGCAGAGTAACGCCGATTACGCGGAGTGGTTCCGCGCCAGGCCCAAGAGGTTGGAGATCGGTCTGGACGCGCCGGCGCTGACGCACATACAGCCTCAACAGCTGGCGGACTTGGGCTGTGAAACGCCCAGGATACATTACGATTTGCATAACGGCAAGGGAATCATTGTTAACTAGCCCGCGGCTTCGCTCGCGTGAATCCCGAGGGAATCGTGGATTTCCAGTTCCCGTTCCCGCTCCCTTTTCCAACCTTTGTACCTACTTTTACAAGGAAGTTTGCTATAAGTAATAGTAATTTACCTACAGCTGTAGCTATAGATTTCGGTTTTTTCAAAATCCCGTGGGAACTGTGGATTTTTCCAGGATAAATGAACACGGTCTTGTATTATAATGCCTACGGAACCCTAATTTATGTGTGTTTGAGTTGGAACTTCTTAACGCAGAAACTTGAACGGTTATTTTTAAATTTGAGTCACGCTAGCATCGCTCGATGTTTGCATTATAATTTGAGTTGAAGACTGGTTGACCATACATAGTGATATAATTATCGTGCAATATTTAAACGAATTTTATCTCAGCATGAGTTTGCGCCGGTGTCGGATTAGACATTTTAGACATTAAAATGTGTTAAAAATGAATTAAGGAACACGATGAGCCAAGAACATCTCAATCACCTCACTTTATAACCGAAAGTAAACCGAGGGCCCCTTGATAGAATTTACTATAACCCGCGGCACGTAAGTCGAGCGGTGACCTTCAAGTACGCGCTGCGTCATACGAGTGAGCGGGACACAATACGATTGGAGAGCCAATCAGCGCTTACGAGGGATCCGCGAGAGCCAATCAGTGCTTACGAACGATCCCCACGCCCTCCCCGCGACCCCCTCACACCCCGAGATACCTCATTTTCGACTTCTGCGCATTGAAGGTTACCGCTCCACTTACGTGCCGCGGGTTATACAGGCCCCGCGCTGGCTTGATCCGGCACTGATTTGCGCATCGACAATCAAGCTGAAACAACAATGTTTTTATGCAAGGTTAGATAAGTTCGAGGCAAACCACCAGATATGCAAAAACCGATTCGAAATAGTTACTTGAAGCTTATACAGTATGTCCGGGATCGAACTAGCGATATTTTAGGGACATATTCTACAACTCATTACTTACCTCTCTGAAAATACCACTTAATAGGGTGCACGCACGCAACGCACACCAAATTGAAATGGCTGTCCCTGGGATGGGGAGGGGGGAGGGGGGAGTTGTAGAATATGTCCCAATATCGCTAATTCGATCCCGGACACACTGTATAAGTACCTATAGACATTCATTCACCTATAGACAAAACTTTGTGGTCATGCTGATGAGATAATTATTTTCAGGTCGTCCGTACAGATATTTCTACGCCATCAGTTCGGATGTAGATGCTGAGCATCCTGGCTTAGTAAGTTTTTTTTATTCATCTGTAAATTAGCCCTTGATTGCGATCTCACCTGATGGTAAGTGACGACGCAGTCCAAGGTGGAAGAGGACTAACTCTGAAGAGGTATGACAGTACCCATATATACCTAGGCGACATCGACATCGTACCGGAACGCTAAATCGCTGAGCTGCACGGCTTTGCCGGTAGGGTGGTAACTAGTCACAGCTGAAACCTCCCACCAAACCAGACCAAATAATTTAGAAATTATAAAATCCCAAATTGCCACTGCCGGGAATTGAACCCGGGACCTCCTACTTATAAGACCACAGCGCTTACCACTGCGTCTGTCCATTTTAAGTTAATTTTCCTTCATGCGATCTTGTTAAGTTTCCAAGACGAGTTCATTTATAATACAAGAGTAATTTAGGTTACAGATGAACGTACTAGGTACGTACAGATATTAACAAACACACTAAACTCGTTACCCGTTATATGGTTAGGACACTTCCATCTTAGACTGCATCGTCACTTACCATCAGCTGGGTTATTCTGTAACTTAGTTAGCAACTGAAAATAGTTGCCAACGAATTAGTTTGATATACATTGCTGCTTTACTGTGGGAAATATAAAGTGTTTTCATAATTTCACACATTAAAGCAGCAATGTATATCGAACTAATTCGTTGGCAACTATTTTCAGTTGCTAACTAAGTTACAGAATAACCCCCCCAGGTGAGATCGCAGTCGAGGGCTAACTTGTTGATGAATAAAAATAAATAATAAGTACCTATTCCAGATAATCAAAGTAGACACCGTAACAGGCGGAACTGCCACGTGGTGGGAGAAGGACTGTTACCCCAGCGAGCCCGTGTTCATACCTCATCCCGATGTAAAGGTAAGTAACTACCTAAGTATAGTGAATGTTGAAATTGAGTTCCCGTTCCCGCTCCCTTTTCCAACCTTTATACTTAGATACTTTTAAGGAAGTTGCTATATTATTCTACCTATAGCTATAGCTGTAGATTGCTATAGCTAATTTAGTTTTTTTTCAAAATCCCGTGGGAACTGTGGATTTTTGTAGGATAAAAAGTAGCCTATGTATTAAGTCAGAGCATAGTCTATCACCATTCAACATTTCAGCCTAATCGGTTCAGTAGTTGCGGCGTTAAAGAGTAACAAACATGCACACACACAAACTTTCGCCTTTATAATATTAGTGTGATGTCATTCGCTCACATAGGACGACTGGTCTTATAGTCAATATTGTAGTCAAGTGCCTAGGAACAAGTACCTAGTTCCTTATCAAGTGCAAACTCATACCGATATAATCAAATAAACCAAAATACCCAATGTCACCGTTCCGACCTTGGTCTGCGATGTGATAAATAAACCTATCGTACACGTCATTAGGATTGTGAACGATAATGTGATAAAATATAGGTATTATTTAATATCAGTTGAAAAAGAACACAATATTTGAGTCATGTCATGATCAACCCATTACCGGCTCACTACAGAGCACGGGTCTCCTCTCAGAGTGAGAAGGGTTTTGGCCATAGTCTACCACGCCGGCCAAGCGGATTGGCAGACTTCACACGCCTTTGAGAACGTTATGGAGAACTCTCAGGCATGCAGGTTTCCTCACGATTTTTTCCTTCACCGTTAAAGCAAGTGATATTTAAATACTTAAAACGCACATAACTCCGAAAAGTTAGAGGTGCGTGCCCGGGATCGAACCCATGACCTACAGTTCTTTAGTATATTTGAGTTAACAAGTGTAAATTGAAAATTTAAAAAACCCCCGACATTCAACATTTTGTGGCAGTGGCCATCTTGAATTTGCTTAGTGCTATTCTACTAGTCAAGCCCTTTCATTTGATACCCATATTGAGAGAGTTGTGAAAAAATATGTAATCCGCCATTTTGTAGCGGCGGCCATCTTGGATCGATTTTCATCAAACATAGCTAACAACACTCTCGACTGATTCACCATTCAAACAAAAAAAACCGCATTCAAATCGGTTCACCCGTTTGAGCGCTACAGGGGAACAGACAGACAGATTTCGTTAAATGCATGTAAGTAGCTAGGAATGCAGTCTTTCATTTCCCGTTATACAAGTTGCCTTTGTCCATGTGCATGCCTCTGTGATGCAAGCTGCTGATCTAGGTATCCTTAACTTCTTTAAGACCGGTTCCGTGGATAGGCCATAAACTCTATAGTAAACTTTATATTACTGAGTGCTTGTCTCAGTTTGGAGCGCTCCAAAACTTTATAGTATACTCACATAGTTGGAGATCCCGTCTTAGAAATTTATACCCTCATCTGTTATTTAAACGAATTATATGTCAAATGAAAGATTATTTTATTCCCAATCGAACTGTATTTATGTACAGGCAACCAAATACAGTTCGATTGGGAATAAAATAATCTTTCATTTGACATATAATTCGTTTAAATAACAGATGAGGGTATAAATTTCGAAGACGGGATCCCAGACCAACAGTATACTATTGATCGAATCACTATGGCTTCAGAGTAAAATGGACCTAAAATAAGAGACTTTGGGTTCATTTTGCTCTAAAGTCATTTGTGATTCGATCAATAGTATACTTTTAGTTATGGAGCGCTTCAAAGTGAGACTAAGCACTCTGTACCAATATCAAGGATTTTTTTTTTACGTAGAAATCTACTTGTACATCTATACATATAATAAAATAGTCGATTTGCCGTCTGTACATTAGAGATTTTTGCAAAAAGATTACTGGGAGACGTCATAAGTAATAGAACGTAAAAAAGCAATTTGTGAAATTTTTGTTTGTTCATTGGTTTGTCTGTTTGTCTGTATGTTTGTGCGCGCATTACGCGCAATAACTACTGAATGGATCGAAATAAAACTTGGTATAATTTAAGTTCATACTATGGAGTAACATATAGAATACTTTTTATGCCGAAATTCGGGACGGTTCCCTTGGGAGAGGGGATGAAAGTTTTAGTTGTAATTCATTAACGGGTAGTCCGATTTCATTCATTGTTTTTTTGTTAGAAAGGAAATACTTTAAAGATTGTCCCGTCATGAAATAAAAAGTAGTGTGGGCAGGAACTTCAGTACGGCCACTTTCATTCATTGTGACCTTTGTTTAATCAAAACTACTTAGTATAAATTATATTTTTGAACGAAGGTAGAGATTAAAATCGTGACGCTATCAAGTTAAACCTAGGGAGAGTTGTGTTTATTATTTACATACTAGCTTCTGCCCGCGGCTTGCCCGCGTGAATTTAGGTTTTCACAAAAGGGTATTTGACTAATTTTTGGAAATTGTTTTAAATTATTCTTTATTACTTATTAAAACACACTACATTGATATTTTTCGCAATATCTACAGTATTAAGAATTAAATCAATGATAAAGTTTAAGTTTTGAAAACCACGCCAAAAACGACATTTCTGATCACATGATACGCGTGACGTCACAAATCGCTATGCAAGTCACTTCTCTCGCTCGCTCGTTTTCGGAACTCGCTGCGTGCGACAGAGACGCTACGCAAGGCGACTGCTGTATCGAAATGTTCTAAATTGTTATACCTACTCATTTTAATATCAATCTTATTCTTTCAAGTATAAAGTTTAGTTTCGGTTGACTTGATAAACTTCAATTATATCAACCAAGTTACGTGCTATCAAGTGACATCACAAACAATCCCAGAGCGTTCACGTTCCTGATAAAATTTCAAAAATTATTATGTTTTATTTCGTGCAAAATATCGCGTAAAATTACATAGTTTAGTTTGATTGAGTGAAATATGTATTTTTTAGGCTATTATCTGATAAGATGACCACAATCAATAGTATATTTTCAATGTTGTCAAATACCCTAATCTCGAGGGTCATCGTAAATTTCCAGTTTCCGTTCCCGCTCCCTTTTCCAATCTTTGTACCTACTTTCAAGGAAGTTTGCTATAGTAATCTACCTATAGCTGTAGCTATAGATTTTGGTTTTTTAAAAATCCCGTGGGAACTCTTTGATTTTCCGGGATAAAAAGTAGCCTATGTGTTAATCCAGGGTATAATCTATCTCCATTTCCAAATTTCAGCCAAATCCAGCTTGTAGTTTTTGCGTGATTGAGTAACAAACATCCAAACATCCAAACATTCACACATTCATATTTATAATATTAGTAGGATTTGTACCTAGCGGTTAGCGGTTCATTTGCTAGTCATAAATGTTCTTGGTATGAAAAGTAGCCCAAACCATTAGATAATCTTCTGGCTGAGTGTGAAAGTCTTGTCACAAGTATAAATTGAAAATTTAAAAAAGCCCCGACATTCGCCATTTTGTGGCAGCGGCCATCTTGGTTTCGCATAGTGCTATTCTACTAGTCAAGCCCTTTCATTTGGTACCCATATTAAGGGTAAAGTAAAAAAATATGTAATCCGCCATTTTGTAGGGGCGGCCATATTGGATCGATTTTCATCAAACATAGCTAATAACACTCTCGACTAATTCACCTTTCAAACAAAAAAAAACGCATTCCAATCGGTCCACGCGTTTGAGCGCTACGGGGGAACAGACAGACACACGCACACACACACACACACACACACACACACACACACACACACACACACACACACACACACGCGTCGGGGGTTAAAAAATTGGTTCTGCCATTCCTAAGATAGGTAATCTCAGTTATCAATCTAACAGACACAAATTTTAAAAACTGTTGTTTGGTTCACTTTCGTTTAAATAAAATCATGATTATTATGAACTTAATAAATGGCAGTTATTTCGAAATTCCAGGCGGACATTTCAAGCTCCATTCGCTTGTGCAGATAACATCGACCTGTCACTTAATTTTTTTTAATATACCTAATTTGTTTTTAACCCCCAACGCAAAAACGACGGGAGTGTTACAAGTTTGACGTGTCTGTGTGTGTGTGTCTGTCTGTTCCCCTGTAGCGCTCAAACGAGTGAACCGATTTGAATGCGGTTTTCTTTGTTAGAAAGGTGAATTAGTCGAGACTGTTGTTAGCTATGTTTGATGAAAATTGATTCAAGATGGCCGCCGCTACAAAATGGCGGATTACATATTTTTTCACAACTCCCTTAATATGGGTATCAAATGAAAGGGCTTGACTAGTAGAATAGCATTATGTAAATCCAAGATGGCCGCCACCGCAAAATGGCGAATGTCGGGAGGTTTTTTTTTTAATTTTAATTTATACTTGCACGCACGAAAACGCATGATTCATTGTCACGAACCGCGTACCAGCGAGAGCGCGGAACAAACGATAGAGCAAGGCACGATCGGCCTAAGCGTTCGGTTTGTGACGCATCTACTTTTTTTTTCTTATGACGTTATCACGTAAAATTATCGTCCGTAAACCGATTTTACAGACGATTTTTTTTTTTTTCAGAAAGAAGACGATGGTGTGATAGTGAGCGCGCTGGTTTTCGCTAGGGACGAGTGCGCCACGGCGCTGCTGGTGCTCGAAGCGGCTACCCTGAGAGAGCTGGCGCGGGCGTGCTTCACAACGCCCTCGCCAGCTCCCAAGTGCTTGCACGGCTGGTTCCTGCCTGCCGCCTGTTGAATGGATTCGAACTCATACACGACTAATTCAACTAGAAGAAAAATAAACTGCAAACATAGGCCTGGTAGAAAGAGGATATCCTGGCTAAAAACCTTCCTTCCAGCCAGGGCAGCAGTAAATAAAATCCAACTAACTTTAATGGTTGCGAACTTCAGCTCCGCTAGGAGATGGCACTAGATCCCAAAGTGGTCCAGGTGGACCCCCAAGGGTCCACGGGAGACTCGACGGGGGTCTACGTTGGCGTGACAAAAAAATGGGGGTTCACGAGTTGTAAGCGGGGGTCCACGAAAATTTATCTGCTTTCGATAGTGAAGACCTAAAATGTTGGCTTGACTTCATCTACTTAACAATGTAGACAGATAATATTTTAAGAAGCTTAGCTACTGTTACTTGTAAAAACTTGCATATTCCATATTCAGTACTTAACTTTATTTTACAGAACTTTACTTTTTTGACGTCCACTCACAGTACAATCAATTAACCAATCAATTCGCACTTTTTTCGAAAATTACCGATTCGTGGTTGGAACTCAGCCGCAATGCAAATTTCCATAGTAAGATCTAACCTTCACATTTTTTGTCGAGTTTATGGTAGAAATGTAGCTACGGTGGACCCCCACCGGAACTAGCTAAATTTTGAAAGTGGTTTATGAGGAAAACAAGTTTGGGAACCCCTGCACTAGATGAAGAAGAACACGACTGTCATCGCTGAACCGCGTGCAATGGAAGTTTCATTTCCATTTGTAGATGGGCCCTTAATATTATTACCTACTATTGGTACCTCAGAGGGCTCTGCACACACATTTAAATAAAAAGCGATTCTTGATTCGGCATAATAAAGTGTAATTTAGATCGCACAGCGAGGGGTGGTTTAGTCGCTTTTAGTCGCATCTAAAATTTAGGAGATCAAGCTTATATTATATATATTAGTTAGTTTAATAAATAGATATATATTAGTTAGTTTAGTTTAGTTCTCTTTTTTTGTATTATATTCCATGTGCGGCCAGCCTCAGCATGAGAATATTGATTGACTTTAAGTACCGGAAAAAATTATGGCGGTTTTAAATAATGTTTTCATATTTTTTTTATATTCACTCTTTGATGTTACAATAGTTACTTAATTAAAATTAAAAAAATGTGATTGATAGGTATAGGAGTAAGAAGTTATATCAATTTATTGTTTTGTGATTTTTTGTTACCAGCATAACTTACAATATAAATTATTGTTATTTTTATGTTATACGGAAGTTGTTTTAATTAATATTCGCTATTAATAATAATATTATGATTAAAATAATTTAAATTATCTATATACCTACATTATTTAAACCTTTTACTTAACATAATAAATATAATATACCTAATTAATTTTATATTCATTCCTCTATAAATAGGTAGGTAGGGTAGGAACACCGGTTTCCGGACACGCACCTGTTATCGTCCACTGAGCGGATCACTCTTAAGAAACGCTTAAAAATAGAAACATTATAAGACTTACATAAAAATAATACATCTCTATGCCAACTTGAATGTCTTATCAAGACACAGAGAAAGAAAAAAGTCTATTTCATTTAAGTTTCTTTGAAAACAAAGCGATCGAATTTTGAGTATGCAATTAAGGAATGAAAATGAGCCGTGTGGAGCAAAAAAATTAGTGGCATGCTTCTACTATCACGGGAAGTTATTAATCATTTTACTATAAGATTTAGTTTGATTCTTCTTTGTAGCACTTACTTATGTTTCATAAAATACTGTGAACGTGTTTTTTTACTTTTGATTATATTGGAACACAAAAAAAAGGGGTGGACGACAACTAGTTCACTATTTTCTTAAGAAAACCTGTTATCGTCCGGGCGGTCAAACACAGGTTTAGCGTGTTAATTTTAGGTAGTCTTGCTATCAGTCGAGGTGTGCACAAAATTGGAATTAAGTTTATTAATTCGAATCCTATACACATACACTAGTTAGTGACTAGTCTTCGTCCACTTTTTTCTCATTGTATATAAAACTATGGGTCTTCAAAATCACGCGTGGACGATATCTAAATTTGCACTGAATAAATATTCTAAGTTTCGACCACCAAGCTATTATTTGAAAATAAATAGATTTAGTAAAAATATAAGTAATTAAACTTGTTTGACCAAAGAATTACCTTATATTTTATGTGTTTCTCCTTGGAACTTTGATATATTTATATGTTAAGATAGTATTGTCGATCATTATAATTTGTGGACGAAATTTAAAATAGAGAATCTGAAGTGCACCGGTTATATGTCCACCTATATTATAAATTGTATGAAAAACATATATTTTTTAATATTATGTTATTATTTAGGCGAATTTTGATTATTACTCATATCTATAATTTATTTTTTATTCATCTACAAGTTAGTCCTTGACTGCGATCTCATCTGATGTTAAGTGACGATGCAGTCTAAGATGGATGCGGGATAACCTGAAATAGGTACTGCAAAATCCGTACCCTTAAACGCTAAATGACTTGGAAGTAAGGCATACTAGACTAGAGACAATTTTGAAATTGTTAAATTGAATTTACCAAATTGGTCTGCCGAGAATCAAGTAGAGGACCTTCCACTAATAAGACTTATCCCTGCGCCATGCCAGGGAGGCTACCAAATTATATGTACCTACTTTTATATAATGTAAGTGCGATGTGGTAAAAGACGATGCAAGATAGATAGGCGCAAAGTTGGTAAAGATATTATGTCATATTGTAGACTCTATAAACCGCGTTAACAAGGCAATAGTTTTTTTATCTGTTTTATTTTAAAACAAGCAGTTGACCGCTATTGCGTATGCAAAGACCACATCACTTTGTAAGTTCTTTATCACTCTGTGAAAGTTCTGTCAAAATAGGTTCAGCTGTTTTGAAAAGTAAGTACATATTACGAATAGACAAAAAACAGAAAACAATTTTTTTATAAACGGTTATGTGGCTTTTTAATAATGTATAAGTAAACATAAGTTCACTAATAAAAACCCATATATTTCGTAAAGACGGACAGGAAGTTAATTTTAATTGGTATAGATATTAAATACATATTAAAGTGGTGTTAATATTACATATTCAATTACTTACTCATTACATGCATACTTTTTCATAGTAAATTTCTCATAGTAATCAGTGGACGGATAACAGGTACAAGGGTGGACGATAACTAGATTTAGTGGACGATAACCGGTGAAATCGGCATTTTGAGCTTTTTATTAGGATTTAAAAAAAACTAGTTATCTGACTAAAAAAATACTAACATGCAATGAAAATAGACTATACTAGAAGTATATTTTAACAAGTTTTTGTTTAATTTTTTTTATAGAACATATATTTTCACCCTCTCAAACTCAGTAACTCCACTAAATGGACGATAACCGGTAAGAAAACCCTATTATACCTCTGATATTGTGACTTATAATATTATAATATTTGAAGTATACGTAAGTACACACATCTCGTCATCGTCATCAACCGATAGAAGTTCACTGCTGGATATAGATCTCTTGTAGGGACCTCCACACGACGCGGTCTTGTGCCGCTTGTATCCAGCGGCTCCCTGCGACTCGTTTGATGTCGTCGATCCACCTGGTGGAGGGTCTGCCAACACTGCACTTTCCGGTGCGAGGTCGCCATTCCAGCACCTTGGGACTCCAGTCTATCGGTTTTTTGAACTTTGTCACATCTTATAACTCCGTATCTTATAAAATCAACAACAACATCTCATCGTAGCTATAAAGTGTACGGTACGTGTCTTAAAAATGTTTACTTTAAAATAAGTAACTTTTGCATAAAAAAATACACTGAAGACATTTTTAAATGTACCTAATTATCCAGTTAAAAACTATAGCTGCTATATACCTACCCACAAGTAGAGAGAAACTGGCCGTAAATAAAAAAAATTAAGTAAGAGATCAAGTGTCGAAAAAAAAACAACAATTTATCTTTTTCGTTTTTCGTGAATAAAAGTTATTTTTTTATCTTATCAGTGCAAGTCGAGGTACCGTTTTTAGGGTTCTGTACTGAAAATGTGTGAAAATCGTGGACTGGAAAGTCTATTTCGGGAACCTGAGTGCTTAGTCTCAGTTTGAAGCGCTTAAAAACTAAAAGTATACTATAAGTATACTATTGATCAAATCACAAATGACTTCAGAGCAAAATGAACCCAAAGACTCTTATCTTAGGTCCATTTTACTCTGAAGTCATTGTGATTCGATCAACAGTATATTTATAGTATACTATAAAGTTTTGGAGCGCTCCAAACTGAGACGCACTCTGGACTTACTCGTATTTAAACGAAATTTTTACGCGAGGTGTAAGTTTGTGGCGAACTATAATATTATTACTTATTTATTTTTGTTGATATTCATCATTATAAATAAATAATAACTGATCAAGTAAATAAGTAAAAAAAAACTTGGTCGACTATAATACACGATAGTGTATTAATAGAAGAGGGTAGAACGTGGTAGAACTATGCGTCATCATGCAACGCGGCCGGGCATGTTACAACGTGGAACGACCATTACGTCATTCGCACTTAGCAACAAATATTATAAAAGGCGATGCGCTGTTGTTTCGGGCGCATTCTATTTCGAAATTTAGTAGAGGAAAGTCACTCTTCTCAGCTAGTAGTTGCTCACTTCTATTTTGCTCATTTCCTGACTAATTTCTTATTGTGTAACTGTGGTTTAGTGCTGATTTGTTGTGAATTAAAGTAAAACACGTGTTCATCTAATGCTTTGTTTGTTGAAGTTACCTCATTAAAATAATCTCTCGGTCATCCCGACGTTACATTTCTAACATCAGAAGTGGGATTGAAGGCCTTTTGTGCTCGATATCCGTTCCTGATTTTGGAAATTTAAGGTTGTGTTGAATGAGATGAAAAGTTTAGAAATAAATTTAATAGTTGAGCAGAGTGACAGTGCTATTTGTTAGCAGCAGATTTAGAGAAAAAGAGGAGTCCTTTACGGCCTGCCTCACCTACTAATTAGGAAGCTGTTAGGAAGATTCGACAGATAACAGATATAGAAACTGCAAAAATTGTTTATTTTGCATATTTCCATAGTATTATGTCGTATGGACTCATACTATGGGGTAAAGCGGCTGATATTGAAAAAATTTTCGTTTTACAAAAAAGGGCAATTCGCGCAATTTATAATTTAAAACCGCGGGATTCCCTTCGAGAGAAATTTAAAGAAATAGGTATTCTTACGGTAGCTTCTCAATATATCTATAACAATATAATTTTTGTTAGGCAAAACATTCACAGTTACATTAAAAAGTGCGAATTACACGACAGGCAATTAAGAAATAGAAATAGGCTCGTGATTCCTCAGTTACGCCTCAAAAGGGTCCAAAGGTCATTTGTGGGAATGGGCGTAATGTTCTATAATAAAATTCCACAAGCAATCTTAGACTTGCCTTTACACAAGTTTAAGAACTCTATTAAAAATATGCTCATAAAAAAAGCATATTATACAATTGAAGATTATATAAATGATAAAAAAGCATGGAGCAATTTCTCAATGTCTTAAACCGAGTATTTGATTATTGGTGTTCAATTTGATGCTTTGATCATGGGTAGCCTAAGTATGTCACGCTCTCTTTAAACATTTCTGTGGTGGTGTCGTGTGGTGCGGGTTGTTACGTTCCCTCGAATATGGTTGAGCGAAGCAATGGCTGGATCATGCGTCATGCTCGTGAACGGGTGCCACCGTCGGAAATGGGGCTACTTTTGTCTGCCCTTCTTCACATGTGTAGAATTGTAAGCACCATTCCGAACCTGTGGTAGATTCATTTGTCGATTCGTAAACGCTTCCGAAAGTTTATCTGAATAAAATTATGATTACTTATATAAATGATAAAAAGGCGTGGATTTGACTCGTTCCAGCAATGCGCGAGACGGCAATTCAATCATGTACTTACCATAAAATTGTTATATTGATATTGTAAATTTGGAAAAGAGCAACCGCCGAGTTTCTTGCTGGTTCTTCTCGGTTGGAACGGCATTCCGAACCAGTGGTAGATTCATCTGACTATTCAAAAGCACTTGTAAAAGTTTATTTGAATAAAAAACTTTTCTATTCTATTCTATTCTATTCTATATACTAATAGTTTCGAAAAAAAGTTGTGAGTTTGCAGATACTTGAACGGTTATTTGCGGGTACCGACCCGAGCTGCGAGCGAGGCAAAAATGAGTGACGAGCGCCCGTCTGGCGCGTCTTGGTGAGCCGCCTACTGTGGGCTGCTGGCCGCAGCGTCTGGCACGGCATCTCGCCGTGTGTTGCCTATTGCTGCGGGCCGCGGCGCCCGCCTCGGCGCCTTGCTGCGCCTGCTGCATGGCTGCTGGCCGCAGCGTCTGGCACGGCATCTCGCCGTGTGTTGCCTATTGCTGCGGGCCGCGGCGCCCGCCTCGGCGCTTCGCTGCGCCTGCTGCGTGGCTGCTGGCCGCAGCGTCTGCCACGGCGTCTCGCCGTGCGTTGCCTATGGCTATGAGCCGCGGCGCCCGCCTCGGCGCCTCGCTACGCCTTTTGCGTGGCTGCTGGCCGCAGCAGCCGCCGCGATGCCTCGGCGCCTCGCTGCGCCTACTGTGGGCTGCTGGCCGCAGCGTCTGGCACGGCCTCTCGCCGTGTGTTGCCTATTGCTGCGGGCCGCGGCGCCCGCCTCGGCGCCTCGCTGCGCCTTCTGCGCCTCACTGCGCCTTCTGCGCGACTGCTGGCCGCAGCGTCTGCCATGGCATCTCGCCGTGCGTTACTTATGGCTGCGGGCCGCGGCGCCCGCCTCGGCGCCTCACTGCGCCTTCTGCGTGGCTGCTGGCCGCAGCAGCCGCCGCGACACCTTTGCGCCTCGGCGCTGGCATGCGCACCACCTGGTGCGTCTGTGTCTGTGTGCACCTGCCACGTCTGTGCAATCGCCGTGACGCTGCTTGCATAGCGCCCATCTCGTGGACGTGAAGTCGACTTTTTGTAAGTCATTTTTTGATGGTGAGTGATTTGTTTACTTTGACCCATTAGTAGGTTCATACTAGTAGGGACACGTAAAGTATCCTGAGGGCAATGCTTTACATGTTGGATATCCTGAGGGCAATGTCCAGGACATGCTGAGGCCTCTGTCCCTGTCCCTGTTTAGTATTTTTGTTTGACATCCTGAGGCCTCTCTCATACTTACTTTTTGGATATCCTGAGGGCAATGTCCAGGACATGCTGAGGCCTCTGTCCCTGTCGCCGTTTAGTCCTTTTTGACATTCTGAGGCCTCTTTCAAACCTACATGTTGGACATCCTGAGGGCAATGTCCAGGACACGCTGAGGCCTCTGTCCCCGTCTCCGTTTAGTCTTCCCTTGACATGCTGAGGCCTCTGTCATACTTACTAGTTGGATATCCTGAGGGCAATGTCCAGGACATGCTGAGGCCTCTGTCCCTGTCTTTGTTTAGTCTTATTTCCTCTGTCATACCTACATGTTGGATATCCTGAGGGCAATGTCCAGGACATGCTGAGGCCTCTGTCCCTGTCTCTGTTTAGTTATTTTCCCTGTCATACTTTACTTGTTGGATATTCTAAGAGCAATGTCCAGGGCATGCTAAGGCCACTGCTCCTATTTCAAATTATTGTCAACACGAACATATTTTTGGCAATGTCTAGAAATGACATAGAAGTAACATGTTGTTTCTCCCACAGATGAGGAATCTGCTTTTGTCATAAAAATGCAGGAGAACTTTCGAGTCGCGAGTTCACGGGGTTGCCGTTGCCGTTGCCACGAGAACGCGAGTGCAGAGAGTGCATCGCACTGCACACGAGAGAAGTCTTGAGCCTAAGTATAAGTGGGCTCATTGGTGAGACAAACTTATTTTTTATCAATTTCATTACGCTTGATGTTTGAAGATTACAAATAGTGAAAAATAAAAGTAGTGTGGGTACCTACAGTACGGCCACTTTCATTCATTGTGTCATTTGTTAATTCAAAACTGGTTTACTAAGATTTCGTTTATAAATTATTTTTGATTGAAGGTAGAAATAAAAATCATGACGCTATCACGTTAAAACCTACAGAGATGTAGCGGTGCATTTGCTAATGTTTTCGGGATAACAGTTTTGACTTTTACGAGTTGACAAATAACTTGCTAAGAAAAGTAATTAACGAACGAGTACATTTTGTGTTCTTATGTAACAAATGATGCAGTTTTAGTTAGTTTGTGCACAAATAAAGTTACAAGCGTAGATTAAAGCGACGCTGATACTATTTACGAGTTAGCGATGATTCAAGAGCTCATGTATCCGAAACTAAGTGTTACCGGATGTTTTGCTATTCAACAAAATGATAAAGTGCTTGTGTGTACACTTACTG
Organism: Melanargia galathea; assembly: GCA_920104075.1. Taxonomy (NCBI): domain Eukaryota; kingdom Metazoa; phylum Arthropoda; class Insecta; order Lepidoptera; family Nymphalidae; genus Melanargia; species Melanargia galathea. The sequence goes on along the minus strand of OV049867.1, from coordinate 19,116,464 downwards.
TTATTGACTGACGTAATTAGAAACAGACAATCGTATTTTACCTTTGCAATTTCGATCAGGATGGGACGAGCAGTTTAAACCTTGCTCTATCAACTAGAGTGCATTGACGGTTTATTTTTTTCTGACCGATGATTGTCGGTTAAGTTCTATCAATACTTACCTAGTGAATTACTGATGAAAATCGATGGGTTACTGTTATTTGGCTTATTGAGACAACTAGAGCCGCGAAAGCTCTGTAGAGACAAAAAAGCTCCGTAGAGACGATAGAGCCGATCTTGAAAGTTAAAATGAAAACTTTTTTTTTGCATTTTTTTGACTATGTACGAAACAATCGTACTTATTTTCACAATTTTAGTTATGAAAAGATGGTTTTTTGTGAGAGTTTTTGATGACACTGATTTAGTCATTATGTAAAGCCAAGTTCGACTCTTGGTAAACTTAACTTGTGGTTGTTAGGCCTAGTGGCCAGTGTCATATTTTAAGACCTTATGTAGAATTGACTTGTTGAAAGTTGAAGTTAATATTTGAACCCCTTTTAACCAGTTTCTGTTGAACTGTGTGATTTCAAAGGTGTTCTGGTTACAGGTTACGAGAACCTGTGTCTAATCGTTGATACAGGCATATTTGCTGGTCCATGAGCGAGAGCGGCTGCGACAGCAGCTCTACTGCTGTTCAAGAATCGAAGAAGGAGCCCGAGGACGGCCTCATGTCAGGGCTGGCCGTAATAGAAGAGGGTAGAACTATGCGTCATCATGCAACGCGGCCGGGCATGTTACAACGTGGAACGACCATTACGTCATTCGCACTTAGCAACAAATATTATAAAAGGCGATGCGCTGTTGTTTCGGGCGCATTCTATTTCGAAATTTAGTAGAGGAAAGTCACTCTTCTCAGCTAGTAGTTGCTCACTTCTATTTTGCTCATTTCCTGACTAATTTCTTATTGTGTAACTGTGGTTTAGTGCTGATTTGTTGTGAATTAAAGTAAAACACGTGTTCATCTAATGCTTTGTTTGTTGAAGTTACCTCATTAAAATAATCTCTCGGTCATCCCGACGTTTCATTTCTAACAGTATAGTATAGTGAAACAAAATCATGACGATTTTGTTTCTATTTCATATACATACATAGTAATGTATATGCATAATGTACATAGTAATGCATATACTATGTATGTATACATAGTAATGTATACATACATGGTAATGTATGTATATGCATAATAAAGCTGCCAACTAATACCTATCATAGGAAGAAGACATCCAACTGCCACTTTGGTACTCATCACGCAAATGATATGGTTTAGAAAAACTGTAGGATAAGAAACCTGGTAACATACCTTTTGATTTTAAATATTCATTTGACCCTTGATTTGAAAATACCTATTTGAAAATGGCATATTTTAAAATTAAGGAAGTAGGTATCTTCCCTAAAACAATTTTAGTGTGCCAAATTTCAACATTGTGGCTAATTCTGTTGTACACAATCTCTAAACCTAAACTAAATTGACAGGTTTAAAAATAGTGCTATCCCCTTCAGCAGGGAGGATTGTGAAAGAGACAGGAATATATTAAGACCTGTCATTTTAGTTTAGATTTAGAGATTGTGTACAACAGATTCGGCCACAATTAGCTTTAATAGTTTCTAAAAAAATGGCTGTAAAATACAGATGGTCAAAGAGACGGGAAGGCTGGACGAAACTAAGGGTTCTTTGTTTTCCTATGGAACCCTAAGAAGTGTTTGTTAACAAATTCAATTCATGTGCCTATTACATAATACATATATTTGCATACAAAAAGTATTAGTATACACAAATAACGCATAAATAATCTGTAATTCTTGGCATTATCCCACGCGACCATGGCTTGCATTGTGCACTGTTTGGTCAACAACCCCAAGGTTTATCGTACTGCAGCCACGTGGGTAGATATCCCTAGAGAGGAAGCTTCATACAAGCGGCCCGCTGTAGGTACCTACACTCATACACATAGCGTACATTTGCCATCCAACTGCCTCGATGGTTTAGTGGTTAGCATATTATTCGACCGCAGATCAGGGAATCGAGTTCGATTCCCGGGTCGGGCGAATAACGGTTAGATATTGGGTTTTCTGTCAAGAAATTCTCAGTGCCAGCACGGAGTTGGAAGCTGGTGGTGTTCCACTCCCGTGCCTCGGAGAGCACGTTAAGCAGTCGGTCCCGGTTATTATCAATATTATGTGATAATACCTAGTCGTTAAAGCCCGCCAACACGCATTGGCCCAGCGCGCTTGCAGCGTTGCGGGTCTAAGTCCATCTCTCCTATGAGAGAGAAGGCCTGTGCCCAGCAGTGGGATGTTAAAAGGCTGCAGTGGTGGTGGGCATGCAACTGAGCCGGTGGCGTCAGACGCGGAGCGTTCGTGAACCGTTGGCGAGAGCTCATGTGTGAGTGTACCTACAGCGGGCCGCTTGTATGAAGCTTCCTCTCTGTAGGGATATCTGCTCATGTATTGCAGCCCAAGTTGCATCTGCCCTGACCCGCAAAATTCCTTTGATTTCACTCAATTGACGCCAAATTGAAATTTTTACTGTTTCGGGGTCCGATAGGATAATAAGTAAATGTCAGCGGATTGACGACGGTACAAAAATTACTTATTCAGGTAGGGTTAAAATATTCTTGAGTGAATTAATAAGTATAATTTGGTATAATATAATTAGTAAAATTCACTTTTAATTTCAAAATATGTCGATAAATTACTTATATTTTAATTTAGTCAGTAAATGTAGAATTTTATTAGAATCTGGATTTAGTTCTTTATAGATTCATAATTATTTTTCTAATTATTATTATCTTATATTACTTAAGTATGTACAATAATATGATTTTTACTTGTACCTATATAACCACAAAACCACAGTTTTATAGATTTTTTTTCTAATCCTTTTGTTGAGGTTTAAAAATTTTTTCATGGCTTATACTTTTTATAATTATCATGTACGAAAAATTATCGTTATTTTATAAAGCCTTCGTTAAATTATCCTTCGACGTAATATGTATGGTATCATAATACCCATCATGGTAAGGAATATATACCTTACCGTGCCTAAGTCATTCCGGATTCATACGGAACCCCACCGCCCGAGTCTAGGTCGCACTTGCGATCTTTTCACTCGTATGTACAATATTCGTAACTTATGCACCTAAGTACGACAGTGTACGGACGGATTTTTGTGCGAAATGTTGTTTTTAACGTTCATCGGCGGCCTCGTGATCTTACTGGTGTTGTTTGACCGGCTGAGCCGCGCCGGCCGGCTGATGCGGAAGATTCCCGGCCCGACAGCGTGGCCCATCATTGGGAATGCTTTGATTTACGCCGTATCACCTGGTGAGTTGTGCAGGGTCAGCCAGTAAGGTAGTTTTCTAACAAGTGATAATCTAAAAGATTGAAAGTTAAACCGACTTCACCACATGAAAATTACTGAACCGATTTTGATGAAACTTGCACTGTTCTCTAATTTGAAGTAAATGTAAGCCAACAAAAATGAATACACATCAATTTACAATTATAATCAGGTTACAATCCGATCAAATGTTTTCGGAGAAATCCGCACATAAATACACATATGAAAATATACACATATGAAATTTTGTATATTTGTTTTAAAGTCCTTACTCCTTTTTTGAAGTCGGTTAAAAAGGAGGCAATACACAAATTTTAAATTTGTTAAAATGTTAAATTAAAATATAATATGAATATCAGAGTTTAGATCGCATAGATCGTGTTGGGACCTCGAAAGTCTATCGGTTCTATTCGTGCCACTAGCGCCAATCACAAGGTCACCAAATTTACGATTTACAGCGCATTTATTTCGCACTAATAACACCTATCAGATAGAACTTAGATTAGTCCACTGATAGCTGGTGGCAGATTTAAAAATTGTTTTCAAAAATTTACAATTTTCTTATCTAGCGTCGATTAGGTATCAGTTCCGTTAGTACGAGTTTATGCATATCGACAACATTGATAGATTTCGAGCATCAAAATACTATAGTCACACTTCACACTAATATTATACTTAAAGGCTTAAGTTTGTGTGTATGTATGTGTCAATGTTTGTTACTCTTTAACGCTGCAATGCAACTACTGAACCGATTTGGCTGAAATTTTGATTGGAGATAGATTATACCCTGGATTAACACATATGCTACTTTTTATACCGGAAAATCATAGTTCCCAATGGATTTTAAAAAACCTAAATCCACTTAAACACAACATCCAACTAAATTTAATAAGTATATTAAAAAAATGTGTTTTATTTCTCTAAAATGTTTTGGTTTTTAGACGTGAGAAAACTTTATACCCTGTTGGTTATTTTCCTTTGTACTGAGGATACAGGAAAAGCCTTCATTTTTTTAAACTATTGTTATAAGTAGGTATATATTTTGATTTAAGTAATTTGATTCAAACCTAATAATTATTTAATTACAGGTAAATTGTTTCCTGTCATGCGATCCTTATCGAAAAAATATGGCCACATCAATCAAATCCATGGTTTGAATTCTCGAATCGTTAACATCTATAACCCCGAAGATTTTGAGGTAGGTACAAGTAGGTATAGCTACTTGTGACGCGGGGTCTAGTTGCTACAGCTACAGGGTATACTGTTAGCACATGAGTAGATATACGTACAGAGAGGAAGCTTCATACAAGCGACTCGCTGTAGGTACACTCACACATGAGTTCTCACGAAAGGTTCACGGACGCCCGCGTCTGACATCCTAACGGCTCAGTTGGATGACAAACGTGCGCTATGTGTGAGTGTACCAGCGGTCCGCTATATCTATACTCATGTGCTGAGAGCTCTGGGTAAGGAACGTAGTAGCGTGCACTTCATTAGCAGAAAAGCACTCTGGGAAAAGCAATGCTAATCGCCAAATTAGACGGTGCCCCGTTCATCGTTCATTTTTGCGATGAAGGATACATGATACGATATTTGCTATGGCACAGTGCCTGTGAACGATGAATGGTCGGTGTTTAGACAGTTAATTTTCGATGATTCATCGATGAAGCCTCGAAAATAAAAGCAAAAATCTCGAAAAATGAACCGTCTAATTTGGACTTTACTCTGTGCACAGTACTGAAAGTCTGTAACTGGCTGGATTGATGTCAGACTTAGGAGATCCCAATTTTTTCCGTGCATCAGAGACCAAGTTAAGCCGTCGGTCCCGATCATTATTGCTATCATATTGTGACAATAGTCGTTAAAGCCCGCCAAATCGCATTGGAGCAGCGTGGCAGGTCTAAGCTCTAAATCCATCTGTCGGTTAAGAGAGGAAGCCTGTGCCTAACAAGTGGGAGAGTCAAAATACTCGAATCGCATTGGCGTTGAGATCGCTCGAGTAGGACGATGCCTTAGATTGCTAATTATTTGAATATATTTTTCCAGAAAATTATGTCATCGACCGAATACAACTACAAAAAAATGCCGTACACATTCGTTGCTCCATGGCTATCAGATGGACTGCTGGTTAGCAATGGTTAGTAAATACTTGTAAGTTGGTGCATAAGTTTCTTTTATCACGTAGGTGACGCGTTCGGGACGCGTGCTGATGCAACTATTGTGTTGCGTATTTATACTATCCAGACTTTTCAGATGCGCCAAAAACCTTATTTATGGCACAATGCGTTTTGGTCTAATATCTTAAAATTCACGAAATTATGTGAATGTTTGTGTCCGTCTGAACCGCGGGCGCTACCTCATAAAATCAAATGAAACGTTATCTATAATTTAGTAGTTTTTTAGTAGTATTTGGTAGTTAAGATAAAATATTTAGTAGTTCAATATAACCAAAATTAAATGAAAAATAAAGTGCGCCGCCAACCTGACGTCAGGTTGGCGGGTGGAATTTTAACGGCGTACAATACTTTGAAAATATATATGTCAAATTTTAGTAGTCTTTTGGTAGTTTAATAAAATTACGTTAAATCTTATTCACGCCTTTGTTTATAGACTAAAAAATATATTTTCTTTTTCTTCATCGGAAACGCCTGTGGAAATTATCATAGCAATCTTTCAGTAGAACTAATTATCAATAATTGTACTTGTTACATAATAGATGCTAATAAAATTATATTAAAATAGAATTAATCACACTAATATTACAAAGGCGAAAGTATGTGTATGTTTGTTACACTTTAACGCCGCAACTTCTGTACCGATTTGGCTGAAATAATTTTGTATGGAGATAGATTATGCCCTGACTTAAGAGGCCAGCAGAGGATGGATTGCCCATACAACGTAATACCAAAATAATTTGTAATTTGAGAATATTTCCACCATAATATTATGCGATTATTGGATTCAAATTGTATTTATCTAGGTTCCTGGTTCTGATAATATGTTTCCAAAACATCTTCCTAAAACGAAATGTAAGCGAACTGCGTTTTGCACATTTTTACGACATAAACGGCATATCTTCTCTTTATTTGTTTCATATTCAAATCAACGATATCTTACCTAATAATTGATCAGGAACATAGCTTCTAATGTCAAGTTACAAAATACCTAAAACCCCAACACGGGGTTATGGTACAACTCGACCGCAATAAAATTGACCGAATGGTCGAGTTGTCCACATTCAATTTTATTAATATTTTTTGATGGTCAACTCGACCGCACGTACAAAGTACAGTCATTTACAGTTAGAGAGGTTGGGTTGAGGTATAAAAAGTACAGTACAGATATAAAAAGAAATAGATAGCAAATCTCATTCTCGTTTAGAGACGTTAATCTCTTGTCTTCAGGAGAAGAATATTCAGGAACGCCGTATTACCCAACGTGTTTTTAACCCCCGACGCAAAAACGACGGGGTGTTATAAGTTTGACTTATCTGTGTGTGTGTGTGTGTGTGTGTGTGTGTGTGTGTGTATATGTGTGTGTCTGTCTGTGTTTAATGCGGTTTTTTTTGTTTGAAAGGTGAATTTGTCGAGAGTGTTGTTAGCTATGTTTGATGAAAATCGGTCCAAGATGGCCGCCACCACAAAATGGCGGATAACATATTTTTTCACAACCCCCTCAATATGGGTATCAAATGAAAGGGCTTGACCAGCAGAATAGCACTATACAAATTCAAGATGGCCACTACCACAAAATCGCGAATGTCGGGGGGTTTTTTTAATTTATACTTGTTTCATACATAAAATGTAGCCTATGTCACCCGGACCATAACAAAGAATAAATTGACACCTCATTCATCAAAATTGGCCAAGTAGTTTAGGCGCTACGGGGGTACACACAGAATCTCATACAAAAATCGTCCACAAACATACATACATACATACATAGACTGCTAAATTCATAACCCTTCCTTTTGGCTTTGAAGCAGTCGGGTAAAAAAATAATAAAGGCGGGAAACCTAATGGGATACTTAATTTAATTACAAAGTTAATATTTTAGATGTGCAATTTGATATTGCACATCTAAAATACTAAACGTATAATCTATACTAATCTATATCTATACTAATAAATAAAATTGAAGTGTCTGTCTGTAATTTCGAAATAACTACCACATATTAAGCTCATATGGTTATTTGAACGATACCATAACCGAATCACACGTTTTTAAAATTTCTGTCTGTCTGTCTGTTTGAACGGGCTAATCTTCGGAACGGCTGAACCGATTTTGACGGGACGTTCACAGACAAGTAGAGGATTAACCAAGGAGTAACATAGGCTACTTTTTTAACCGACTTTCAAAAAAGTAGTTGCGTTGAAATCGGTAAGTACCTATGTAAATGTTAAAAAACGCCCTGATAGGTATTTTCGCTGCGCGCAACGGCCGACGCTCGCGCTGAACGGAACTCCCCGCGCCGCGCCGCGCGCCCCTGCACCCTGCGCTGCCGTACGCGGTAACGTGGTACGCCGCCGCGCGGCGGGGAGCGGGTGGACCAGAAATCTACTTATCCCTCAGGAATTGTGAAAAACCGAAATTCACGCGGGCGAAGCCGCGGGCAAAAGCTAGTACTTAAATAAGTATACTGACTTGCACAATAAAATAGGCCTCACTTAGGGTCCGAGCGAGCGAAGCGAGCTTGGGACTTGCGGCACTCAGACTCGGATAGGTAATAGATAGAGAAAAGGGGATGGCGATGGATCCCTTTCGTTGTTATTTATTTTTATACCACCCAGAAAAAGGGCTCCGTCACCTGCATTTGGTAACATCTATTTAGCGATTTACTATTATTACGACCACTCTGGTGCAGTGGTGAGCGCTGTGGTCTTTTAAGTGGGAGGTCCCAGGTCCCTAAATTCTCAGGTGCCAGCCCGGAAATTGGCAGTAATTTTTTTTTGGTACAGGAATGGCAATTTTTATACACAAGTATGCACTATAGGAGATATTATAGCGCACAAGTGCACAATATGTGTATATGTACATAGGTCACACCGCAAGAGATTATATTGCTCAAGTGTGCACTAAGGGAGATTTTATAGTGCACACGTGTGCACTGTAGGATATATTACAGTGCACAAATGTGCACTATGGGAGGTATTATATTGCACAACTGTCCACTATACTATCTCCTGCGTAGTGCTCTGCGTATGCGCACACACTTGTGCACTATAATATCTTCTGCGTAGTTGGCCCTGCCACTATTGAGATTGGCCGCCGTGGCCGACATTCGGAGCGCTGTGGTCGTAAAGTGGGAGGTCCCGGGTTTGATTCCTGGCAGAGGCAATTTGGATTTTATAATTTCTAAATTGTCTCTGGTCTGGTGGAAGGAAGCCTTCCACCAGACCAGAGACAATTTATTAGCCGTGACTGGTTACCACCATACCGGCAAAAGCCGTGCCATCAAGCGATTTAGCATTCCGGTACGATGCCGTGTAGAAACCAATCAGGGGTAGATATGCATACCTCTTCCAAGTTAGCCCGCTTCCATCTTAGACTGCATCATCACTTACCATCAGGTGAGATTTACAGACTACAGTCAAGGGCTAATTTGTAGTTGAACAAAAAATTTGAGTGTAGGTAAGTATTTTAGGTGCTACTTTCGGAATATTTTGTTACAGTAATAGGTGTACGATTAAATACTACCCAAACCTAATAACGTCATTATTTGTAAGTTCTATGTTTTTTTGCTTTAAATATGTCTAAAAATATAATATTAATTCTATTTTAATATAATTTTATTAGAATCTATTATGTAACAAGTACAATTATTGATAATTAGTTCTGCTGAAAGATTGCTATGATAATTTCCACAGGCGTTTCCGATGAAGAAAAAGAAAATATATTTTTTAGTCTATAAACAAAGGCGTGAATAAGATTTAACGTAATTTTATTAAACTACCAAAAGACTACTAAAATTTGACATATATATTTTCAAAGTATTGTACGCCGTTAAAATTCCACCCGCCAACCTGACGTCAGGTTGGCGGCGCACTTTATTTTTCATTTAATTTTGGTTATATTGAACTACTAAATATTTTATCTTAACTACCAAATACTACTAAAAAACTACTAAATTATAGATAAGGTTTCATTTGATTTTATGAGGTAGCGCCCGCGGTTCAGACGGACACTGAATGTTTCAAAGATGCCACAACGTTCGCAAACAAAACAACAGCGCGAAAAAATATTCACAATGTATTGTGAGCTGTCTTTTCATTCAGTAAGCGAATTTTTGGTCTTTGAGCCTAACATAAACCATACGACATACGTACATAGATCAGTCGAATTGGACTAAGAATGATGGTCACAATATATTTTATTTTCTGATTTTTTTTTCATTATTATAAGATTATGTATTGTAGTTTAGTAGTACTTAGAATGGTCGTTTATTTGTATTCTGCAGGTAAAAAGTGGCTACAGCGCAGAAAATTGCTGACAAAAGCGTTCCACTTTAATATTTTGAAAAAATTCACCGAAATATTCAAGAGTGGAGCGCAGAATTTTCTCAAACGCGTGGAAAAAGAAACGGACAAAGATAAGACAGACATACTGGCTTTTATATGCCCCACGGCGTTACGCGTCATGTGCGGTACGTACTAATACCATAGCAATTTATAGGTACTTAAAAACTCAACAAGGTATATTTTAGGAAACAATTAAACCGACTTCAATATACCATAAAATTGGAAGTGTTCCCTCGATTTCTCCAGGATGCCATCATCAGATGACCATGGAACCACCTGGGAAGTATACCTTTTCAAACAAAAGAAGAATTTTTCAAATCGGTCTAGGCGTCTTTGAGTAATCGGGGAACATATCTACATAATATAAATAAAACAAAGTCGTGTTAGTTCGAACACTTATAACTCGAGAACGGCTGGAGCGATTTTCATGGTTATTGATTTGTTTTATTTGTCTCCATCCCGAATAGCAGAATAACTATTAAAACATTAGGAAATTGACGAAAAAATAAAATAAAAGAAAAAACATTCTCGCATACAAAATGTTCACGGGTTTCGTAACTGTCAAACATCCCGTCGCGTCGATACGGTAAACTCTCTCACAAGTATCTATATAATTCTTCCGTATGTGTGTTTGTCACCTAACTCCTCCTAAACGGCTGGACCGATTTGGATGAAATTTTGTGTGTATATTTCAATCCTGGATGGTTATTACCGGGTAGGGACAGGTAACCTACTGGGTCTCGGTAAGTGGCGCTGATGTCGGTATGTCACCGGGCAGGACGACGTCTGCCAGATCCACTAGTCTACATATAAAAAAAGATTCCTAAGAATTGAGTACGTCTTCTTTTTTCGAAAACCGGTTAAAAAAACTAGTCAAGTCACGAGTCAGATTCTCTCATCAAGAGAGTTCCTTGTCTTGGAAGGAAACGTTTGCTGTAACAGTATACCTACTTAAAAATTAATTTCTGCATAACTTTTGTCTGTTATGTATATTAGTTAAATTTTTACTGTAATATTTACGTAAGCCTTAATAATTTCTTGAGCAAACAAATATCATGATTAAAATAATAAACGCGGCCATTTTTTACCATTACTAGTTTGGAAATGATATTAAGAGCTGATTTTCAATTCAACTTTTTTTATTTCAGAAACAGCAATGGGTCTTACCATGGTCGAAAACAGTCCTGCCATGAAGAAATATTTCGGTGCCATATTTGCGATTGGAGAATGTATTGCTATCAGGATATCAAGACTCTGGCTGCATAATGAATTCTTGTTCAATAATTCTAGCATTGCAAAGACTCAAAAACGCATTATTGAAGATTTGCACGAGTTCACGACGAAAGTGATTAATGACAGACGAAAGATGTTGGAGGACGCTGAAGCCAAACAAAATAATAATAATCTTGATGAACCGAACGAAAAGTTAGCCCTGCTAGATTTGCTACTTGAAAATGAGAAACTAGGAATAATCACAAGTGAAGGCATCCGAGAAGAAGTTGATACATTTATGTTCGAGGTAGGTGAATAAGAATAAAGATCTAAGGCATTTCCATTGATCAGTAGAAAAGACTGACTAGGAAAATAAGGGGAAATCGCTTGATATAAAAATATGCTTATTGCTGTTTAAATTATACGTCTTTATTGGCAACAAAAAACAACTAAGTAAATGGCAAACTAACTTGATTGAAATAAACTTGAGTCACTAAACTTAATATTATATTTATTGGCAAATTAATACTTAAACATTGGTCAGAAGAAAAGACGCAAAATAATTAATGGCTCAGCGAGATTTTGCAAAAATAAATCTTCATCTGCATAAAATACAATTTCGGATAAAGAACAAGACGTATTATGTTGCAAACATCGTTGACATTCCTTGTAAACGATTAATATATGCATTAAAAATAGAAAGGGACCCAAAATTGAGCCTTGTGTGGACTGTGGATATCTTGTGCGAAAGTCGAAACTTTCCAAATTAAAAATTTAGTAGAAGATAGTTATTTAACGATAAGCTGCAGCTATAATGCCATGAAATTTCCCAACTTGTTGCATTCCAGGGTTTCGACACAACTTCTTTGACATTGACATATATGGTGTTGGCAATTGCAAACGAGCCCGAGATACAAGTAAGCAAACAATAATTATTTATAACAAGTACTATAAAGTAAACACACATACTTACAAATCTCGTTCCCATGATATTGCAAGTCCTCAATGTGGGCCCACATAAGAAGTGTGGGCATTAGTAGTATTAGTAGTAACAGGGACCATCGATTCTGTTAAGTAATTAATAAAAATTTCATATTTTCATGCTAAGTATTATGCTATATTGAAAAAAGGAGGAGATTCCGCAGTATATTTTTTTACACTTTTTAATTAAGTTTTCATAAAAAATCCATCGCCTAGCGTTAAGTCTACGCATCTGTCAAATCAAAGATTATGATAATGAATTACAACTTTTTTTCTTAGAACAAAATATATGAAGAAATGCAGAAAATTTTCGGAGACTCCCAACGCATGCCGACCGCGGAGGATTTGAATGAGATGAAATATCTAGAGAATTGCATCAAAGAGACCATGAGGCTGTATCCCGCCGCGCCAGTCATAGTCAGACATCTCGTTAACGACACTATACTGAGTAGGTATAACTGGGCAGGCCTACAAAACAGAAGTCAAAACTCTAAAAGTCAAAGTTTGTTTACCTATTCAAAATTGATACCTACTTACTTTTTGAAAGTCAGTTTTAACAAACATGTAGAAGCAACGTGTAACTACGAGGCTTCAAAACGCGCCCTGATCTGAGAAGAACCCACAACAAACTCAGCCGGGTATTCTTTTGACGTGATAACTGTGGTGATAACGTCTTATAAATCAACTAGAAAATGCCCGCGGCTTCGCCCGCGTGAATTTCTGTTTTAAACAAATCCCGAGGGAATTATGGATTTCCGGTTTCCATTCCCGCTCCCTTTTCCAATCTTTATCCCTACTATCAAGGAAGTTCGCTATAGTATAATCTACCTATAGCTGAAGATATAGATTTCGGGTTTTTCAAAATCCCGCGGGAACTGTGGATTTTTCCAGGATAAAAAGTGGGGAAGCCTATGTTTTAAGTCAGGGCATATTCTATCTCCATTCAAAATTTCAGCCAAATCGGTTCAGTAGTTGCGGCGTGATTGAGTAACAAACATCCAAATATCTAAACATCCAAACATCCAAACATCCACACTTTCACATTTATAATATTAGTAGGATAAGTAGGATGGAGTCGCGTCGCGTCGCGTCGCGTCGCGTCGTTCACCTAGGACAACTGGTCAAAGCGCGATTGTGAAGTTGCGCGGCGAAAGCTGACTGTATCTATTGTTTCCTAATCGAGTCTGGGTGGCGTAAAAATGTAATAATGCAATTTTTTGCTTAGTTTTTATTCACAAGCTAAAAAATATCTAATAAAAGATGTTACAAAGATGTTATTTTTTCACTAATAACAACCAACGAAACGAACAACAGCCTGACGTTGCGTCGCAGGAGGCACGGCTCAATGGGCTAATTATTTACGATCCGACACGCAGAACTATAGTTTGTTTGTAAAAACTGTGTCGTGAAATCACATTTCCTTTGTTTACCTTTTGTCCGAAATCTGGCGGTCTATTTGCTTTATAATGGCTGTGATAGTATCGAGTTTACCTAATCGAGTGCTGTGAAAGTTTCCAGAAAAAATGTAGTCTCACTTAGATTGAGAATGTGAAGCGGCGTCCATGTTTCCTGTCTTAGGTTGTTGGCTATTATGAACGCAAAACTTATTACCTACTAGATGATGCCCACGGCTTCGCCCGTGTGGATTTAGTTTTTAAAAATCCCGTGGGAACTTTTGATTTTCCAGAACAAAAAGTAGCTTATTTGTAGATACCCGTCCCCAAAACGGAAAAATCCCGTGGGATCCCCACGATTTCGGAATACAATTCCTTACAGCATCAGGGTTGAGGAGTTGGTATGTACCTACTCGAGCTCATTCAACGATAAAGTCTTTAATTGGTACCCCCAATATCAATTTAAATAACCGAAAGTTTCTAAAACCCACTAGTTTTGGGGATTAGGTCCCCTACAGCATCAGGATTGAGGAGTTGGAATCCAAATTTTTTATAGAACAGGGTCGCAATGTTTCTCTATCGATTAAAAAAAAAATTATGCAAATCGGTTCAGAAATCTCGGAGATATCGGTGTACATAGGTAGAAAAACACAACTCCTCCTTTTTTGAAAGTCGGTTAAAAAAGTAGCCTATGTTACTCCCTGTTTAATTCTCTACTTGTATGTGAAGGTCCCGTCAAAATCGGTTCAGCCGTTCCGAAGATTAGCCCGTTCAAACAGACAGACAGACAGACAGACAGACAGACAGACAGACAGACAGACAGACAAAAATTTTAAAAACGTGTGATTCGGTTATGGTAGCGTTCAAATAACTATATGAGCTTAAAATGAGGTAGTTATTTCGATATTACAGACAGACACTTCAATTTTATTTATTAGTATAGATGAACGCCTGCTACATGCTTGAAAAAGCAGACTCATTGTCACGTACCGCGGAACGTAGCGCGTAGCACGTAGCACGTAGCACGCAGCGCCGCGCGGAACTAAGCGTTCGGCTTGTGACGCATCTATCTCTCTTTGTTTTCTTATGACGTTATCACGTAAAATTATCGTCCGTAAACCGACTTTACAGTGTGCTTAGTCTAAATCGGAGCACTCGAAAACGAACTCGAAAACTATTGATCGATTTCAGAGTAAAATAGACCTAAAATGGCTTGTATTAAGGTTTGAGTTTGCCAATACATTCAGCATTGTTCGAATGCTGAATGTATTGGCGAACTCAAACCTTAATACAAGCCATTTTAGGTCTATTTTACTCTGAAATCGATCAATAGTTTTCGAGTTCGTTTTCAAGTGCTCCGATTTAGACTAAGCACACAGACAACTAATGTTTACTACCACCATGTCTCACTCATAATATCGCATTTAGACTAGAGCAACTTAGGTTCATGATTTGTTGTTTACTTAAGGTGAACGTAAAGATTGCTCATACATCAACCCATTACCGGCCCACTACGAGGCACGGGTCTCCTCTCAGAATGAAAAGGATTTAGGCCGTAGTCCACCGCGCTGGTTTGGATTGGTAGACTAAACATGCCTTTGAGAACATTATGAAGAATTCTCCCCTCGAAATTCCTTCACGAAGTTTTCCTTCACCGTTTAAGCAAGTGATATTTAATCGCTTAAAACGCACATAACAACTCGTGTCTCTTCATGCCATGTTCAATAGCGGCCCCCCTGGAAACGTAGGCCGAAGTCTTTCACCACTATTTCATTTCTTATTTCAGGTGGTTACACCGTACCGGCCGGAACAGATTGCTTTATATTTATCTACGATATGCATCGTCGCGGGGATCTGTATCCGGATCCTGAACGTTTTGATCCGGACCGATTCCTTCCGGAAAACAGCGTGAATCGGAATCCATATTCCTACGTGCCGTTTAGCGCTGGCCAGCGAAATTGTATCGGTACCTGTGCACTTTTGTTTTCTGCTCATTCTTTATCGCTGGAAGTTGTGGCCACCACCACCACTACAGCCTTTTTAACGTCCCACTCCTGGGCATAAGCCTCCTCTCATAGTAGAGAGCGATTTAGAGCTTAGACCCGCCACGCCGCTCCAATGAAGGTTGGCGGGCTTTAACGACTATTGTCACGAGAGAGATAATAATCGGGACCGACTGCTTAACGTGCTCTCCGAGGCACGGGGGTGAAACACCACCAACTACCAACTCCGGGCTGGCACTGAGATTTTCTTGACAGAAAACCCAATACCTTACAATTATTTGCCCGACCCGGAAATCGAAGCTGGGACCTCGTGATATGCAATCGAATATGTTATAACCACTAGACCAACGAGGCAGTTGTGGCACCTCTCAATAAACACCTACTAGGGATTTTCTCAAGATGCAATGTGCTTCCAGATCTTTCCGTATATTAATCGACTAACGCTTTAAATTCTACCATGATTAAGTACCTACTTGTTTCATCAAAATTGAGTTAAATATACTTAGATTTGGAATTAGCGTGATGAGCTGATTTCAAATCTGTATGTTGACGACAAACGTACGTGGGTTATTGTAACCTTTGATTATTGTAACCATGGCAGAATTCTGCTCGTACCCTAATCCAAAATATATAATTATTGACGATCTAAAATTTAATTCAAATAATTACTTACCAAAGTGTAAAATGTTTACTGATCGATAAAACAAATTGAAATCTCAAAACGTGGATAAATTATTGTCAATATTTACTAAAGTTCGGCCGTTCAGAGAATGCGTTCCTGACACCTATCAGTTAGTCACGACTAGTGATGGGCACAACATAACACTGAGTTCGTTACCGTTCCTCCAAAATGAACCGGCGCATTATTTTAAGATTATTTTCGTTTTAAATTGGCGGAATCATTTAAAATTTATATTTTAGTTATTTAAGTAGAAACCAAAAAAAGGTAATACATATAATAAAATTGTTTTATTCAACCTAAATATAAAAATGCTACTTTCTTTCGCGCGTTCGGTTTGGTCATAGTTTTATTTTTATATTTCATAAAAGTTATCTTATAGTCCATTATTTTCAAATTCTTAAAAAGAAAAACAAAGCGTATTATTTTATATTATAAGTATAACTGTATAAGAACAGATTACGATACTTGCCTGTTATTTTTAGCACAGCACTATTATACAAATATAAGGCGCTGACATAACCTTGTAATAGCGTAGTATAGATTTAGAAAAATATTGTTTACCAAGTTATTTGACACTCAGTTTGGCACAAAATTATAACATTCATTGATTATTGATATAATAATGTTGTTTTAATGCTCATCAATTGTTAAAACGGTAAACAACCAGCAAAAATATTTTTATCGTAACTGCAACGCCATTACAAAGCTACGTCGTCAGTTCAATCGCGACGTGTCAGGAACGCATTCTCTGAACGGCCGAACTATACCTGCATATAATTTATATACTAGATTCAATTTTTGACATTGAATCTCTAGAATTTGAATAGGTAAGTAATTTTAGTCAGTACAATTTGTAGGGACTCTTCGGATAACGATTATCGTCAGATATGATTGTGATAATAATAATAACCTACGCTCGATGCGTAATCCGTAATCCGTGTGCGTGACGAAATACGCATAATATGAATACATCCTTGTGATATGAATAAATGAGAAAATATTCCTAATTTCAGGGCAAAAGTTCGCAATGTTGGAGTTGAAAATAATAATGTCAAGTCTGCTTAGAAAATATCGCCTCGATCCAGTGACCAGAACTTCCGAAGTTGCGTATAAATTCGACATAGTACTGCGCACCCAGAATCCAGTATATGTGCGGTTTCGTTCAAGAGAATAAATATAACCCCCGCAGATTACTATTGCGCTGGAACCTTGTCACATTCGTTGGAACATCGGCATGACGTCAGATGACACGAAAATATACCGTCAGCAACAAACATTTTTTTAAGAAATAAATTAAACTGAATGAACAAATAATTTTCAGCTTTGAACCCTATATTATAAATGAAGAAATTATCCTAATTCTTCAACTCCGCTCATGTAATTAAAATTACAATTTTTTTTTAAGAATAGTACTTTCTCATTTATTTAATTAAGGTCTAAATAATAATAAAAAAGAACAATAATCCTAAAACTAAAAACCTTAAAAAATATAATATAATGACTAAAATATATTATTACAAGTGTAAATTGAAAATTTAACAAACCCCCGACATTCGCCATTTAGTGGCGGCGGCCATCTTGAATTTGCAATAGTGCTATTCTACTAGTCAAGCCCTTTCATTTGATACCCATATCAAGGGAGTTGTGAAAAAATATATCATCCGCCATTTTGTAGCGGCGGCCATCTTGGACCGATTTTCATCAAACATAGCTAAGAACACTCTCGACTAATTCACCTTTCAAACAAAAAAAACCGCATTCAAATCGGTCCACCCGTTTGAGCGCCACAGGGGAACAGACAGACACACACACACACACACACACACACACACACACAGACACGTCAAACTTATAACACCCCGTCGTTTTTGCGTCGGGGGTTAAAAAGGAGTCCCTGTAGGCAAGGTTCCGAAGATACTGGCAGCTTTGAATTGCTAGACTAATTCGTTGTCCGAGGTAGCTGCCAGCTCTTCGGTCTCCTGTGATGTCGACTAACCTTTTTGATATTTCTTTAAATAGCCTTATAGCGCTAGGACCCCACGGACCAAGGGTCTCGACACCGAATGGGACAAAATCATATTCGGAGCCTAGACCCCTGTATTTGCATGCTTTCGCTTTTTCAGCCGCTTCACTAGCCGCACCAGCTCTGTTGATGGTTCCATGTAGATGGGAAGGGGCCAGCGTGTCTGAACAGGTTGCATCCCATAAATTACAATTACATTCTTGTAATTTGGAGTCGGATTTTTTTCAGTCTGTTGTATCTGAATCACTATAATTTTTTGTGTTAATCCAGAACCTCCTTTATTTGAAGTCGGTTAAAAAGCTCGTCTAATAACAAGAAACTTAACAACAGTAAAACAAACAATAATTTAACAACATTTTTCTGAATTTAATAGTAATTATTAAAAACTCGATACACGTACTCTGCCAACAGTTTTGTCAACAGTACCGACGTCTATCTAGTACTGACGTCACTAAAATGGCGGCCAGGCGCAATACCAATTTGCGGGGCATTGATAAATAGGATAGTCTTATCAGTTGTCCTCGGACATCCGACCGTTGTCGTCAATCTAGCGGATCACTCTTAAACAATGCTTAAAAATAGAAGTAATTTATACTTGTTTACCTGTTTTATTTAAAAACAAGCAGTTACCCTCTATCTCGTATGTGTAGTTTGACCACATCACTTTTTACAGGGTGGCTGTCTTGGAAAGTTCTGTCAAAGTAGGTTCAGCTGTTTCGAAGAGTAGTCCAAATGGACGAATAAAAGAAAAACATTCTTTTTATAAACAAGCGGACACCCGCGACTTCGTTCGCGTGGATATATATTGGTTTTTAAAAATCCCGATGTTTTTCCTAAGCTCCTTTGAGCTCATATCATGCTAAAAACTGTTAAAAGTTCACTGGCGGATGTTTAGGTAGATCTAAATGTAAACATCCGCCAGTGAAAGTCCCATCAAAATCGATCTAGCCGTTTAGAGATTAGTCGGTAATCTTTAAAGTATCTACTTTCTAACAAAAAAGAATGAATGAAATCGGACCACGCGTTATTGAATTACAGCTATTTACACGTTTTGACTTTCATCCCCTCTCCCAAGGGAACCGTGCTGAATTTCGGGATAAAAAGTATCCTATATGTTACTCCGTTGTATAAACTTAAATCGTACCAAGTTTCATTTCAATCCATTCAGTATTAACATACAGACAAACAGATAAACAGACAAACAGACAAAAATTTCAAAAATAGTTTTTTTACGTTCTATTACTTATCCCTAACATCCCCCAGTTATTATTTTGCAAAAATATTCAATGTACAGATACGGCAAGTCTACGATTTTATTATATGTATAGATATATAGATATAGATGAGTATGTATGTGACTTTTGAACTAAACAATAGCTTACTAATAAAAGACAGCTGCTGTTATTTTAAGTCGTGAGGTCGTTGAGAACATTAGGTATAATATTATCGAGAGATAACCTTAAATATAATATACTAGATAATAATAAAATAATCTTATATAATCTATATATATAAAACAAAGTCGTGTTAGTTCGAACAGTTATAACTCGAGAATGGCTGGACCAATTTTCATGGTTTTTAATTTGTTGTATTTGTCTCCATCCAGAATAGCATAATATTTATATCAAAAACATTGAAAAATTGACGAAAAATTAAAATACGAGAAAAAACATTTTCCCATACAAAATGTTCACGGGTTTCGTAGCTGTCAAACAATGTCATCCCGTCGATACGTTTTAAAACTCTCTCATCCGTACCTATATATTATAATTCTTCGGTACGTATGTTTGTCACCTAACTCCTCCTAAACGGCTGGACCGATTTGTATGAAATTTTGTGTGTATGTGTATTTCAATGGGTTCCTGGAAGGTTTGAAAACACAATTACCGGGTAGGTACAGGTAACCTACCGGGTCTCAGTAGATGGCGCCGATGTCGGTATGTCACCGGGCAGGACGAAGCAGGGGCGTAGCTACCGCCGTATATGCCGTATCAATTATACGGGGCCCCCAAGCCATGGGGGCCCCCGACGTGCGTAAGAAAAAATTAACATAAACTTCCCAAATTTTTGTTTATTTCAGAAATGACAAAAGTCAAAAAATGTTGTCTAAAAAGTTGTACATAGAGGCAGAATCTTTAGAAAAACTAAAGTCATCATCAAATGATTTAATCACTACATAGTATAAAACAAAGTCGCTTTCTCCGTCCCTATATCCCTATGTCCCTATGTCCCTATGTCCCTTTGTACGCTTAAATCTTTAAAACTACGCAACGGATTTTGATGCGGTTTTTTTTAATAGATAGAGTGATTCAAGAGGAAGGTTTATATGTATAATAACATCCATTAAATAGTGGAGAAATACTGTTATTTTTGAGGTTTCTAATGTGATGTCGTAAATAATTACATTTTTTCTGCTTACATTGCAAACGCAGGCTGAACCCTACGAGATTTATCAAAATAATGTACTAAGTATTGTACACATTGAAAAGGTCTACAGAAAAGTCCGCGATGGTATATGTCTATCTCTTATGGATATCCCACAATAACATTTTTTTGTCATTTACTTTTTACGACAAATAATGGCTAATTTTAGAAGCGATTTCAACCAATACAGCATTAATCCTTATCTAATTAAATACCTTAAATACATTGTTGATTTGATATAAATCCATATGGCCCTTTACAGCATATGATTTAAATGAATACTTTCGAAGATATTACAGATTTAAAAATTGCGGCGGCGGGAGCGTGCCTATAAGCGCGTCGGTGGCCGCGGTTCTCCCTATTATACAGGGTTAATCGTAATTTACCAACAACCTCCTACACGTAACTTCTATGCATGATACTGAACAACATTTGTTCAACGACTTTTCACGTAACTCAATAAATTCACCAAAAAAAAATTTCTAAGTTTTTCTTGAAGAGTCTGTAATTTTTTTAACTCTATGGTCATTTTATGTAATGCCTCTTCCACACCTGCGACTACTAATAACCGCCGTCCGAAGTTATCGCTCCGCTGTCGTATTTACAAATGCTTTGTGATGTGTATTACTAACATCGGTCTAAGCTAACGTCTGCAGGTCAATAATTTCTTCCTAGATTAACGTTTATCGCGAAAAACAAAAAAACTTCTCGCGGCGACAGACGTGAGTGTCGGACCGGCATTAAGTAGGTAGTTACCTACCTACATACACGCACAAAGTAAGCACGATTGTTTACTTGGCAATTTCCCGCGCTTTTTACAGAAGGGCAAAATTATTACCTATCAATCCTTTATTAGTTTATTTACCTACCTACCATCTTCACACCTACCCTAGGTACCTACAAAACTCTCAACATTCAACACGAACCTACATAATGCTTCAGATACCTATCAATCTAACTTGATCTAACTAACACTTAAAACACCACCTAACTTGCGAAGGTACCTAACATCGAACCTACCTACCTAACGCATTACCTAACTACCACCTATTTACCACCTAACCTACCTACAAACACCTATCTGTAGGAACAAGACTTGAATATTTTAAACATCTCTCTATGCGTCGTATTCCTCATTGTTGAGGGTCGTGAACCATTTCCATAAATCGAAACGATTTCCTAAGGATCATGCGGCGAATTTCCAGTTTCCACTTTCAAATTGGTAGGTACCTACCTACTTTCCCATACGGCTCAAGGAAGAGTATAAGGTAGAACATACCTACCTAAATGATGTCGATTTACTAGCGATGTTATTATTAACAGATCAGATGTTAGTGATAAAAATTAGGACAGTTTAATTTGCTATCCGAGGCATGGAAGAACGCATGAAAGAAAAACAACTGCCTCGGTGGTCTAGTGGTTAGCATATTCGACTGCAGATCACGAGGTCCCGGGTTCGATTCCTGGGTCGGGCAAATTATTGTAAGGTATTTTGTATTGGGTTTTTCTGTCAAGATATTCTCAGTGCCAGTTGCGGATTGGTAGTTAGTGGTGCTTCACCCCCGTGCCTCACGTAAAGCAGTCGGTCCCAGTTATTATCAATATCATGTAACAATAGTCGTTAAAGCCCACCAACCCGCATAGGAGCAGCGTGGCGGATCTAAGCTCTAAATCCCTCTCTCCTATGAGAGAAGAGGCCTGTGCCCAGCAGTGGGACGTAAAAAGGCTGAGTGGTGGTGGTGGCATGGAAGAACCAAAAGTAGGTAGGTCTTAAAACGGACCTCCAAACTTCCAAAGTCGGTTACCCCTCCGATTCAGTCCGAATCAACGTGACTTGACCAGCGCAAATAACTAATATGCAAAATGCGGAGTTCAAACTAGGCTACACATCTACCTATTATCCACGTCATAACTAACTTGTAAGTACCTTAAGTACCTACTCTGTGTCGCATTCGAATAATGATGGACCGCGTGATGGACCACCTGATTAGGTATTTACTTACTATCCTTGAGACTTCAAACGGCGCGCCGCGCCGCGCGGCCTCGCGCAGCCGCTAATGAAAACTATTGAAATGATATTGAAACATTGAAATGGTTGATTACATTTCTACCTAGGTAGGTACGTCTACATACTTGGAATTTACCATTTCTTTGATTTCTGCCGCATAATAATAATAATTTATTGCAATACACAGGTACGCAATGAGAGGCTAGTAATTACCTAAGTAAGGTAGTTAGTTACCTACAGTCAATTAAAATTAAATTCACTAGTAATCTGTGTTAAATAAATAATTTATCAATTTATTTTATAAAATGTAAAAAAGTTAGGTAGGTAGGTACCTACTACCTACCTATTAGAGTTCAATTAAGCTGGGAGTAACTCCCAGTGACCAACTGTTGGTCACTGTATTGGAGCGGACTGATTATTACTTACCTACCTACTTTCTAGCTTTATGAGTTATGCCTAGCCAACAAAAAACGCGTGTAGTAAAACTAATTAAGTACTTATCTAGGTAAGCACTTACCTAGGTACATACTTCCTAAAAGTGACAATTTCTTTGACCCGATGAAGATGAAAAGGGTAGGTATGGGAAATACATTGTGGATGACGCGGACGCTCCAAGCAAAGTACCTACTGCGACATCTTTGGACTGCATCGCTGGATTATCTTCAAAAATTGTAATGTTTTCATCTTCACACACTGTGTGCCTAGGTGGCCGACCACAATCCCTAGCTGATCTACTAGGCTGGAATTGCCCTTGATCTCTTAATCGCTGAGGCAGCTGGCATGTGGCTTGACCTACGCGACGTAGGTACGTTAGGGAATCGCCTTGCCAACTTAGGTACTGCAAGCTTCTGAAACGTTATCACCACATATCACGAGCACTCGAACCATTTCCATGCATTCAATGTTAGAATAATGATAAGCCATCGTTTAAGCACTAGGCAGTAGGCACAGAACATAACCTACGTTAAGTTGCGAACACAGTAGGTAGGTACATATGGCGAATATCAACGGCGCGTGCGACCGAGCGGAAACTACTGAAGTACTGAAGCGCGCCGCGGGCCGCGGCCTGTGCCGCGGCCGTGTGGTTTTCGGTTCCCCGCACACCGCGCCCCGCATGCCGCTACGCACGGCAGGGTCAAGGGCGACCCGACGCGACGGTTCCCTGACTCCCTTTGACAAGTGCCGCGTAGAGTTTTTAAAATTTTAGATCAGAAAAATAAATATTTTTATTTTTGTATGAAAAAAAAAATTTTTTTTCTTTTAAGAATTTTAAAAAGTCGTGGAACAAAAGTTATTTACTTTGATGCATAGAAGTTGCCGTTAGATGGTTGTTGGCATTTTACAATTAACCCTGTATAGCCCAGTGTCGATAATTTTTGAAACCAAAAAAAAAATCACAGTACGTAGGATGAAACCCATTGGAAAAGGAGGAGAATATTATAAAAATACAAGGAAAAATAACTTAAGGGCGATCTGAGCTCGGGAAAAAAGGGGGGGAGTTTTATGGGTAAAAAACGGTTTATCTCGATTTCCGGCAAAACTAGAAGTCCTATGGAAAAAAATCAAATAGCAAAGTTGTAGGTAATAAAAAGATCTACAACTTTTGTATTTACACTTTTTTCACATAACCTCAAAATTTATGTGAAAAGTTCAAAAAACCAAGTTTTTGGTTTTTTATTTTTATCTTTTAAAATAAAAATTTTTTTCACGGAATCTGGTGAAAACTTACCTTTTTATGTCCCAAATACACTGTAATTTATTTGATTTGAAATATTTAGTTTTTCTCCTTATTTTTGACTTAATATCGACTTAATTCTGACAGCTGTCATTGTCATTTACAGGTGAGTTATTTATATGGAAAACAAGGTTAACATCTACGAAGTACGATTTTACCCCAAACTACTTTAATTCCCTGTCAACATATAAAGCTCTAAGTCGCTTAATAATATTAATTGTTTTCCCTAAAATAGAAATTCCTAAGAATGGAAACTAGAAAGTGCACACTAACAGCAATAGAAAACAAAAGAAGCACATTGAAAAAATTTATTCAAAAATGGAAGTCGAATGACATTATCACCATGAAGTGTCTGTCAGGCATTTGTCATATCTACATGCAGCAGTTGATTTGTATTTGCATAAGTTTTGAATTTTTTATCTTTTTTGTGGGAATTGTTTTATCTCTGGTAACATTATGAAACGTCAGAATTCCACGGAATTAGTAATTCGGGTATAAGGTGAGATATAGTAAGTTCATTGTGGAAAATATCGTAAAAAGTCAAGCCGCCTGGGAGCTTTCATCGAAAACGCTGCCTAATCCCTGAGCGGGTAGTACTTACGCATAATATGCTCTACTACCCGTGCGAAGCCGGGGCGGGTCGCTAGTAAATTATATAGAGAGTATATATTATTTAAGTAATTTGAATTAGAAAAAGTGACAGATAAATAATTATGATGAATAAATAGGTATTGCTTTTAATTTTATGCAAACATTTTTTTTCTTTTATGAGAAATCTTTACCCTTCATAAGGGCCCCAAACAAATTTTTATACGGGGCCCCGCCAAGGTATGCTACGCCACTGGGACGAAGTCTGCCGAGTCCACTAGTAATAAACTATAAACGTGTGACACTCTCCCCCGTATTCACAAAGGTTCCCTGCTTGAGTATAGCAACAGTGCTATGATAAGTACGATGTTTTGCAGTGCGTTCGGTATGTCAAGCCATTCATTTCATAAACAATACTTCGAGAACTCTTTGTTGTGCGTAACGCATAGCATTCAATGGAGCGCTGTGATTGGTTAGCGGTGTGTTGCGACTTGCGACTTCACTCGAGTCTAAGATAAAGTATAAGTACCTCCTTTTCTTCCTAGATGGCGTGTATTTAAGACGAAGAAATAGTTATTATATCTTTCGTTTTTGCTTAAGTCAATATGCACTGTCAAAAAAAAGATCGCAGCATAATTTCAGTGTCATCTTGAAAGACAGATTGTAAATAATTTTGTTTGTTTTGTTCACCACCGTAGTAACAGTTCAGCTTGCGATAATTTGTGATCTTTTAACTTCTAAGTGCTTTGTTGTGTGAAATATTTTGACTATTTAATATTTTAGTAATCATGATTTGTGTAGCCATTGGCTGCAAAAGTCCGCTCAGTGTATTACGTGAGAAAAATATGCGTATATCTTTGCATCGGTAAGTATTATATTGAATTCTGATAAGTTATCACGTTTAGTTTATTATTATTTTGCTGTAGTCATAACGAATGCAATATTAAACCATTTTGATAAATTTATAATGACCGTATTAGAATTATATTTCTTTATTTTGATAAAATTTTATTTTTCATACGAGATTTCATGCCACTAGTGAAGCGCATTGTCATCTCATATCGATATCGATAGTTCGTGTAATATCCGACATATGGCAATAATTGCATGGTCTCAAACCACTTTAGTAAAATATTAACTACCCATACTATACCTACTTCCGTGAGTTCCTTCCGTACTTAGATTTTTATTTCCGTGGAATTCTGACGTAATGTTACCAGAGATAAAACAATTCCCACAAAAAAGATATAAAATTTCAAAACTTATGTAAATAAAAATCAACTGCCGCATGTAGATATGATAAATGCCTGACAAACACTTCATGGTGATAATGTCATTCAACTTCCATTTTTGAATAAATTTTTTCAATGTGCTTCTTTTTTTTCTATTGCTGTTAGTTTGCACTTTCTAGTTTCCACTCTTGGTGTTTTCTATTTTAGGGCGAAACGACTAATATTACGCGGCATATAGCTTTTAAAGATGACAGGGAATTAAAGTAGTTTGAGGTAAAATCGTACTTCGTAGACGTCTACCCTGTTCTCCATACAAATAACTCATCTGCAAATGACAATGACAGCTGTCAGAATTCCACGGAATTAAAAATCACAGTGTATAAATGCGTGTATAAATGCGAAAGTGTGTCTGCCTATCTGTCTGTCTGCTAGCCTTTCACGGCCCAACAGTGTAACCGATATTGATGAAGTTTGGTGCAGAGGTAGCTTACATCCCGGGAAAGGACATAAGCTACTTTTTATCCCGGAAAATTAAAGAGTTCCCACGAGGTTCTTAAAGGTCCATCCGCTTATACGAAATATGGTACAGAGGTAGCGTGCGTCCCGGAAATTGACATAAGCAACTTTTATCCCGGAAAAGCAAATGCGTTCTTAATTATATATCTTATTTCACAAAATTTAAAAAAACCTAAATCCACGCGGACCAAGTCGCGGGTGTGAGCAAAGTGTAGTATTTATGTATCTATATAATTGTATAATATAAACAGTGGAACTAATGCGTTTTGACGAGATAACTTGCATAGTAATTTAAACTTAATTCAAATGAAGTAAAATAAAAGAAGACAACACTCTTTTAAAGTATTATATTTCAATCTCTTATTACTTTGTTATTGAATCTACCACCATTTCCAAGGGGCTTTTGTCTTAGAGAAGAAATGGCGAAACAAACTCTAGAGCACTATCTTTTGAAATAATTCACATTTACAATCACATCACAATAAATACTTAATTAAATTATCCTAAAGTACTTAACTTTCACAACGTCGGGCAGCATGTCTGCCTCGCTAAGACTCCGCAAAAGACTTAACAAAGACTGCCGCGTTGGCACAGAACACTTGTATTTATAATATCAATCTTACGTCATTTGCTAAAATGGATACATAAATATGTATCCATTTGCTTCCTTCCAACTATACTTCCTTAATAATATTATTTTAAGGTTGGTATAATGACTATCATGACAAAGTATTATGACATAATTCAATAGTATATTGACACAATTTTTGTTTTATTATAAATTTGATTTATTTAATAATTTGATGTATTTAACAACCATTATGACACAACTTGGTATATTTTAACATATTTTAGCCTATTTTACCATATTCCCCTCACGGGCATCATCTAGTTAATAATAAAAACACATGGATTATGTCTTACGAGTTATTTATTTATTAAAAAACAATTTAAATCAATTCATCAATTTCATTTCATTCATCAATTCAATCAATGAGATCAGTAATAAAAGAAATATTAAAGTTTTAAAAAACTTCAATGGGCCTTATTAAAATACCACAGTAGGAAAAAAGAATCATTTTTTGTGAAAATAATCAACGCAATCTCTGTCTCTGAAACTATAGAATAAAACAAACAACAAAAAATATCTTCTTCATAGAAAAACTAGTCTATGTCCGTCCCCGGGATGTAAGCTAATTCTGTATCAAATTTCATTAAAATAAGTTAAACTTTGGGCCGTAAAAAGCTACCAGACAGACAGATAGACACACTTTCGCATTTATAATATTATATTATAGTATGAATATTCAACTTTCAAGTTAGGTGGGCCTTATGCCTCTTATACCTCATATGTGATCTACCTATACTTAGGTTAATCCTACTTCCTACCTACTAATATTATAAATGTGAGAGTGTGGATGTTTGGATGTTTAGATGTTTGGATGTTTGTTACTCAATCACGCCGTCCTACTGAACCGATTTGACTGAAATTTTGAATAAAGATAGATTATTGCCCTGACTTAAAACATAGGCTACTTTTTATTTTATTTATTTATTTATTTAGTACATACCAAAACTTATAACTAAAACACGAACATAAAAAGAATGTGTACAAGGACAACTTATCTCTAAGAGAGAAATCCTTTTTATGTTCGTGTTTTAGTTATAAGTTTTGGTATGTACAACTTATCTCTAAGAGTGAAATTTTATCCTGGAAAAATCAACAGTTCCCGCAGAATTTTGAAAAACCCGATATCTATATCTACAGCTATTTACAGCGATTACTATAGCAAACTTTCTTGAAAGTAGGTATAAAGGTTGGAAAAGGGAGCGGGACGGAACCGGAAATCCACGATTCCCTCGGGATTTGTTCAAAACCGAAATTCACCCGGGCGAAGCCGCGGGCAAAAGCTAGTTAGATAATAAAACAAGCTTGGAGAAGTCAAGCTAATCTTTTTATCTGTTAGTATTCTTATATGAAGTCACCTTAATCTGGCCTAGGTATGTACTCCTATTCAAGTAGGTACTCATGGCTTTACCTGCCTAATACTTTTTCTATTTTTTGATGAATCTTGACTAAACCAATCCTTCAACAATTTGTATTTTTAAATCATAAGGTTACCTGTAATATATATATTATATATATATATATATATATATATTATAGATGTAAATAATAATTATTTATAGAGTTATGAAAAAGTAAATTCATAGTCAATATTGTTCATATACTTATTGTACGCCATAAGGCAGATTGTAATTTGTACTATTTACCCGACTGTTACCATATTCATATTACTCTCCTGTACCTACAAAATTACAATAAAAGCGATTTCTATTTCCATAATTAGTATCGATACTTACTTAAATTGCCATCCCTAGTTTATACTTGGTTAGGCCGAGACCACACTGTTACGACGACACGCCCTGACGCGACAGCGATTCCGTAAAAACAAACTCCTACGAACTTATGGGACTGACCACATAACTTAAGCGACGTGCGCCATATTTTATTTGTTTAAATCATTCGTTATCTATATTCTATACATAATTATAATAAAATCGTAGAATTGCCGTATTTGTACATTAAAGATTTTTGCAAAATAATAGCTGGGGGATGTTAGGGATAAGTAATGGAACATAAAAAAGCTATTTTTCAAATTTTTGTCTGTTTGTCTGTCTGTTTGTCTTTTTGTCTGTATGTTTGTGCGCGCATCACGCAAAAACTACTGAATGGATTGAAGTGAAACTTGGCACGATTTAAGTTCATACTAAGGAGTAACATATAGGATACTTTTTATCTCGAAATTCAGCATGGTTTCCTTGAGAGAGGGGATGAAAGTTAAAATGTTTACTTAGCTGTAATTCATTAACGCATGGTCCGATATCATTCATTCTTTTTTTGTTAGAAAGGAGATACTTTAAAGATTACCGGCTTATCTCTGAAAAGGCTGAATCGATTTTGATGGGACTTTCTCTGGCGGATGTTTACATTTTGATCTACCTAAACATCCGCCAGTGAACTTTTAACAGTTTGAGTTCAAATGAGGTATGAGCGGCACAAGATCGTGTGCTGTGGCGATCCTTGCAAGAGACCTATGTCCAGCAATGGACGTCTATTGGTTGAAACGAACGATGAGCTCAAAGGAGCTTAGGAAAAACAAAATGATTCCCACTGGATTTTCAAAAACCATCCGAACCACGCGAATGAGGTCTCGGGTTTCCGCTTGTCTATACATATAATAAAATCGTAGACTTGCCGTGTCTGTACGTTAAAGAAATTTGCAAAATAATAACTGGGGGGTACCTAAGTAATGGGACGTAAAAAAGCTATTTTTAAATTTTTGTCTGTTTATCTGTTTGTCTGTATGTTTGTGTGCGCATCACGCAAAAACTGCTGAATAGATTGGAAAATGTATACTTAGCTGTAATTCATTAACGCGTGGTGCAATAACATTCATTATTTTTTTATTAAAAGGAAATACTTTAAAAATTGTTCCGTAAATATTTCAAGGTCATCGGTTTTGTAGTTCAGAAATTACAGCCATCACAACCCTCAGTATTCCATATTACTTGGAACCTGGCTTGCACTTGTACCTTTGAACATCCGGATTATCATGTGTTGCATTAAAATTTGTGTTTGTCTGTCTCCGAAATGCTGGACCGAATTTGATAGAACTTTCATTGGGAAAACCATAGTGATGGGAAAGAGATATTAAAAAATTAATACTCATTAGTATTACTGTATGTAGTTCCATTTTAATGCCCAAGTTCCTTTTTAGTGTCTATTGAAAATGTGAAGGTATTTACCTATGTACCTTGTTCAAGCTAGATAGTCTGTTTAGATATCCAACTTTAAATCTAACATCTTGATTTATTTCATAAACCTACTTTCTTTTAAATAATATAAGAAACGAAATCTCAAAGAGAAATATGTTATAGGGGTTGAACAAATCCTTAAGTACACGTAGCCCACGTAGGGTACATTTTCTACTATTCGCAACACAAACTGACACAAGTTAAGTGAATGTTCCCGATCCCATTGTTCATCGCCGCCGTCTTTGAGGCGCGAGTCGCGATGTTGCGCCTTACCATGCGGCCTCGGCCTAAGTATATATAAGTATAACAGTTGAACTACATCAAACTGGTTATTTTTTGTTTAAAGTAGGACAACTGATAGTAGCAGACTTCTCTTTCTTTCTTATGCTTAAAATCGGTACAAGTGAGTGAGTCAAAGAGATGTTTGATTTCGTCTAAAATATCTCGTTTCCATAGCTACTTGTTCCTAGACTCGAGTCGAGTTGACTGTCAGATGGCACCATGGCAGATACAACGGGTCTCCTAACATTACTCAATTGAATTTTCGGTTCTCGAATCTCGATGGTTAGGTACGCACGTAATTTGTAGCTGATAACGTTTTTATATCCTCTTTCTCTTAGGTGTATTAAAAATCATTGTCTCGTCGTCATCTTTGCAATAATTTATATTACAAATTTCAAATTAACACTGCAAACAGTATTTCTTCGCCTAAGGGCCTTTGTGCACTTACTCGTTTTCGATTCGTTTTCGATTCGTGTTCGTTTTTTTAATGAACATCATAAAAACGTATACGAAATTCACGAATGACATTTGTGCACTTAATCGTGATTTCACTATACGTTTTAAGCATTTCGTAGATAAAACCGTGTTCATAATGTGTGCTGCATTTAATCGTCGTCAGCTTTTCGCACTTCTCTTATACATTCGTAGGCGATCATCACTTAATGACATGACATGACATCATGAAAAAACTTTTTTTAATTACTATCGAAAGAATGTTACTACTTTCGATTTCATATTGTGTCATATAAAAAAAAAGATTCCTCGGCAAGACACACGTTTTAGAGAATGCATAACTCCAGAAAAAATGCTGGCAGTAACACTAAGGTAAGTGATTATGAATATTTCACACGGTACGGTTAGTATCAAAATTATCTAAGCATACGTCATATATTTTGTGAACATCCCAAGTGGACATTACGCTCTTGTAAGAAAACAGTAACAACTAAGTATCAGAAATGATATTTTTTATGAAATGTTCATATTTTGCTGATAGTTTTTGACTACCAACCACAGGTATGGAAATTTTGATTATACTACAATATTTAGGTATTTTACTCGAAGTAAAACTAATTTGAATGAAACAAACGATTTATTTTAATGCCAAACTAAGTAGGTATTAATTTTTAATAATAATCAACTGCGTTGAATCATGTTTTGTTGGAATTCAAGAAATGCAAATACCTATGTTTTCCAAATACCTCACAACATCAGGACTCATCTCTGCCCTCTTTCCACACACCATTCCACTCGCGTCCTTATTTTAAAACGATTCGATGTGAAGAATTCACGAATATATAAACACGAAAACGAATCGAAAACGAGTAAGTGCACAAACGCCCATACAGTTATAAGGAAGGCTATGTCGAATCGTGTTTTCACGAAACACGAAAACGAATCGAAAACGAATAAGTGCACAAACGCCCTAAAATGGGGTAGGTAGGTACCTAATTACCAGTTATCTTGAACGTATAAATTTTTTTTTATACGTTCGTGCCTGTTATTTTTTTGTTTAGGTTTAATTTCGTGGTAAAAGTTATAAAAATAATAAATAACACGTGTTCTTTTGTTGTAGTTCAAAAAAGGTTCCATTGTCTTTGCGTCTTTCTTTGCTATGCGTCGCGTAAAGTAGCTAGCAAGCTACTTTATCTGTGCGTTTATTTTAAGGTACGCATAGGGTCGTTTGACCCTCAAGTATTGTTTATGATTATGAATAAGAATTTTGTGCCCTGTGCGTTCGAGCGCACTATGAGACCTCATAGTGTCGTTTGTGAATACGGGTGTTAGATTCAGTTAGAATAGAGTATTTATTTTATTTTGAACTGCCAACAGAATTACATAATCTATCTATCTATATCTATACATATAATAAAATCGTAGAATTGCCGTATCTGTACATTGAAGATTTTTGCAAAATAATAACTGGGGGATGTTAGGGATAAGTAATAGAAAGTAAAAAAGCTATTTTTGAAATTTTTGTCTGTTTGTCTGTTTGTCTGTTTGTCTGTTTGTCTGTTTATCTGTTTGTCTGTTTGTCTGTTTATCTGTTTGTCTGTTTGTCTGTATGTTTGTGCGCGCATCACGTAAAAACTACTGAATGGATTGAAATGAAACTCGGCATGATTTAAGTTAATACTATGGAGTAACATATAGGATACTTTTTATCCTGAAATTCAGCACGGTTCCCTTGGGAGAGGGGATGAAAGGCAAAATGTGTACTTAGCTGTAATTCGTTAACGGGTGGTCCGATTTCATTCATTCTTTTTTTGTTAGAAAGTAGATACTTTAAAGACTACTGGCTAATCTCCGAAAGGCTGGACCGATTTTGATGGGACTTTCACTGGCGGATGTTTACATTTTGATGTACCTAAACATCCGCCAGTGAACTTTTAACAGTTTTTAGCAAGGTTTAAGCTCAAAGGAGCATAGGAAAAACAAAATGAATCCCACGGGATTATTAAAATCAATATCCACGCGAACGAAGTCGCGGGTATCCGCTCGTAATATAATAAAACTGTAACAGATCCAATTCTGTACATTGAAGATATTTTGGAAATTTTTATTGGAGGACACTCTATAATCGATACTGAAGCCAAAACTGCAATTTTTTTCATTTTTGTCTGTCTGTCTGTCTGTCTGTCTGTATCTTGGCCGCGCATCACGCCGAAACTACAGAATGGATTTCAATGAAACTTGGTACGATTTGAGTTTATACTCCGAGGTAGGACATAGGATACTTTCTATCCCGAAATTCAACATGGTTCCCATGGGAGAGGGGAAGAAAGTTGAAACATGTATTTAGCTGTAATTCATTAACGCGTAGTTCGATTTAACTCATTCTTTTTTTGTTAGAAAGTGTAACGTTGTACGTTAACTTTTGCTAATTATTTGTAAAAGGCGCACGGAGCGGCTCTTTAGTAGTACCTAAGTACCTAGAACTCGTTTCGCGGCGGGCGTCGCGGCGCGGGGCGTCGGGACGCGGGGGCGCCGCGACGCGGTGTCGTCACTCACTGACATTGAGACGATCGCTTGAGCCGAACACATACGAACGGTCTCGCTAGAAAAATTTAAAATCGAATTCTAACGGACACCTTGTCTCATACGTACATATTGGCAAATTGTAACTTAAAATTGGCGAATCTTAAAACTAGTGCTTCAATCTAAATCGGATACAAAACCCGCTGGGGTAAGTTCCCATATTTTCATACAATTAGGTAGCTTCTAGCGTAATCTATTTTGCGCAGGTCAGCTGTAGTGCTTATCCACGGTCACTTGGCTTGGGGGAAGTACTGCAGCTGACGCGCAACCATGGGCAATGCCTAACGCTCGCCCTGGGTTGCAGGTTCGGAGGATAGCTTCTGTGGATATCTTCTGAGGATAGCTTCTGAGGATAGCTTCTGAGGACAGACCTACTCTTAGAAGCCGCCTACAGCTGGGTCCGCCGCCTGAAAGCAGCTGGACGAGACGCTGGGTCAGAGCACCGCCGGTACCGCCGATTTCCTCGCGGCGACCGCTGGGTCGTGCAGGATTCTCACCTGGGCTGGAGACCGTAGCCCTACAGCCAGCAGCGTTCCATTCTCAGGCCGGTGACCATTTCTCCTTCCTATTGTAAACGGTGTGGAGCGGTGGAGAAGACATTAAAGGCTTCGATCCACGACCCTAGCCTTTCATTTCACTACCTACTACCCTACCTGTGAGCTCACCAGCTCACAGTGGCGCCCAACGTGGGGCTCGAACCCACGACCCTGAGATTTAGAGTCTCATGCTCTACCGACTGAGCTAGCCGGGCAAACCAACACTCGTTGAGTCAATGTGAAGAGGAACGTTTTCCTATTTGTTTTAAATGCTTGCTGATTGTCAAGCTAAACGTAAACCTAACTCTAATACTAATACAAAAAACTAATATCGCAAGATTGCTGCAATTCCAGTGTTATACCTACTCGCGAACATAAAAACTTTAATGAACAAGAATGGAAGGAGTGGTTAACTAACATTAATATATTTTTTTCTAGCTACTCAATTGCATCAATCTTGGATAAAAAACCTAATAATGACATACGTCCTTACGCAACTATATGCGTAGGTGACATCTCCCTACGTGGTTTATTAGATTCTGGTTCAACTGTGACTATTTTAGGCCAAAACTCTCATGAAAAATTATTAAAAATGGGACTAACTCTGTTACCTAATGATAACTCTAAATTATTTATCGCTGCGGGTGGACAAAACTTGAATTCTATTGGCTATATCAATCTACCTACAAAATTTGAAAATCAATTTCATGTCTTGAAAGCTTACGTCATACCATCCGTTACGAATTCCTTAATACTAGGTATCAATTTCTGGACTAAATTTAAGATTTTTCCTCAGTTTTCGAAATCAATACAGCTATCTAACGATTCCGAACTACAGGTTTCGAGTGTGAATGAGGCTAACGGTTTATTGCGCTCCTATAACGACTTAAGCGACGCGCAACGTACCACTATGGATAATATTATGGAGCAATTCCAGAATATTTCCGCGGAAAAACTCGGTCTAGGTCGTACTCACTTGATCACTCATCACATAGACACTGGTGACTCACCACCTATCAGACAGCGCTACTACCGAATGTCACCTGACAAACAGCGTATCTTATGTGAGGAGTTAGATCAAATGCTACAACTAGGAGTCGTCGAAAGATGCGAAAGCCCTTGGTCCTCACCGGTGTTGCTAACGCCGAAAAAGGACGGTAAACTCAGGTTCTGTTTAGACAGCCGCAAATTGAACGCTGTAACTCGTAAAGACGCGTATAGATTGCCGTACGTCTCAGAAATCTTAGATAATCTAAAAAATGCTAAATATCTATCTAGTATTGACTTATCTAAAGCCTTCTGGCAAATACCTATCGCCGAAGAAGATCGCGACAAAACTGCATTCTACATTCCTGGTCGCGGTACCTATCGTTTCGTTACGATGCCATTCGGATTAACGAACGCGCCGGCAACACAACAACGACTAGTCGATTTATTATTCTACGGGCCGGAATTTGAAAATTCTGTATTCGTTTTTGTTGACGATATAATTATAGTTTCTCCTGATTTCAATTCTCATATTTCCTTATTAATTAAAGTATATAAAAAGCTATTAATGGCTAATCTGCGTATAAATTTGTCAAAATCAGTTTTCATCCGTGACGAACTCAAATACCTAGGGTACGTAGTCAACTCTAAGGGATTGCATGTCGATCCTGGAAAAGTTGACGCGATTCTCAATTTTCCTACCCCCACTAACAAAAAAGAAGTGAAAAGATTTATCGGCACTGCATCTTGGTATCGGAGATTTGTACCGAACTTTAGTACAATTGCTGCGCCGTTAAATCAACTTACCTCGTCTAGTAAAAAGTCTAAAACTTTTATTTGGTCTAAGGAAGCTGACGAATCCTTTAACAAGCTAAAGGAATGCTTAATTTCCGCCCCTATTCTATCCTGTCCCGACTACACTTTACCGTTCGAAGTACATACCGACGCTAGTAACTACGGTGTAGGCGCGCTACTAACGCAAACTAAAAATGGCACCGAACACCCTATAGCTTATATGAGCAAATCACTAACAGCCCCTGAACGGAACTATAGCATTACCGAACGGGAAGCGCTTGCCGTCCTGGTAGCTCTGGAACATTGGAGATGCTATCTCGAAAATGGTCAACAGTTTACTGTGTACACCGACCACTCAGCTCTCAAATGGTTCCTGAACTTGAACAATCCTACCGGCCGCCTTGCTCGTTGGGGAGTTAGACTATCTTGCTTCAACTTCGTTATAAAACACCGTCGCGGTTCTGATAATGTTATACCTGACGCTCTTTCTCGCGCATGTCCTATATTAGCTGTAGATACGGACGATACATCACTAGATGGCGCTAATAGCTCTGACCCGTGGTATCTAAATATCTATCATGGATGTCAAAATTCTCCTACTTCATTCCCTAACTATACTGTTAAAAATAAACGTCTTTACCGTTTTATGCAAGCTAAATGCGTACTACATAAAGAATTTGAATGGAAGGAGGTAATTCCTAGGGAACGACGCGAACGAATACTTACCCAGTCGCACTCTGAACCTACCGCTGGACACTTCGGTATATTCAAGACCTATAAGCGCTTGGCACTCCGATTCTATTGGCCGGGTATGTACGCTGACGTAGTTAACTTTGTCTCCAGTTGCGACATCTGTCTATCCTACAAGCAATCTACTCATGGTACACTAGGTAAAATGGGTAGACCTAAACAAGTATCTCGTCCTTTCCAGATGATTTCTATAGACTTCATGGGTCCATTGCCGACTAGTAGAAAGCAGCATAGTTATCTATTAGTAGTGGTATGTTGTTTTTCTAAGTACACTATGTTATTTCCGGTAAGGCGTGCAACTTCAGAATCCGTTATCCGAATACTAGAAGATAATGTTTTCTTAGTACACGGAATCCCACAGACCGTTATTCTAGATAATGCATCTCATTTTAGTAGTAAAGAACTTAACTCGTTTTTCAATAAATACAAAATTCCAAACATCCACTTTACACCTAAATACACACCACAAATTAACACCGTGGAACGA
This sequence comes from Melanargia galathea, assembly GCA_920104075.1. Classification (NCBI taxonomy): domain Eukaryota; kingdom Metazoa; phylum Arthropoda; class Insecta; order Lepidoptera; family Nymphalidae; genus Melanargia; species Melanargia galathea. Next base: position 19,079,078 of record OV049867.1, on the reverse strand, counting down.
TACAACAAAACGGTTATAACAAGCATAGCATCATTCATTGAAAACGATCATAGATCGTGGGACAGTAAACTAACTAAAATTCAGTTCGCTATAAATAGCTCAGTGAACGAAACTACGGGCTATACCCCTAATTTCTTAGTCTATGGCAGAGAACTAGTTCCTTGCGGTTCCCACTACCTAGAGTCAAATAAAGATGATGAAATTTTATTTCTCCCTAGAGATGTATACTGTGAAAATATAGGTCATCTAGCTAATATATTTAATGAGGTACAAAAGTCACTATGGCAGGCTCACGCTAAAAATACTAGACAGTATAATTTACGAAGGAAACATACTGAGTTTCAAGTTGACGACATCGTATGGAAACGAAATTATGTTCAGAGCGATAAAGATCGTTACTTCAGTAAAAAACTCGCTCCTAAGTTCGTTAAATGTCGCATAATTTCTAAATTATCTCCTCTAGTCTACAAGTTACAAGATATGAACGATCAAGATCTTGGTACTTGGCATATCAAAGACATCAAATCATTTAAAAGTCAATTAAAATATTAGAATTAAGGATACCTACATAATTTATCTACATATAATACAATTTAATTAATTAATCATTATATTTTTACAAGTATTTAAATATATATCTATCTATATTAATTATCTACAATATATTTAACTAAGTACATTAATAATTAAACTAATAAATTTCTCAATACCCTAATCTCACATCGAACTTAAAAATAAACTCAAACTTACCTAACTTATATTACTAACGTAACAACAAAGTACCTACCCGCGTATTTTATTATCACCATCAACTTACTTTTCGTGCGAATATTTACAGCTATGTATATGTACAATATTCATTGAATCGCTGTTTTGAGTAAAAATTACTATATTTTTTTTTTTTTTATTTATTAAATAGTCAACAACTCCACAGACTCTTGGTCCGTGCCTTTTTTTATTGTTTGTTTTGTTTTATGATTTGATAATTTACAACTTCTCCTTATGGTGCAGATCACCTACTTCTTACACAGCGGCTTAAAACTAAGGTTAATAATAATAAAAATAATGTAAATCTAAATAATACATAGCTTTTTTTTTATATATATTAGTTATAATTAATTTTTTTTTTTTTTTTTTTCTATTTGTATTCTCTAGTTGTTAATGTTAGTAGATCGAGACAAGCACGTCACTTTAAAATCTATGTTAGTTTAGTTAAAGGTTATACAATTTTTTTTTTTTTTTTTTTTTAGGGACTTATTTTAAGGAGGTTCCTCATCACGACTTCATCTCCACTCCGTATAGCCATTTTGATGTTATATTCCCGGATCATGCTGGATGTGGCCTTAACCGCCTTTGAGATGAACAAGGCAGTCGCATCATTGCTGTCATCAGTGTAGTAAGTACAGCTTTTTGTATGACGCGACACGGCCACTACCGCGTGTGGGACGCTGTCAAGAAGCTGTATTTTCTTTCGTGTCGTACGCACTATCACCACTGTCTGGAAGGTCGCTCCCTGAGCTTCATGTATGGTGTTCACGCGCGATCCCGATCCCGTCCCGTAACCCTCGGTTTTCAGGGTTTCCTTCTCTTCTTGTGTGTGTGTTAGGTACAAGGTGTTGTCTGTATCTTTCTGGATATTTGCGCCTGTATACTGTCTCAGATCAAGAGATCGAATCTGAGTTTTGGATGAGTATATGCCCTCGTAAACGTCACTGAGGGCATATGCTACATCCAATGGGTTCCTGTGCGTACATAGCAGCTCTTGGTTGACTGTTGCGATTAGGTTGGGGCGGCAGTAGAGCATCTTGAAGAGGTTTTCTCTGTCGATATAGGGCAGCTGATTTATATCGCCGATCAGGAGGGTCTCGCTGGCTCCCGCTAGCCTGGTTGCCATGACTATGGCTCCAAAGTGGTTCATGAGAGCCTCGTCAATGATGAGACGTTTACATCCCATTCGGTCCGGCTCCCTTAAACCATTCACTAAGACTGAAGCCATAGTGCGCACCTTGTTCTTCGATTGATTCCCGATTTTGGGCTCCAACTTTTCCCTCAAGTCTTTCGCTGCCTCTGTCGTGCTGGTGATGACAATATCTGTGTTTGTGTCAAAGTTCCTCACGATCCAAGTTGTCTTGCCACAACCTGGAACTCCGTTTACCCACTTGATCTTCGGAGTCTCCCAGAGTTCCAGGGTCTCGTTGTCGCTACCGGCAATGGTTTTTGCCCTTTCCAGGATCTTTTCGTTTAACATGATCCTGGTACATCGAGCTATCACCACTACCGGGTCGTTTGGATCTGTTTGGAACTTTGGTTGCCTACTCTCTTTTGTTCCCTCCTCGTCCAGTTCGACAAAGCCGCGTTTAGCGCTGTATGCGGCCATGTGGGCTCCTTTTTCCTCTCCGATGATGATTTGGGAGGTGTTGTTGTTATAGATCGACGCTTCCGCCTCGCTCAGCCTCACTTTTAGCAGACCAGTATTTTCCAGGAGGTATGCTTGCATGATATCTTCGCAAGTTTTACGACTGACCTGCTGTTCTGCTTTTGTGATGGCTTGGAATTCGAGAAAAGCGTTTATGACATGATCTAAGGGCCTTCTTACGTATCTAAGTACGGGGGGGGAAACTTGTCCCTTGTCGGCTCTTGTCCTGTTCTGTCTGGATGGTCCTGGTGGAGCGTCTCTCGAGCGAATATGTTATACGGGATCTCGCTATAGAATCCCATTTGCGCTTTTCTGGACAATCCTCGTTGAAAGCGATGTGGTCTTTGTTGGTCTTGTTGTTTGCCCTTTGGCAGTTTTTGCAAGAGGGGGGACCTCCTTCCGCCCTGCGGGAGCACTCATCCCAGGAGTGAGTTCCCCCGCAGTAGCTGCAGAGCTGGTCCGCCTCCTTGCAGAGTGTTTTTGTGTGCCCGAAGCCAAGGCATTTTGCACACTGTACTAGTGGAGATTGATCCTCGATTGGCCTCCTTTGCAGATCAATGTAAATCTTCCCGTTGTCCACGAATTTTTTGTGTACCTCTGGTGACAATTCCAGAACGACGTGGCACTCTAGAGGGTTTCGTGCCTTTTTGCGGTAGCGTACTTTTACCGTAACGTCCTTAACTGAAATTCCCTCCAGAAGGTGGGCATTTTGGGATGTAATGAACTTCACAATGTCTGCGTCCGAGTTGTATGCGAGGACGTCTTTCACTATGGCTAGTGGGTTGTTTGTTTTGGGCACTTCTGCCTTTAGGCTATTGTCTGTCTTGATCTTGTCCCGTATGATTTTCAGGTCGTCCTTCGAGCTGCAGCTAAGGATGACTTTGTTGTTTCTTCCTTTCCGCACCTTGTCTACCTTTGCCCCTGTATGTTGGAGATCCAACGCCGCTCTGATGTTGTCAATCACTTTTTCTCCCGTTTTGTCGGGATCAATTGATGACACTATCAGAGTGTGGTTGGGTCGGAGGGGTCTGGGCTTCTGCGCTACCTGGGCGTATGTAGGCTTGCCTACTGTTTGGGTGGCTGTTTTGACCAGTTCAGCCAAGGCAATTTCAGTGCCCAGACTCGCGGCGGGAGGCGGGGTTTTACTTCTGGCTTCTCGCATGGTACGGAGCTCCGACGACACTGCCTCTAGCTGTTCCGTTATTGGCTGCAGTTGCTTTATGAGATCCTCTTTCGGAGGTGACACCGACGCAACTTGCGGCGTTGGCTGCTCGGAAATGGTATGGCCGATATTTTTTTCTGCCTGTATTATGGCTTCTTTAACCTCGGCCAGGCCCTTGCTAAGATTGTCGTCTTCTTTCTTTTGCTGCAACTTTGTTGTTTCTATTTTAAGTCTGTCGAAATTTTTTTCTAGAGTCCGTCTCATGTCATCCAGCTGTTTGGATAGTTGGTCCAACTGTGACGACATTTTTAAGTGGTCCTTGATGAGCGGCCCCATATCTCCTGCACTGTGGCTCACTCCCTGTGGTTGGGACAACTCACCAATTTTTTTCTCTATTGAAGCCATCCTCTTAGACATTTCATTAATCTGTCTGTAGGGTTCCTGGGTCTCATATCCAAGCCATTTGCGGATGGCTTGGGTTTCCTCCTTGGTTCCCGACAGCATTTCTTGTGTCTTCGTGAGATTATTGTTAAATTCATTGATTTTTTCAGTTATCAATTTGTTATGTGCCCTTTCCACTCTGACGAGCTCTTGGGCGTGGCGGTGTCTTTCCTTTTCTAGGCTATGCTTGTGACGTGACCGTGAGTCGGACAGCGACAGGACAGTTTCATAGAGAGTTTGCAGACACTCGATAGCTATTTGCTTGCTCTCCTTCTTCATGTTTCCTGCCGCCTCTAACGCGTCTTTGGCCTTCTGAAGCATCTCGTTGGCCTGTTTGGTTGCCACGTCCATCTCAATCCCCGTCCGTCTTGTTGTGTAATGAATCATGCTCGGACGTCCTGCTGGTAAATTTTCAGAGATTGAGGAGCCCTCTGAGAACTCGTCGTCCGATTCAATGGGACGTGGGGGGATCTCCTCACGATCCCATGAGGCGATTTTGTGAGTGGAGACGTCAGTTGGTGACTGTGGGTTGGTCAACGGAGACTGTTCTCGGTCGTCCTCGCTGAAAGATGAGCGCAGCGATGCCGCTCTCGTCAAAGCTTTTTCACGTAGTGTGCGGGCCGGCTTAATCAGCCTCGCGCTCGATGTCTCTTTTTGAGTTGTCGAGCGCGACGCAGACTTGGTCGGTGCCGTTGATTTTGTGGACTTTGATGTGACGGAAACAGTCTCCGCCGACGTCTTTTGATTTCCATTTTTAGAGGACATTTTTTTTTTTTTTTTTTATAAATCTAATTTATAGTCTATTTAACCTAATTCTTAACAAAGTTTTTCGCTGCGTAGATGTAACGTGACCGTGTGTGCTGCACAACGCGTTCTTCTGTGCGGTGAGGTAGATGCGGTCCCCTTCTGTGTTTGTAGCTGCTGCTGGTGATTTCTGACTTTGCCGGGGTAATCGCCGAGACAAGGGTTTTTGCAAAAACTGCCGGAGCCAAAATGTTGTTCTCCTCAAGGCGATTCCAACGAGTCCAAACTCGGGGTGGTTAGGTCTTATAATTTCGAAGTTGTAGCTCGAGGGGTTTTTGCACTTCGAGGGGGGGGGGGGATTTTGTGTAGGAGCGATTAAGAGGGTCAAAATTTGAAGGGTCTGTGGAGTCTAACAAGTTGGGGGTCTAGGGGGTCTGAGGGGTCTGGGAGGTCTGGGGGTCTGGAAGGTCTAGGAGTGAAAATTCCCTCGAGTTCACCTGATGGCCTGGCGTTAGGTCTTCAGCTCGGTTATTCCGTGGAGGGCGCAGCCTTCAGTCCGTTAAAGAAGTCTCTGTGAGACTTAGTGCCTTTGAGTTGACGTCACGTTGTACGTGCCACAGCGACGTATTCAGGTCAAGCCGTAATTTTCCGCGCGGCGTCCACGTGTTTTAATGAAAGTTGTGGCACCTGTATCTCCGGAACGCGACGTCCGATCTTCCTGGAGTTTTCACCACCAAGTAGATTTTGATGAGGCAATAAAGGTGATGTCGGCAGTTGGCTGGTGTCTCTATCACCTGCAGTGTTATTGATGGTCGAAATTGAGGGCTTGTATTCCCGGATATCCTTGACGGATGTTGCTGCAAACGATAATCCAGGTGAGATGCACACTTATCTTTCACTGCACAAAGATTCACTCGCGTATCTCCGCGATAAAATTACTATATTAAATAATATTTACTCTTAGTGCTAGGGTCTTAGGTCTTAACTACTACGGACTATAAGACAGTATGAAAGAGGAAGTCTAAAAGAGAGGTATGAAAGTGCGAATGTAGAAGTACGAATGCGAAGACAGTGTTCTCGAAGAGTGGAGTTAGTCGGATTTTTGTATCAGGTACGAAAAATCCTACGTTTTCTGGCGGGGTGCTGTAACGTTGTACGTTAACTTTTGCTAATTATTTGTAAAAGGCGCACGGAGCGGCTCTTTAGTAGTACCTAAGTACCTAGAACTCGTTTCGCGGCGGGCGTCGCGGCGCGGGGCGTCGGGACGCGGGGGCGCCGCGACGCGGTGTCGTCACTCACTGACATTGAGACGATCGCTTGAGCCGAACACATACGAACGGTCTCGCTAGAAAAATTTAAAATCGAATTCTAACGGACACCTTGTCTCATACGTACATATTGGCAAATTGTAACTTAAAATTGGCGAATCTTAAAACTAGTGCTTCAATCTAAATCGGATACAAAACCCGCTGGGGTAAGTTCCCATATTTTCATACAATTAGGTAGCTTCTAGCGTAATCTATTTTGCGCAGGTCAGCTGTAGTGCTTATCCACGGTCACTTGGCTTGGGGGAAGTACTGCAGCTGACGCGCAACCATGGGCAATGCCTAACGCTCGCCCTGGGTTGCAGGTTCGGAGGATAGCTTCTGTGGATATCTTCTGAGGATAGCTTCTGAGGATAGCTTCTGAGGACAGACCTACTCTTAGAAGCCGCCTACAGCTGGGTCCGCCGCCTGAAAGCAGCTGGACGAGACGCTGGGTCAGAGCACCGCCGGTACCGCCGATTTCCTCGCGGCGACCGCTGGGTCGTGCAGGATTCTCACCTGGGCTGGAGACCGTAGCCCTACAGCCAGCAGCGTTCCATTCTCAGGCCGGTGACCATTTCTCCTTCCTATTGTAAACGGTGTGGAGCGGTGGAGAAGACATTAAAGGCTTCGATCCACGACCCTAGCCTTTCATTTCACTACCTACTACCCTACCTGTGAGCTCACCAGCTCACAAAAGGTAGTACTTTAATTATTGTCCCGTAAATATTTCAAGGTCGTAGGTTTTTTAGTTCAAAAATGAGTGACATTTATTGGGTTCAAATAACTTGGGACCCGGATCTTTGAACGTACCGCTTATTTTAAACTGGTGTACGTTTAAATTTATGTTTGTCGGTCTGTCTATTTGTTCCAACTAATCTCCGAAACGGCTGAATTGATTTTAACGGAACTTTCAATGGCAGATAGGTGATGTTATAAGGAGTAACTTAGGCTACATTTAGTTTAGGTATATAAATTAATTATGAGATCCGATCCGATCCTATATAGGTAAAACCTATAAACACGCGAACGAAGTCGCGGGGGTCAGCTAGTCTATCTACAACGTTAGTTTTACTTTGCGCAAAAACCGAAACACGTGTCAAATATTTTTACATTAAAAATATTTATACAAAATTTCAAAAAAATATAATGAAAAGTAACGAAGTTATAAGCTTGTTATGTTGCGTCGTTGTCCTCGAAAAAAATGGTCACCGCAAGCCGTCGCCCGCAGCGACTTGCGATCGACGCGAGTTGAATGACCGCCGCTGTGTGCCGACCGTCAGCTGATGCGCGGTAAATCATTGTGTCTAAGCTTGTAGGATTTCAAAATATTTTTGGACAAAAATATAACACGATGTAAAAATGGTTGGATTCGATTTTGTTACTGATTCTGAACAAACTACTTTCAGGTTTTGCGTAAAGTAAAACTAACGTTGTATATTAATATAATAAAACTGTAACAGATCCAATTCTGTACATTGAAGATATTTTGAAATTTTTTATTGGAGGGCACTCTATAATCGATACTGAAGCCAAAACTGCAATTTTTTTCATTTTTGTCTGTCTGTCTGTCTGTCTGTCTGTATCTTGGCCGCGCATCACGCCGAAACTACTGAATGGATTCGAATGAAACTTAGTACGATTTGAGTTTATACTCCGAGGTAGGACATAGGATACTTTTTATCCCGAAATTCAGCACGGTTCCCTTGGGAGAGGGGTTGAAATTTAAAACGTGTATTTAGCTGTAATTCATTAACACGTAGTTCGATTTCACTCATTCTTTTTTTGTTAGAAAGGTAGTACTTTAAGTATTGTCCTGTAAATATTTCAAGGTCATAGGTTTTTTAGTTTAGAAATTACATACATTACAATCCTCAGTCAAATAACTTGGGACCCGGATCTTTGAACGTACGGCTTATTTTAAACTGGTGTGCGTTTAAATTTATGTTTGTCGGTCTGTCTATTTATTCCAGCTAATCTCCGAAACGGCTGGATCGATTTTAACGGAACTTTCAATGTTATAAGGAGTAACTTAGGCTACATTTAGTTTAGGTACATAAAAGAAATATGGGATCCGATCCGACCTATATAAAACCTATAAACACGCGAACGAAGTCGCGGGGGTCAGCTAGTCTTATATAATTATAAAATTCTCGTGTCACAATTTTCGTTCCCATACTCCTCCGAAACGGTTTGACCGATTCTCATGAAATTTTGTGAGCATATTGAGTAGGTCTGAGAATCGGCCAACAACTATTTTTCATCCCCCTAAATGTTAAGGGTAGTCCACCCCTAAATTGAAAGTTATTTATACAACGTTAGTTTTACTTTACGCAAAACCTGAAAGTAGTTTGTTCAGAATCAGTAACAAAATCGAATCCAACCATTTTTATATAATGTGATAGGTATTTTTGTCCAAAAATATTTTGAAATCTTACAAACTTAGACACAATGATTTACCGCGCATCAGCTGACGGTCGGCACACAGCGGCGGTCATTCAACTCGCGTCGATCGCTAGGCGCTGCGGCTACGGCTTGCGGTGACCATTTTTTTCGAGGACAACGACGCAACATAACAAACTTATAACTTCGTTACTTTTCATTATATTTTTTTGAAATTTTGTATAAATATTCTTAATGTAAAAATATTTGACACGTGTTTCGGTTTTTGCGCAAAGTAAAACTAACGTTGTATAGCAAAACAACGTTTGCCGGGTCAGCTAGTATTATATATTATGTTAAAAAAATCCTCAAGTACATACTAAGTAGATATTATCATGCATGCATATATGCATGCATATGCAGTCACAGCATGCAAATTGAGACAAGTCATCCGTGGATAGAAGTATTAATATATGTATAATGTATATATAATACATAAACATATACATACCTACCTATAACTTTGATAACATAAGAGAAAACTAATATTAAGAAGAAAATATAAGGTGGTGAAATAACCGAATTATAACATAACGAGCTCGCGATTTTGTCCGCCTGGATTCATAAATAAATCTCATACAAACTTTTCAACCCCTATTGAACCCTCTTAGGGGTTGAATTTTCAAAAATCCTTTCTTAGCGGATGCCTACGTCATACCTAATAGTATGCCAAATTTCAGCTCGATCCATCCAGTGGTTTGAGCTGTGCGTTGATAGATCAGTTAGTCAATCAGTCAGTCACCTTTTTCTTTTATATATTTATATATGTACCTATATACAATCATTTGACATCTCCCAATGAGGTGTCTATATTATAGTGATATAAATAACTTAATAGCTTTAAATTTTGCCGATTCCGAGCTGGAATTAATATCGCTATTAGGGAGATTGGTTCTCGATTGGTTGGTGGTTGGTTGGTTTCTTGATTGGTGATTGAAACTGTTGGTTGGCCTCGGTCTTTATTCTGTCCACGTCAATTGATTCGAATTGGAAATAAGATCCACCGAAAAGTACAGTAGCAGTAGACTTCTCTATTATAAAAAAAATAAATGGGTTTTCTTCTGGAATTCGCTTAATTGGAATTGATCTGGTAGATTCATAATACGGTGTAGTAGTGTGTACTATAGTCTCAGACTTTGTAAGAAACACTACTACCCAGTGCGCAAATTCACCAATATACGTGTTGTCTTCAGCAAAATTACTGAAGTTGGCCAAATTTCGATCGAAAACATCAGAAATTCCCATATTAGACAATGGTTTGATTAAACAAACGTAACTACTTATCGCAAAACTCGGTAACTCAACTTCCATCTCTTTTAATCCAAACTCGTCGACGTCACTTTGAAGTTTAGCGAAGATATCGTTCAATGAAACCTCTCTGAGATTTCTATTCACTTGTTTGATATTGTATCCCCTATGAGGTCGAATGAGCAGCATGCAGTATTTCCCGTCAGCACCGTACGGCAATTCCGTGACAGAAGCGTGCAAAGTTTCGAATTCAGAGAAACGGATTCGCGCCTTCGTATATATCATAGTTCTTTTGCTTGTTACATTGCCGTTCTGGTAATAATCTCGGTTCGCGTACGAAAATGGTATTGACCATTGCGCGTGGAATAATAAGGAGTTGCACATAATAATCTTCGTTGGACTCTCCAAATCCTCGGTTCTTATCCTGAGTGATGTCACACGATGCGACCGAAAGGTTTCCATCGCAGAATCCGCAGCGCTTTGCGGATGCCCATAGTCAACACGACGAGTTATGAAACAAAAGTCGTCTTCCAGTCTCCTAATGCTATCCGAATATACGTTCAAATGTTCGTCATAAAAAAGGAAATTCAACAATTTTATATACACGTCTCCGGTGACGAGTACCGATGAATTCAGTTTTTTAAACTCTTCCACGACTTCACTTCTGGGTTCTGTTATATGAAGCGCTTTCGAAACTTGCTCCCGTGTGGCTCCCATGGTTTCGTAAGCCATGCTTATTAGTAGATACCAGGTGACATACGGTGATATCACTACATTTTTATCCGAATCTTGCAGGGTGTGATATAGTAATTCAACACTGAAATTTCTCGTCTTCGAATTGAAGTCAATACGTGAATCACCAAACGATGCAACGCAAAAAAATAGTAATGAAAAGACGACTGAATTCATCGTGCACCACTTGTCTTATATTGACCATAAAGTAACAACCAACAATTGACCTTTTCTTATCATCGTCATAACTCTTGATAAGAACAGGATAAATTAACTTAAAATGACGTTAGCAAGAAATAGGTACATATGGGTTCATACTTATATCTGACTACGTACAAATATTATCGAATAGGTAATTAATTGCAATAAGTAAAGTTTTAATGAGCTATAGAATAAAACATTCCAAATTATGATGGTGTAAACTAGTAAAGTGTTACAAAGTAGGTATAAAGTATAAGCACGTGCCCATGGTGGTTCCAAGGTTGGTCTAAAGTGGGCGAGGCCTACCCACTGAAATCCCTGGTTGCTCTCAGAAACTTCATAATATTTTTGGTTGGTAATTTCCAACAATTTTAAATAGGTAAGTGCGTTGAATTTTGCATCCACGATGAATGGAAATCAGTGCTGAATTCTAGTTAATTTAATTTGCAGCGAGCTTGCCTAGAAAATGATTATTCACTGTCGCCTTGAAGCGCGTCACTACTTAGGTTCCTAGTCAAGTTAAACGCCCTTCTTCCTCGTCGTGCCACCAACTGAACGCCACGAGAAGAAATTATTCATCGTCGTACCAGTTGCAGGATACACGGACGACGGAAGAGTACAGCTCTAGGCAAGGGCGTCCCCAAGAGGATGCAGGTAGGGGCAGCTGCCCCCCCCTAGAGATTTGAAAAATTTAGCCAACTGCAATCAAAGTCCTAAATTCACTCACTTGACTTATCTATCTATACATCTATATCTATTCTATCTTCTTCTATACATATAATAAAATCGTAGAATTGCCGTATCTGTACATTGAAGATTTTTGCAAAATAATAACTGGGGGATATTAGGGATAAGTAATAGATCGTAAAAAAGCTATTTTTGAAATTTTTGTCTGTTTGTCTGTTTGTCCGTTTGTCTGTTTGTCTGTTTATATGTTTGTCTGTTTGTCTGTATGTTTGTGCACGCATCACGTAAAAACTACTGAATGGATTGAAATGAAACTCAACATGATTTAAGTTCATACTATGGAGTAACATATAGGATACTTTTTATCCCAAAATTCAGCACGGTTCCCTTGGGAGAGGGGATGAAAGTCAAAATGTGTACTTAGCTGTAATTCATTAACGGGTGGTCCGATTTCATTCATTCTTTTTTTGTTAGAAAGGAAATACTTTAGAGATTACTGGCTAATATCTGAAAGGCTGGACCGATTTTGATGGGACTTTCACTGGCGGATGCTTACATTTTGATCTACCTAAACATCCGCCAGTGAACTTTTAACAGTTTTTAGCAAGGTATGAGCTCAAAGGAGCTTAGGAAAAACAAAATGATTCCCACGGGATTATTAAAATCAATATCCACGCGAACGAAGTCGCGGGTGTCCGCTTGTAATTAATAACTATGTTTACAAGTTTTCAGTCAAGTCAAGAGCTTGTAACACTTGCTTTTTACAGCTTGATAACCTCGACTGTACCTAAAATTCATACTTATCCCATCCTCCATATACCAACCTGCCCCCTTCTCCCCTTGCCCATCAGCTGGCGACGCGCTTAGCTCTAGGTACAGCTAAGCGCGAGGGAAATTGTGATGTTTTTCATCACACTCTCTAAACTCTAAAGCATATCCCATATAGAAGCCCAAGAAATAAACAGGCGAGGTTGGAACGGTGCTGCAATAGCAAGCATAGCAATTTTGCCTTTAGTAATATATTATTATATTATATAGTCGTCATTATTCTTCAGGCGCGGCGGTCTTTCGCATCTATTCTAAAGGTTTGCATTTGTGCTCTTCTCCGCCCCCTCACCCCCATAGACACGTAACTTTTAGGTGCAGCTAGCTAAATGTGAATTGTGTATAAAGCCATTAGTTTTCATATAAATGTAATTATCCCCACGCCGCGTTCATAATGTTGTAAATTGCATACGACTGACGCGCCATCTGTAACGAAAATACTTTTTAAAGTTCATATTATGGGTCGTTACTGGTTACCACCTTCCTTTTTTGCCGTCCGGTCCGTTAAAAAAAAGGCAACCATTTCACTCAGCATGTATCTAGGTATGCCTTTCAGAAGTGAAACTGCCCGTTCTACTGCAGATATTATTGACCATAATATGATTGAGAATGAGAAAACCAATACTAAAGCATACCTACCTATTTTATTTATAAAATACAATAAATACAAGATATATTATTTTAGTAAAATTGAACCGAGTTCGGTCCAGCGATCTCATATTAGTGACATACATACAGACAGACATACATACGTATATATGTATATATATATATATATATACACTTACATACATACGTACATACATACATACGGGTCGGATACCTACCTCGGCAAAAGTATCCAAGCAGATAGGCATGAACACCGTCCTGATCATCACGTACTTGCTGGTCCGGGTCAGCATCAGCAGGATGGTCTTTCTGATCTTGACGTCAGGCTGCAGCTCCCAGCCGCAGGCGTACACCGCCTGGCGTAATTCTTCACTCTGAAATGAGAGAGCGCTTAGCGGCGCCGTCATATAGCAGTGACCAACAGTCACTGTAATAAGTATCCGGCAATGCATTTCAAAGAAAATATAAAAAAAATTGGAATTAGAAAAAAAAAAGATTTTTTACACATTTATTAAAGACAAACAGACAAAAATTTCAAAAATTGCTTTTTTCGTACTTTTTTTTACTTATCCCTAATGTCTCCTAGTTATTTTTTGCAATAATTATCTTTAATGTACAGACACGGCGAGTCTACGATTTTATTATACGTATAGAAAACAGGCTGATTTTTAAAACTAACTTTTTTTTACCTTGTCCATTAGAAGGGTGCTGAAGTAGCATGGGCTGTAGAAGTGTAAAATACTGCCGAAGAAGAATGATACAAACTCCACCGATAAGCTTTTATGCTTTATACCCTGCAGTTGAAGAATACAAATTACTTGTAGGTATCATTAAGAACAAAAATATGTGCTAGGGCAAGATTCTAAAATATCTAAAAGATAGGTAGTAGGTAGCTACCTGCTATAGACTGTAATAAAATATAGTGTTTGTGCATCTCAAAAATTTTGATGGTTGTCATGAGTTTCAATAAGTACTTTAATATTATAAACTAGAGCTACTAATTCTTGTACGCTGCATATCAGAAGATTAATACTTATTTATACCTATATTTTAACCAACCAAACTCAATTATAAGTATATTTTGTAGGCGTTCTCTAGAAACTAAAATGTGGCTATAGTTTGTAAGATTTCACTAAAAAATTATAAGGAGGTAGTTTCACTATACTTATTACTAAAAACTATTTGAAGTTTTGAATGTTCTACGCAAAATTTGGACTTTGGTTTTGTAAATTATGTAATCATAAATTATTTACTTAATAATGACTTAATAGCATTAGATAATTATGATTTCCTCTCGACAATGATTATGAAAAAAAATATTTGAATCCGTGCTTTGTCTAAGCCAAAGTCAAAACCTTGACCTTGATGAACTGTAGATATAATAATGTTGTTATTTATATTTTATAATAATGATTAATTATCAAGTGAATGATATATATATTATCTTCACGTGGATTGGATTAGAAAGTATTACCACAGAATATATAATAGTACTACGTACAGAAGTTTCACTCCTTTGATGTTGACTACTTGCCGACGCTTTAATAGCCTACACAATTTTTATTAAGTAGGTAAATTACGCACGCAAGCTAAATTAGACTTAATCGTTCGGCGCGAGGGTCCGTATTGCTTTGGATCTTTTCGCCTTCCTACGTCACGGACGACTTTGCGTGATTGCTTAGGGCTGTCAACAAAGAGTAAAAAAATACAGTAGTTATAATTTTTAATTATTTATTTGTATTTCATAATATAAACAAAGCTACACATGATCTATTGACTAGACACCGTCATAAACTACTAATCCTCACAACAAAATTAGTCAAAATATTGTAAACCATAAATTAGTTTACAAGATTTTGACTAAATGATAATATGTCCTATCTAGGTATACCTATTATAGTATTTTGTGTTAAAACATAAAATACTTAGGTAGTTTTATTACAACAGACAATATAGGTATAGTTCGTTCGGTAACTTAGTGTCGGTACAGGCGCAGGTGCTCTTAGTATTCTGCTTTTATTTTTATTAATTTTTTTCTGTTTGTAATTTTTTTTCTATTCTAACAGAATCTCCGAATAGTCTGCCAGTCCGCATTTGGCCAGCGTGGTAGACTATGGTTAAAATCCTTCTCATTTTGAGAGAAGACCCGTGTTCATGAGAATATTATATTTTATGTTTATGGTTATATTGTAATAAAATACGAATATAAAAAAATATAAAAAGGAAAGAGAATTTTAATGAAAAAATATGAGTAGGTATAAAACGCCAAAACCCCTTGTGCCTGTACACCCCTCGCGGCATGCTTTGATGTCACGGCGGTGTCTTTGGCAAAACACCGCGCGGCGGAGGCGGCTAGACACAAAAGGTGACCGTAAGAAAACGAACAGACTATACATAGTGGGATCCTCGCTCTCCTACGGTCTAGCTAGACGCGCGCGGGTCGCGGCAGGCGTAAACGGGAGGGGCAGCCATCGGCAAACCTTCTGCGCGCGACTTTTATGTAGGTACCAGCAACTTCGATAGTGAAGTAACAACAGTTAATTTCTGTAATTAGGTACCTACATAAGTACTTCTTTAGTTAATTCATTGATTACTTACCTTATTATTTTTTCGCTAAGTACGTAAATATTTTAACTAGATAGTGTAGGTATATATTTGTACACACTCCGTACAATACTCAATAATTTTAAGTAGGTACCTTCTAACATAATGTTTATTATGAAATTACCTCACCTATCAGTATCCTTCGGCAACGTAAAAAATGATACATGATCCTCGTTTGTGCTCATTGAGCAACCATCCACACAACAATAATAATAATAATGTTTTTTTCCCATTATTTCTTTAAATTATTATCCTTAAATGTCTACACCTGTTTTATCCTACAACTAACTATACTAAACACTAAACTATTTAAACAAATATTTACAAAAAAACTAGGTAGGTACTACGTAATCAATATTAAACTCGGTAGTACGTCACTCGCCTAGAACGCGCTAGCCCTGACTGTCGTCCTGCCCGGGTGAGGAAGAAATTGTAGGTATCTAAATCGCGTAAGTACCAAGAGTGACACAGGCCTGGTATTACCTAATAAGTCTACTGGCTGCATACGAATTAATTAGCGATGTTTTGATAAATAGAAACTAAATATACCTACTCAACCATTGACGTAATAATACTATTACGTCAGTGTACTCAACATAATATACCTACCTACTATAGGATTAAAAACCCAAGTATTCCTATTTTTTTTTAAACCGCTAATATGTCTCAAAAATATAACTCTTGTTCTCTTGTTACATTTTTAATTTTATGACTCAGGTCGATTAAAAATTACCTCTACAATTTGAAAGGCGCTGAACGAAATGAGGAAAGTAGTGGTTTTCATGATGAACTCATACAGCACAACAAAGTTTTTCTGCGTGGTATTCACAATTCTGCAAAATGTAACAATTATGACACTGTTCAATATAGGCAGGCCTTTATTATGTACCCTAAAGCCTATAATATATATTTTTAACCCTATAACAATTCTTTACTTTTTCTAGATGAAAAGTATTTTATCCCGGGATACGAAGATTTCCCACGGCACTGAAAACTAAATCCCCGCTGTCGAGCTCTTGGGCAAAAGTCAGTGAGAAAAATTTAAAAGTTATAACGTTGTCAATGTGGCCAATTCTGTTGTACACAATCTCTAAACCTAAACTAAATTGACAAGTTTAAAAATAGTGCTGTCCTTTTCCGCAGGGAGCATTGTGAAAGAGATAGGAATATATTTACGCCTGTCATTTTAGTTTAGGTTTAGAGATTGTGTACAACAGAATTGGCCACAATGTGGCCAATTCTGTTGTACACAATCTCTAAACCTAAACTAAAATGACAGGTCCTATTTGTTCCTATCTCTTTCACAGTGCTCACTGCAGAAAAGGATAGCAATAGATTTAGGCCTGTCATTTTAGTTTAGGTTTAGAGATTGTGTACGACAGAATTAGCCACATTGTGGCTAATTCTGTTGTACACAATCTCTAAACTTAAACTAAGTTGACAAGTTTAAAAATAGTGCTATCCTTTTCTGCAGGGAGCATTGTGAAAGAGATAGGAATATATTTAGCCCTGTCAGTTTAGTTTAGATTGTGTACAACAGAATTAGCCACAAAGTATCAATACAGTTTAAATAATTTACAAACCTGTAAATTTGCACCAATTTGATATTGATTTGCTTCAAATTTTCATTTATTTCCTCCACATTTTTTGCATCCGAAAAAATTTTCAACAATCTACTGCTGATCAGTTCCAGTTGGCCGCACATATGGGCCAAGATAACTGGCACGAGAGGATCAAAAGCAACGTACATCGTAGCAGCGTACAAAGCGAAACAGAAACAAGATAGAAAAAGAATACAGAACACTACTGGAATATTTTTATAATCGTCAATGAATGGATAACTCAAATCCATTAGAGGGACTAACTGGAATTCGCCTTTGAAAAAGTAGTAGCCCATTAAAAAAATTGACTTCAATGGAAACATGAAACCGGTGATAAATGCCGCCACTACCCAGAATTTACAAATTCTCGTCCCGAGTCGAGCATATTTCAAAACCGTATCCTTCTCCTCACCGGTGAAATCTTTAGCTGCTTCGTAATCTCTGTCGATAGTCTCGATAATCTCTCCAATAGATTCACGGTGACGAAGCAGCAGCAAATGTTTTATGGCTACGGTCAAGCCCACGATCGACATCGTACCGTTCCTGATGGCGTCAGCGTAGCTTTCAAGTTTGAAATTATGATATACGACCGTATAAATTGATATGTAAAAGCAAAATAAAGAATAAATGGGCCAAAATATATTTTTCAACCACCAAAATTTGTCGTATATTGCGATGGTCGGACACGATCCGTTGAGGCGACTGAATATCATGAAATTTTTGGCAACCTCTTCGAATCGTAACGGCCATTGTGACTTGGACGGCATTTTGTGAACGTCTGTTCTGTATTATTTGGTTATATTGAGTAAACTGGCGTTAGTAGCTCGAGAGCTGATTTAAAATTTTGTCAGGCATTACAAAAGCTATATGTATAGCAAACAATACCTATAAACCTCAGTGGTTTATCGTCGCGCTCAATAACTTATATTTTTCGTAAATTGATAACATAGAAAAAAGTTTTACTGCATTACCTACCAAGCGACTAAAGTTTTACCAAAAATTCAAAACGTTTTTGGCTAATACTGAAAATTGGGAGCCTTAAATTCTCATAATGTAATAAATATTGCCGTTTCGTACCCAAATTCATATTTAGGTATCCTTCATGCGAGTGCGATTTGAAATTTCCTGGACTACTCGATGATATGGATGCTTCTCTTAAAACGTGAAAACAAACTAAATATAACTTTTATGAGCACTCTTGGAACCAAGCTACTTACCGGTCGAGTAGGTACCGTGGCATCGGCATGGGGAAAATTCCCATTGTTGCTCTTCCGAATTTACTGTTCTCTGAGCATAAAGTAAAAGGGCTTATTTTATTCTCAAACAAGCGGACACCCGCGACTTCGTTCGCGTGGATATATATTGGTTATTAAAAATCCCGTAGGAATCATTTTGTTTTTCCTAAGCTCCTTTGAGCTCATATCATCATGCTAAAAAGTTTTAAAAGTTCACTGGCGGATGTTTAGGTAGATCAAGATGTAAACATCCGCCAGTGAAAGTCCCATCAAAATCAGTCCAGCATTTTAGAGATTAGTCGGTAATCTTTAAAGTATCTACTTTCTAACAAAAAAGAATAAATGAAATCGGACCACGCGTTATTGAATTACAGCTAAATACACGTTTTGACTTTCATCCCCTCTCCCTAGGGAACCGTGCTGAATTTCGGGATAAAACGTATCCTATATGTTACTCCGTAGTATGAACTTAAATCGTACCAAGTTTCGTTTAAATCCATTCAGTAGTTTTTGAGTGATGCGCGCACAAACATACAGACAAACAGACAAACATTTCAAAAATAGCTTTTTTACGTTCTATCACTTATTCCTAACATCCCCCAGTTATTATTTTGCCAAAATCTTCAATGTACAGATACGGCAAGTCTACGATTTTATTATATGTATCTAGATAGATATATATAGATGTATGATGTATAGATTATCAAATCAAATTCAGTTTCATTAACCTATGTCACAGAGACAGGTATTGCACACAAAAATTTTGTTTCATAATCTAAAATGTGACTATACCCGTATTACTAATTCCCTGGAATTCTGACGTTTCGTAATGTTACCAGAGATAAAACAATTCCCACAAAAAAGATAAAAAATTCAAAACTTATGCAAATACAAATCAAATGCCGCATGTAGATATGACAAATGCCTGACAGACACTTCATGGTGATAATGTCATTCGACATCCATTTTTGAATAAATTTTTTCAATGTGCTTCTTTTGTTTTTTATTGCTGTCAGTATGCACTTTCTAATTTCCACTCTTGGTGTTTTCTATTTTAAGGCGAAACGAGTAATTTATTATTACGCGGCATATGGCTTTTTATGATGACAGAGAATTAAAGTAGTTTGGGGTAAAATCGTACTTCGTAGATGTTAACCCTGTTCTCCATACAAATAACTCATCTGTAAATGACAATGACAGCTGTCAAAATTCCGGGGAATTAGTAATACCGGTATAAGTTTGGAGGCTCCAAAAATCTCGGTACACAATATCTAGAAAACGAAAATTTTCGTGTGGATTAAACAGATGCCGCATCTAAATGCCTTATTTCGGAAATCTACTTATCTACTGTTAAACAAAGGATTCTCTTAGACACTCACACGTTGATGTCTTGAGGTGCGTGCCGGGGATCGAAATCGCTCCCCCCGACAGGGAGGCCGAAGTTTTAACCACTGGGCTATCACCGCTTCTGGCAGCGCAAGCTGGCCGATATAGTTTCTCCTAATTCGCAACTCTTTTCAGCTTTATCAAATACCTCTTCAAAATTTCCTATAGACTCTCGGCTGGTAGACTGTAATATTATGGGAGATGGAGAGTGCAATTGACAATTGAATCACAACAAAGACCTAGTAATTGTTGAAAATTGTAATAAAATACTTTATCAAATAAGCATTTATTGATACCTAGCTTTTGCCCGCGGCTTTGCCCGCGTGAATCGTGGATTTCCGGTTCCCGTTCCCGCTCCCTTTTCCAACCTTTATACCTACTTTCAAGGAAGTTTACTATAGTAAATGTAGCTGTGATTTTTTCCAGGATAAAAAGCCTATCTGTTAAGTCAGGGCATAATCTCAAACAGCCAAATCGGTTCAGTAGTTGCGGCGTTATAGAGTACAGACAAACATACACAAAACTTCCGCCTTTAATATTAGTGTGATAATTATGTAGTCAGATATAGACTCTGATGTAGTCAGAGTCATAAAGACACGGTAGATTGCCGTTAGTCCATAATATTGCGAATGAGTTAGTACTCGAAAGTAACTGACAGTTACATGAAAACATATAATTTTCCATTACAGCATGTAAGGTAAAGTCTCCTTATTCCGTGGTATTCTAAAATTGGCACCCAATTCCGCGGTATATAGAAAAACAGCGTTTTCTACCGATCACCAAGCTATTTTTTACTGCAACATATCTTAATCAATTGATAGTTTATCATTCCATAGGTAAATGACGAAATTGTTGGTTTTATATGTATATGTTTTAAAATAACCGGCAAGTTTTACACTAGCAGCCGGCTCGAACGCATGTTTCATACATTTTGGACCTCGTGCACGAAATACCTACGTTTTTTTAAATAGTGTTTATCCGTTAATTTTGAGCTTTATTTGTTATTATTTAGATTTGAATATTTGAAGGACTATATTTTCAATCGAAAACAATCAACTTTTGTGAATATTTGTAAAGAAATTAAGGTGAAAATAGGTTTTGAAAATACCTCGGCGTTAGGTGCCAAATATTTTAGCCGGTTCCTAACGCCGTGGTATACCGCGGAATTGCGATTTCATAGACTTCATAACTTTTTCAATTTTTAGAGTCGTTTTATGTTAAATACTTCTTGTTTCGGTTTTGAATATTTAAATAGGCAATAAGGTTACAGAGTCCTAATTACGAGGTACACTTTGGCGTCTCAATCACTAACTATACCCTGTCAAAGTTTACCTATTTAGGTAATTTATTGATAGATTGTATGGGAAAGCTAAAGAAAATTAATTTAAAAGAAAATTAAATTTATACAATATTTATACAATGCAATTTTGTGAGAGTTTTGTACATATTTACGAAGATAATCTAATTAAGCTTTAAATTATTTGTTTATTATGGAAAAATCTTTTCTTTTTTAACACTCGGAATTAGGAAACGTGTTTTTTGTTACAAAACTCAATTCCGTGGTATTACCTCGGAATAAGGTTCTATGAGCCCCTAATTATGTGGTATGGATAGAAATACTACCTCGGAATAAGGTTCTATGAGCCTCTAATTACGTGGTATGTATAGAAATAAAATACAGGATGCTCACAATATTTAAGTATGGTTTCAGTTACACCAAGTATCATTCGCGTTCAGTCACGCAATCATTCATATTCTAAAACGTTTATCTTATTATTGCTCGTGCTGATTCATTCACTGACTCACTCATTGATCACCCCTCCTGTAAAATTTTGTATAAAAAAATTTTTTTCACTAATGATTCCGTATAGAAGACAAAAATTCATTCGGAACAAAAATATGGAGAGAGCTGATGATTGAGGATTTCGGAGACGGGTGAAGAGCACGCTTAAGGTATTGAAGATAGGAGGGGGGTGCTTGAGCAAATGTCATTCAAAACGTCATCCAATTGGCAGTGAGCTGAAAAAAATTCAAAATAGCGAAAAAAAGATGGCCGCCATACAAATTTCGTCGGTGTCTACCTCGGAGGGTAAAAAAAATGGAAGAGTGGTTTCCTAGCAACAGATGATCAGGATCCAAAGGTCTATTCGATGAATAGAAAAAAAACCAAAATGGTGGAATTTATTTTTCCATAGAAAATGTATGGCGAATATTGAAGAGACTACAAGTTGTAAACTATGCAAGGCTTTGATGTGGTTTTTTGGAGAAATCTCAAAAAAAATATGGGAAGATATGATGATTGAGGGTTCGGAAGATGGTTGAGGAGCCCGGGCAGGGTATTGTAGATAGATGGGAGGTGCTCAAGCAAAAATTACTCGAAACCTCATCAAGTTGGCACTGAACTGAAAAAAAACCCAAAATGGCAGATTCAAAATGGCGGCTATACTAATTTCGTCGATGTCTCGTACTAAGTATAAAAGATGGAAGAGTATTTTCTGGGCAAAATATGATCAAGACCTTTTAGGTTTTGATTATCCATTTAGTAGATCTTTAGATCTACTAAATGGATAGAAAATAAATCAAGATGTCAGGATTTATTTTTCCGTACAAATTGTTTTTTTCATTGATGGTTTCGTATAGAAGACAAAAAATCATGCGAAGGAAAAATATTGAGACAGCTGATGATTGAGGATTTAGGAGACGGATGAGGAGCACGGCCAGTGCACCTATTGAAGATTGGTGGGTGGTGCTGAAACAAATATCACTCGAAACATCATCCGATTGGCAGCGAGCTAAAAAAAACGATTGTACAAATGTAAAATTAGTTTTTTTTTTAAGAAATCTCATCCTTACAAATTATTCGGAGCAAAAATACGGAGAGAGATGATGATCGAAGGTTTGAAAGATGGGTGAGGGGCACAGCCAGGGGCACATTCTAGATAGGTAGGAGTATATATTATATATATACAGTAGTACAATATTATACAGTAGTAATACAGAGTACAATATTATACCTACTGCCAGGCGCCAGCCCTCCGGTCACCCGTGGACTCCACGAGACGGGATGACAGGCCCTTAAAAAAGGACTTAGCATCCTCGCCCTACGAACCCATGGTCTCCTCCCCAAAAGGCACAAATATGAAATTATTTTCTATATTTTCATATTTGCGCCTCTTGGCCCTTTCCGCCTTAGTGGCTGCCGCTCCGGCCGCTACGGAGGTCACCTGTATGTGAGACAGTGCCAGTGTATCCACACACGTGGCATCCCATCCAAGCTACCTCCTTTGCTTTCATGGAACAAGAGTCACACCGTCATACCTAAACCTGTCATGTTATCAAATCTAAGATTTTTGTCGAACAGCTGATTGCTAACCTAGTGAGTACAGAGGCCTTATGCCGACTTTGTACATTGGGGAAACGATGATAGAAATTCGAGTATCGAGACTAACATGACTTGAGAGTGAAATGCAACTAAACTGGCTGGTTTTAAGGTTTGAGTCCGCCAATATATTTAGCCATTCGTCTACGCCCCAAGCAGAAATTTTTAAAATAAATATTCGAAGTACCCTACTAATCTTATTTGACTGTAAGAGCATTAGGGTTAATTTTGCTCTGATATTATAGTTTTTCGATATTCAAATCTAGTACCGTTTTCGAAGTGTGCAAGCTCGAACTAACCATACAGGTCGTTAACTTACATTCGTACGCACCGCCTTGAATTTATTGAGGCTCGCGGTACTGTCAAAGGAAGTAAAGGCCACGCGACTTCAAGGCCACTATTTGACTCCTATTAAGTTTTGATCATCTTTTGCTAAAAAAACCACTCTTCCATCTTTTATACTTAGTGAGATAATCACCGACGAAATTTGTATGGCCGCCATCTTGTATCCACCATTTTGAGTTTTTCTTCAGCTCAGTGCCAATGGGATGGGGTTTTGAGTAATTTTTGTTTGAGCACCTCCCACCTATCTACAATACCCTGCCCGGGCTGCTCAACCGTCTTCCAAACCCTCAATCATCATGTCTTCCCATATTTTTCTTTGAGAGTTCTCCAAAGAACCGCATCAAAGGCCTGCATTGTTCACAACTTCTCTCTCTCAATATTCGCCATACATTTTCTATGGAAAAATAAATTCCGCCATTTTGATTTTTTTTTCTATTTATCCAATAAACCATCGGATCCTGATCATCTTTTGTCAAGAAACCACTCTTCTATCTTTTATACCTTCCGAGATGGAGACCGACGAAATTTGTATGGCGGCCATCTTATTTTCGCCATTTTGAATTTTTTTTCAGCTCACTGCCAATTGGATGACGTTTCGACTGACATTTGCTCAAGCACCCGCCACCTATCTTCAATACCTTAAGCGTGTCCATTGCTCGTCTCTGAAATCCTCAATCATCAGCTCTCTCCATATTTTTGTTCTGAATGAATTTTTATCCTCTATACGAAACCATTTGCGAAAAAAATAATTTTCATACAAAATTTTACAGGAGAGGTGATCAATGAGTGAGTCAGTGAATGAATCAGCACGAGCAATAATAAGATAAACGTTTTAGAATATGAATGTTTGCGTGACTGAACGCGAATGATACTTGGTGTAACTGAAACCATACTGAAATATTGTGAGCATCCTGTATAATAATATACATATATTAATATTTTACACACAAACATAATTAAACAATTACATATGTATCGAATTGATTTTGAAATCTATTAATAAATACAGTTCATTTTTGAACACCATGTAGAATTCATTCTACTCGTTTCCCTTTGTATTCTGTACCCTCGGAATTAGGAGCCATTTGCCTCGGAATTAGGATTTTTACCTCGGAATTGGAGCATTCAGACTTTCTTCATATTTAATTTAATTTTAAATTTAAATTAAGTTGTAATTGTTGTCCTTTTAGGATATTTCAAGAGTTAAATAAATAACGCTTCTGATAAAAATAGCCAGTTCTTCAGAAAGGTGTAGTAAATGCTTAATTTTTGACGTTCTTTCGAGTTTTTATGAAAATACCACGGAATAAGGGGACTTTACCTTAGTTCAATCAATTTTTCTTTCGACAACTTTATAACTGTTAAAAGAAAAGCGATTTAAGCAATTATCCTTTATTGATCCGGCGCCGATGTTACACTTGTAAGTTTTACTCCCTTTCAACTAGCATACGTAATTTGCATATTACGATGATGTTACAAATAAATATAAAACTTTTGCAACTCTTGTATGGTGGATACAAGAGATGCAAACATTCTACAAAAGACATTTTCCAACTAAATGTGTCGACCTTTGGCCGGCCTCAGCAATATTCTTTTGCTGGATCTCAAAAACTACGAAAAAAAATGTATTTAATTAAATGTAAATAGGTTATATTTAAACTTTATCTTTTTCCGTACCTACTTATCTCGTATCGGGTATCGACTTTTTCGTTTTGAATAATTTTTATCATTTTACGACAATTTTTTATTGTCTTTGAGTACCTAATCTGTGCTCTAAACTGCAATTTCGTCTGCGTTAGTCATTTTATTTATTAATGAAAAAGAAATAAAGATGTCTAATAATGATACTATCGCTATAAAATATTGTTAACTAATTACTTAGATAACAATTTATGATCAAGTTGTTGGGTAGGTGCTCCCATAGGTTGATAGGTACTGAATAAATTAAACGACTTGGTTTAACATTAAATCTCACAACTTTTTGCGGCAGAACAACTGCGTTGCGAGACTTGCATTTCTTTACATGTTATGTTTTTATTGGATTTAGATATTCTAAAAGTTTGCAGTTGTGCGGTATAGATACTCCTCCCCCCGTCTGCACCTTATCCCCATACAGACACGTAAGTTTTAGGTGCACCTAACTAAAGTGAATTGTGTTTACTTATTAGTTTTCATATAAGTAATTATCCCCACGCCGCATTCATGATGTTGTAAATTGTATATGACTGACGCGCCATCTGTAACAAAAATACCTAATTAATAATAAAGTTTATCTTACAAGTCGTTACCGATGAGTACCGCCTCCTTTTTTTCGTCGGTTAAAAATTCAGCCATCTAACTTATCGTCTATCTTTTTAGAAGCGAAACTACCCATTCTACCGCAGACATTAGAGTTTAGACTTAGGCATATTATCCTATCTTTTTATGTTTTTAGCCGTGTGCCGTATGCCTTCTAGGAGTGTGCTGATACGAGCTGTCAAATCAAGTCGTCATGCGAGAATGGGAAACCAAAATTAAAACGTATTTTTTTTTAAATGAATACAAGAAAATCAAAACACAGACCAGTGGGATTATTCTCTAACTTAGTTACCAACAGTAGGTAAATGATAGCAATGATACCAAAGAAGTTCGATATACATTGCTGCTTTACTGTGTGAAATATAAACAGTGATTTCATTTCACACAGTGAAACAGCAATGTATATCGAACTAATCCAATAGCCCCACAGGTTAGATACCTGCCTCGGCAAATGTATCCAAGCAGATAGGCATGAACACCGTCCTGATCATCACGTACTTGCTGGTCCGGGTCAGCATCAGCAGGATGGTCTTCCTGATCTTGACGTCAGGCTGCAGCTCCCAGCCGCAGGCGTATACGGCCTGACGTAATTCTTCACTCTGAAATGAGAGAGCGCTTAGCGGCGCCCGCGCCGTCGCCGCGTCGTATAGGGGTGACCAACCGTCAATAATTGACGTCGCTGAAATAGTGTTTCATGAAGGATGACGTGGTTTTCTATAGAGCGATTATAATACCGCCGTCGTCGCCCGGTACGTGTCAAAACCTCTCTTGAGGTATGAGGTCTCGTGCGTATGAGGGCGAAGCTAGACGTGCGGTTAGCCGCGCACGCGGTTGAGCGCTAGTGCTTATGAGCACCTAAGCCCTCATACGCATTAGCGGTCAACCGCGTACGCGGCTGACCGCGCGGCTAGCCGCTTTTATATTTTTATATGCAACCGCTCATTTTGTACGCACTAAACCGCGACGAAATTCTATGAAGAGGCTAGCCGCGCGGTCAGCCGCGTACGCAGTTGACCGCTAATGCGTATGAGGGCTTACTACCAAGGAACCTCTACAACTTTCTAGTACATCGATGTTTCTAGTGCTCTCAACGATGCCGTGACGTTGAGGATGTGCCATTGAGTTATAGTGTTGGCGTAACTAATTAGAAAAGTAGTTGCACTCCATACGTTTTTAGGGTTCCGTAGTAAACAAGGAACCCTTATAGTTTCGCCATGTCCGTCCGTCCGTCCGTCCTCGGTTAATCTCAGAGACTATTAGTGCTAGAAGTCTGTAATTTAGCATGGGTTTAAATATTAATTTTGCCAACAAAGTGGTGAAATAAAATTTTGATAAATATTTTTTTTTAGGGTAGCTTCCCTACATGTAAAGTGGGGGATGAATAATTTTTCTCGTCTACCCAATAGTGTGGGATATCGTTGAATAGGTCTTTTAAAAATATTGTGGGTGTGGGAACCATCATTTTTCGATTTCTAGATCCGCTTGTAAAATATGATGTTTTAAAGTGCTAATTTTTATTAGAGTCAAGTGTCTCCCCCCTCTATCAGCCAAATGGCTATATAGGAACTTGAAAAAATTCACAGCAGTAGTATAAATAATCAATTTTAAAGGAAAACTATCATTGCTAAGTAGGGTTCACAGGTTAAGGAGTTATACCTATCTGTTTTTCGAGGATTGTGACTACGGAACCCTACACTGTGCGTGGCCCGCCACGCACTTGGCCGGTTTTTTATTAAATTTTTGCGCTACTGATTCTCAGCAAACTAAAGATTTTTAGGTTTCAAAATAACGAAAAATAGGGCTGTATATTTTTGAAAGTAAGTAAGTAGGTAAATAAAATTAAACCTATGAGAAATGTATAAATGAAAATATAATATTAATATAACAGGCTGATTTAGTATAACTTTATAATTAAAATTTTATTTTTTACCTTGTCCATTAGAAGGGTGCTGAAGTAGCATGGGCTGTAGAAGTGTAAAATAGTGCCGAAGAAGAATGATACAAACTCCACCGATAAGCCATTATGCTTTACACCCTGCAGTTTAAAAATAAAGAAATTACTTGTAAGTATACCTAATAGGTACCTAAAGAAAAAAATACAACAGAAGTTTGATAGGTAGGAGATACTTATTTCAATATTAACCAAACAAACTCAGTTATTGTAGGCGTTCTCTAGAAACTAATATGTACGTGATAGTTTTTCAGATTACACTAAAAAATTATAGGTAGTTTCACATAATCTATACTAATAAATAAAATTGAAGTGTCTGTCTGTAATTTCGAAATAACTACCTCACATGATTATTTGAACTGTACCATAACTGAATCACACGTTTTTTATTTTTTTTTGTCTGTCTGTCTGTTTGAATGGGCTAATCTTCGGAACGGCTGAACCGATTTTGATGGTATACACACATACAAGTAGAGAATTAAACAAGGAGTAACTATATAGGCAACTATTTTAACCGACTTTAAAAAAAGGAGGAGTTGTGTTTTTCTACCTATGTATACCGATATCTCCAAGATTTCTGAACCGATCTACGTTTACGATAGAGAAACTTTGCGACACTGTCCTATACTTAAAAATTTGGACTCCAACTCTTCAATCCTGATGCTGTAGGGAACCGACCCTCAAAACTAATCGGATTTAGTAATTGTCGGTTATTGAAATTGATGACCAATTAAAGACTTTATCGTTTAATGAACTCGAGTACATACCTGCACAACTCCTCAACCCTGATGCTGTAAGGGTTTGCTAAATCGTGGGGATCCCGCGGGATTTTTCCGTTTTGGGGACGGGTATACAGATAGACTACTTTCTGTTCTGGAAAATAAAAAGTTCCCACGGGACTTTTAAAAACTTAAATCCACACGGGCGAAGCCGTGGGCATCTCTCATCTAGTAAGTATATTACTAAAAAAGTTTTGAAGTTTACTTTGAAGTTTTGAATGTTTTACCCATTTGGACTTTGGTTTTGTAAATTACAGACATCAACACCGTCTAGGGATATTCTGATTTTCTCAATTTATTCAAAATTGGTTATAACTAACATACAATATGTATATATTTTTGTAAAGTCTATTTATCAGACTATTCTTTAAAATAAAACAAAATTAGTTTTTTTGTGTAAATAAAATTTTATTGAACTTAAGACAAAAAGTGAAATGATGGTAAACTTAAGGAAGAATGTCTTTTTAAGAAAAAAATATAATTTCAGCAAAATTATCAGGTTTTTTGCAGTTACGTGAAAAATCATTTAAAATTAGTAGTCAGTAAAACCACCCATGACGTTAACCACGGTCCTGCAATGGGTTTTCATGCTTTGATTCAAGTTATCAAAGTCTTGCTGTGGGATATTGTCCCAGGTCCTGCTAAGATGCAAAAAAAGTTGCTCTGCAGTCGCAATGTTCGGAGGAAAACTCCTCAAAGCCCTTCTTTGGTGCATGTCCCATGCGTGCTCTATGGGGTTTAGGTCTGGTGATTGAGCGGGCCAGTCTAAGATCGACACATCGTGCTCTTATAGCCAGCTGGTCAACACTCGCGCAGTGTGCGAACGGGCTTTGTCGTGCATGAGCGTGAAAACTTGGCCCATTTGCAGTCGATGGGGATAGATTATTGGTGCTAGAACCTAATTACGGTATTTTTCTGAAGTCATGGTGTTTCTGATCCAAACTTGATCTGTTCTTCCACCGATACGAATTCCCGCCCAAACCATAATCGTTATGCCGTGGTATGGCTGGACTTCCTGAGAGTGTCGCAGACGGTTGTCACGACCAAGAGTTCGCCATACACGTACTCTTCGTAAATCAGGATGAAATCTGAATTGGGACTATCCTAGACTCTAGAGCAAATGTTCGCGAGCCCACTGTAATCTTCGTCCACGATTTTCTCTTCGTAGTGCTGGAGTACGAAGCGGCCTGCAAGCATGAAGGTTAGCCTCCTGCAGTCTTCTCCTCACAGTTTCGTCACTGACAAGCAAATGGTGGTCTGACTGGAGCCTTTGAACCAATTGCACGGCTTTAGAATTTGGTTGTCTTCTCGCGGTCATTTGCTAAAATCGGTCTTGTCTTTGGGTGTTTATGCGCTTCTCGCCTGGGTGCCTTTCAGCCACATCACCAGTGGAGTGATAACGTGACCACAACCTTGATATCACGTTTATTCTTGTTTCAATCGCCCTGGCAATACTTCGTTGAGGAGCCCCAGCTTGGAGCATCCCTACTGCCCTTAACATTTCGTCTCTTGTTAAATGGCGCCTCTGCATGATGCATACAGTTGCATAAATTAGAAATTAACCAATAATTTTCATTAACACTTTCATTTGATACAAAAACATACCAAAAACTGGGTTAGGTCAATCGTAACCTTCGAACTTCGCTACAATTATGCCGCGCAAATCTTTTGTTTTTAATTTATTTTTTCAAATTCAAATTTAGAATCATTCAATATGGTCTACAAAATAAGCTTTCATTAAAATAATTTTAAAACGGTCAATATTTTTCGAGTTTCAGAACTTTATACAAAATATCCCTAGACGGTGTTGATGTGCATATTATTATTTATCTATACCTATCTACATATAATAAAATTGTAGACTTGCCGTGTTTGTGCGCGCTTCACGCAAAAACTATTGAATGGATTGTAATGAAACTTGGCATGACTGAAGTTCGTACTACGGAATAACATGATACTTTTTATCCCGAAATTTAACACAGTTCCCTTGGGAGAGGGGATGAAAGTCAAAATGTGTACTTAGCTGTAATTCATTTAACATAAATGAATGTAATTCATTTAATTTAAAATAAAAATTAACGCGTAGTCCGATTTCATTCATTCTTTTTTTTTATAAGAAGGAGGTAGGTACTTTAAAGATTATCCCGTAAATATTTCAAAGCCATCGGTTTTGTAGTTACAGCCATCAAAACCCTCAGTATTCCAGATAACTTGAACTTGAAACCCGGATTGTACAGGAACCTATGAACGTATGGATTGTGAACGGCGTTAGGTTTATCTATTTGTCTATTTGCTCCGGCTAATCTCCGAAAGGCTGGATCGATTTTGACAGGACTTTCACTGCTGGATTTTCACATTTTGATGCGTCACTTTAACAGATTTTCACACTTTTAACTTTTAAAGGTATGAGCTCAGAGGAGCTTAAAAAGAAAAAGAGGTCCCACGGGATTTTTAAAAACTACTATCCACGCGAACGAAGTTGCTGGCATCCGCTTGTATAATAATACAATGAATGGTTTGGATATGACTTCCTGTCGGTAATGATTATGTAATGATTTGAACAAAGTGCTTTGTCTACACCAAAGTCGAAACCTTGACCATGATGAACTGCAGATAATAGTGTTATTTTGTATTTTTATATTAATTATTATCAAATGGATTTTGTCTTCATGTAGATCGGATTATAAAGTAGGTAGATCTATCTATAATCTATAATATCTATAATAATATAATAAAACTGTAACAGATCCAATTCTGTACATTGAAGATATTTTGAAATTTTTTATTGGGGGGCACTCTATAATCGATACCGAAGCCAAAACTGCAATTTTTTTCATTTTTGTCTGTCTGTCTGTCTGTCTGTCTGTCTGTCTGTCTGTCTGTATCTTGGCCGCGCATCACCCCGAAACTACTGAATGGATTCGAATGAAACTTGGCACGATTTGAGTTTATACTCCGAGGTAGGACATAGGATACTTTTTATCCCGAAATTCAGCACGGTTCCCTTGGGAGAGAGGATGAAAGTTAAAACGTGTATTTAGCTGTAATTCATTAACGCATTGTTCGATTTCTCTCATTTTTTTTTGTTAGAAAGGTAGTACTTTAAGTATTGTCCCGTAAATATTTCAAGGTCATAAGTTTTTTAGTTTAGAAATGACAGACATTTATTGGGTTCAAATAACTTGGGACCCGGATCTTTGAACGTACGGCTTATTTTAAACTGGCGTGCGTTTAAATTTATGTTTGTCGTTCTGTCTATTTGTTCCAGCTGATCTCCGAAACGGCTGGATCGATTTTAATGGAACTTTCAATGTTATAAGGAGTAACAGGCTACATTTAGTTTAGGTACATAAAAGAATTATGGGATCCGATCCGATCCTATATAAAACCTATAAACACGCGAACGAAGTCGCGGGGGTCAGCTACTATACAATATGTCTACTGGTAGGTAGGTATAATAAATTAAGTATAGTGCACTGTGCAGGTACTGGCTGTATTCATTAGCAATTTTTTACAGATAAATATAAACTAAATATATCTACGCAACATATTATAAGTAGGTACATACTTGCTGAAGTAAAAATAAAGTGAAGTAAAAAACTCAGAACGAAAGCAAAAGAATTTCCTTGATTAAAAACACAAGTCCACGTATTCCTATTAAAGTCTTTAAAATAGTATATGTAACCAAAAAATTAAATTACCTCTACAATTTGAAAGGCGCTGAACGAAAGGAGGAAAGTACTGGTTTTCATGATGAACTCATACAGGACAACAAAGTTTTTCTGCGTGGTATTCACAATTCTGCAAAATATAACAATTATGACACTGTTCAATATAGGCAGCCCTTTATTATGTACCCTAAAGTCTATAATATATTTTTTAACCCTATAACAATCCTTAATGCGCACGAGGCTTCAAATTCACCAGGACCGCGATCTTCAGTAATGAAGGAGCGACTAGAGAGAGAGATAACAATTCTTTACTTTTTCTAGATGAAAAGTATTTTTCACCTGCCAGTATGAGGCACAGAGCCCTGGAGATAGTCAGTCATATGATAGTTTTTTATCCCGGGAAACGAAGATTTGCCACGGCACTGAAAAACTAAATCCCTAATAAGTAAATCGAGGTCTTGGGCAAAATTCAGTGAGAAATATTTAAGAGTTATAATAACGTCGTCAATGTATCAATACAGTTTAAATAATAATTTACAAACCTGTAAATTTGCACCAATTTGATATTGATTTGCTTCAAATTTTCATTAATTTCCTCCACGTTTTTTGGATGCGAAAAAATTTTCAACAGTCTACTGCTGATCAGTTCCAGTTGGCCGCACATATGGGCCAAGATAACTGGCACGAGAGGATCAAAAGCAATGTACATCGAACCAGCGTATAAAGCGAAACAGAAACAAGACAGAAAAAGGATACAGAACACTACTGGAATATTTTTATAATCTTCAATGAATGGATAACTCAAATCCATTATGGGGACTAACTGGAATTCGCCTTGGAAAAAGTAGTAGCCCATCAAAAAAATTGACTTCAATGGAAACATGAAACCGGTGATAAATGCCGCTACCGCCCAGAATTTACAAATTCTCGTCCCGAGTCGAGCATATTTCAAAACTGTGTCCTTCTCCTCACCGGTGAAATCTTTAGCTGCTTCGTAATCTCTGTCGATAGTCTCGATAATCTCTCCAATAGATTCACGGTGACGAAGCAGCAGCAAATGTTTTATAGCTACGGTCAAGCCCACGATCGACATCGTACCGTTCCTGATGGCGTCAGCGTAGCTTTCAAGTTTGAAATTATGATATACGACCGTATAAATTGATATGTAAAAGCAAAATAAAGAATAAATGGGCCAAAATATATTTTTCAACCACCAAAATTTGTCGTATATTGCGATGGTCGGACACGATCCGTTGAGGCGACTGAATATCATGAAATTTTTGGCAACCTCTTCGAATCGTAACGGCCATTGTGACTTGGACGGCATTTTGTGAACGTCTGTTCTGTATTATTTGGTTATATTGAGTAAACTGGCGTTAGTAGCTCGAGAGCTGATTTAAAATTTTGTCAGGCATTACAAAAGCTATATGTATAGCAAACAATACCTATAAACCTCAGTGGTTTATCGTCGCGCTCAATAACTTATATTTTTCGTAAATTGATAACATAGAAAAAAGTTTTACTGCATTACCTACCAAGCGACTAAAGTTTTACCAAAAATTCAAAACGTTTTTGGCTAATACTGAAAATTGGGAGCCTTAAATTCTCATAATGTAATAAATATTGCCGTTTCGTACCCAAATTCATATTTAGGTATTCTTCATGCGAGTGCGATTTGAAATTTCCTGGACTACTCGATGATATGGATGCTTCTCTTAAAACGTGAAAACAAACTAAATATAACTTTTATGAGCACTCTTGGAACCAAGCTACTTACCGGTCGAGTAGGTACGGTGGCATCGGCATGAGGAAAATTCCCATTGTTGCTCTTCCGAATTTACTGTTCTCTGAGCATAAAGTAAAAGGGCTTATTTTATTCTCAAACAAGCGGACACCCGCGACTTCGTTCGCGTGGATATATATTGGTTATTAAAAATCCCGTAGGAATCATTTTGTTTTTCCTAAGCTCCTTTGAGCTCATATCATCATGCTAAAAAGTTTTAAAAGTTCACTGGCGGATGTTTAGGTAGATCAAGATGTAAACATCCGCCAGTGAAAGTCCCATCAAAATCAGTCCAGCATTTTAGAGATTAGTCGGTAATCTTTAAAGTATCTACTTTCTAACAAAAAAGAATAAATGAAATCGGACCACGCGTTATTGAATTACAGCTAAATACACGTTTTGACTTTCATCCCCTCTCCCTAGGGAACCGTGCTGAATTTCGGGATAAAACGTATCCTATATGTTACTCCGTAGTATGAACTTAAATCGTACCAAGTTTCGTTTAAATCCATTCAGTAGTTTTTGAGTGATGCGCGCACAAACATACAGACAAACAGACAAACATTTCAAAAATAGCTTTTTTACGTTCTATCACTTATTCCTAACATCCCCCAGTTATTATTTTGCCAAAATCTTCAATGTACAGATACGGCAAGTCTACGATTTTATTATATGTATAGATAGATATATATAGATGTATGATGTATAGATTATCAAAATTAAATTCAGTTTCATTAACCTATGTCACAGAGACAGGTATTGCACACAAAAATTTTGTTTCATAATCTAAAATGTGACTATACCCGTATTACTAATTCCCTGGAATTCTGACGTTTCGTAATGTTACCAGAGATAAAACAATTCCCACAAAAAAGATAAAAAATTCAAAACTTATGCAAATACAAATCAAATGCCGCATGTAGATATGACAAATGCCTGACAGACACTTCATGGTGATAATGTCATTCGACATCCATTTTTGAATAAATTTTTTCAATGTGCTTCTTTTGTTTTTTATTGCTGTCAGTGTGCACTTTCTAATTTCCACTCTTGGTGTTTTCTATTTTAAGGCGAAACGAGTAATTTATTATTACGCGGCATATGGCTTTTTATGATGACAGAGAATTAAAGTAGTTTGGGGTAAAATCGTACTTCGTAGATGTTAACCCTGTTCTCCATACAAATAACTCATCTGTAAATGACAATGACAGCTGTCAGAATTCCGGGGAATTAGTAATACGGGTATAAGGCTCAATTTATACCGCGGTGGAATGGAATGGAATGGAAGCGTCAATTTCGCCTCATGACGCGGAAGGCGCGCGAATTCGCTGGAATGCTCGAGAATTCTCGCGCATTCCAGCTAAACGCTTGGCACGGCACTGCTGTGACCGACCCAACGGACTCTCCGTTCGCGCCACTTCCCGCGGATTCCACAGACGGCGCCGACAGTAGCTACGGGAATTCTCGAGAATGCGCGAGAATTCCGCGGAAGACGCGCGACCTTTTTTTGGCTCCTATTTAATTTGTATGTTATGCAATTAACATAAAGTTCATTTAGCTATGTACAATTTCGTTGCAAAAAGTCGCTTCCATTCCATTCCGCCGCGGTCTAAATTGAGCCTAAGTTTGGAGGCTCCAAAAATCTCGGTACACAATATCTAGAAAACGAAAATTTTCGTGTGGATTAAACAGATGCCGCATCTAAATGCCTTATTTCGGAAATCTACTTATCTACTGTTAAACAAAGGATTCTCTTAGACACTCACACGTTGATGTCTTGAGGTGCGTGCCGGGGATCGAAATCGCTCCCCCCGACAGGGAGGCCGAAGTTTTAACCACTGGGCTATCACCGCTTCTGGCAGCGCAAGCTGGCCGATATAGTTTCTCCTAATTCGCAACTCTTTTCAGCTTTATCAAATACCTCTTCAAAATTTCCTATAGACTCTCGGCTGGTAGACTGTAATATTATGGGAGATGGAGAGTGCAATTGACAATTGAATCACAACAAAGACCTAGTAATTGTTGAAAATTGTAATAAAATACTTTATCAAATAAGCATTTATTGATACCTAGCTTTTGCCCGCAGCTTTGCCCGCGTGAATCGTGGATTTCCGGTTCCCGTTCCCGCTCCCTTTTCCAACCTTTATACCTACTTTCAAGGAAGTTTACTATAGTAATCTACCTACAGCAGTAGTTGTAGATTTCGGTTGTTTCAAAATGTACCTACCTGTGAATTTTTCCAGGATAAAAAGCCTATCTGTTAAGTCAGGGCATAATCTCAAACAGCCAAATCGGTTCAGTAGTTGCGGCGTTATAGAGTACAGACAAACATACACAAAACTTCCGCCTTTAATATTAGTGTGATAATTATGTAGTCAGCACAAATTTGCATAAAGACACGGTAGATTGCCGTTAGTCCATAATATTGCTAATGAGTTAGGTACTCGAAAGCTAGGAACAGAGGGGGTGGGGTATAATTTCTCTTAGCTCGAAAGTAACTGACAGTTACATGAAAACATATAATTTTCCATTACAGCACTCAATCAATTTTTCTTTCGACAACTTTATAACTGTTAAAAGAAAAGCGATTTAAGCAATTATCCTTTATTGATCCGGCGCCGATGTTACACTTGTAAGTTTTACTCCCTTTCAACTAGCATACGTAATTTGCATATTACGATGATGTTACAAATAAATATAAAACTTTTGCAACTCTTGTATGGTGGATACAAGAGATGCAAACATTCTACAAAAGACATTTTCCAACTAAATGTGTCGACCTTTGGCCGGCCTCAGCAATATTCTTTTGCTGGATCTCAAAAACTACGAAAAAAAAATGTAT
Organism: Melanargia galathea; assembly: GCA_920104075.1. Classification (NCBI taxonomy): domain Eukaryota; kingdom Metazoa; phylum Arthropoda; class Insecta; order Lepidoptera; family Nymphalidae; genus Melanargia; species Melanargia galathea. The sequence continues at coordinate 19,042,393 of OV049867.1, read as the reverse complement.
TTAATTAAATGTAAATAGGTTATATTTAAACTTTATCTTTTTCCGTACCTACTTATCTCGTATCGGGTATCGACTTTTTCGTTTTGAATAATTTTTATCATTTTACGACAATTTTTTATTGTCTTTGAGTATCTAATCTGTGCTCTAAACTGCAATTTCGTCTGCGTTAGTCATTTTATTTATTAATGAAAAAGAAATAAAGATGTCTAATAATGATACTATCGCTATAAAATATTGTTAACTAATTACTTAGATAACAATTTATGATCAAGTTGTTGGGTAGGTGCTCCCATAGGTTGATAGGTACTGAATAAATTAAACGACTTGGTTTAACATTAAATCTCACAACTTTTTGCGGCAGAACAACTGCGTTGCGAGACTTGCATTTCTTTACATGTTATGTTTTTATTGGATTTAGATATTCTAAAAGTTTGCAGTTGTGCGGTATAGATACTCCTCCCCCCCGTCTGCACCTTATCCCCATACAGACACGTACGTTTTAGGTGCACCAGCTAACTAAAGTGAATTGTGTTTACTTATTAGTTTTCATATAAGTAATTATCCCCACGCCGCATTCATGATGTTGTAAATTGTATATGACTGGCGCGCCATCTGTAACAAAAATACCTAATTAATAATAAAGTTTATCTTACAAGTCGTTACCGATGAGTACCGCCTCCTTTTTTTCGTCGGTTAAAAATTCAGCCATCTAACTTATCGTCTATCTTTTTAGAAGCGAAACTACCCATTCTACCGCAGACATTAGAGTTTAGACTTAGGCATATTATCCTATCTTTTTATGTTTTTAGCCGTGTGCCGTATGCCTTCTAGGAGTGTGCTGATACGAGCTGTCAAATCAAGTCGTCATGCGAGAATGGGAAACCAAAATTAAAACGTATTTTTTTTTAAATGAATACAAGAAAATCAAAACACAGACCAGTGGGATTATTCTCTAACTTAGTTACCAACACTAGGTAAATGATAGCAATGATACCAAACACGTTCGATATACATTGCTACTTTACTGTGTGAAATATAAACAGTGATTTCATTTCACACAGTGAAACAGCAATGTATATCGAACTAATCCAATAGCCCCACAGGTTAGATACCTGCCTCGGCAAATGTATCCAAGCAGATAGGCATGAACACCGTCCTGATCATCACGTACTTGCTGGTCCGGGTCAGCATCAGCAGGATGGTCTTCCTGATCTTGACGTCAGGCTGCAGCTCCCAGCCGCAGGCGTACACTGCCTGGCGTAATTCTTCACTCTGAAATGAGAGAGCGCTTAGCGGCGCCCGCGCCGTCGTATAGCGGTGACCAACCGTCAATAATTGACGTCGCTGAAATAGTGTTTCATGAAGGATGACGTGGTTTTCTATAGAGCGATTTTAATACCGCCGTCGTCGCCCGGTACGTGTCAAAACCTCTCTTGAGGTATGAGGTCTCGTGCGTATGAGGGCGAAGCTGGCCGCGCGGTTAGCCGCGCACGCGGTTGACCGCTAGTGCTTATGAGCACTTAAGCCCTCATACGCATTAGCGGTCAACCGCGTACGCGGCTGACCGCGCGGCTAGCCTCTTCATAGAATTTCGTCGCGGTTTTTTTGATAATAATTTTTTTCTCGTCTACCCAATAGTGTGGGATATCGTTGAATAGGTCTTTTAAAAATATTGTGGGTGTGGGAACCATCATTTTTCGATTTCTAGATCCGTTTGTAAAATATGATGTTTTAAAGTGCTAATTTTTATTAGAGTCAAGTGTCTCCCCCCTCTATCAGCCAAATGGCAGTATATAGGAACTTGAAAAAATTCACAGCAGTAGTATATATAATCAATTTTAAAGGAAAACTATCATGGCTAAGTAGGGTTCACAGGTTAAGGAGTTAAATATCTGTTTTTCGAGGATTGTGATTACGGAACCCTACACTGCGCGTGGCCCGCCACGCACTTGGCCGGTTTTTTATTAAATTTTTGCGCTACTGATTCTCAGCAAACTAAAGATTTTTAGGTTTCAAAATAACGAAAAATAGGGCTGTATATTTTTGAAAGTAAGTAAGTAGGTAAATAAAATTAAACCTATGAGGAATGTATAAATGAAAATATAATATTAATATAACAGGCTGATTTAGTATAACTTTATCATCAAAATTTTATTTTTTACCTTGTCCATCAAAAGGGTGCTGAAGTAGCATGGGCTGTAGAAGTGTAAAATAGTGCCGAAGAAGAATGATACAAACTCCACCGATAAGCCATTGTGCTTTACACCCTGCAGTTTAAAAATAAAGAAATTACTTGTAAGTATCTATAATCTATCTATAATATAATAAAACTGTAACAGATCCAATTCTGTACATTGAAGATATTTTGAAAATTTTTATTGGAGGGCACTCTATAATCGATACTGAAGCCAAAACTGCAATTTTTTTCATTTTTGTCTGTCTGTCTGTCTGTCTGTCTTTCTGTCTGTCTGTCTGTCTGTCTGTCTGTCTGTCTGTATCTTGGCCGCGCATCACGCCGAAACTACTGAATGGATTCAAATGAAACTTGGTACGATTTGAGTTTATACTCCGAGGTAGGACATAGGATACTTTTTATCCCGAAATTCAGCACGGTTCCCTTGGGAGAGGGGATGAAAGTTAAAACGTGTATTTAGCTGTAATTCATTAACGCGTTGTTCGATTTCACTCATTCTTTTTTTGTTAGAAAGGTAGTACTTTATATATTGTCCCGTAAATATTTCAAGGTCATAGGTTTTTTAGTTCAGAAATGACACACATTTATTGGGTTCAAATAACTTGGGACCCGGATCTTTGAACGTACGGCTTATTTTAAACTGGTGTGCGTTTATATTTTATGTTTGTCGGTCTGTCTATTTGTTCCAGCTAACCTCCGAAACGGCTGGATCGATTTTAATGGAACTTTTAATGTTATAAGGAGTAACTTAAGCTACATTTAGTTAGTAGTACATAAAAGAATTATGGGATCCGATCCGATCCTATATAAAAACCTATATCTACGCGAACGAAGTTGCGGGGGTCAGCTAGTATTATAATAAAACTGTAACAGATCCAATTCTGTACATTGAAGATATTTTGAAATTTTTTATTGGAGGGCAATCTATAATCGATACTGAAGCCAAAACTGCAATTTTTTTCATTTTTGTCTGTCTGTCTGTCTGTCTGTCTGTCTGTCTGTCTGTCTGTCTGTCTGTCTGTCTGTATCTTGGCCGTGCATCACGCCGAAACTACTGAATGGATTCGAATGAAACTTGGTACGATTTGAGTTTATACTCCGAGGTAGGACATAGGATACTTTTTATCCCGAAATTCACCACGGTTCCCTAGGGAGAGGGGATGAAAGTTAAAAGGTGTATTTAGCTGTAATTCATTAACGCGTTGTTCGATTTCACTCATTCTTTTTTTGTTAGAAAGGTAGTACTTTATATATTGTCCCGTAAATATTTCTAGGTCATAGGTTTGTTAGTTCAGAAATGACAGACATTTATTGGGTTCAAATAACATGGGACCCGGATCTTTGTACGTACGGCTTATTTTAAACTGGCGTGCGTTTAAATTTATGTTTGTCGTTCTGTCTATTTGTTCCAGCTAATCTCCAAAACAGCTGGATCGATTTTAACGGAACTTTCAATGGCAGATAGGTGTTGTTATAAGGAGTAACTTAGGCTACATTTAGTTTAAGTACATACAAGAATTATGGGATCCGTTCCGATCCTATATAAAACCTATAAACACGCGAACGAAGTCGCGGGAGTCAGCTAGTACCTAATAAAGAAAAAAATACAAAAGAAGTTTGATAGGTAGGATAGATACTTATTACAATATTAACCAAACAAACTCAGTTATTGTAGGCGTTCTCTAGAAACTAATATGTACGTGATAGTTTTTCAGATTACACTAAAAAATTATAGGTAGTTTCACATAATCTATACTAATTAATAAAATTGAAGTGTCTGTCTGTAATTTCGAAATAACTACCTCACATGATTATTTCTATGTACCTACACCGATATCTCCAAGATTTCTGAACCGATCTACGTAATATTTTTTACATTACATACAATGAATGGTTTGGATATGACTTCCTGTCGATAATGATTATGTAATGATTTAAACAAAGTGCTTTGTCTACACCAAAGTCGAAACCTTGACCATGATGAACTGCAGATAATAGTGTTATTTTGTATTTTTATATTAATTATTATCAAGTGGATTTTGTCTTCATGTAGATCGGATTATAAAGTAGGTAGATATACAATATGTCTACTGGTAGGTATAATAAATTAAGTATGTGCACTGTGCAGGTACTGGCTGTATTCATTAGTAATTTTTTACAGATAAATATAACCTAAATATATCTACGCCACATATTGTACTGTATACTTCATCATCATCATCATGGTCAACCCATTACCGGCTCACTACAGAGCACGGGTCTCCTCTCAGAGTGAGAAGGGTTTTGGCCATAGTCTACCACGCTGGCCAAGCGGATTGGCAGACTTCACACACCTTTGAGAACGTTATGGAGAACTCTCAGGCGTGCAGGTTTCGTCGCGATGTTTTCCTTCACCGTTAAAGCAAGTGATATTTAAATACTTAAAACGCACATAACTCCGAAAAGTTAGAGGTGCGTGCCCGGGATCTAACCCACGACCTCCGATTAGAAGTCGGTCGTCCTAACCACTAGGCTATCACAGCTATTGTAGCGGCATAGCGGCATATGTACAGCGTGTACATATGTACTTGCTGAAGTATAAAAACTCAGAACGAAAACAAAAGAATTTCCTTGATTAAAAACACATGTCCACGTAATCCTATTAATGTCTTTAAAATAGTATATACCTAAAAATTAAATTACCTCTACAATTTGAAAGGCGCTAAACGAAAGGAGGAAAGTACTGGTTTTCATGATGAACTCATACAGGACAACAAAGTTTTTCTGCGTGGTATTCACAATTCTGCAAAATATAACAATTATGACACTGTTCAATATAGGCAGGCCTTTATTATGTACCCTAAAGCCTATAATATATTTTTTAACCCTATAACAATCCTTAATTTGTATCCTTAATTTGCGCACGAGGCTACAAATTCATCAGGACCGCGATCTTCAGTAATGAAGGAGCGACTAGAGAGAGAGATAACAATTCTTTACTTTTTCTAGATGAAAAATATTTTTCACCTGCCAGTGTGAGGCACAGAGCCCTGGAGATAGTCATATGATATTTTTGTATCCCGGGAAACGAAGATTTGCCACGGCACTGAAAAACTAAATCCCTAATAAGTAAATCGAGGTCTTGGGCAATATTCAGTGAGAAATATTTAAGAGTAAATAATAACGTCGTCAATGTATCAATACAGTTTAAATAATTTACAAACCTGTAAATTTGCATCAATTTGATATTGATTTGCTTCAAATTTTCATTTATTTCATCCACGTTTTTTGGATCCGAAAAAATGTTCAACAATCTACTGCTGATCAGTTCCAGTTGGCCGCACATATGGGCCAAGATAACTGGCACGAGAGGATCAAAAGCAATGTACATCGAACCAGCGTATAAAGCGAAACAGAAACAAGACAGAAAAAGGATACAGAACACTACTGGAATATTTTTATAATCTTCAATGAATGGATAACTCAAATCCATTATGGGGACTAACTGGAATTCGCCTTGGAAAAAGTAGTAGCCCATCAAAAAAATTGATTTCAATGGAAACATGAAACCGGTGATAAATGCCGCTACCGCCCAGAATTTACAAATTCTCGTCCCGAGTCGAGCATATTTCAAAACTGTGTCCTTCTCCTCACCGGTGAAATCTTTAGCTGCTTCGTAATCTCTGTCGATAGTCTCGATAATCTCTCTAATAGATTCACGGTGACGAAGCAGCAGCAAATGTTTGACGACTATAGTAAATCCCACGGTCGACATCGTACCATTCCTGATGGCGTCAGCGTAGTTTTTATGTTTTAAATTATGATATATGACCGTGTAAACTGATATGTAAAAGCAAAATAAAGAATAAATGGGCCAAAATATATTTTTCATCCACCAAAGTTTGTTGTATGTTGCGATGGTCGGACACGATCCGTTGAGACGACTGGATATTACGAAGTTTTTGGCAACCTCTTCGAATCGCAACGGCCATTGTGACTCGGACGGCATTTTGTGGACGTCTGTTCTGTGTTATTTGGTTATATTGAGTAAACTAACGGTAGTAGCTCAAGAGACTGTTGGAAATTTTTTGATGCTTTACAAAAGCTGGATAGCAAGCAATACCCTCAAAACTTAGTGTTTTGTCGTTGTGCTCATTAATTTATATTTTTCGTATGTTGATAATAAACAAAAAAGTTGTATGTACTGCATTACCTATCAGCATACGAGCAAAGTTAGGTATACCAAACATTCAAAATGTTTTTTTGAGTAATATTTAAAAATTGGGTGCCTTAAATTTTCACATTGCATTTTCAACCCTAAAATATTGTGGTTTTTTACCCATATTAATTATGTTTATTCTTCGTACGAATCCGATTTGTTCCGGGACTACTCGATGTAATGGATACTAGGTACTATTAACACTTGCTAGAACAAACAATGTCGAGTTACGGTCTATTACGGTGATATCGGCATGAGGAAAATTCTCCATGTTGCTCTTTCAGCTGTTCTGTTCTCTGTGCCTAAAATAAAAGGGCTTAATTAGTTCACAAATTATCAAATCGAATTCAGTTTAATTGACCCATGCCACAGAGGCAATACTACCATTACTAAAAATATCTACCATTGTTTCATCTCGCTAGCTGACACAGCAATTTTTTTCATAATCTTACAAGTATAAATTAAAAATTTAAAAAACCCCCAACATTCGCCATTTTGTGGCAATTTTAATGAAACAGCTAAGAACACTCTCTACTAATTCACCTTTCAAACAAAAAAACCGCATTCAAATCGGTTCACCCATTTGAGCACTATGGGGGAACAGACACGCACGCACGCACACACGCACGCACACACGCACTCAAACTTATAACAACCCATTTTTGCGTCGGGGGTTAAAAAGTGACCGAGATCGACCCGAGTTTGTAGCTTTATCTACCGTGCCCTCCAAAAATCTTGGCACACATCTAGACAATAAAAAATTTCGTGTGGATTTAACAGATGCCCTGTCGAAATGCCTTATTTTAATAGCAGTGCCCAGCTTGCAGATATATCATCGTCGTCCACTTATAGACGACTTATAGGCGTCCACTGTTGAACAAAAGTCTCTTGTAGATACTTGCGCCGTTTGTATCCAGTGACTCTCTGATGTCATCGTTCCACCTAGTGGCTGGCAGATATTCCTTTCAGCTTTATCGAACACCTCAAATTTACCAATGGACTCTCAGATCATAGATTATATTATAGGAGACGAAGAGTGCAATTGACAATCACAACAAAGACCTAGTAATTGTTGAAAATTGTAATAAAAGACTCCATCAAATAAGCATTTCTTGATTTGTAGCCAGCACAAATTTTCATAAGGACACGGTAGATTGGAATTGTAGTGCAGGACTCTTTCAATTAGGTATACTCTACTTAAATATGATACAATCTTATCACAAAAGCGTGGATAATTTTATTTTGTAAATACTTAACTAGGTAGTTTTAGTTAAATTAGTAGATAGTACACAACTCATTTATCTATTATTTACAAGTTTTATTCAATAATCTCCCTAGTACTTAAATACTAGAAGATATATCATATAGAAGATATATAATATAGACTCAAATCTTGGGACAGTTTCAATTACTTCTACTGAACCGATTCTTATATTATCTCGTATCGGGTATCGGCTTTTGAATTTTGAAATTTTATTGTTTTATGCCAATTTTTATTGTCTTTGAGTACGTTGAACTCGATTTTATTGTTGGTCAATAATTAAACTGTGATAATACGCTATATTTGAAACTAGAGGAGGCCCGCGACTTCGTCTGCGGGGATTTAGGGTTTTAAAAATCCTCGGGAAATCTTTGTTTTTCCTAAGCTCCTTGGAGCTCATACTGTTAAAAGTCTAAGTACAGTAATGAGTATTTTTTTAATAGGTCTTTCCCATCACTAAGGTTTTCCCAATGAAAGTCCCATCAAAATCTAAAAAAGTTTATTAGTTAAAAGATTACCTCCATCTTTCTTTTTAAGGTCGCCTGCTATAGATTGCTTTACATAAGTACCTACGATTAGTTTGAAGATATTTATTCTCTTGTATTCTCTATTTTGTCCCCAATAAAATCTTTCTATCTATTTATTTATTTATCCATCTTTATAATCTATGCGTGGATATACTTTTTTTGACGCCTGATATAGACCATAGACCGTACTCGGACCACACCTACAAGTCACGGCAGGTCACGGCAAATAAGTCTAGCGTTGAACTTCAATGCGCAGAAATCGAAAATGAGGTATCTCGGGGTGTGGGGGGGTCGCGGGGAGGGCGTGGGGATCGTTCTTAAGCACTGATTAGCTCTCGCGGATCCCTCGTAAGCGCTGATTGGCTCTCCAATCGTATTGTGTCCCGCTCACTCATACGACGCTGCGCGCACTTGAAGGTCACCGCTCGACTTACGTGCCGGGGGTTATATTGTGTGGTCTACTGCTATAACATCAATAACTCAATAAACACAGACCTTTAACTGTAGAACTATTCTGTAGTGAACCATTCAATATAATTATGTAAATGAAATGAATCTTTAATCCGCTATTTATTTTTCGTATTTACAAATAAATGAACTTATAACTCGTCACGAACTCTCACAATTATCTATTCTAGACTAATTACGATAAAAAATAATTAATTATCCTTTTTATCCTGATAATAATAATAATTGGTAATAAATAAAATTATCGCTTGATTATATCCATTACACACAATTATTACTATCTAGTAGAAAGATAATATATTGTACAGGTACTCTATACAAATAAATAAAATTGAAGTGTCTGTCTGTGATTTCGAAATAACTGCCTCTTCTTAAGTTCATGTGATTATTTGAACGATAGCATAACCACCAAGCACGTTTTTAATTTTTTTTTCTGTATGTCTGTTTGTCTGTTTATACGAACAAATCCTCGTAACGGCTGAATCTTTCTTGACGGCATTTTTACAGGCGTTTTAGAGAATCATACAAGGCTATATTTTATCCTGGAAACCTGATTTTGGCCCAACTAAAGGCCGAAACTAAAGGCTGAATCGATCTCGCCAAAATTTACACACCGCATTGTATTTTGCTTTCATTCCGAAGAACGACATAGGCTGCTTTTTATATCGGTATGGTTATTCCGATCTTGCACGCCTCGAAAACTTTACTAAATACTAAATATCGAAAAAATTTAATGTGTAACAATGAATATAAAATTATTTTGCTATAATCCGCTAACAGTGACAAATTTGTAGGCACAACACCACACAATCTTGTAGGCACAACACCACACAATCTTGTAGGCACAACACCACACAAATTCACCACAAAACAAACTCGACGATCGTTTCGCTCCGACACCGGAGCATCTTCAGGAGATGTCGACTTCACAACGGACGATTGCAAAGTGAGTTCGTGTCGAATGAGCGGTCTTATATATACTATCCCCGCTTAGTCATCTACCCTCCTTTCTCTTTCTCTCTGGCCACGCCCCCTAAATATGTTGAGCAACGGTGAAGATGACACATTTATTTGCTCATTCAGCAATTCGACACTTCTACCGCTGTGCCCAACTATTTCCAATTGTTCCAACACGCACAGTCTTAAACTTTTACAGCATGTGTGTAAAATTTCAAATGTATGACCCTCGTCTATCCTATGTCCACTATCCAAAAGATGTTTTGCGAAATGAGATCTTTGAGGCTGGTTGTTTCTAAAGGCAGCCATATGTTCTTTATATCGAGTTACAAAATTGCGCCCAGTTTGACCAACATATATAGCACTACATTCGGGGCACTTGAGTTTGTACACACCTGACTTTTGTCCATTATTTAATTTATCTTTACCATTACATATTCTTCTGAAGAATTTGTAATGGTAAAGATAAATTAAATAATGGACAAAAGTCAGGTGTGTACACTTATCTTTACCATTACATATTCTTCTGAAGAATTTGTAATGGTAAAGATAAATTAAATTAAATAATCAGGTGTGTACACTTATCTTTACCATTACATATTCTTCTGAAGAATTTGTAATGGTAAAGATAAATTAAATAATGGACAAAAGTCAGGTGTGTACAAACTCAAGTGCCCCGAATGTAGTGCTATATATGTTGGTCAAACTGGGCGCAATTTTGTAACTCGATATAAAGAACATATGGCTGCCTTTAGAAACAACCAGCCTCAAAGATCTCATTTCGCAAAACATCTTTTGGATAGTGGACATAGGATAGACGAGGGTCATACATTTGAAATTTTACACACATGCTGTAAAAGTTTAAGACTGTGCGTGTTGGAACAATTGGAAATAGTTGGGCACAGCGGTAGAAGTGTCGAATTGCTGAATGAGCAAATAAATGTGTCATCTTCACCGTTGCTCAACATATTTAGGGGGCGTGGCCAGAGAGAAAGAGAAAGGAGGGTAGATGACTAAGCGGGGATAGTATATATAAGACCGCTCATTCGACACGAACTCACTTTGCAATCGTCCGTTGTGAAGTCGACATCTCCTGAAGATGCTCCGGTGTCGGAGCGAAACGATCGTCGAGTTTGTTTTGTGGTGAATTTGTGTGGTGTTGTGCCTACAAGATTGTGTGGTGTTGTGCCTACAAGATTGTGTGGTGTTGTGCCTACAAATTTGTCACTGTTAGCGGATTATAGCAAAATAATTTTATATTCATTGTATATCATGGAATTCCGCAAAGTAACGCCTGCTTCCATTCAACATTTAATGTGTAATGCAAAATCAATCCAAAGGTTTAACCTAAATCTTATTTTAAAGTCGTAATTCAGTGCTTCGAATATATTTTATTTTACAACATTTCCACTATTGGGGCGCCGCGCTGGCTGTAGAGTGTAGACGAATGGCTGAATGTATTTGCGAACCTTAAATTAAATTAAGCCAGATCCACTCTGAAGTACCTAATTGTGTTTCGATATTCGAATTTTAGTAAAATTTTCGAGGCGTGCAAGTTTGGAATAACCATACGGGAAATCAAAGTACCTACTCTTCTGGGAAAAAAAAATACCTACATTGAAATGCCTGCATTGGCATTGGCGCGGACGTAGTCGCACGCATCATCTAGTGTTTGAATAAAAGATGACCAGTGTAACATCTGTGTGCCAGAAGCACGCTGCAACTCACGGGTAGCACAAGGTTGTATTTGAAAATTAAAAAAATTCAAAAAGTTTTGTGAAATGGTAATCAAACAACTCAATTGAATCTACAATATTATCTTCAGTTTAACGCAAGCGCCGTGCCATGGACAAAAGGTAGACCTAATTATATTATTTCCACCCATTTATCTTAAAAAGCTTGGTATGCCTACACACTCTATTGTAAGTAGGTATATTACAAAGGTTTAGGTGCATAATTTATAAAGATGGAGGGTGCGCCAGAAAATCTCTCGAAGAGCCGTAGGTACCTACCTACCTACTCTCGTCAAGGGTGCCTTAAGAGGAAATGCGGGCGGAGAGACTTTTGAAAATTAGGTATTTGAAAAAACTATCGTTGCTGCGTTCGACTGTCCCGCGCCTCAAATTTGTGCAATAAGGATAATTGCAGGTCCGACTCAATAGTCGTAAGTAATTCATAATTCGAGGTTTGGCTCTCTAAGATGTCCTCCTCCAATATTGGACTAATTTAAAAGATATTTCGTAAATTGAACATAAAGGATATCTATCCTATGATATTTATTATGTCCTTATGTTTTGCTTTTTTCATTATCAATCGGTCTACGAGCTAGAGATCACGCGGATGAACGTACAATCGGACAGTAGAGTAACATTAATTGGGCTCCGTTTTTTCCTTTGATGTACGGTACCCTAAAAACTAAAAAGACAATGGCTGATAAGTTGATAATGATAACACAATAATAAAAGAAGGAGATTGTGTTGCTGGCCGCAGTACCCGGAACATGATCCTCTCGTCATCGTCTCCACCTGGCGCAGGCTCCATATAAATTTGAAAAAAACCGGCCAAGTGCGAGTCGGACTCGCGCACAAAGGGTTCCGTACAATTATCTATAAAAACGGCAAAAAAATTACCTTTGTTGTATGGGAGCCCCATTAGCCCTCATACGCATTAGCGGTTGCGGTAGCGGTGCGGCTAGCCGCTTTTTATATTTTTATGCAACCGCTCATTTTGTACGCACTAAGCGCTCGTACGCATTAGCGGTTGCGGTAGCGGTTGCATATAAAAATATAACGGCTAGCCGCACCGCTACCGCAACCGCTAATGCGTATGAAGGCTTACTTCATTCGCATCGCTATATATAACGTAATATATTATATAGCCTAAATATTTATTTTATTCTGTTTTGTAGTATTTGTTGTTATCAGAAATATATCATCTGTGAAAATTTCAACTGTCTAGCTATCACGGTTGATGAGATACAGCCTGCTGATAGACGGACAGACAGACAGACAGACGGACGGTCAGCGGAGTCTTAGTAATATGGTCCCGTTTTTACCCTTTGGATACGGAACCCTAACAGCGCCTTTATTATATTTGTGGGGCGGCAAACCTTAAGTAGGTAGGTAGGGGCCAGGGCGCCGAATCTTAAAATACGCCAACGAACTATAGCTACCTACCAAAATTGAAGTTTTAATTTTCAATTGCAAGAGACAAAAGAATAATTCGTTCCAAATATTGATAACGTGTAACAGTCAATAATATACAACAATACATCAACGCGTCATTAAGATAAGACTTACGCCTAATTCACACGAGAGATTTTTTAACGGACGTTAAAAAAGCGTCCAAATAGAACAAATGTATTCCCAAGTATATGTTCACACGTCAGCTTTTTTAACGCGACGCATTTTTATCGCGCAGTGTTCTATTCTCAGCGCTCGGCGTTGGGCGATGCAATAGACCATACGAAACTTCTTACTATTAATTCAGACGAGCGTTAAAAAAACGCCAACGCCGGGTTTTAACGCGACGTATTTTTTACGCTCGTACGAATTAGGCCTTAGGTACATAAGATATAACATGTAGCTAAGTTTTTTAAACATCTTAATTAACGAGTTTTATGTGTAAACACTGTGATACCCTCCGTACAGAGATATTCTTTTCTCAAAATATGTAAAAGGAAAAGGTGACTGACTGACTTACTGACTGATCTATCAACGCACAGCTCAAGCTGAAATGCATGCAGATAGCTATTATGACTTACCTAGGCATCCGGTAAGAAAGTATTTATGAAAAATCAAACTCTAAGGGGATTAAATAGGAGTTGAAAGTTTGTATGAGATTTATATGAATCCATGCGAACAAAGTCGCGGGCACCAGCTTGTTACATTAGGTATGTATATATTATTGCAATTTATACTCACAAAGTAATATAATAATATTTCGGATTACGCACACTCATTTGTATTATGTTATTAATTACTAAAGGATGCCCGCGACTTCGTCCGCGTTGGTTTAGGTTTTAAAAGTCCCACGGGAACTCTTTTCCTAAGCTCCTTTGAGCTCATACTTTGCTAAAAACTGTTAAAAGTTCACTGGCGGATGTTTAGGTACATCAAAATGTAAACATCCGCCAGTGAAAGTCCCATAAAAATCGATACAGCTTTTCAGAGATTAGCTGGTAATCTTTAAAGTACTTATCTGCTTTCTAACAAAAAAAGAATGAATGAAATTGGACTACCCGTTAATGAATTACACATTTTGACTTTCATCCCCTCTCCCAAGGGAACCGTGCTGAAATTCGGGATAAAAGTATCCTATATGTTACTCCGTAGTATGAACTTAAATCATGCCAAGTTTTATTTCAATCCAGTCAGTAGTTTTGGCGTGATGCGCGCACAAACATACAGACAGACAGACAGTTTGTATGTTGACGTCAAAAAATGAATTAATCATAGCTCCCCTGCAGACTGCAGTTGGAGACAAAAACATTATTAATTACACATGAAACAAAAATGCAAATAAATATAGGTCGGTAAAGTAATTAAAGCCCTGTTAAAGAAGGTAAAGGACCTGGTTGAATAATTTTTAAGATTGAGTTTCCTTTTTTTTTGTTTTTATCAATACGGTTTCGGATTGCTCCATAACGTCCCTATAAAAATAAAAATAAAAATAAAAACACACTGTATAGCGTATGAATGATTTGAACCAGTAAGGTTAATCCGAGCTCGCACACCTCGAAAACTTTACTAAATACTAAATATCGAAACACAATCTACAACTTCAGTGTAAAATGGACCTAAACGAGCTTATTTTAAGGTTTAAGTTTGCCAATACATTCAGCATTCGTTTACAGCCAGTGCCTCAAGTGGAAATGTTGTAAAATAAATATTCGAAGTACTGAATTACGACTTTAAAATAAGAGTATTACTAAGAGTAAAACTGTAATATGTAATGCAAAATGAACCCATTTTGCATTACATATTACAGTTTTTCGATATTTGGTAAAGTTTTTGTGGTGCGCCAGCTCGGGATAACCTTACTGAACAGAGGCCTTATGCCGACTTTTTACATAGTGGCAACGGTGACCGAAATTCGAGCATCGACATATTACAATGAATTCAGAGTAAAATGAATCCAAAGATTCTTATTTTAAACTAGATGATGCCCACGGCTTCGTCCGTGTGGATTTAGGTTTTTAAAAATCCCGTGGGAACTTTTGATTTTCCAGAACAAAAAGTAGCCTATCTGTAGTAAATAGTAACCCGTTCACAAAACGGAAAAATTCCGTGGGATCCTTACGATTTCGGAATGCAATTCCTTACAGCATCAGGGTTGAGGAGTTGGACATGTACCTACTCGAGGTCATTCAACCATAAAGTCTTTAATTGGTATCCCCAATATCAATTTAAATAACCGACAGTGCCTAAATCCCATTAGTTTTGGGGATCAGATCCCCTACAGCATCAGGATTGAGGAGTTGGAATCCAACTTTTGGTAGGACAGTGCCGCAATGTTTCTCTATCGATTTAAAAAAAAATTACGCAAATCGGTTCAGAAATCTCGGAGATATCGGTATACATAGGTAGAAAAACACAACACCTCCTTTTTTGAAAGTCGGTTAAAAAAGTAGCCTATGTTACTCCCTGGTTAATTCTCTACTTGTATGTGAAAGTCCCGTCAAAATCGGTTCAGCCGTTCCAAAGATTAGCCCGTTCAAACAGACAGACAGACAGACAGACAGACAGACAGACAGACAGACAGACAGACAGACAGACAGACAGACAGACAGACAGACAGACAGACAGACAGACAGACAGACAAAAATTTTAAAAACGTGTGATTCGGTTATAGTATCGTTCAAATAACCATATGAGCTTAATATGAGGTAGTTATTTCGATATTACAGACAGACACTTCAATTTTATTTATTAGTATAGATTCGTAATTCAATAGTTCGAAAATTTATTTTACAACATTTTTGCTTGAGTGCTGGCTGTTTTCGAATGCTGAATGTATTGGCAAACTCAAACTTTAATATAAGCCATTTTGTCCATTTTACTCTGAAGTCATCGTGATTCGATCAATAGTATACTACAGTCGACTCTCGATACTTTGACACTCGTTAATTTGAATTTTTGGATAACTTGAACTTTTTGCCCGGTCCCTTGATAAAAACACTCGATAAATTGAATAAAATTAATACTAATTGGTCCCCTCGGTAATTTGAAGTTGAATCTTGCCCACCAACATTCAATAATTTGAAGTCCGGGTTTCCCTACTCTTGGTATATAATTTAAAGTGTTTATCATGCACAGATCTGTCGATTGTTTACATAAATGAGATATGAGTCAATTTGTACTTTGTATTTCAGTCTTCCTACAAACGTTAAAGTGAGTCACGTGACGATCATAAATCGACGTATAATCGTCGATAAACTGAAGGCACACAGTTAACTGAAAATTACGGAATCTTGGTTATTTAAACACTTGTTATTTTGAACTCTTGGTAATTTAAAATTTTTCTCGGTTCATTTTGCATTACATATTACAGTTTTTCGATATTTAGTATTTGTTAAAATTTTCGAGATGCGCAAACTCGGAATAACCATATTCAACAGTGTTTTGGAGTTTGGACACAGCCCAAAATAATCCTTACCCACGGCAGTCGGTTGTGAGTCATCCCTGTGTTTGATCGTTAGTTGCTACGCTGCGCTTTGTTTTCAGTTAACGCAAAATAAATACTCGTGTGTTGTGACTGTGGTTGTGATAAGTGTTAATTACGTGCTATTAACGGGACATATAGAAAATTTAGGCGATATAATATATTTAATTATTGGTAAGCTAAGCCGTAACTCGAAAACCATTAGGACTAGACACACTAGTGACTAGACTATATAGAACTAGGCATGTGAGTTTTATTTGGGTGTTTTTTCAGCAATGCCTAGGTATGTCCCCCCGCGTGGGTTAATCATGATCAACCCAATACCGGCTCACTACAGAGCACGGGGTCTCCTCTCAGCGTGAGAAGGGTTTTGGCCATAGTCTACCACGCTGGCCAAGCGGATTGGCAGACTTCACACACCTTTGAGAACGTTATGGAGAACTCTCAGGCATGCAGGTTTCCTCACGATGTTTTCCTTCACCGTTAAAGCAAGTGATATTTAAATACTTAAAACGCACATAACTCCGAAAAGTTAGAGGTGCGTGCCCGGGATCGAACCCACGACCTCCGATTAGAAGTCGGTCGTCCTAACCACTAGGCTATCACAGCGTGGATTCAACAACATAATAATTTTACATTAGGGCACATACTCATAAATTAATGTTACACCTAATTAATTACCATAGTAAGTGAAACAATAATGAATTTAATGCTTATTTGGGTATGTTTAGCGGCTATTTGTACTGATAAAAGTGGAGCGTTGACAATCGTGTTTTAATTAGGTAGGTATCATTTTACTGAAAAACTACTGGACCGATTTTAATGTGATTTTTAGGGTTCCGTACCCGAAGGGTAAAAAACGGAGCCCTATTAATGTCACTCGGCTGTCTGTCCGTCTGTCCGCCGGTCACAGGTCTCTAGCTCGCAGACGAAATGAGTTACAAACCTGAAATTTTGGTATTTAGTGTAAAACGTTAACCCAAAATCAAATATTGAATTAGAAATTGAATTAAATTATTTTTCAGGGGGGCTCCCATACATGAAAAAGGAGCCGGAAAAAAAAATTTTTTCTTTACCCTAGCTTGTGGGGTATCATTGTTTAGAGCTCATTAAGTAGAGTACAAATATATATTTTTTTAATTTTTATCTCAAAAAATAAGGGAATGGGAGGCCATCAAAGTTGTCAGTTTTAGACCATTTTTGTGACGGGGGCTATCTCAAAAACTAAACTAGTTGGGAATATGATATTTCAGTATATTATGTACTATATGCTCTATTTAAACAACAAATACTGAAAACAACGATTTATTAAATAGTTTATAAGCTGTGACCAAAATAAACGAACATTTTTTTTGGGTTTTTCTTTCACGGTTTGTTGCGATGTCTAGCTCGGAAATTAAATATTTCTTAGACCCAAAATATTATATTGTTCATAATTATGTACGGAACCCTGAAAGAGCGAGGCCCGACTCGCACTTGGCTGATTTTTTTGTATTACGCTGGTATATTCTAAGTTACCTTAGAGCAGAGGTTCTAGATATGTATCGTTCATTCGATTAAGCTGATACCTACTTGGCACAAAGATAGCTCGCGTCCTGGGGACGGTCATGAGATACTTTTCATCCCGGACAAGAGTTCACCCGGTAACAAAGTCCCTTACATCAGGTAGAACATAATTTTTTTGAGATGCTACTATTCTCAGGGCAATTCTTTCTGAATCAAGTAATATTTCTCTTTTCCAGTTTACCATAAGTGGTACTATCAAAGTCGAGCCAGTCATAATCTACAATTAAATCATGCACGCGTAAAAAATTATTATCAATAGGCCCAGTATCTCTGCAGACGCGGTGACAGCTCGTGGTTGACATAGAGACTATAAAGTGACGCAAAAGTGCCGCAAAAATGACGGAAGAGAAGAAACTTTATCCCAACTACGATATGAATACATGGTTCCGGACGTGCGATGAAGAGGTCACTAAACCTTTGGAAGGAAAACTGAAAGGTAATTTTTCTTTTAAAGAAAATGAACGAGCCTTGCCCTTTAGGCAATGGAAATATCTGGCACGCATGATCATAAATTTATTGAACATGCTTCATATATAAGTAAATTGTGGATCGTTTATAATATCGATCGTTTATAATATGTATACTATCTTTTTGTATACCTACTATGTTTTGAATTTCGGTTTTTCACAAATCCCAAGGGAATCGTGGATTTCCGGTTCCCGTTCCCGCTCCATTTTCCAACCTTTATACCTACTTTCAAGGAAGTTTTCTTTAGTATTCTAGCTTCTTAGCTGTAGCTATAGATTTCGATTTCGATTTTTTTCAAAATCCCGTGAAAACTGTGGATTATAGCCTATGTGTCAAGTCAGGGCATAATCTATCTCCATTCGAAACTTCAGCCAAATCAGTTCAGTAGTTGCGGCGTTAAAGAGTAACAAACACACACACACACACGCACACACACAAATTTTCGCCTTTATAATATTAGTGTGATTGTGTTCTGCAATCTGCATGTAATAATCTTAGCAACAACGACGCGGGTCAGACAGGCAAAAAATATCGAGACTTTTTGACCGTAGTGGTGTGAAAAATAGCACCTCGTGCTATTATTATAGTCTTGTATGTATATTGTATAGATAATATAATCACACGAGTAGATATTATACAGAGAGAAAGCTACCTACAAGCGGCCCGCTGTAGGTATACTCACACATAGCGCCGCTCACGCACACACGAGCACTCTCCAACGGTTCACGTACGCTCCGCTGGTAGGACAGTTGGTAAACAAACGACAGGGCTGTGGGTCGTGCGCACTTTTCCAATCTCTTTTTTTGTGTACCCTAGAGATCAAGTGAAGTAAGTATACCTACCTTTACATATCTATACAATAAAATTAATGAAATGAAATTAATTGAAATGACATGAATTTATTTATTGTAGGATAGTATGTGCCACTTATGATACTATGTCAAGACTCTACTACTGGTTCGGAAAGCAGATTCTACTGAATAGAATTGAGTAATAACATTGCCAGGTACAACCCGTTTACTAAAAGATTGGACCTGGCGTCGATGACGTCACTGCGACGCATGGGTACGGTGTGCAAAAAAGCATCATTAAGAATATTTAGGTAAGTATTGTATGAAACTTAAATGTTTGTGAAAAACTCTGGGTATGCTGTGTTAGTATTGTCTTGCGAGCGAGCGAGTCAAAGCAACTTGTCAGCGAGGTCTTATCTTTTAGTAAACGGGTTGTAAGTTAAAATGTGTTATAGATCCTCTATGCAATGGGCCATCGCGATGGGCCTATCTAAGGTACCTATCTAAATAAATAATTAAATAAATACTCACACATACACACACGGCCGTCTATTCCTAAAGTAGGCAACTTCATGCCTGTGTTATAGGTAATAGCCAACTGATAGACATATTTACATATAAATACATATATATATTTTATATAAAGGTATATGTACATACATATTATAAATACACCCAGACTCGGGGCGGGAATCGATCCCGCGACCCCGGAGCGGAAGGCAGGGTCACTGCCAACCGCGCTAACGGGTCATTCTAAGTAACTAGGTACTTAATTCATTCAATTTACTAAAGTAAGTATCTAGATTCTAGGTACTGTCACTAGGGATATCTATGCATGTGCTATCACACTTAATTTTAGTAAGTACCTACTACGTACCTAAGTAACTAGGTACTTAATTTACAAAAGTAAGTAAGTATGTAGGTACTATCGCCAGGGATATCTACGCATGTGCTATTACATATACATTTAGTAGGTACCTACTACCTACCTAAGTAACTATATAACTTATATATAGTATAGTAATATAAAAAACATATTTTTCCAATCATTATTACATATTGCTATATTATGTATACTAGTATATAATATTTTTATTTTTACCCATAATTTTTCACATGCAACAGGTGACAACCCTATCAGAATAGGTATAAATTTTGGACGTTCTTAGGTAGCTTTTCCTCTGTATAATATCTACTCGTGTGATATAATGATCTTCATAAATATTTTAATGTGTACACAAAAACTCGTGAACCAAACTGTAGTCACGATAAGATAACACTACATAATGTACAAATAGGTATGTACATTTTAATAATATAACTAATTTAAAAGCGAGGGGAAAAAACGGAAAAAATCGCGTCGATTTGTTTTGGTGGAATTTTAAAATACTTAATACCTACTACTATTTTTAAT
This sequence comes from Melanargia galathea, assembly GCA_920104075.1. Lineage (NCBI taxonomy): Eukaryota > Metazoa > Arthropoda > Insecta > Lepidoptera > Nymphalidae > Melanargia > Melanargia galathea. Next base: position 19,021,886 of record OV049867.1, on the reverse strand, counting down.
ATTTTTAGGGGAGTTTTAAATTTTTTTTTGTTTAATTTTGCAGGAACTATCCCATCGTGGATCCAAGGCACTCTCCTGAGGAACGGTCCTGGATGTAAAAAAATCGGCGAATGTCAGTATCAACACATGTTTGATGGGTTGGCGCTCATACACAGGTTAGTACGTACCTAATTAACTGAGAGTTTATTGTATGAAGTGTCGGAGGTGTGGCCACGGGATACCTACGTCTATAAATTGCGCTAGCCATTACCACAGAACAAAGAAGTCTGCCCCCTGATTGTGTAACTTTTGACGATGAAATGGTATTCATTTGATGGCCTAAGGTCATTAAAGTAAAATATACCTTGAATGTATTGATATAGAGTCACAAATTCAGTACAACTGATTTCAACATGGAGCGTTATGGATCGTACGTATATACCTAATCGTATGAAAATGGATACACGGAATTGAGCTCTATTTCAATGACAGTATGGTTTATTTTAATTTGATGCCTTAGGCCATCAAATGAATACCATTTCATCGTCAAAAGTTACACAATCAGGGGGCAGTTCTTTTGTACTGTGGTCATAACAATCATACTGTAATAGGACCTACAAACCTACAAAGTACCGACCTACCTAAATTGCAAAAGCACGTCGCCTACGCGTTTCTCTTAGAGCGGGGCCGCACTGCGTTTATTCGCGCGATTTTTATTCGCGCGGTTTATATTCCGCATTTTAATATATTTTTTTCGCGAATTTTAAATCGCATGTGCGTGTAGCTTCATACAATTCCGTATGTCACAGAATTTTGCGAAAAAAATCGCGCGAATTAACTTCGCAGTGCGGGCCCGGCCTTAGGTTTTTCCGTTTTGTTTACCTTTTGAGTCATTTCTCTCATCTCTGACCTTGATGTGACCTATAGTCATCTTGATGTGATGCGATTGTCAAAAAAATCACCTTGAAAAATTAGTTCTCATCCGCTAACCTACATAATCACAATTAGTATAGTAAGTAGATTGACTATCTTTGAAGGAGAATGTATTTTTGCACATTTTTCTCATAGGTGAAAACTTATTAAATAAAATTAACGGACATTTTTTCAATTATACTTATTATTATTATATACAGTCATATATTATATATATTATAATTATTTTTACATGGAAAGTTGCATATCCTATACATACTAATTAATCAAAGCAGCTAAGGTCAAATGGATTGATTTATTTGTCTTTAGCTGCTTCGTAACTTAAAAATATAATTGCAGATTCGCCGTAAAAGATGGTCGGGCGACCTACCAGTGCAAGTTTCTGCACTCTGACGTATACAAGAAGAACACTGCTGCCAACCGGATTGTGGTCACGGAGTTCGGGACCAAGGCGGTTCCGGACCCCTGCCGTACTATTTTTGACAGGTACGAGTTAACGTCAACAAGTACCGCTCGTCTGTATGAGCGCTTATGTATCAACCCAATCATAGAATTAATATTGGTCTCCGCTGCGCTACGAACTTGAAACTAGCGGCTGCTGTCTGCGCGTACCAGCGAAGTGCGGCTACAAAAGGTACGCCATATTGGCGTACACTAGTTAAATAATGCATATAGTTATAAGTTATGCATGTATATTTATTTAAGCAACACTCTAGACTGTATAAAACATTTGGAACGAAGTTCCTATTCGCGCGTTGCGAAAGGGGGCTATGCGGAAAAAATTAAGAGAATAAGTTGTAACGACACTTTTTGCTATAGTTATAAGCCGTGAGATAGGATTAGGTCTATTAGGTCAACATTTTGGTACACCGTACATCGCCAGTGTATGTGAGTGGCGCAGCGGGCGAACTAACACATTATACTAATACTGTGTGAAGTACGGCGTTGCAGGTTCGAATCTCACTCGCGTGTTCGTTTGTGTTGAGAGGTGTCCCTTGACACCTCTCAAGTTTTTTTTTTCCATTAATCGGGTAAAAGTTATGAATCTGACATCATTACTCTAACACGTCTTTGCATGTAGTCGCGTACAAACTTTGTTATTTCGTTGCCGCATTCAGCGAGCTACTTTTTTAGATAGTACTCCTAGATAGTCTAAGAACCCAATATTTGTATTGTTGTAAATGTTGTTGTTGTAGAATATCGTCCATGTTCAACTTCACCCTGGAACAGACGGACAACACTGTTGTTTCTGTGTATCCTTTCGGCGACCAGATCTACACCATGACTGAAGTACCCGTGCTTTATCAGTGAGTATTCTGTTCTTATTTCTTTTTTTCTAATTTATCTTTTTCTGTTTCAATGTTTAGTCACAAGTTTGGGCCATAACCTGGCTCTCTCGTTGCTTTGCAAGCCTAGCAACGAAGCAGCTATAATGTGATCGCAACAAGTTCCGATTGGCTGACTCTCTCTCTCCCTATTGATCTGTTCACACATCTGTTCCACCAAATTACAAATTACAATTATTAAGATTCCCCTCCCTCCGTGTAAATAAAAAAAAATCATGGCTGTAAAAAAAATCAAAATTGCTCTCTTCCCTAATCACCCAACTCTATATATACATATAATATTATCTAGTAATGTTTTTGTAATAGTTAATGGTTTTGTAAACTTTCATCTTTTGTTAATTTAAAATAAGATAGACGTTATACATACCGAGCATGCATAAGTTTTGTAAAAAAGTTTAATTTTGTACAAAGTTATTTTAAATGTTGCATTTTAATCTTAGATTTTCACGTGAAATTTAACCGGTCCCAATTACCCCACTTTTACCTAGTCGATTGTTATGATTGCAGAATAGATCCGGAGAGTCTGGAGACCATAGGACAGAAGCGTTTATCAAACTCCCTGATAGTATTCCACACGGCACATCCTCATGTGATGCCCAACGGTAAAGATCGACCAGAATCTCATGAAAAATAGGGAAATGAAATTCCAAGGTTAGCAACACTACGGCTGCCCTAGCGATAAACAAAGTAACTGACATTTTTGTGAAATTGACTTTATTGCATTAACAAAAGTTTTGTGGCGAGTAGTTTTTTACCACAGTTTAATATTTCAAATAACTTGAACAGTTTACTGAAATTTAAATTGCCCAAAAAGTAACTGCACTCACTAACCCGGAATATAAATGCAATAACCAAGTAAACAACAAGCACAACACAAAAACAAAGTAATTGGATGTTGATTACTTTGTTTTTGTATTTAAAATGCAGTTGCTTGATTTTTCGTTTCGTGAAACGATCCCAGGTAAGGTGTTCTGAATGTAATTACTTTGTTTATCACTAAGGCAGCCGAGTTAACCTAGTGTTGCTTAGTACAAAATTTAATTTCCCTATTTTTCATGAGATTCTGGTCGATCTATACACTCCTTTTTTAGTACTGGTTATTACGTCATAATAAAAATGAGATAACATCGACTTTTTGTCGAGTGTTACCTACATATGGAATAAAAGGAACCATTTTGTTACATTACGAAAATTATAATATATGATTAAATTTAATTTTTATACGAAAATACCAGTATATAAATACATAGGATAACTTAAACGAAAAGATAGATATATATATATAGTCTAATAAGTAATTTATTGAAAGTAGTCGGGTTTTAGACTTGGATTTGTTTTGATTTAAAATTGTTCATGGCGTATTAAAATAAGCATATATGCCTATTTTAATAAGAAAATTTTCAATATAATTTTATAATATACTTAATATAAATGTTTTAGGTGATATCTACAATGCGGGATTGAGCTCCACCAAGGGCTATGTCGTAGTGAAGTTCACTAACAATGGAAAAGGTGAGTTACCTAAGTTCAACTAACTGATGTAAACTTTATATTTAAAATATTTTTACGGTTATAATGTTAGTATACACGGCGATAGCTTAGTTGTTAGGACTTTAGTCTCCCTTTCAGTGGGACTAGTTCTATCTCTGGCACACACCTCGCAACTTTTCGGAGATAATAATATATATTTAATTGCTTAAAACGCACATATATGTGCGTTTTAAGCAATTAAATATCACTCACTTTAACGGTGAAGAAAAATATCGTGATTCGTGAGGAAACATGCACACCTAAGAATTCTCGATAATGTCCTCGATGTGAAGTCTACCAATCCGCACTCGGCCAGCGTGGTGGACTACGACCTAAACCCTTTTCAATCTGAGAACCCATTATCGGCCCTCTACAGGGCATGGATGTACCCTGTAGATATAGTTTGTGGCCACTAATGCGGTCAGTAATGTGGTCTGTGTGGCCAGTAATGGGTTGATCAGAGGATTGTAATAAATACAATGAGATGCATTGATGTATATTAAATTAATAAATACCGTTAAAATGTTACAGGTGACATGTTTGAAACGGCAGAGATCGTGGGCAATGTCAGGCCAAGGTGGAAACTAAATCCATCGTACATGCATTCGTTTGGTAATAAGTATTATTATTATATTTCTTCAAAATTAATCTTATCGTAATTAAGTACGTATTAGGGTTCCATAAAAGACCAAAGTCAATTCTGCTAATCATGAGCGATGAACGATCGTTCTCGTTATCGTTGCGTTATCATGCCCTATCTGTCATCGTTATCGTTATTATGCTAGGGCATAATGACCGATAGAGCAGAGAATTATCCAGGTCAGGCAGGTCATGCTAACTAGGCCCCATGGTATAAGGTGACCCATGTATTGGAGGGAATTGTCCATATGGGGACTGAGCTGTAAGCCCCCCTCACAGCGTACCGTGCTTGCTATAATATAAAAAAAACGATTAGTATAGACACCTTCATGTATCAAATGAAACATACATTTTGCATCTAAAATAAAATTTCTTACATTGGTACGGAAAATAAGAAAAAAAGATGAAGAACAACTGCAAGGTTGAAACTAAACTTAATTAAGAACTGCTAGCTAAAAAATTATGTTAAGTATTAGATATATATATTTATCGTACCAAAAAAGTATGTAACATTGGGTAAGAAGAGTTTTTCTGTATGCTTAGTCCCACTTTGGAACGCTCCAAAACTTTATAGTATACTATTGATCGAATCACAATGAGTTCAGAGTAAAATGGACTAAAATAGCTTATATTAAGGTTTGAGTCGCCAATAGATTCAGCATTCAACAGCCAGCGCCCTCAAGCAGAAATGTTGTAAAATAAATTTTCGAACTATTGATTTACGACTTTAAAAAAAGAGCATTTGGGTTCATTTTGCTCTGAAGTCATGTGTGATTCAATCGATAGTATACTATAAAGTTTTGGAGCGCTCCAAACTGAGACTAAGCATACTGATCTCTGTGCAGTCTATCACAGCTTCTCTCTATAGTGTGATCGAAAATTTCGCCATCGGCTAAGTTTAGTCAGACCGAAAAATTTCGCCTAAACATCGAAAAATCGTCTGACAGTGACAACTTGTATTTAATACAAGTAAAAAAAACCCGACACGATTTTAAACACCTGAAATTCAATAAATGGGATTCGTCCCCTGATTTCTCAGCTTTAGAGGTAATAACCTCTTTAACCTAATTAAATTTCAAGCAAATATGCTTGAAATTTAATTAGGACTACCCTCGAAGCATAGCCTATTCGATAAAAAAGCATCATTAGAATCGGTTCACAATTTTAAAGGCGAAGATATCACGTAACATACACGCACAAAACAATGCAGTCGAATAGAGAACCTCTTCCTTTTTTGGAGTTGTTTGCTGAATAGGTATATTAAAAACTTTGCAGGGATAACGGAAAACTATTTCATCATCATCGAACAACCGTTGTGCATATCCCTGGTGAACATGATGCGGCGCTACGTGTTCCCTGAACCGTTCTCCACTACACTGGTCTCCTATCCAGAATACGAGGTAGGTATCCCAAAGGGGGTTAGCCCCCGATGCCAAAAGAGGGGTGCTAAAAGTTCAGCGCTTTATCAGTCATTTATTCCCTGAACCGTTCTCCACCACACTGGTCTCCTATCCAGAATACGAGGTAGGTATCGCAAAGGAGGTTAACCCCCTACGCCAAAAGAGAGGTGCTAAAAGTATAACACTTTGTCAGTCGGCGTGTGTGCGTCTCTGTGTCATTGTAGCTCTCAAACGAATGGACCGATTTGAATACGGGTTTCTTTTAATCGAAGGAGGATTTAATCTTAATCACTTTGATAAATTGAGAGTAATTTATCAAAGCTTAATCATGAATCATGATGGTCGATGGTGCTTAACTATGTTTGATGAAAATCTGTTCAGTCGTTTAACGTGAAAAGTGTATATAAACATAGAAATAACAATTTAGAGTACTTTAGAGATTTGAGTAGGATCTGTTGATCTGTTTATTCAACATGTACAATTTTTTGTACTGTTTCGAAGATACGCAATTCATAAATACTTAAATATATAAAAGGCATTTGGAAGGAAATTTGAAAGGAAAAAAAATGGAGGGAAAGAAGAAAATGGCCCTCATTTGAGCCATAATTTAAATTAGAAGCACAAAGTGTTGTATATAAATTAGAATCATAGAAAGATTTGTTTTTTTTTTTCGCTCTCCCTAGAAGTTGGAGAATCTAGTCCGTCTATATAGATGCCCCTCGGGTACAGCATTCATCCATTTTTATTAATCATTCCAAGTCTTATTAATCATTCCAAGTCTTATTAATCATTCCAAGTCTTATTAATCATTCCAAGTCTTATTAATCTTGCGTATTTTCAGACCAAAGTCATCCTCATCCATCGAGCAACTGGCGCAACCACTGAGTACACCACGGACACTTTATACTTCATGCACGTCATCAATAGCTTCGAACGAGACGGCAAGGTGATGCTGGATCTGTGCTCGTACAAAGATGGGAAATGCATTGACGCCATGCACTTGGAAGCTATTAAGGTAAATCTTCATAAAATAATTCTTCTGTAGTGTGTTTGTCCCCTAACCTCCAACTCCAAAATGACTGAAGTGGTCAAATGGCCGAGTTTTTACCTGATTCCTCCTGATTCAGACGTCATCCTGCCCAGTGACATACCGTCATTAGCACCACCTACCAGGTACAACTGTTCAAACCATCCAGGAACCCATTTAAATATACATTTAAACCATCCAGGAACCCATTTAAATGTATATTTAAATGGGTTCCTGGATTGTTTGAAAATACAATTGGACCTGGTAGGTGGCCCTAATGACGCCACCTATCAGAATGTCTCTGAGCAGGACGACGTCTGTCGGCTTACGCTTGACGACAATCATGCCTGATGGAAACCAATGATCAGGTCTAAGTTGGAAACCACTTGCCTTGAATTCAGGCGTTAGCTTCGTATCATCGTGATCAACCCATTACCGGCTCACTGCAGAGCACGGGTCTCCTCTCAGAGTGAGAAGGGTTTTGGCCATAGTCTACCACGCTGGCCAAGCGGATTGGCAGACTTCACACACCTTTGAGAACGTTATATGGAGAACTCTCAGGCATGCAGGTTTCCTCACGATGTTTTCCTTCACCTTTAAAGCAAGTAATATTTAAATACTTAAAACGCACATAACTCCGAAAAGTTAGAGGTGCGTGCCCGGGATCGAACCCACGACCTACGATTAGAAGTCGGTCGTCCTAACCACTAGGCTATCACAGCTTCGTATATCCTGATAGAACTCTGCCCAACCGTGGTACATTGGTTGAATATGTTGTGAGTAAATAGTTACAATTTGACGTTCTCATTCAGCATGAGCAGCAGTAAACAATAAATGCTAGTAAAAGCTAAACCTGGTTTTTTCATTTTTCGAAACTGGTCAATGGGTTCTTTCAAATTTTGAGAGGGGTCCATCACTAGAAAAAGGTGAGGCATCACAGGAAGAAACCCTGTTTTATCCTATCCAACAGTCAATGCAAAGTAATCCCGACTACGCACAATGGGTCCACAGTCGTCCGAAGCGCATAACGATCCCGATCGACGCGCCGCCAATGACTAAAGTTGACGCTGAGCTTCTCGCAGATGTGGGAATCGAGATGCCGAGGATCAATTACGAATACAACGGTATGTATTTATACCTGCCTCGATGGTCTAGTCTAGGGTGGTTATTTTTTTTTTATAGGAATAGCGCGCAACCGAGCAAGCGGGTCACCTGATGTTGAGTGATTACCGCCGCCCATGAACATTAGCAGCACCAGAGGAACCACTAATTCGTTGTCGGCTTTTGAGGAAGGGAACTGGCTCTTCAGCTCGCTGCTGGAACACACGGATGCTTTACGGCTGAAGTGTGATCGCTAGCCACACTGCGAATTCGGGATAGAATCCTACCACAAAGCGGTGATACCATCTAGATTCTAGATTAAGTTGTGTGGTATCAGGCACAACAACCCGTAAAGGGGACTGAGAGCGTCAGGGCCTCGTTAGCATATTGGCAGGGTGCACCGCGTGCGGGTGAGGTTGAATTTGGCCACGTAGGTGGAATTCGGGCCACTTACACCCCAATGTTGTTATGATGAAAAGTCAAAATTATATTGCTATATTCGCAAAACAGTCTTTGTATGGTACAACAAGCAGCATGTGCTATGCCCTGTCAGCCCTCCTGCTGTTAAATATGCAGGAAAAACAAGCAACCAAGTGGACCTCAAGCACCACCACCATGTAACACCACACAAATCCACCACCAAAATAAACTCGACGATCGTTTCACTTCGACACCGGAGCACAGACCGGAGCATCCTCAGGAGATGTAGACTACAATGCACAATTGCAAAGTGACGATATACATACATACATTACATTATAATAATATTATTTTAATACATTATAATATTTCTGTTTTCTTAATCAGTTATCTACTTCTCAATTCACTCCTTTTAATAACCTAACTCCCCTAGTCCTAGTGCACCTGTGTATGCACACACTTGTGCACTATAATATCTCCTACGTAGTTGGCTAGTCTCCGTCTCGGTTGAGATTGGCCGCCATGACCTAAACTCGGTTGAGAGGACATTATTATTACCTATGTAATTATAAAATTATTCGTAAAGGTAATTGGTAACGGGTGACAACCTCATATTCGATGGTGAATAACGAGGTGCCGGGTTCAATTCTTGAGTGGAGCCACAAGTATACCTAAATTAAAAATTTAAAAACCCCCGACACTCACCATTTTTGGCGACGGCCATCTTGGACCGATTTTTATCAAACATACCTAAGAACACTCCCGACTAATGGAACACACACACACACAGACACGTCAAACATATTATCACCCCGTCGTTTTTGCTCGGTGTCCATTCACTGTCGACTCTAGTGATGGTTGTTTTTCGTAGACAAATGTTAAACGTTGATAACTTTGCAGGACGGCCGTATAAATATTGCTATGGAATCGGATCTGATGTTGATACAGAGTACGGTGGAATGGTAAGTCCGTTAAGATATAATATGTATATTGTATTTTAAGCCATAAAAACAAATAAAAGCCATTAAAGCCATAAAAACCAAATCGCACCTCGGCCGCGAAACAATTGTTGTCATTAAGTCATGGCAGAACTTCAGCGGTTTACGATGTTTTCGATTTATGCCTGCCTTTAACGTCCCACTGCTGGGCACAGGCCTCATCTATCATAGGAGAAGAAAGGGATTTAGAGCTTAGACCCGCCATGCTGCTCCAATGCGGGTTGGCGGGCTTTAACGACTATTGTCACATGACAGTGATAACAACCGGGACTGACTGCTTAAAGTGCTCTCCGAGACACGGGGGAGAAACATCATCAACTACCAAGTCCGGGCTGGCACTGAGAATTTATTGACATAAAAACCCAATATCTTACAATTATTTGCCCGACCCGGTAATCGAACCCGGGACCTCGTGATCTGCAGTCAAATATGCTACCACTAACCACATCAAATATGCTAGCATATTCGACTGCAGATCACGAGGTCCCGGGTCATAATAATATAGTATGCTGGGTCACAGCATATTATAGGTAGTATTCAGGCTTATATTGTACCAAACGTTCAAAAATTGAAATCACCCCAGACATACACATGTCGGGGGTGTTTTAAATTTTTCTGAAATACTATTCTGATCTTTTTTTTGTCATTTTTTTTTCAGCTCATAAAACTCGATACAGAAACAGGGGAGTACAAAATATGGCATGAGCCGCATTGCTATCCCAGCGAACCTATTTTCATTCCTCGTCCTGGTGCAAAGGTAAATATATTATGGTGTCTGAGAGGTTTATATTCAGATTTTTCGCTTTACAAGCTTCCGAGGTAAGGGGGAGGGATGGAATCAGTTGTATTGACTGACGGTTACGTGAGGTTTTGCGTAAGTAATTTGAAGAGTGTTAGTGAATGAGGGACGCGCAGGGACTACTGATTGGTCAATTCCGGAGCAAAAACAATGTTCCCTCAGTGCAGTAATTTTTTTTATAGGAATTGCGGACAACTGAGCAAGCGGGTCACCTGATGTTAAGTGATTACCGCCGCCCATGAACATTAGCAGCACCTGAGGAACCTCTAATGCGTTGCTGGCTTTTGATGAAGGGGACTGGCTCTTCAGCTCGCTGCCGGAACACACGGATGCTTTGCGGCAGATTACGGCTGAGTATGGTCGCTAGCCAGGTGGATTCGGGGTAGGATCCTACCACAAAGCGGTGATACCATCCAGATTACGTTGTGTGGTATCAGGCACAACGACCCGTAAAGGGGACTGAGAGCGTCAGGGCCTCGTTAGCATATTGGCAGGGTGCACCGCGCGCAGGTGAGGTTGACTTTGGCCACACACAGGTGGAATTTGGGCCACTTACACCCCAAAAATTAGTAATTTAGAAAGTGTTCTGTTACTCATTACTGAATCAACAGTGGAGCGAGGAGATCTGTCCAGTGGATGCTAAAAAATATTTTTGGGTATTTTAATTAAAACTCCATACTATAATATTAATAAATGCGAAAGTCTGTATGTTTGTCAGTATGTTGCTTTCACGCCTAAATCACTGCACCAATTTTGACGAAATTTGGTACAGAGATAAAGTAGGCTAGACTAACATAGGCTACTTTTTATACCGGAAAATCATAGAGTTTCCAAGGGATTTTAACTCCCGACGAAAAACGACGGGGTGTTATAAGTTTGACGTGTGTGTGTGTGTGTGTGTGTGTGTGTGTGTGTGTGTGTGTGTGTGTGTGTGTCTGTCTGTTCCCCTGTCGCGCTCAAACGGGTGGACCGATTTGAATGCGGTTTTTTTTGTTTGAAAGGTAATTTAGTCGGGAGTGTTCTTAACTATGTTTGATGAAAATCGGTCCAAGATGGCCGCCGCCACAAAACGGCGGATTACATATATATTCACAACTCCTTCAATATGGGTATCAATGAAAGGGCTTTATTAGTAGAATAGCACTATAATGCAAATTCAAGATGGCCACCACCACAAAATGGCTAATGTCGGGGTTTTTTTTATTTTTAATTTATGTAATAATTATTCACCAGGACGAAGACGACGGTGTTCTGCTCAGCGCAGTGTTATGGGGTACAGACGACCATGCAGTCACACTGTTAGTGTTGAATGGCAAGAATTTTGAGGAACTCGCCAGGGTTGAGTTTGTGACCCCCTCGCAGACCCCTCGCTGCTTCCACGGCTGGTTTCTACCCGACCAGACTTCTATGAAATGAATTAATTATGTGCAACTCTATTTAAGTTTTGAATCATTATGTGTTTATTCCTGCTTCCCCACGAACTGTCTTAAATGATAAACCTCTACAATCACTTACCTACACTATTGTTGTTAGTAATTTTTTTAAGGATAATATTTTTGATAATAAAATATAAATATAAATTAGTTATTTATGTTTATTTGTTTGCCCCTATAGGCATCTGTAAGCCATCGTCTACGTGGCATTGCAATTTGCAACGCACGCCGGGCACGGCTAGTCTTATACTAATGTAATAAAGCGGAAGAGTTTGTTTGTTTGAACGCGGTAATCTCAGGAACTACCGGACCGATTTCAAAAATTCTTTCAACGTTGGATATGTACGTGATCCCTGAGTGCTATAGGCTATATATTATGTACCACGGGCGAAGCCGGGGCGGACCGCTAGTTATTTAATAAGTATATAGCGAAATATTGTGTGATTACAAATGCCTCGATTTCCCGAAGGGGTTTTCAATTCGATTTATCAAAATGTTATAACAGATCTTTAACTCTGAATGGAACTAACCTGACGGCAGGCGCATCCCTTCTATTGCAACATTGGAATGGGCTTAGGTTAAGGAGTTAACAATAACTAATTTTCTTAATATCGTTTTTTTGGCAGTATTAGTGAATATAATACTGCCAAAAAAACGATATTAAGAAAATTAGTCGTTATAGTTTATTAATTTAGTACACATATTCACACATTTCGGGCTTATCCAAATATACCTTTACCATTAGTCAAGTTAATAATTTTTTTCAAAGAAAAATGAACCGACTTCAAACGAATCGAACTAAAAAGTTTAAAATAATATTTTATTCATTTAGATTGACGATTAAACTACCTAACTCAAATGATATATAATTTTTTGAAGTCGGCGCCAAATTACTTCAAGTTCACTTCAAGTCGAAAATGTGCCCCCCGGGTCCCAGACTCACCCTCCGCAACTAGGTTCACCGCGCATTCAAAAGTGGATATTCTGATTTTACTTACACGAATTGAATGTGGTTTGGCGCCGACTTCAAAAAATTATATATCATTTGAGTTAGGTAGTTTAATCGTCAATCTAAATGAATAAAATATTATTTTAAACTTTTTAGTTCGATTCGTTTGAAGTCGGTTCATTTTTCTTTGAAAAAAATTATTTTATGCTTTTTAGTGATTTGTTTTCTTTATATTAGGTAATAATAATAATAATATAAATGAGAACTATGTAAAATAGATTACGACCTATATATTATTAATTATTATTAAATATATCCTGTGACATATACATTTTATGTGTCATACTAATAGGTGAGTGGTTTTATTATGTTCTAACCCAACCTAACCTAACTTCTGACTTATACAAGATTAGTTTGTATGCGTAAAACTCTTGTATAATTTGGATAGACCGTAATTTACAATCTATACGCGACTAGTTTCACACCCTTGCGGTTTGGCTTTGTATAGAATGGAAATACACGTAACCATGCACAAACTCCAAGGAATCACTCTATATGCAACTGTACTGACTTCGGCCCAAAACTTTTTGCAAAAGGTCAATGTTACGTAGGCGTAGCAGAGTGAAGTCTTTGGACAGAATAGCTATATCAGACTTCAGCAATAGGTCTGGCAATCTCAGAGAACATATTAGTGACATATGTGTACATTTATGCTTATAACTTCGTACGTAAGAATGATAACTCGATGTGTTATATACTAAAACCTTCTTGAAAGTATGTAGATAACGATAGTGAAACAATCATCAAAATCGGTTCATTAATTGCGGAGATAATTGCGAACATACTTACATACATACTTACATACATACATACATACATACGGGTCGAATACAGAACCTCCTTTTTTTGAAGTCGGTTAAAAATAAACTCTGTCTGAGACTCAGCGGGAACTAGATCTTCTGGGTCGACATGGACGGGAACGCGCAAGCGACAGGACGAGGATGTACACTAACTGAAAATAAAAAGATATGGATTTAAAACAAGTATAAAGTTCGGAAACTAAAACCCCGACTACCCTTAATAATTAATTTAATAATAATTTAGTGTGCAAAAACGCGGGGCAAGCAACTAGTGGCGTCATCTGTTACGTCTATCCGAATTACTTATTTAATAATAAGTATAGAGAGCCGCGCGAAGGTCACTTCTTGATTTTTTCGTAAATAAAATGTAGCCTATGTCACCCGGACCATGACAACGAATCAATAGACACCTCATTCATCAAAATCGGTCCAGTAGCTTAGGCACTAGGCGGTGGTACACATAGAATCTCATACAAAAATCGGCCACATATAGGTATACAATATACATACATACATAGACTGCTAAAATCATAACCCTTCCTTTTGGCTTTGCCGTAGTCGAGTAAAAAAGAATAGATCTATATTTATTGCAAGTAAATAGCAATGAATTATGGATGCGAAACATTGTCGCTAACTATGAGCCTCATAACAATAACAACGCTCAGGGTCACGGATGACCCTGGATGAGGATGGAGAGATTCATGCTTGGAGTATCCTTGCGGGATCAAATCATAACCGAGTTGATTCGTACATTAAGAAGCGGAGTTACTACTATAACTCATCGAGTCGTGAAACTAAAGGGGCGAATCACGTCATGTTCGAAATAATAATAATAATGTCGTCCTAACCGAATTTCGGCCACGGCGGCCAATCTCAACCGAGGCAGAGACTAGCCATCTGCGCAGGAGATATTATAGTGCACAAGTGTGTGCGCATACACAGGTGCACTCTCTATTCCCTCACTCTCATAGTCCGATGGGACGCCAATGCGACACGACCGGAGAGAGATTAGGCGCAGGACCGACGGCTTTACGTGCTCTCCGAGGCACGGCGGTGTATCTAACACCGCCAACTTCCAACTCCGGGCTGGCACTGAGAATTTCTTGACAGAAAAACCCAATACCTACCTCATTTTTTTTGTTTTTTTTTTTGGCCCGACCCGGGAATCGAAACCGTGATCCACAGTCGAACGTGCTAACCGCTAGACCAACGAGGCAGTAGTTTCTATTAAAAACAAGCGGCTCGAAATACCGATAGTTTGGTCTCCCATGTTGCATGAGAGGTGACCTCGCGACGGAAAACGCAGCGTTGGAAGAGACCTCCACTTTGTAGATGAAAGATTTCAAGCGATTCGCTGGCACCGCCGGACAAAGGAGGCACAAGATAATGTTCTGGGGTGATCTTTGCATACCTATGTCCAGCAGTGGTCTAGATCGGTTGCGACGAAGACGACGAAAAGTGAGATGAGTTTACCCCGACTGCAATAGCGAGTCAATACAAACGCAGACGAAGTTGCGGCCTACGGGTAATATCGCAATAATGTAGGTATAGTAGGTATAACAAAAAAATTACCGTATCCATTGTGGTGAAACAGGTAACAGCAATGCAATGACGATGTCTTAGGCCGGCACTTAATTTAATATATTATTATGATCATTAACGTTTTATTACCATTAAGGTAATGAAACGTTAATGATCATAATTTAATATTTTACCGTGGTTTGACCGATCAAAAATAGATAAAGCCAAATAAATGAGTTTCTGATCGAAACTCAAATACCTCTTTTAGCTATAAATGAAATAATAATTTCATTTTAAATTAATATTTAATTCTTTAATTTGATTCAAAATTTACCCTTTACTGCAGTGTCATCCTGGTGGTAACTGGTAAGTGATAATGTAGTCTAGAGTGGAAGCGAGCTATCATGGGAGAGGTCATCAGTTAATCGGGTACTACGGCACGTTTTTAGGGTTCCGTACCCAAAGGGTAAAAACGGAACCCTATTAATGTCACTCTGCTGTCTGTCTGTCTGTCTGTCTGTCTGTCCAGCGGTCACAGGTCTCTAGCTCGCAGACGAAATGAGTTACAAACCTAAAATTTTGGTATTTTGTGTAAAACGTTAACCCAAAATTAAATATTGAATTAAGTAGAAATTGAATTTTTTTTTTTTTTTAATGTTAATAAATTTATTTAATACAATAAATACTTAAAAATAAAAATTAAAAATTACAAATCAAATAAAACATCCAAATCACTGTAACGAGGCAAGGTGCCCAGAACGCTGGCTGCGTTACCTCGTTGAATGGCCAGACTAATATGCTGACCGAGGAAACTGCCAGCCCTCCGGTCACCCGTGGACTCCACGAGACGGGATGATAGGTCCTTAAAAAAGGACCTAGCATCCTCGCCCCACGAACCCATGGTCTCCACCCCAAAAGGCACAAATATGAAATTATTTTCTATATTTTCATATTTGCGCCTCTTGGCCCTTTCCGCCTTAGTGGCTGCCGCTCCGGCCGCCACGGAGGTCACTTGTATATGAGACAACGCCAGTGTATCCACACACGTGGCATCCCATACAAGCGACCTCCCTTGCTTCCATGGAACAAGAGTCATACCGTCTGGTCTCTTGCCATCGCTACGTGCCAAACCATTTGGTTCCAGTACAGCCGGCACTTTAGCCGTGACAAGAGACCTACGTAAGACTCCGTTCAGGGAAGCATGACGGGAGAAACGACCAGCACTTTTGGCACATGCAAGGCCGTGGTGACCATATATGTCCACTACCTCGCCACAGTGACAAAGATGTGGCTGCTGAATCCTAGCGCCAAGCCGAAGACCAACCGCGATAGTAAGAGTAAGGTGGTCCAACAGAGTGCCTATATGTTTTGAAGGGAGAGCTTGAATTAAATTATTTTTCAGGGGGGCTCCCATACATGAGAAAGGAGCCATCATTGTTTAGAACTCATTGAGTAGAGTAAGAATATATATTTTTTAAATTTTTTGCTCAAAAAATAAGGAAATGGGGGGCCATCAAAGTTGTCAGTTTTAGACCATTTTTGTGACGGGGGCTATCTCAAAAACTAAACTAGTTAGGAATATGATATTTCGGTATATTATGTACCATATGCTCTATTTAAACAACAAATACTGAAAACAACGATTCATAAAATAGTTTATAAGCGACCCAAAACAAACGAACATTTTTTGGGTTTTTCTTTCACGGTTTGTTGCGATGTCTAGCTTGAAAATTAAATATTTCTTAGACCCAAAATATTATATTATTGTTCATAATTATGTACGGAATCCTAAAAGAGCGAGGCTCGACTCGCACTTGGCCGATTTTTATTGCTAGTAGGTAGTAATTTAAGGATTAGCTACTGCTAAAGCCACCCACCAGAGAAGAGGCATTATTATTTTTTCAATACCTACTTGATACCCGTTCCCTTCCCGGCTAGCCCGCTTCTCCATCATCCCTTAGATACCACCAGGTGAAACTGCAGTCAAGGGCTAACTTTGTATCGAATACCGCGTAACCTAATACCGCGGACGAAGTCGCGGGCACGAGCTAGTTGATTCATAGAATTAGCTTACTCATGTCTAAGTTTATATTGACTAGTCCGGTCAAATTAGACCAAAAAATAGGGTTGAGGTTACAATAATATTCACACTTGGCTGAAAATTGTTCAAAACACTAAGTTATAAACGAAATGTGAAAAGTCCTCATCGATCCGAGACCTGGAAAAAAAATTACTAATTATTATTAAAAATTTTCAGCCAAGTGTGAATTTTGTAACCTTGGATGTCTAAATTGACCGGACTATATTTCGGAGATTCGCAATAGAATGACTGCCATCAAAACGTCATGTTCGGAAACACCGCTAAAAACATATATTACAATATCTTAGGCTAAAAATTTCAACTAATCTAATAGTCCGGTCAAATTACACTAAAAAATAGGGGTGAGGTTACAATAATTCCCACCTGGCTGAAAATTGGTAGGATTGTTCAAAACACTATTATAAATGAAATGTGAAAAGTCCTCATCGATCCGACACCTGGAAAAAAATTTACTCCTGGACAGGCACAGTTGGCTCACACTTGGCTGAAAATTGGTGGGATTATTCAAAACACTATTATAAATGAAATGTGAAAAGTCGTCATCGATCCGCCACCTGGAAAAAAAATTACTCGGGGTCAAAGGTCACAAAAACGGGTTTTTCATGATTTTCAGCAAAACGGTAAGTTTTATCATAAAAGGTAGCTTAAACAAAATTGTAGATCAAATAATTATCTATAAAAAATGTTCAAATACTTTTTACTTTAGAGCTACCGTTTTTGAGATATAACGATTCAAAAAGTTAAGTGTCGAAATAAAAATGAGGGACTGGATTTCTTTTTACCTGAAATTCTGATATTTCCAATATTTTATGTGTGTAAGTATGTAACTTATATGTGTAAGTTATGTGTAAGTTACACACTGACACATATAAAATATTATAAATATCAGAATGTCGGGTAAAAAGAAACCCAGTCCCTCATTTTTATTTCGAAACTTATCTTTTTGAATCATTATATCTCAATAACGGTGGCTCTTAGGAAAAAAAGTATTCAGACATTTTTTATAGATAATTACTTGGTGTACAATTTAGTCTTAAATAATTTTATGATAAGACTTACCGTTTTGCTGAAAACTTCCCGTGAAAACTTTGACCCCGAGTAATTTTTTTTACAGGTGTCGGATCGATGAGGACTTTGTATATTTCATTTATAATAGTGTTTCGAACAATCCTACAAATTTTCAGCCAAGTGTGAATAAACTGTGCGTGTCCAGGAGTAAATTTTTTTCCAGGTGTCGGATCGATGAGGACTTTTCACATTTCATTTATAATAGTGTTTTGAACAATCCTACCAATTTTCAGCCAGGTGGGAGTTATTGTAGCCTTGAAAGTCTAAATTGACTGGGCTATAAGTAGTTACATAGAAATTATAAGTTTCATTAAAAACCAAGAGCAAATCATGACATTCGGCCACCCATCACGGTGCAACCCATTTACTAAGTTTATGGTGCAACCTCGCGGTGCCCAACCGACAAATACCTACTTGCCGGTCCGCAGGCCAGCATTCGTTTTTAACCCCCGACGCAAATACGACGGGGTGTTATAAGTTTGACGTGTCTGTGTGTGTGTGTGTGTGTGTGTGTGTGTGTGTGTGTGTGTGTGTGTGTGTGTGTGTGTGTGTGTGTGTGTGTGTGTGTGTGTGTGTGTGTGTGTGTGTGTGTGTGTGTGTGTGTGTGTGTGTGTGTGTGTGTGTGTGTGTGTGTGTGTGTGTGTGTGTGTGTGTGTGTGTGTGTGTGTGTGTGTGTGTGTGTGTGTGTGTGTGTGTGTGTGTGTGTGTGTGTGTGTGTGTGTGTGTGTGTGTGTGTGTGTGTGTGTGTGTGTGTGTGTGTGTGTGTGTGTGTGTGTGTGTGTGTGTGTGTGTGTGTGTGTGTGTGTGTGTGTGTGTGTGTGTGTGTGTGTGTGTGTGTGTGTGTGTGTGTGTGTGTGTGTGTGTGTGTGTGTGTGTGTGTGTGTGTGTGTGTGTGTGTGTGTGTGTGTGTGTGTGTGTGTGTGTGTGTGTGTGTGTGTGTGTGTGTGTGTGTGTGTGTGTGTGTGTGTGTGTGTGTGTGTGTGTGTGTGTGTGTGTGTGTGTGTGTGTGTGTGTGTGTGTGTGTGTGTGTGTGTGTGTGTGTGTGTGTGTGTGTGTGTGTGTGTGTGTGTGTGTGTGTGTGTGTGTGTGTGTGTGTGTGTGTGTGTGTGTGTGTGTGTGTGTGTGTGTGTGTGTGTGTCTGTCTGTCTGTTCCCCTGTGGAGCTCAAACGGGTGAACCGATTTGAATGCGGTTTTTTTGGTTCGAAAGGTGATTTAGTCGAGAGTGTTCTTAGCTATGTTTGATGAAAATCGGTCCAAGATGGCCGCCGCTATGAAATGGCGGATTACATATTTTTTCACAAATCCCTTAATATGGGTATCAAATGAAAGGGCTTGACTAGTAGAATAGCACTATTGCAAATCCAAGATGGTTGCCGCCACAAAATGGCGAATGTCGGGGGTTTTTTAAATTTTCAATTTACACTTGTAACAATAAAAATTCCTATATTAATTTGCATTAATAGAATCAGACCTTTCCATAACTACGACATTATGTTGTGGTTTGATGAGAAACTTGTTTGGCTTTATTTATTTTTAATTAACAAAAACATTAAATGATGATAGAGTGTTCATATAAATAAGCGCTGGCTTAAGACATCCATCATACATCGCTGTTACCTGTTCAGTGTTCAAGCAAAATGAAAACTGTAAGTTTTTTCCTACTATACTAAGTACCTAACTAATTACTTAATTGTAATTGTATAAACTCAACAAATAAGTCGTCACAATCTCATCTCTTTTTATCATATTCTTTTTATCGTCGTCAGCATCTCAAGCAATAGACGTCCACTGCTAGACATAGGTATCTTGCAGGGATCGCCACAGAACGCGAGCTTGTGCCGTCTGTATCCAGCAGCTGGCAGGATGTCTTCTAACGTTGCGTATCCCGGTGCGAGGTTACAACTCGCGCACTTAGCACATGTGTCCCACCCATTGTCACTTACTTTCACGATTGTTCTACGATCCCTGCGATTTCGTTCGCGTGGATATAGGTTTTTATAACTCCCGCGGGAGTATGTAAAAGTAAAGATATATGCAAACTCCGTAGTATGAACTTAAATCATGCCAAGTTTCATTTCAATCTATTTAGTAGTTTTTGCGTGATGCGCGCGCATGTAAATGTTTGTGCACACAAACATTTACGATCTACGATTTTATCATATGCATAGATTTAATCCCGCTGGGATACTCCAAGCCATGATTCTCTCCATCGCCCGCTGAGCTTTCTAAGGCCCATAGTTTCCACCATGTTTCGCATCCATAAGTCATCAGAATACAATAAATATTCTTTTTTTTCTTACTAGCGGACCCGGCAGACGTCGTCCTGCCCGCTATTAGCGCCACCTACCGGGTCCAGTTTTTGTACTTATAAACCTTCCTCTTGAATCACTCTATCTATTAAAAAAAACCGCATCAAAATCCGTTGCGTAGTTTTATAGATTTAAGCATACATAGGGACATAGGGACAGAGAAAGCGACTTTGTTTTATACTATGTAGTGATTAAAACCATTTCTTTTGATTTTCAGTTGCTGTACATCCTCGTCCTGGTCGCTTGCGCGTGCGCGGCGTACGCGTCGGCGCTTCCCGACCATGTCGATCCAGAAGATCTAGTTCCCGCTGAGTCTCAGTTTTACTGGGTTGATGACTTAGTTAATGCCGTCGGATAAGCCCATAAATATGCATACTAAATTACTACGAAATTAATAAACAGTTACGCATCATATTCTTTGTCTTTTTTTTCTGCTTTACTGTGGGAAATTTATAGTGTTTTCATAATTTCATACAGTACCTACAGCAGCAATGTATATCGAACTAATTCATTGGCAACTATTTTCAGTTGGTAACTAAGTTACAGAATAACCCTGCTGGATGGAGCGAGATTTGAGTGCAGAAGTCAAATTAATAACGAGACCAACTTTTCTTAATTTTCTTACGGGACTATCAGAAATAAGTTACAAAATTATTTAGATAAAAGTGTAAATGGTACCTAAAGATTCCTTTAAACAAATAGGTACATTCGGAATTCAATATCTATATACTCTAACACAGAAAACGAGTAAATAACCAGCTACGGCGGCTTTTTGAAATTATATCGCATTTGCACCCAAGGCGTCAGGGCTGCATCTGACAGTACACTGTACAGTCTTCAACATAGTGTGAAATGCAATAATAGTACGGGAGCTAGCGCTACAGTCTGTTGAGCAAGTTATTTTATAACAATAATAATTTCCCCTTAACACATAACAGATGCGAACGTCAGCTACTCCAATAGCGGTGGAATTAAAAGATACAGCATGAAAAAGTCATTTTATTATTACTAAGAACCTTATGACAAGGGAATAAGGTTCCTAATCGCTTCAATTATGAATTAAATACATTTATCAATTAAATATATTATGGTGTCAGAGAGTTTTATTTCAGATTTTTCACTTTACGAGCTTCCGAGATGGAATCAGTTGTATTGGCT
Organism: Melanargia galathea; assembly: GCA_920104075.1. Classification (NCBI taxonomy): domain Eukaryota; kingdom Metazoa; phylum Arthropoda; class Insecta; order Lepidoptera; family Nymphalidae; genus Melanargia; species Melanargia galathea. The sequence continues at coordinate 19,000,314 of OV049867.1, read as the reverse complement.
ATTGCGTAAGTAATTTGAAGAGTGTGAGGAAAAGAGAGTCGCGTGGGGACAACTGATTGGTCAATCTCGGAGTCTATGAAATGTGCACATTTCAGGCCCCTATCCCACTGGCGTCGTGCGAGCGTTGACGTTTCTCCAACGTCTGCGCAGCGTCGTCGCGAATCGCGATGTTAACGTTGCGTTGACGCAAAGTTGACATTGGGACAAAGGGGAGCCGAGGATGCTAAATGTGGATTTACTCGAGCGTCGTCAGGACCTAGTCGATTTTATAGATTAGTTGATAGGAAGAATAAAAGGTTATATAAGGTTTTCCATTTCAGTGGTGGGGAAAGCTTCTAGCTGCACGCTCTCATCTTCAATAGACGATTTTTATAACTTCGGCTTGTGGAAATCGGCTGATTATATATATTTTTTGTTATTATTGCATCATTTCCTTCAAAACAGAAAAAAATTCAACCACTCGAGATTCGAGAAGGTAAAGTAAGTTTTGTAACGCTCCTACTCTCGTACGTTACGTTCAAAATATAGTCTGATTTTCTAAATATACTTTTCTTAGCTCGTAACACCATATCTTAATCTGACGTTTCTGAGTATTTCTGTCCATCATTTATTTTTATTTTGCGCGCGGCTCTATATAAAGGACTTATATAATAATACTAGCGGTCCGCCCCGGCTTCGCCCGTGGTACATAATATATAGCCTATAGCACTCAGGTATCACGTACATATTCAACGGTGAAAGAATTTTTGAAATCAGTCCAGTAGTTCCTGAGATTAGCGCGTTCAAACAAACAAACTCTTCCGCTTTATTATATTAGTATAGATGGAAGAGGGTACTCAGCAGGATGCAAGATGCCTCTCTTATCTGACGCGCTCGAGTAAATCCGAAAATTCCCTCTTGGGCTCCCCTGCTATTAGAGACTCTCGTTGACGTTGAAGTCGCGTCAACGCGACGTTGTTGCCACGCAGACATTGAAGAAACGTTAACGTTAACGTAACGTAACGTAACGTTTAAAGTTTTCTGGACAGTATTAAGTACAACTGTCCAGAAAAGTAAGTATGAAATTTCATTTCAGGTCTTAAGTTTGAATTTGGAATAATGTTTGTTCCTCAAAATTTTCCAGAAAAGTAACTAAGTAACTACCTACTTATGATAAGTTTGAATTTGGAATAATCTTTCTTCCTGAATATCTTGTATGCATTTTTTTTCTTTAGCAAATTCGGAACTCTATCGAATTGTGCTTTAAGCGCTTACAACACAGCACAGTTATCCGTAGATCGGATTTTTACAGCGCTGCGAGCGCTGTATCTAAGCGTCATTCAGAGCAAAAAATTAAAAAGTAAGAATTTTTTTGTCTTCATATTTTTAAGGCGCGATTTGACTGTTCGTTTAAAATTATTTATTTAAACAAGTTATCTATTAGATAAAATGAGTGCAAGTGAGGATATAGTACCTACCTATGGAATTTGATTGCACCCCTCTTAATTTGAGAGCAGAGGCCGAATTAAAATAATTTTCTTCCGCCTAAATCCAAGGAAAGATAATATCTATGCGTGACTAATGAAGAGTTTATCAAACGGAAGACGGAAAAACAAGCGCCAAGCTGGTCGGAAAATATATTTTTTAAATAATTTACTTGTTTCATTTTTAGAAAAGCACTATACATCCCTTGACCGGGAGTGCCTTTCTGGCCTCGTGTTATAGACGTCCTCGCAAAGGCACCCGTCTAACTCACATTCCACCAGAAAACGCTTACCTCTCGGTCTCATGCAGTAATGTACTCTCATATCTTAAAATACTGATTAAGAAATCAAAATGTATCATATATTGGCCTACTTTATTCACATACATCTATAATATTTAAAAAAAAATTAAAAAATTTCATTATAACACTACTTTGTTAGGAAATTATTGCAAAGTAATGTTATAAAATAATTTTTTCTCCATTATAGTACAGGCTCTGGGTTCTAGATTTTTAAGCCATGGCGGGAAATTCGCACGACCTCCTTGGTCGTTTACGTCGTAACAACCATTGAGAAATTAAAAACGTGTAAAAAATACACTCACACTTGCTTAGATTAGGTATCATACACGCACAATCCGAAGACATAAAATGGCGCGTGTTCATTGTGATGTCTCAAGTTGTACGTGTTGAGTGTTCATGTATAATTTTAGGGAGGCCATCTTTTGTCTTAAGTCTGCCGCAAACTGTTTTATTATTATGTCAAAAATGTAATGTTGTCTCTTACACACTTATGAAAATTTTGATAAGCTTGAGCTATTTTCCGATCCACTAATTTCTATAGGACATTAAGGCGCCTCTACTACTATTAATTTCTCTATGGTAACAACTGAATTTTGGCGCCATACGCTAGTTATGGGTAGTTCTTATATTATTTAAATTATTTATTTGTTGTTTTTGTTACTCAAAACTTTACAAGACATGGTTTTTATTGTGCGGAAAAATGTCTAGTAGTGATACTGAAGAGAATTTAACTCCACCTGACCACCGACCAACAATCTTTTGCCAGCAAAATCAAGGAAAACTCACGACAAATATTACCAAGATTTTATGGTTTGGATTTTAAGATATGAGTTTAGATAAAGTAGTGTATGAAACTCTACATAATTAGGTATTAAAACACTCGTGTGATACTATTAAAAAACTCACCTGCGGCTCGTTTTTTAAACCCACACTCATGTTTTAATAACCTAGTTTGTTACTTACAATTATTATCCCGCTATCAAAGTTACCCTATTACCGTAAACCCGGGTAACTTGGCCCGAATTTCTTAAGTTTTTTGGTTCAATGTCGAATATTTAAAAAACTATTATTAGTTTTACTTTGTTTGTGAGCTACACTACTGTTAAATGTACTCTTCTTTTCATATAATTAAAATCTATAACAATCAAATGGAAATGTATATGATAAAAAGCTAAATTTAGAGAGCGGGCCAAAAATTGATCACTTTTTACAACTTTGCCCATTTTGGGAAAACTTATATAACTCCAGTATTTTTAACCGTAAGATCATGAAACTTAGGGTTACTTTAGATAAATAGTTTATGTAACATAGGATCTTATTACTAAACATTTAAATAGTCATATTATCTGCCAAAATTGAGTGGGCAAAGTTGCTATAATTTTTTTGTAACTTTTCATACTAATAAAATGATAAGCTAGGGTTGTCATTTTTTATTCTTAACCAGATTTTAGGTAAGGTACGTAAGTTATTATAATTTCAAACCAAAAATATTAAAACAAATATGATATGAAGCTTATAAAAAATCTTAATTTTATTTTAAACTAAGTATTAAAAATTTATCAGTAGGCAACTCAACATGCAGGACATGATAGGTTTTCCTATCATGTTCCTGAATCATATGAAGGCCATCAAATGAATACCATTTCATCGTCAAAAGTTACACAATCAGGGGGCTGATCGGATCAGATCATATAATCCTTTTTATTTTTAATAAAAGTAGCCTTATAACATCACCTATCTGCCAGTGAAAGTTCCCTCAAAATCGATCCAGCCGTTTCGGAGATTAGCTGGAACAAATAGACAGAGAAACATAAATTTAAATGCACGCAAGTTTAAGATAAGCCATACGTTCAAAGACCCAAGTTATTAGAACCTGAATACTGAGGTTTGTGATGTCTGTCATTTCTGAAAATTAAAAATCTTTGAAATATTTACGAGACAATTTTCAAAGTACCGCCTTTCTAACAAAAAAGAATGAATAAAATCGGAATACGCGTTAGTGAATTACAGTTAAATATCCGTTTAGACTTTCATTCCCTCTTCCAAGGAAACCTTGCTGTATTTCGGAATAGAAAGAAAAAAGTATCCTGTGTCTTTCCTATTTCGTAGTGTAAACTCAAACCGTGCCAAGTTTCATTCGAATACATTCAGTAGTTTCAACGTGATGCGCGGCCAAGGTACAGACAAACAGGCAGACAAAAATATATATATATATATATACAAAAATAAATATATATATATATATATATATATATATATATATATATATATATATATATATTTGGCTTCAGTATCGATTATAGTGCCCTCAAAAACAAATTTCAAAATATCTTCAACGTACAGAATTGGATCTGTTACAGTTTTATCATATTGTAGAAATAAAAACTTTCTCATAACAACAGAGAGAACTCCAAAATGAACTGTGATAAACAAAACGTAAATGAAAGTAACTGTTAATCTCAATTTAAATTTACTGTACAGGTGACAACCCTAAGGGCTATATTTTGGTGGGCAAAGTTATAAAATGTGCATCCGAAAAAGCAATATAACATTGCCCACCAACATATTTCTGAAACTGAGAAAGCTTCCGCGCTGATTATTCGATCTATATCGTTTATTTGATATCAAATAACTGTAGTTTAAAAATTACTTACCTGTTGCAATCACCAAGCGAGTTACAACAAAAGTTTTTTACACTATTTTTGGCCCGCTTTTTATACCACCAACTTTGACTGGTGCTCACTGCTAACTGAAGTGAAATTGGTAACAGTTGCTTATGCAGTTTTGCCAGAAATATAGTCAATTTTGTACCACAGATTAAATAATAAACGTAAGTAAAATATCTTTCCAGATTATTCAACATTTGTAAAAAGTGCTGCGTCGGGCAAAGTTAGGTTAGTTGGGCGAAGTTACCCGGTTTTACGGTACTACTACTGCATTATACTTTATTTCATTATTGACAGGTCTGGTCGAGTCACGACTCTGGGTTCTGGTTTTTTCAGCGATGGCGGGAAATCGTATTTTTTATGGCAATAGGCTATTTGACTAATTTTTGGAATTTGTTTTAAATTATTCTTTATTACTTATTAAAACACACTACATTGATATTTTTCGGAATATCTACAGTATTAAGAATTAAATCAATGATAAAGTTTAAGTTTTGAAAACCGCGCCAAAAACGACATTTCTGTAATAGCGCTGATCACATGATACGCGTGACGTCACAAACCAATGAGCAAGTTTATAGGTTCACACACAGAGGTCAGAGTATGTATGGGCACAGTATGGGTTACACAACCAGAAACCACAACAAAACAGCGTAGCTATCCAGTAACAATAATTAAATAGTTAAATACAAATTAAAAGTAATTAAATAGGTTAAATACAATAAATACAAAGTTAAATGCAATAAATGGAATGCGGGAGAGGAAACAAGAAAAATAACAATCTTTAATTATGTAATAAATACATAGCAAAAATATTAGCATCATCACTTTTCTCGCTCGCTCTCGGTGCGTGCGACAGAGCACGCTGCGTGATTAGTTACGACGGATGGCGCGAAAAACACTTGTGTATTTAGGTACAAATCTTTTGTTTTTGTGAGGAAATAAAGAAAAGTTATGAGTTTATCTAGTGATAATTTATTAGTGGAAGAGTTTATCTAATTATTGGTATGAAAACAATTGTGTATTGTAGAGTATATGCGCTAGAAAGTCACACCAAATAAGTGAAATTAAGAGGTTAATAATGCTATTTTAATATCAATCTTATTGTTTCAAATTTAAAGTTTACTTTCGATTGGTTGATAAACTTCAATTATATCGACCAAGTAAAGTGTACTCTCAAGTATAATAATTTCAAGTGACGTCACCAGAGTAGCAACCAATCACAGAGCGTTCACGTGTCTGATAAAATTTCAAAAATTATAATGTTTTATTTCGTGCAAAATATCGCGTAAAATTACATAATTTAGTGTGATTGAGTGAAATATGTCTTTTTTAGGCTATTATCTGATAAGATGACCACAATCAATAGTATATTTTCAATGTTGTCAAATACCCTATTGTGTTAAATGTTTCTATGATAAAAATATTACTTCGTACTATTATATTTTTTCGTAGGTAATACTTTTTTATGTTGAGTCACGACTCTGTCGTGACTCGACCAGACCTGTCAATAATGAAATAAAGTATAATGCAGTATATAAGTATTACCTACTGTAATATTTTTAGATATTATTCAAACTATTAAAATAAATAACATTTCTTCCTGGCTTTTTGGATCTTGGCCGACGACGCAATGGCGCGGCGGCCTGTGAGGCGAAAGTGTACCGGTGGCAAGATGCGTCCAGAGGACAGAGTGTAGTGCTACCATAATTGACCATAGACTATGAACATTAGGTGATAGGTCTGCACGCACCGCACATGCGAAATTGACAATTGAATTTTGGCGCCTATTATTTAAATTTTTAATTTATTATTTATTGTTTTTGTAACCCAAACCTTTGCAAGTGATTTTTGTTGCGCTGAAAAATGTCTAGCAGTGATACTGAAGAGAATTTAACTCCACCTGACCACCGACCAACAATCTTTTGCCAGCAAAATCAAGGAAAACTCACGACAAATATTACCAAGATTTTATGGTTTGGATTTTAAGATATGAGTTTAGATAAAGTAGTGTATGAAACTCTACATAATTAGGTATTAAAACACTCGTGTAATACTATTAAAAAAACTCACCTGCGGCTCGTTTTTTAAACTAACACTCGTGATTTAATAACCTCTATTATGCAACCGTTTCATAATTATTAATAGAATCAGACCTTTCCATAACTACGACATTATGTTATGGTTTGATGAGAAACTTGTTTGGCTTTATTTATTTTTAATTAACAAAAACATTAAATGATGATAGAGTGTTCATATAAATAAGCGCTGGCTTAAGACATCCATCATACATCGCTGTTACCTGTTCAGTGTTCAAGCAAAATGAAAACTGTAAGTTTTTTCCTACTATACTAAGTACCTAACTATACTTACTTAATTGTAATTGCATAAACTCAACAACTAAGTCGTCACAATCTCATCTTCATATTCTTTATATCGTCGTCAGCATCTCAAGCAATAAACGTCCACTGCTAGACATAGGTATCTTGCAGGGATCGCCACAGAACGCAAGCTTGTGCCGTCTGTATCCAGCAGCTGGCAGGATGTCTTCTAACGTTGCGTATCCCGGTGCGAGGTTACAACTCGCGCACTTGGCACATGTGTCCCACCCATTGTCACTTACTTTCACGATTGTTCTATTAAAAACAAGCGGATCCCTGCGATTTCCTTCGCGTGGATATAGGTTTTTATAAATCCCGTGGGAACTCTTTGTGTTTCCTAAGCTGCTGTACTGTTAAAGTTGGCGCATTAAAATGGAACTACAGTAATGAATCATGCTGAATTTCGGGATTAAAAGTATGTAAAAGTAAAGATATGTAAACTCCGTAGTATGAACTTAAATCGTGCCAAGTTTCATTTAAATCTATTCAGTAGTTTTTGCGTGATGCGCGCGCATGTAAATGTTTGTGCGCACAAACATTTACGATCTACGATTTCATCATATGCATAGATTTAATCCCGCTGGGATACTCCAAGCCATGATTCTCTCCATCGCCCGATGAGCTTTCTAAGGCCCATAGCTAGCGACCATGTTTCGCATCCATAAGTCATCAGAATACAATAAATATTCTTTTATTTCTTATTAAAACCATTTCTTTTTATTTTCAGTTGCTGTACATCCTCGTCCTGGTCGCTTGCGCGTGCGCGGCGTACGCGTCGGCCCTTCCCGTCCACGTCGATCCAGAAGATCTAGTTCCCGCTGAGTCTCAGTTTCAATGGGTTGATAGCTTGGTTGATGCCTTCGGATAAGCCCGGAAATATGCGTACTAAATTACTACGAAATTAATAAACAGTAACGCATCATATTCTTTGTCTTTTTTTTTGGTAGTGTTATTTCATAACTCCGTCAAACCTGGACGGAGCGAGATTTGAGTGCAGAAGTCAAACTAATAACGAGACCAACTTTCTTAATTTTCTTACGGGACCATCAGAAATAAGTTACAAAATTATTTAGATAAAAGTGTAAATGGTACTAAAGATTCCTTAACCAAGTATAAAATAAAAATTTAAAAAACCCCCGACATTCGCCATTTTGTGGCGACGGCCATCTTGGATTTACATAGTGCTATTCTACTAGTCAAGCCCTTTCATTTGATACCCATATTAAGGGAGTTGTGAAAAAATATGTATTCCGCCATCTTGTAGCGGCGGCCATCTTGGATCGATTTTCAAACTTACAAACGTCTATAATATTATACTCTATCACAGAAAACGAGTAAATATGAACCAGCTACGGCAACTTTTTGAAAATATATCGCTTTTGCACCCAAGGGGTCAGGGCTGCATCTGACAGTACAGTCTTCAACATAGTGTGGGGCTCCGCTGACGCAGAAATGCAATAATAGTACGGGAGGTAGCACTACCGTCTGCTGAGCAAGTTATTTTTAACCCCCGACGCAAAAACGACGGGATGTTATAAGTTTGACGTGTCTGTGTGTGTGTGTGTGTGTCTGTCTGTCTGTTCCCCTGTAGCACTCAAACGGGTGAACCGATTTGAATGCGGTTTGTTTTGTTTGAAAGGTGAATTAGTCGAGAGTGTTGTTAGCTATGTTTGATGAAAATCGATCCAAGATGGCCGCCGCTACAAAATGGCGGATTATATATTATTTCACAACTCCCTTAATATGGGTATCAAATGAAAGGGCTTGACTAGTAGAATAGCACTATGCAAATCCAAGATGGCTGCCGCCACAAAATGGCGAATGTCGGGGGTTTTTTAATTTTTACCCGACTGGGTTATGTGTTTCACCTGTGTGTATGTATGTCCATTCCTATGTCCGCGTGTAACTAATAAACGGCTCAACGGATTTTGATAAATGATACGTCATTAGATTTGTCTTCATGACGCGAGTGTTATAGGGTACCTAAATTAAAAAAAAAATTAAAATGGCGGACTTTATGCGCTTTAATGTGCGAGCTGAAAAAAAATTTTTTCCTCAAGACCCTCGAGTGGGGTATCAAAATGAAGGGATTTAAAAGGCAAATACAAAAATGTATACAATTATATATTTGAAAATAAGTTGGAGTGATAAATCACAGAAAATGACCGTTTCCTATGTCAGTTCGTAACTACTCAACGACTCAACTTATTTTGATAAATGATACGTCATTAGATTTGTCTTAACAGCGCAAATGTTACTGTGTACATAAAATTAATAAAAATTCAAAATGGCGGATTTTATGCACTTTAATGTGCGAGCTAAAAAAAAATTTTTTCCTCAAGACCCTCGAGTGGGGTATCAAAATAAAGGGCTTTAAAAGGCAAATACGAAAATATATACAATCTATGTGTTTGTAATCAGTTTGGAGTGACAAATCATAGAAAACGAAATAAATAACAACTACACTGTGAGTAAATTGGTGGTAATTTATTTAAGATCCCTTCCCACTCCACTCTACTACATTCCACATAATCCCCCCTACACCTCCCCCCTTCCCATCAATTATTGTAACACTAATAATTTAACCTTAAATCGCCAAACACTAAAATAATACAATAATAATATTATGAAGGACCTTATTAAAGTTTCTAGTGTTCAACAGATGGCGCTAATAGTGGTCTTAAACGCGCTATTACCTACACGCGGAGTGACACAGGCCTGTCTCTTGTAAAAATATGCATCTAAAAATTTTTCATAGTTTTGCACTAAAAACCAAGAAATAAATTACGTAATTAAAAAAACTAAAAACCCGACTGCGTACAACAAACTAGTTCTGGTAACTGAAAAGCAAAAAACAAGCTTTGTACTTTATAAACTAGAATTTGATAAGATCATAGACATAATTAATGTTAGAAAATGTATGGCAGGCGGGGGCATTACTTAGCCAACTACTCAGGACTATTAGTTCGCCCCCGCATGCCATACATTTTCTAACATTAATTATGTTTATGATCTTATCAAATTCTAGTTTATAAAGTACAAAGCTTGTTTTTTGCTTTTCAGTTACCAGAACTAGTTTGTTGTACGCAGTCGGGTTTTTAGTTTTTTTAATTACGTAATTTAATTTATACTTGTATAACAATAATTAATATTTTCCCCTTAACACATAACAGATGCGAACGTCAGCTACTCCAAATAATAGCGGTGGAATTAAAAGACATATACAGCATGGAAAAGTCATTTTATTACTACGGAGAACCTTATGACAAGGGAATAAGGTTCCTAATCGCTTCAGTTATTAATTAAATACATTTATTAAGTAAATATATGGTGTCGGAGAGGTTTATTTCAGAGTTTTCGCTTTACGAGCTTCCGAGATGGATTCAGTTGTATAGGCTATTGCGTGAGGTTTTGTGTAAGTAATTTGAAGAGTGTGAGGAAAAGAGAGTTGCATGGGGACAACTGATTGGTCAATCTCGGAGTCTATGAAATGTGCACATTTCAAGCCCCTATCCCACTTTTTTTTTTTTTTTTTTACGCTGGGAAATGCATTTACGCACACTCTCCGGAAGCCTTACAGCGGACTGCAATGCTTCCGGAAGGTAGTGTGGGACTCAAGCAGGCCGATGGCCAGAATACCCACTAAAACCCAGCGATGTTCCTCCGTGTCGCCTGGTGGCTGGGTTACGGGTACACTTGCGCAATCATCCGCGACCCAGCCGGCGCCGTCCGCCGAGGCAGACCCTCAACCGGGGGACCTAAAGGCCCCCTAACACCGTCTGAGGCGCACCAGGAACATAATGGTGCGCCTCCCGACCCGAGGCGTCTCAACGGGCGACGGATACGCCATTCCATCACCCGGAGTTCCTCGCTAGAGGCAATCCTCAAGAGGGCCACAGCCGCAGGCGACCCTCAAGAGGTTCACCCCTCGTGTAATTTTTTATAGAGGTTTTCTTCCTCGCGGCCCCTCGCTCAGTGCGTGGGGCCCCCGGTTCCGCTCAGTGCGGATTACGGGTTGCCCGACGGTGGCCGAAGCCAGCGCCCACCGGCCACAAAGACCGGCGGACCCGCCGCGCAGGGCGTTGCCACCCCCTCCTGTAATTTTTTAACGAGGTTTTCTTCCTCACGGCCCGAAAGCCTCCCCCCCAATTGTCGCCGCCCGGAGTCCCCACAGTCCACTCTGATGAACAGAGAAGTACCAGGAGCCTCCAAGCGGCAACCCCCTGCTGGTTTTGGTCCGCGCCGGGTTTCCCCGGTACATCTGGGAGGCGTTCCCCTATGCGCCACCGGGGGACGCGCCCGATGGGGGACCAGCAACCCCACACGGGAAGCCCCTATCCCACTGGCGTTGTGCGAGCGTTGACGTTTCTCCAACGTCTGCGCAGCGTCGTCGCGATGTTAACGTTGCGTTGACGCAAAGTTAACATCGCGTTGACCTAGTAGATTTTATAGATTAGTTGATAGGAAGAATAAAAGGTTATATTAGGTTTTCCATTTCAGGGGTGGGGAAAGCTTCTAGCTGCACGTTCTCATCTACAATAGACTATTTTTATAACTACGGCTTGTGGAAATCGGCTGATTATATTTTTTTGTTATTTTTGCATCATTTCCTTCAAAATAGAAAAAAATTCAACCACCCTCTAGATTCGAGAAGGTTAAGGTATCGTTTTTTTTGCAGTTTTGTAACGGAGAGCGCTCACGGAGCGGTTTGGAATCGCGCCCGCCGCGGCTGCGGGAGAGAGGTTAGAGAGAGCGCGCTCACGAGCCCGCTTGTTTTTGCGGGACCGCAGCCGCCGCGGCTGCGGGCGTCGCCCGCCGAGTCGGCGGGCGACGCCCGCAAGACCGGCGGTTATAGTTATATATGAAGAGCTGGCGAACAAAATGTTATATTTTTTAATCCGATGGTCTTTGGCTTGCTGAATAAGAATATCAACTTAATTTTACTTAAAACGGCCCGCAACTGTATCAAAATTGCATCCATAGGTCGTGGTTTCGATCATAACGGCATAATTACAAAAAAGTTTCGAAATTGGCCTAAACTAACTTACAAATGTCAGACTGACTTACAAATGATAGATTATTGTTGAAAATTAATTAGAATTTTTAGAAATGGTTTACGAATTATTAATTTCATAATTGAAATAGGTTAGAATTAACTGACATTTGATTCATTCAGTGGTGCCGAACCGCCATCTTGAATTATTGGTATAAATACGGGTACTTCGAAGCCATGAATTGAGTCTCCTCCAAAGACTCAACCGACTATTAGATGCTTCAGCGTCTAGGTCGTGATATTTGATTGAGGGCTGCGATAGCAATCACACCCTCATCGAATAAATGCTGCCATTTTGGACTTGGCTGAGTGTAATTAATTAATTAGTATAAAATATATTTGAAAATAGATCTCAGTTAAACTAATCTCTGAGTTGATATAAATTGAGTTATGTGCGGGTGATAAACGCAGATATTTTAATAATAGTTTGATTTAGTTTTAATATTAATTGATAGTCTGCTTCTGGAGTTATGTGTTTACACAAACAAGTTATTGCTTGGAATATTAATTAATGATTGCTTCCGTTAACTTATATGAGATAGCAAACTGAATTTAACATATTATTATGTTCAATAAAGTCACAAACTACATATGTGTAAATAAAAATCCACGCCAAAAGCTCACTGTAAGTATGTCATTCAGTTTAATATTAATATTTAATAATTAATATTTAATAGGTTACCTGAATCAATACAGGCCATGCCTCTCCAAACTTTTAAAGTAAAAACTAAAGAACTGGCTCATGGAGAAATGTTTTTACAATTTAAAAGAATATATGACATAAATTCTATTTATTGCAATTAATTTTATATTTATATCTTTAGAACGTTGACATGTATGCTACTTACGTCATTTTGTTTAGTCTTAAAATCAATAATTCAATTTGCACACTAATTTATTAGTTAAATGTGTTGGAAGACAATAAGCTTTAAGATCCATAATATTTGTACCACATTTTTGCAAATAAAGACTCTTACTCTTTAGTTTGATGCAACTATACCGTTTTGTTCGCCAGCTCCTCCTATAAGAAAAATGCGATCGCGCCCGCCAAAAAACCGCAGAGCTTGCGGGCGACGCCCGCAAAGCTCGCGGACGCCCGCTGCCCGCCTTCTGCGGGAGCCGCGAGCAACCGCCAACTCTGCGGGAGTAAATCGCGTCGTGAGTTTTGCACTCGACATTTGTATGAATTTCGAGTATTGCGGGCCCGCAACCGCGGCGGGCGCGGGTGCGAACCGCTACGTGAGCACTCTCTTACTCTCCTACTCTCGTACGTTACGTTCAAAATATAGTCTGATTTTCTACTGACGTTTCTGAGTATTTCTGTCCATCATTTATTTTTATTTTGCGCGCGGCTCTATAAGTACTTGGAAAAATATGTTTTTTATATATAAGTTATATATATATAGTTACTTAGGTAGGTAGTAGGTACTTACTAAAACTAAATGTGATAGCACATGCATAGATATCCCTAGTGACAGAACTAGATACTTACTTTCTTTAGTAAAATGAATGAATTGAGTACCTAGTTACTTAGGTAGGTAGTAGGTACCTACTAAAAGTCAGTGTAATAGCACATGCGTAGATGTCCCAGTGATAGTATTTAGATACTTACTTTAGTAAAATAAATGAATTAAATACCTAATTACTTAGGTAGGTAGTAGATTATAAAACCGTAGACATTTTTATGAACAGATACCTACTAAAAATAAGTGTGATAGCACATGCGTAGATATCCCTAGTGACAGTACCTAGAATCTAGATACTTACTTACTTTAGTAAATTGAATGAATTAAGTACCTAGTTACTTAGAATGACCCGTTAGCGCGGTTGGCAGTGACCCTGCCTTCCGCTCCAGGGTCGCGGGTTCGATTCCCGCTCCGAGTCTGGGTGTATTTATAATATGTATGTATAATGTATATATACCTTTATATAAAATATATATATGTATTTATATGTAAATATGTCTATCAGTCGGCTATTACCTATAACACAGGCATGAAGTTGCCTACTTTAGGAATAGACGGCCGTGTGCGTATGTGTGAGTATTTATTTATTTATTTAATTATTTATTTAGATAGGTACCTTAGATAGGCCCATCGCGATGGCCCATTGCATAGAGGATCTATAACACATTTTAACTTACAACCCGTTTACTAAAAGATAGGACCTCGCTGACAAGTTGCTTTGACTCGCTCGCTCGCAAGACAATACTAACACAGCATACCTGGGTATGCTGTGTTAGTATTGTCAGTTTTTCACAAACATTTAAGTTTCATACAATACCTAAATATTCTTAATGATGCTTTTTTGCACACCCTACCCATGCGTCGCAGTGGCGACATCGACGCCAGGTCCAATCTTTTAGTAAACGGGTTGTACCTGGCAATGTTATTACTCAATTCTATTCAGTAGAATCTGCTTTTTGAACCAGTAGTAGAGTCTTGACATAGTATCATAAGTGGCACATACTATCCTACAATAAATAAATTCATGTCATTTCAATTAATTTCATTTCATTAATTTTATTGTATAGACTGATATGTAAAGGTAGGTATACTTACTTCACTTGATCTCTAGGGTACACAAAAAAAGAGATTGGAAAAGTGCGCACGACCCACAGCCCTGTCGTTTGTCTACCAACTGTCCTACCAGCGGAGCGTACGTGAACCGTTGGTGAGAGCTCGTGTGTGCGTGAGCGGCGCTATGTGTGCGTGTACCTACAGCGGGCCGCTTCTAGGTAGCTTTCTCTCTGTATAATATCTACTCGTGTGTTGTTGCCGCGCAGACATTGAAGAAACGTTAACGCTCGCATAACGCCAGTCATGGGATAGGGGCCTCATAGACTGTTGAGTGATTTGAAAGTTAAAGTTAGTATGAAATTTCATTTCAGGTCTTAAGTTTGAATTTGAAATAATGTTTGTTCCTCAAAATTTTCCAGAAAAGTAACTAAGTACTTAATTATGCTAAGTTTGAGTTTGGAATAATCTTTCTTCCTGAATATCTTGTATGCATTTTTTTTTTCTTTAACTTAAATAGTTTGAATTCGGAACTCTACCGAATTGCGCTTTAAGCGCTTACAACACAGCACAGTTATCCGTATCGGATTTTTACAGCGCTGCGAGCGCTGTAAGCGTCATTCGGAGCAAAAAATTAAAAAGTAAGAATTTTTTTGTCTTCATATTTTAAGGCGCGAATTGACTGTTCGTATTAAATTATTTATTTAAATACTTAAGTTATCTATTAGATAAAATGAGTGCACGTGAGGATATAGTATGGAATTTGATTGCACTCCTCTTAATTTGAGAGCAGAGGCCGAATTAAAATAATTTTCTTCCGCCAAAATCCAAGGAAAGATATATGTATATGCGTGACTATGAAGAGTTCATCAAACGGAAGACGGAAAAAAAACCCCAAGCTGGTCGGAAAACGTATTTTTTAAAATAATTTACTGGTTTAATTTTTAGAAAAGCACTATACATCCCTTGACCGGGAGTGCCTTTCTGGCCTCGTGTTATAGACGTCCTCGCAAAGGCTCAGCCGTCTAACTCACATTTCACCAGAAAACGCTTACCTCTCTGTCTCATGCAGTAATCTATCTTCTATCTATCTATCTGCTATCTATCTTCTATAATATAATAAAACTGTAACAGATCCAATTCTGTACATTGAAAATATTTTGAAAATTTTTATTGGAGGGCACTCTATAATCGATATTGAAGCCAAAACTGCAATTTTTTTCATTTTTGTCTGTCTGTCTGTCTGTCTGTCTTTCTGTCTGTCTGTCTGTCTGTCTGTCTGTATCTTGGCCGCGCATCACGCCGAAACTACTGAATGGATTCGAATAAAACTTGGTACGATTTGAGTTTATACTCCGAGGTAGGACATAGGATACTTTTATCCCGAAATTCAGCACGGTTTACTTGGGAGAGGGGATGAAAGTTAAAACGTGTATTTAGGTGTAACTCTGATATTTATTGGGTTCAAATAACTTGGGACCCGGATCTTTGAAGGTACGGCTTATTTTAAACTGGTGTGCCTTTACATTTATGTTTGTCTATCTGTCTATTTGTTCCAGTTAATTTCCGAAACGGCTGGATCGATTTTGACGGAACTTTTATGGCAGATAGGTGATGTTATATGGAGTAACTTAGGCTACATTTAGTTTAGGTACAAAAAAGGATTATGGGATCCAGTCCGATCCTATATAAAAACCTATATCCACGCGGACGAAGTCGCGGGGATTAGCTAGTGTACTATAATTATATAATTATAGGTACAACAGGAAGAAGACGACGGTGATCTGCTGAGTGCAGTATTATGGGGTACAGACTACCATGCAGTCACACTGTTAGTGTTGAATGGCAGAAATCTAGAAGAACTCGCCAGTGTTGAATTTGTGACCCCCTCGCAGACCCCTCGCTGCTTCCACGGCTGGTTTCTACCCGACCAGACTTCTATGAAGTGAGCTAATATGTGCGACTCGAAGTGTTGAATAAATATGTGTTTACTCCTGCTTCCCCCATGAACTGTCTCAATTAAACAGTAGACCTGTACAATCACTTACACCATTGTTTTTGCAAGTAAAATAAAAAAAATTTATACTAAAATATTAATATTATAAATTATTTATTATACAAAAATGGGTACTTATTCGTATGATTGTCCCTACGAGTTCCTAAATCATACCTACTTTACGTTACATTTCAACGCATTCTGGGCACAGCTAGCGCAATATTGTGTGATAACAAATTTCCCGAAGGGGTTTTCAATTCGATTTATTAAAATGGTTTTTCAATTTATCAGATCTTTACCTTTGAATAGAACCGCATCCATTTTATTGATACACTGAAATGGGCTCAGGTTTAACGGAGTTAGGGAATGACATTGCAAAAAAAAGATATTGAAATTTAAGAAGCTGAGATGTTGGTGTTTATCTATTAATTAATTTCGTAGTCTTTAAGTATACATATTTCCGGGCATATCAAAAAAATTTTTCACCTTTAATCAATTTAACAATAAAATCCATCTGAGACTCAGCGGGAACTAGATCTTCGGGATCGACATTCCTTCCTTCGGGAAGGGCCGACGCGTATACCGCGCACCAGTGGGGCTATTCTCTAACTTAATTACCAACTGAAAATGGTTGCCAACGAATTAGTTCGATATACATTGCTGCTTTATTGTGTGAAATTATGAAAACACTTTATATTTCACACAGTAAAGCAGCAATTCTCATAATATGGCCAAAGTACTCCGGAAAATGGATGAATGGATGTATGAGCGCTCATACAACTCAGAGGTCTATCTTAATTGGCTCAACTATGTATGTATCGACTATCGCGCCACCCTTTAATTTCCAATTTGTTTTAGTTTTTGGAATTTTGCCTTTATATGTGCTGTAAGACCTGGCTTTTTATCAAATTTCGTAATCCTAGGTCAACTGAAACTACCATTTAGGTTTTCGACCCAAAACCCATAGGGTACTTCCGGTTGACCTAGATTTGTCAATTTTTGTTGAAAGCAAGGTCTTACAGATAAAAAAAGGCAAATTCCGAAAAATAAAAAAAGTTGATTAAGGTAAATTTTGGTACTTACGAGTTTTCGTGAAAATCTATTATTATTATAAAAATAAATTTGCCCATATCTTTTTATTGTGTGGACACAATTTTTATACACCTAATAGGGACTATGAATCTTAGTATCTGGTATAAATTTCAACTTGCTAGGTCCACCCGTTCCTGAGAAAATCGGTGGTGACACACGGACAGACGGACAGATAGACAAGAAAGTGATCTTATAAGGGTTCCTTTTTTTACCTTAACCTTAAAAATTACCGTATTCATTGTGATTCAGGTAACAGCGATACAATGATAATGTCTCAGGCCAGCGCTTATTTATATTAGAATATTCTATCATAATACGTTAAGTAAGTACACACGTTAAATAATCATAATTTAATGTTTTAATCCATCAAAAATAGATAAAGCCAAATAAATGAGTTTATAATCGAAACACAAATACTTACCTACCTATATTAACAACTAGCTGACCCCCGCAACTTCATTCGCGTAGATATAGGTTTTTATATAGGATCAGATTGGATCCCATAATCCTTTTTTGTACCTAAACTAAATGTAGCCTAAGTTACTCCTTATAACATCAACTATCTGCCATTGAAAGTTCCGTCAAAATCGATCCAGCCGTTTCGGAAATTAGCTGAAATAAACAGACAGATCGACAAACATAAATTTAAACGCACACCAGTTTAAAATAAGCCTTACTTTCAAAGATCCGGGTCCCAAGTTATTTGAACCCAATAAATGTCTTTTATTTCTGAACTAAAAAACCTACGACCTTGAAATATTTACGGGACAATACTTGATGTACCTACTACCTATCTAACAAAAAAGAATAAGTTAAATCGAACTACGCGTTAATGAATTACAGCTAAATATACGTTTTAACTTTCTTCCCCTCTCCCAAGGGAACCGTGCCGGAGTATAAACTCAAATCATACCAAGTTTCATTCGAATCCGTTAAGTAGTTTTAGCGTGATGCGCGGCCAATATACAGACAGACAGACAGACAGACAGACAGACAAAAATGAAAAAAATTGCAGTTTTGGCTTCAGTATCGATTATAGAGTGCCCTCCAATAAAAAATGTCAAAATATCTTCAATATATACAGAATTGGATCTGTTACAGTTTTATTATATTTTAGAAGACAGATAAATGAAATAAATAATTTCATTTTAAATTAATATTCTTTAATCTATATCTATACTAATAAATAAAATTGAAGTGTCTGTCTGTAATATCGAAATAACTACCTCATATTAAGCTCATATGGTTATTTGAACGATACTATAACCGAATCACACGTTTTAAAAATTTTTGTCTATCTGTCTGTCTGTCTGTCTGTCTGTCTGTCTGTCTGTCTGTTTGAACGGGCTAATCTTCGGAACGGCTGAACCGATTTTGACGGGACTTTCACATACAAGTAGAGAATTAACCAGGGAGTAACATAGGCTACTTTTTTAACCGACTTTCAAAAAAGGAGGAGTTGTGTTTTTCTACCTATGTACACCGATATCTCCGAGATTTCTGAACCGATTTGCGTAATTTTTTTTTTTATCGATAGAGGTACATTGCGACACTGTCCTACAAAAAATTTGGATTCCAACTCCTCAATCCTGATGCTGTAGGGGATCTGATCCCCAAAACTAATGGGATTTAGCCACTGTCGATTATTTAAATTGATATTGGGGGTACCAATTAAAGACTTTATTGTTGAATGACCTTGAGTAGGTACATGTCCAACTCCTTAACCCTGATGCTGTAAGGAATTGCATTCCGAAATCGTAAGGATCCCACGGAATTTTTCCGTTTTGTGGACGGGTTACTACTTACTACAGATAGGGCGTTTGTGCACTTATTCGTTTTCGATTCGTTTTCGTGTTTCGTGAAAACACGATTCGACATAGCCTTCCTTATAACTGTATGGGCGCTTGTGCACTTACTCGTTTTCGTGTTTTTAAATTCGTGAACATTTCACATCGAATCGTTTTAAAATAAGGACGCGTGCGGAAAGGTGTGTGCGATATTCATAATCACTAACCTTAGTGTTACTGCCAGTATTTCTTCACAGAGTACATTGAATATAATTTTTTCTGCAGTTATGCATTCTCTAAAACGTGTGTATGGCCGAGTATCTGTTCTTTTACTTATATCAATATGATATCGAAAGTATAGCAACATTCATTCGATTGTAATTATTAAAAAAAGATTTTTCATGATATCTCAATAAGTGATGATCGATAAATGCTCCTAGAATAGAAAAGAATAGAAAAGTTTTTTTATTCAAATAAACTTTTACAAGTACTTTTGAATCGTCAATTGAATACTTCTGTTTATAGGATGTATCCACAATTTTTTCATTCTCCGGCGCCTACGAATGTATAAGAAAAGGGCGAAAAGCTGACGACGATTAAATGCAGCACACATTATGAACACGGTTTTATCTACGAAATGCTTAAAACGTATTGTGAAATCACGATTAAGTGCACAAATGTCATTCGTGAATTTCGTATCCGTTTTTATGATGTTCATTAAAAAAAACGAACATGAATCGAAAACGAATCGAAAACGAGTAAGTGCACAAACGCCCATAGGCTACTTTTTGTTCTGGAAAATCAAAGTTCCCACGAGCTTTTTACAAACCTAAATTCACACGGGCGAAGCCGTGGGCATCATCTAGTTTGACATAAAATTTGCCCTTCACTGCGGTGCCACCTGGCGGTAAGTGATAATGTAGTCTAGAGTGGAAGCGAGCTATCCTGGGAGACGTCATCAGTTAATCGGGTACTACGGCACGTTTTTGCTAGTACCTACTAGTAATTTAGTGACCAGCCACGGCTAAAGCCACCCACCAGAGAAGAGGCAATATTAAATTTTCAATACCTACTTGATACCCGTTCCCTTCCCGGCTAGCCCGCTTCTCCATCATCCCTTAGATACCACCAGGTGAAACTGCAGTCAAGGGCTAACTTTGTATCGAATACCGCGTTACCTAATACCGCGGACGAAGTCGAGGGCACGAGCTAGTTGATTCATAGAATTAGCTTACTCATAACTAACTTTATATTAACCTACTACCTACCATCAAAATCTAAGCATCAAAACGCATCAAAACGTCATGTTCAGAAACACTGTTAAAATGTCAACTATTCCCTATTCCACATATGTACCTACCTAGACAATATAAGTTTAGTTAAAAATCAAAGATTACCTAAATCATGACATTCGCCCATCCATTACGGTGCAACCCATAAGTTTATGGTGCAACCTCGCGGTACCCAACCGACGAATTATACCTACTTGCCGGTCCGCAGGCCAGCATTCGCTTTAAGACCCCTCTCCCAGTTTGACGCTATGGAAGTTTAGGTATCTAACGGCAGGTAGGCTGGCGGCCAGTTACACGGACGACTACTTGGATATAGCGCGACTATGACTATAGTTTTGGTACTTGTATTAAATATTAATTTATAAATTATTTATTTGATATTGTAGTATTATATATTATATATTTACTATAAAATATTTTTAAAATGACTTCGCGTGGGACTTTATCGAATAAGTATTTCATTAATCTACGTTCAACTTACAAAACAAAAGCGACCAGGATAATATGATGTTCTTCTCTATAATGACATGTAGGGTTCCGTATTTATATCATAGGTATCACGCATATTTAGCCTTCAACCATTTTTTTCTAAACTAACTAATAAAAGAAACAATCACCTTTTTAATTATTTAACAATTACCAATTATTATTATTATTATTAAGTATACATATTTCAAATCATCTGTCTGAAAATAACATTACAGAGCTGTTGCACTGCACCTGTTGAAGTTCTTGGATACATTTTCTGATAAGAGTACAATTATTTAAAGTTTACCAATAGAACAATAAAAAGTATGCAATCTTTGTTTACTGCTAAAATGTCGGTTTAGTCAGAAGTGCAAGTGCGTCTTTTATTACAGTAATTAGTAATAAACAACAGGTGTTTGTAGTCATTAGGTAGGTACCTAGTATATTTTTTTGGGAGGAGGGGGCGAATTTAGCTATTTCGTATAATTTTTTTTTCTTCTTTTGATTTCTTCCTTAAAAAAATACAACGGCCATTTTGGATTCCAAAATGAACATCATTTTTTATGTTCAGTCCCCCAAAAAACTTCGGAAATGAAATGACACCCATATTATAAACAAGTGGATAAACCCGCGACTTCGTTCGCATGGATATTGGTTTTTAAAAATCCCTCTCATTGAGAACTCTTTGTTTTTCCTAAGCTCCTTTGAGCTTATACCTTGCTAAAAACTGTTGAAATTTCACTGGCGGATGTTTAGGTACATCAAAATGTAAACATCCGCCAGTGAAAGTCCTATCAAAAACGGTCCAGCCTTTCAGAGATTGGCCGGTAATTTATAAAGTATCTCCTTTCTAACAAAAAAAGAATGAATGAAATTGGACCACCCGTTAACGAATTACAGCTAAGTACACATTTTGACTTTCATCCCCTCTCCCAAGGGAACCGTGCTGAATTTTGGGATAAAAAGTATCCTATACTATATTACTCCGTAGTATGAACTTAAATCATGCCGAGTTTCATTTCAATCCATTTAGTAGTTTTTACGTGATGCGCGCACAAACATACAGACAAACAGATAAACAGACAAAAATTTCAAAAATAGCTTTTTTATGTTCTATTACTTATCCCTAACATCCACCAGTTATTATTTTGCACAAATCTTCAATGTACACATATGGCAATTCTACGATTTTATTATATGTATAGATAAGTATAGAAAATAATTTCTTAAAAAAAAAAATACGACGGCCATCTTGGATTTCAAAATGGAATATTAGTTTATAATATTATATTTCCGTGACTGTCCTAGGTGCTATGCTGTAATTTCACTTATTTAAAAAAATACGCACTATTACTTACTACTCACGCATATTTTTTAGAAAAATATTCATGCTCAAAACTTTGCAGTCGTTGTATAAATTAGTGTTTACACGACTCTCGTACGTGCATCTGGATGGTGGCAAAATTGGCACAGGTCCTTCCCTAACGAGCGCCGGGCGCATACTAAATAAGCTAAGACATTGTGTAGCTATTTATTGTAATTTAGGGGGATGTTTAATAAGTTTTTATGTTTGATCAAATAAATGGATTGTTAATTAAACTATATACATAGATTCGTTAAAGAACATAGTTTATTTCTACATAAAAATTTTATTGAATTTATGCTTTTTTCAATACAAAAAATCGTGTTAAAGTAACCGTATAATTCGGGAAATTTGGCGGAAGTTCTTTTTTTTTTTCACTCATTAATTTGATAAAAAATCTATATTCTGGTCTGTAATGTGTCAATAGGACTATATGTCTGATATTTAAGTATTTTTTTCAAGTAAATCAGATGACTTTAAAGGACAGATATAGAGCTTCAAAGTTGAGTCTGTTATTTATTTTATTAAAACGAGGTGTGGGAAATTGATCATTACAAAATAAATAAAATAGTTTTTGTAAATATGGTCTGACAAATGTCAATATGAAGGATTAGTTTATTAAAAACATGTATTGAAATATGTGAAAGTCTCTCCTACGATGCTAAATTTGGAGCTTGAAATCTCAGATTTTTCAGAGAAAAGGTAAAACTGCTCTTAACAATAAAAATCCCTTAAAATTAAATAGGTGACTAACTATATTTTACATTAATAGAATCTAACCTGGCCAAAAAACCACGACATTATGATGTGTTTCGAATAGAAACCATTTGGCTTTATTATTTGTTTTTAATTAAATAAAACATTAATAATGATGATAGAGTGTTCATATAAATAAGCGCTGGCTTAAGACATCATCATAGTGCATCGCAACAGCTGTAACAACCTGTTCCAACACAATGAAAACCGTAAGTTTTTTCCTACTAAATACTTCTTAATACTACCTCTACTCTGATTTTTAATTCCGTGGAATTCTGACGCATTCATAAGTAATGAGTCACCTGCAATAAGTATTACTTTATTTCTTAACTAGCGGTCCGCCCCGGCTTTGCCCGTGGTACATAATATATAGCCTATAGCACTCAAGGATCACGTACATATCCAACGGTGAAAGAATTTTTGAAATCGGTTCAGTAGTTCCTGAGATTAGCGCATTCAAACAAACAAACTCTTCCGCTTTATTATATTAGTATAGAAGTATAAGTAGAAGTATAGATAAATCCATATCTTTTTATTTTCAGTTGCTGTACATCCTCGTCCTGGTCGCTTGCGCGTGCGCGGCGTACGCGTCAGCCCTTCCCATCCACGTCGATCCAGAAGATCTAGTTCCCGCTGAGTCGCAGTTTCAATGGGTTGATAAGGTGGTTGATGCCTTCGGATAAGCCCGGAAATATGCGTACTAAATTACTACGAAATTAATAAACAGTTACGCATCATATTCTTTGTCTTTTTTTTGGGCAGTGTTATTTCATAACTCCTTCATACCTGGACGGAGCGAGATTTGAGTGCAGAAGTCAAATTAATAACGAGACCAACTTTTCTTAATTTTTTTACGGGACCATCAGAAATAAGTTACAAAATTATTTAGATAAAAGAAATGATTAAACGTTGGAAAGATTCCTTAAACATGTAATGTAATAAGTACATTCGAAATTTAATATCTATAAGTATGGTCCTATACCTGTCTATCACAGAAAACGAATAAATATGAACCAGCTACAGCAAAATACTTGTATCGCTTTTGCACCCAAGGAGTCAGGACTGCACCTGACAGTTCACAGTACAGTCTTTAACATAGCGTAGGGCTCCGCTGACACAGAAATGCAATAATGGTACGGGAGGTAGCTCTACAGTTGAGCAAGTTATTTTATCACAATAATATTTTTCCCCTAACACATAACAGATCCCAACGTCAGCTACTCTGATAGTGGTGGAATTAAAACGTACAGCATGAAAAAGTCATTTTATTGTTACGGTGAACCTTATGACAAGGGAATAAGGTTCATAATCACTTTAATTATTAATTAAATACATTTATTAAGTAAATACATGTCGGAGAGGTTTATTTCAGATTTTTTGCTTTACGAGCTTCCGAGATGGAATCAGTTGTATTGGCTATTGCATAAGGTTTTGCGTAAGTAATTTGAAGAGTGTGAGGAAAAGAGAGTCGCGAGATTGACCAATCAGTTGTCCCCACAACTGATTGGTCAATCTCGGAGTCTATGAAATGTGCACATTTCAGGCCCCTATCCCACTGGCGTTGTGCGAGCGTTGACGTTTCTCCAACGTCTGCGCGGCGTCGTCGCGATGTTAACGTTGCGTTGACGCAAAGTTGACGTTGCGAAGTCGAAGCGCGAACGGTTGCCATTATGGTAGGGGAGCCGAGGATGCTAAATGTGGATTTACTCGAGCGTCGTCGGGACCTAGTAGATTTTATAGATTAGTTGATAGGAAGAATAAAAGGTTATATTAGGTTTTCCATTTCAGGGGTGAGGAAAGCTTCTTGCTGCACGTTCTCATTTAAAATAGACGATTTTGATAACTTCGGCCTGTGGAAATCGGCTGATTATATATTTTTTGTTATTTTTGCATCATTTCCTTCAAAATAGAAAAAAATTCAACCACCCTCGAGATTCGAGAAGGTTAAGGTAACGTTTTTTTTTGCAGCTTTGTAACGCTCCTACTCTCGTACGTTACGTTCAAAATATAGTCTGATTTTCTACTGACGTTTCTGAGTATTTCTGTCCATCATTTATTTTTATTTTTCGCGCGGCTTTATATAAAGGACTTATATAATAATATGGAAGAGGGTACTCAGCAGGATGCAAGATGCCTCTCTTATCTTAATCTGACGCGCTCGAGTAAATCCGAAAATTCCCTCTTGAGCTACCCTGCTATTAGAGACTCGTTGACGTTGAAGTCGCGTCAACGCGACGTTGTTGCCGCGCAGACATTGAAGAAACGTTAACGCTCGCATAACGCCAGTCATGGGATAGAGGCCTCATAGACTGTTGAGTGATTTGAAAGTTAAAGTTAGTATGAAATTTCATTTCAGGTAGTTTGAATTTGAAATAATGTTTGTTCCTCAAAATTTTCCAGAAAAGTAACTAAGTACCTACCGTAGTACTTAATAGGGTATTTGACTAATTTTTGGAAATTGTTTTAAATTATTCTTTATTACTTATTAAAACACACTACATTGATATTTTTCGCAATATCTACAGTATTAAGAATTAAATCAATGATAAAGTTTAAGTTTTGAAAACCACGCCAAAAACAACATTTCTGATCACATGATACGCGTGACGTCACAAATCGCTATGCAAGTCACTTCTCTCGCTCGCTCCTTTTCGGAACTCGGTGCGTGCGACAGAGACGCTACGCAAGGCGACTGCTGTATCGTAATGTTCTAAATTGTTATAGGGTGAATGTTCTATAAGTCGGCACTTTAAGCGTCGTGTCATGTTTAAAAATTCGTAGACGTGTCAAACGAAGCAATTTCAGTACAATGTTTTTTTCTTCTAACACTTCATGCTTTTGACTTTTAGAATAAATTTTTAATACCCGCTTTTTGCATAAAGAAGTATTTTTTTAAATTTATTTAAAAAAAAAGTACTGATTTGCGTAAGCTCGGCACCTTTGTCCCTCTCTCCGGCATTTGTGTTCTCAAAGTCGGCCCTCATTTTTTTATTAGAAAATTAGCTTTTACCCCCGATATTGTCCGCTACAATTTATGTTTTTTTTAATATTTATAGTAACTCTTTCCTCGTTTTCATTTTATTTCATTTTCCCGCCAAAAAAAAATATACTTTTTCGAAATTAATAAATTTTTGAAGAAATAGATATATAATTTTTTTAACAACCTTGACAAACAATCAGACAATTTTTATATAGATAATATTAAGTTTATTCAATAGGGCCGACCTTAGGAATAACCCAAATTCTTAAGTCGGCACCCCCTGCCGATCTCAGGCACCTCATACTACTGGTTTTCCTTAGCCCGGCACCCCTGTTTTTTCTGTAACTACGCAAAATAATTGAGTTAAATCACTATAACACGATGTCAAATATTACGCAAAACAAATTAAATCGCAACAACAAGTCTTAAATATTATAATACGTAATTTATTTCTTACCAAACGACGCTCGAAAAGTAGCAATTTTGTAAGAAATTCAGCGATTTACGCACTCGCGCTCGTTCTAAGCGAAAATTGAGGGAAAGGGGTGCAAAAAAGTTCTGCCTTATTTTAGAACTATTTCCCCATTGGAGCAATACTAAATAAAAAAAATACCCATTGCGATTAAATGACACCAAAACGATAATATCGACAGAAATATAACGAAGTGCCGACTTAAGGGGGGGTGCCGGCCTAAGGAGCGTCCACCCTACCTACTCATTTTAATATCAATCTTATTATTTCAAGTATAAAGTTTAGTTTCGGTTGACTTGATAAACTTCAATTATATCAACCAAGTTACGTGCTATCAAGTGACATCACAAACAATCCCAGAGCGTTCACGTTCCTGATAAAATTTCAAAAATTATTATGTTTTATTTCGTGCAAAATATCGCGTAAAATTACATAGTTTAGTTTGATTGAGTGAAATATGTCTTTTTTAGGCTATTATCTGATAAGATGACCACAATCTATATCTATACATATAATAAAATCGTAGAATTGCCGTATCTGTACATTGAAGATTTTTGCAAAATAATAACTGGGCGATGTTAGGGATAAGTAATAGAACGTAAATAAGCTATTTTTGAAATTTTTGTCTGTTTATCTGTTTGTCTGTTTGTCTGTTTGTCAGTTTATCTGTTTGTCTGTTTGTCTGTATGTTTGTGCGCGCATCACGTAAAAACTACTGAATGGATTGAAATGAAACTCGGCATGATTTAAGTTCATACTATGGAGTAACATATAGGATACTTTTTATCCCGAAATTCAGCACGGTTCCCTTGGGAGAGGGGATGAAATTCAAAATGTGTACTTAGCTGTAATTCGTTAACGGGTGGTCCGAATTCATTCATTCTTTTTTTGTTAGAAAGGAAATACGGTAAAGATTACTGGCTTATCTCTGAAAGGCTGGACCGATTTTGATGGGACTTTTAGTGGCGGATATTTACATTTTGATCTACCTAAACATCCGCCAGTGAACTTTTAACAGTTTTTAGCAAGGTATGAGCTCAAAGGAGCTTAGGAAAAACAAAATGATTCTCACGGGATTTTTAAAAACCAATATCCACGCGAACGAAGTCGCGGGTTTCCACTTGTCAATAGAATATTTTCAATGTTGTCAAATACCCTATTATGCTAAGTTTGAATTTGGAATAATCTTTCTTCCTGAATATCTTGTATGCATTTTTTTTCTTTAACTTAAATAGTTTGAATTCGGAACTCTACTGAATTGCGCTTTAAGCGCTAACAACAAAGCACAGTTATCCGTATCGGATTTTTACAGCGCTGCGAGCGCTGTAAGCGTCATTCGGAGCAAAAAATTAAAAAGTAAGAATTTTTTTGTCTTCATATTTTAAGGCGCGAATTGACTGTTCGTATTAAATTATTTATTTAAATACTAGCTTCTGCCCGCGGCTTCGCCCGCGTGAATTTCGGTTTTGAACAAATCCCGAGGGAATCGTGGAGTTCCGGTTCCCGTTCCCGCTCCCTTTTCCTACCTTTATACTTAAAATATCAAGCAAGGTCGCTATAGTAATCTACCTATAGCTGTAGATATAGATTTCGGGTTTTTCGAAATCCCGTGGGAACTGTGCATTTTTCCAGGATAAAAAGTAGCCTATGTGTTGCCAATGCATGCTACACAGCAAAGTATTGGAATAATGGGTTATGTGAGCGTGATTTACCTAAGAACAGTCAGCGCCCTCTGTGGCGTTTTGGAGGTATATATCTATTTTAGTTAGGTTACAGGAATACTTTTCCGGGATAAAAAGTTACTTTATGTGTTAAATCAGGGCATAAGCTATCTCCATTCAAAATTTCAGCCAAATCGGTTCAGTAGTTGCGGCGGAGAAGAGGAACAAACATACACACAAACTTAATAACTTAATAACGCCTTTATAACATTAGTGTGATTGTTATTTTCCTCGCTAGAGAGCTCCGATAGCATACGCGTCCGATCGCTGCTAAATTCAAAATGCTATATGGGGAGAACTTTACGCACCGCCCCGGCCGGCCGGCTAGAACCGCGCGCCGCGCGTAAAGGCTATGTCCCGCAATTTTTAAATCTGTAATATCTTCGAAAATATTCATTTAAATCATATGCTGTAAAGGGCCATATAGATCTATAATAAATCAACAATGTACTTAAGGTATTTAATTAGATAAGGATTAATGCTGTATTGGTTAAAATCGCTTCTAAAATTAGCCATTATTTGTCGTAAAAAAGTAAATGACAAAAAAAGTTATTGTGGGATATCCATAAGAGATAGACATATACCATCGCGGAGTTTTCTATAGACCTTTTCAATGTGTACAATACTTAGAACATTATATTGATAAATCTCGTAGGGTTCAGCCTGCGTTTGCAATGTAAGCGGAAAAAATGTAATTATTTACGACATCACATTAGAAACCTCAAAAATAACAGTATTTCTCCACAATTTAATGGATGTTATTATACATATAAACCTTCCTCTTGAATCACTCTATCTATTAAAAAAAACCGCATCAAAATCCGTTGCGTAGTTTTAAAGATTTAAGCGTACAAAGGGATATAGGGACAGAGAAAACGACTTTGTTTTATACTATGTAGTGAAGTTATCTATTAGATAAAATGAGTGCACGTGAGGATATAGTATGGAATTTGATTGCACTCCTCTTAATTTGAGAGCAGAGGCCGAATTAAAATAATTTTCTTCCGCCAAAATCCAAGGAAAGATATATGTATATGCGTGACTATGAAGAGTTCATCAAACGGAAGACGGAAAAAAAACCCCAAGCTGGTCGGAAAACGTATTTTTTTAAATAATTTACTGGTTTAATTTTTAGAAAAGCACTATACATCCCTTGACCGGGAGTGCCTTTCTGGCCTCGTGTTATAGACGTCCTCGCAAAGGCTCAGCCGTCTGAATCACATTTCACCAGAAAACGCTTACCTCTCTGTCTCATGCAGTAATCTATCTTCTATCTATCTATCTGCTATCTATCTTCTATCTATCTTCTATAATATAATAAAACTGTAACAGATCCAATTCTGTACATTGAAAATATTTTGAAAATTTTTATTGGAGGGCACTCTATAATCGATACTGAAACCAAAACTGCAATTTTTTTCATTTTTGTCTGTCTGTCTGTCTGTCTTTCTGTCTGTCTGTCTGTCTGTCTGTCTGTCTGTCTGTATCTTGGCCGCGCATCACGCCGAAACTACTGAATGGATTCGAATAAAACTTGGTACGATTTGAGTTTATACTCCGAGGTAGGACATAGGATACTTTTTACCCCGAAATTCAGCACGGTTTACTTGGGAGAGGGGATGAAAGTTAAAACGTGTATTTAGCTGTAACTGACATTTATTGGGTTCAAATAACTTGGGACCCGGATCTTTGAAGGTACGGCTTATTTTAAACTGGTGTGCGTTTACATTTATGTTTGTCTATCTGTCTATTTGTTCCAGTTAATTTCCGAAACGGCTGGATCGATTTTGACGGAACTTTTATGGCAGATAGGTGATGTTATATGGAGTAACTTAGGCTACATTTAGTTTAGGTACAAAAAGGATTATGGGATCCAGTCCGATCCTATATAAAAACCTATATCCACGCGGACGAAGTCGCGGGGATTAGCTAGTGTACTATAATTATATAATTATAGGTACAACAGGAAGAAGACGACGGTGATCTGCTGAGTGCAGTATTATGGGGTACAGACTACCATGCAGTCACACTGTTAGTGTTGAATGGCAGAAATCTAGAAGAACTCGCCAGTGTTGAATTTGTGACCCCCTCGCAGACCCCTCGCTGCTTCCACGGCTGGTTTCTACCCGACCAGACTTCTATGAAGTGAGCTAATATGTGCGACTCTATTTAAGTGTTGAATAAATATGTGTTTACTCCTGCTTCCCCCATGAACTGTCTCAATTAAACAGTAGACCTGTACAATCACTTACACCATTGTTTTTGCAAGTAAAATAAAAATTTTTTATACTAAAATATTAATATTATAAATTATTTATTATACAAAAATGGGTATTCGTATGATTGTCCCTACGAGTTCCTAAATCATACCTACTTTACGTTACATTTCAACGCATTCTGGGCACAGCTAGTGCAATATTGTGTGATAACAAATTTCCCGAAGGGGTTTTCAATTCGATTTATTAAGTAAAATGGTTTTTCAATTTATCAGATCTTTACCTTTGAATAGAACCGCATCCATTTTATTGAAACACTGAAATGGGCTCAGGTTTAACGGAGTTAGGAAATGACATTGCAAAAAAAAAAGATATTGAAATTTAAGAAGCTGAGATGTTGGTGTTTATCTATTAATTAATTTCGTAGTCTTTAAGTATACATATTTCCGGGCATATCAAAAAAATTTTTCACCTTTAATCAATTTAACAATAAAATCCATCTGAGACTCAGCGGGAACTAGATCTTCGGGATCGACATTCCTTCCTTCGGGAAGGCCGACGCGTATATAGTCCGTTCAGTAACATAGTGTCGGTACAGGCGCAGGTGCTCTTACTATTCTGCTTTTATTTTTATTTTTTTTTTCTGTTTGTAATTTTTTTTCTATTCTAACAGAATCTCCGAATAGTCTGCCAATCCACACATGGCCAGCGTGGTAGATTATGGTTAAAATCCTTCTCATTTTGAGAGAAGACCCATGTTCATGATAATATTATATTTTATGTTTATGGTTATAGAATAGAATAGAATAGAATACAATAAATAGATTTTATTGCATGATTGTAAGTATGTACATGGTAGGTGTTACAAAGTTTTGTGTTGGCATGTTACAATCAGCCATAATTATAATGGCGTGCAATAATTAGATTTTACAGTTGTGAATAACATACAAAATTAGTCTAATTCTTATGCTACAGAAGTTATACAATTTTTATAAGAATTTTAATTTATTCATTAAGGAACTCTTTTACAGAGCTGAAGATGCAGTTTTGTTTTAAATCTTGTAAATGGTAAATCTTTTATTATAGAGGGTAGCTTATTATAAATTTTAATCATCATATAAAAACAACTTTTTGAGCTCAGAGCAGTTTTACATTGTGGATAGTAAATTTTGTTCGGATATCTGGCATTAAATGATACAACATTTTGACGTGTTTGAAAATATTCATTTTTGAATTTCTTTACGAAACACGCCACTTCGTAGATATATATATACCTACATGGTAATGTTAATAATTTCAGCGTTTTAAAAAGTGGCTTACATGATTGCATTGGATCTTTGTTACAAATTGCCCGGATACACTTTTTCTGAATTAAAAAGACTATTCATTTCGGAAGCATTACCCCAAATTAAAACTCCGTACAGAATATTGGAAACAACATAGCCATGATATGCCGAAAGAGCCGTGCTTCGGTCAGCAATTTTAGATATTCTACGTAAAGCAAAGACAAATTTATTGATTTTGTTGCACAAGTTGTCAATATAGTATATTATAGTAATAAGTATATTGTAATAAAATACGAATATAAAAAAATAGAAAAAGGAAAGAGAATTTTAATAAAAAAATATGAGTAGGTATAAAACGGTATAACCCCTTGTGCCTGTACACCGCGCGCGGCATGCTTTGAAGTCGCGGCGGCGTCTTTGATAAAACACCGCGCGTCGGAGGCGGCTAGACACAAAGAGCGACAGCCCCGGATCTTCAGTTTTTTCGAGGGGGGGCAAAAACTGTAAAATGCCGCCCCCACCAATATTTTCGATATACCAGTATCGGTTACCAGTAGGTATAAACATATAAGACGAGTAGTTGCCCCCCCCCCCCCCCGAAATTAATCTATACTAATAAATAAAATTGAAGTGTCTGTCTGTAATATCGAAATAACTACCTCATATTAAGCTCATATGGTTATTTGAACGATACTATAACCGAATCACACGTTTTTAAAATTTTTGTCTGTCTGTCTGTCTGTCTGTCTGTCTGTCTGTTTGAACGGGCTAATCTTTGGAACGGCTGAACCGATTTTGACGGGACTTTAACATACAAGTAGAGAATTAACCAGGGAGTAACATAGGCTACTTTTTTAACCGACTTTCAAAAAAGGAGGAGTTGTGTTTTTCTACCTATGTACACCGATATCTCCGAGATTTCTGAACCGATTTGCGTAATTTTTTTTTTAATCGATAGAGAAACATTGCGACACTGTCCTACAAAAAATTTGGATTCCAACTCCTCAATCCTGATGCTGTAGGGGATCTGATCCCCAAAACTAATGGGATTTAGGCACTGTCGGTTATTTAAATTGACATTGGGGATACCAATTAAAGACTTTATTGTTGAATGACCTCGAGTAGGTACATGTCCAACACCTCAACCCTGATGCTGTAAGGAATTGCATTCCAAAATCGGAAGGATCCCTCGGAATTTTTCCGTTTTGTGGACGGGTTACTACTTACTACATATAGGCTACTTTTTGTTCTGGAAAATCAAAGTTCCCACGAGATTTTTACAAACCTAAATACACACGGGCGAAGCCGTGGGCATCATCTAGTGTAATATAAAAAAGTATACTCTTTCCTCCTCAACCTTTAAACTAATTTTATGGCCTAAAGACGTCGACGTCGACGTTTAAATTGAAGTTAATTATATTTACTACAACATTTTTTCATTTAACTTTACCTGTAAAATGAGTATTTTCCCCAATATCGGAGTTTAAAATTGACCAAATCTTAAAATTTAACTTTTTTGGAAATAATTGTCAAGTTTTGAAGAACTGTACCTATCTCAGTAAATATTGAATTTTCAAAGCTGGTTCTAGACTTAAATTGTAGCAATTTTAGATTACTTTAAAAAAGTATTGTATCATTTTTTTTTAAAACGCATAGTTTAGGTTTATATTGAAAATGAAAAATCCAAAAGTGCAAAAACTTCGCGGTTTTTTGAGTCGTGCAAAGTTAGCACAGGTCTTTCGAAGCTCCAAAATCAGATTTTAGACTACTGGTAGTAGTCCTAACATCATATTAAAAATCAGAACTTGCCGTTTGATTGCGATTTTAATGTAAGATTTGACTGGCGTAGGTAGTAGATTCGACGTGATTCGTGGCCAAGATTATAGACAGACAGACAAAAATGAACAAATTACAGTTTTAGCCTTTAGGTTCCGTATCGATTATACAGTGCCATCCAAAAGTATTTTCAAAATATTTTCAATGTAATACAAAATATGACCTGTACCTAATAGTTTGAAATATGTATGTACCAATACAGTGGCGGATTAGATGTCGACAGCGCTCTAGGCAGCACCTTATCGGCGCCCCTGATTGGCTGAACTAACGGCTAGTTCTGATTTTTAATATTATGTTGTTAGGACTTAGGACCAATAAAAGTCGTGTAGAATATAGGTATTTATACTAATCTAAGTTTGCAGCTTCGAAAGACCTGTGCTAACTTTGCTCCTGCACCTGCTCAATTAATTTTGGCGCCCCTTCTTATCTCGCGCCCCTAGGCACGTGCCTAGTTTGCCTTAAGGATAATCCGCCATAATTGACCTATAGATTATTAATATATATATAGCTGCTCGTGCTGATTCACTGACTGATTGATCACCTCTCCTGTAAAATTTTGTATGAAAAATTTTTTTTTCACTAATAGTTTCGTACAGAAGCCAAAAATTCATTAAGAACAAAAATATGGAGAGAGCTGATGATTGAGGATTTCGGTGACGGGTGAGGGGCACGCTTAAGGTATTGAAGATAGGTGGGGGGTGCTCGAGCAAATGTCACTCGAAACGTCATCCAATTGGCAGTGAGTTGAAAAAAAATTCAAAATGGCGAAAAAAAGATGGCCGCCATACAAATTTCGTCGGTGTCCATCTCGGAGGGTATAAAAGATGGAAGAGTAGTTTCTTCATAAAAGATGATCAAGATTGGAAGGTCTATCTGATGAATAGAAAAAAAATTCAAAATGGCGGAATTTATTTTATCATAGAAAATGTATGGCGAATATTGAAGAGATTACAAGTTGTGAACCATGCAAGGCTTTGATGCGGTTCTTTGGAGAAATGTCAAAGAAAAATATGGGATGATATGATGATTAAGGGTTTGGAAGATGTTTGATGAGCCCGGGCAGGGTATTGTAAATAGATGGGGGCTGCTCAAACAAAAAATACTCAGAACCTCATCCAATTGGCACTGAGCTGAAAAAAAAAACCAAAATGGCGGATTCAATATGGCGGCTATACAAACGTTGGTATCTATCTCACCAAGTATAAAATATGGAAGAGTGGTTTCTTGGAAAAATATGATCAAGACCTAAAGGTCTACCTACTTGATGAGCAGAATGATTCGGAGAAAAAATATGGAGAGTGATAATGATCGAGGATTAGGAATATGGGAGAGATAGGTGGAGGCTGCTCAAAACAAAATACCCGAAAGCGAAACCTCGCGGTCCGCTTTAGCGGGCCGCGCACCCACGCGCCCTACTAGTTAATATATATATAGCTGCTCGTGCTGATTGGGTCACTGACTCATTGATCACCTCTCCTGTAAAATTTTGTATGAACTTTTTTTTTTTCAATAATGGTGTCGTATAGAGGACAAAAATTCATGAAGAGGAAAAATATGGAGAGAGCTGATGATTGAGGATTTCAGAGACGAGCGACGGGCACGCTTAAGGTATTGAAGATAGGTGGGGGGTGCTCGAGCAAATGTCACTCGAAACGTCATCCAATTGGCAGTCAGCTGAAAAAAAATTCAAAATGGCGAAAAAAAGATGGCCACCATACAAATTTCGTCAGTGTCCATCTCGGAGGGTATAAAAGATGGAAAAGTGATTTCTTAGCAAAAGATGATCAGGATCCAGAGGTCTACCCGATGAATAGAAAAAAAATTCAAAATGGCGGAATTTATTTTTCCATAGAAAATGTATGGCGAATATTGAAGAGACTACAAGTTGTAAACTATGGAAGGCTTTGATGCGGTTCTTTGGAGAACTCTCAATGAAAAATATGGGAAGACATGATGATTGAGGGTTTGGAAGATGGTTGAGGAGCCCGGGCAGGGTATCGCAGATAGATGGGAGGTGCTCAAACAAAAATTACTCAAAACCTCATCCAATTGGCACTGAGCTGAAAAAAAAAAACAAAATGGCGGATTCAAGATGGCGGCTATACAAATTTCGTCGGTGTCTATCTCACCAAGTATAAAAGATGGAAGAGTGGTTTCTTGGCAAAAGATGATCAAGAACTAAAGATCTACAATTTGATGAACAGAAAAAAAATCAAGATGTCAAAATTTATTTTTTTCACACAAAATATATATGACGAATACTGAAGAGACTATAAGTTGGGAAACTATACAAGACTTTGATACGGTTCCGGAGAAAAAAATTTGGAGAGTGATGATGATCGAGGGTTTGGAAGATGGATGAGGAGCACGGCCAGGGTTAAAGATGCTGAAAATGATACAAGAAGGTGGAGGCTGCTAAAACAAAAATAATACTGAAATCCCCGCGGTCCGCTTTAGCGGGCCGCGCAGCCAAGCGCCCTACTAGTTTTACTACTATACTGCGCGTTCAATCATCGCAAAGTTGCGATAATGCTGTACTCAGCATTTGAATTTGCCGCCCTCTGAATCTGCCGCCCGGGGCACGGGCCCCGGCCTGCCCCCCCCTAGATCCGGGCCTGAAGAGCGACACTAAGAAAATGAACAGACTATACCGCGCACGCGCAAGCGACCAGTGGGGCTATTCTCTAACTTAGTTACCAACTGAAAATGGTTGCCAACGAATTAGTTCGATATACATTGCTGCTTTATTGTGTGAAATTATGAAAACACTTTATATTTCACACAGTAAAGCAGCAATTCTCATAATATGGCCAAAGTACTCCGGAAAATGGATGAATGGATGTATGAGCGCTCATACAACTCAGAGGTCTATCTTTGGCTCAACTATGTATATGTATCGTATTCGTGCCACGCTTTAATTTCCAATTTTTTTAGTTTTTGGAATTTTGCCTTTATTTGTGCTGTAAGACCTGGCTTTTTATCAAATTTCGTAATCCTAGGTCAACTGAAACTACCATTTAGGTTTTCGACCCAAAACCTATAGGGTACTTCCGGTTGACCTAGATTTGTCAATTTTTGTTGAAAGCAAGGTCTTACAGATAAAAAAAAGGCAAATTCCGAAAAATAAAAAAAGTTGAAAATTAAGGTAAATTTTGGTACTTACGAGTTTTCGTAAAAATCTAAATTTGCCCATATCTTTTTATTGTGTGGACACAATTTTTATACACCTAATAGGGACTATGAATCTTAGTATCTGGTATAAATTTCAACTTGCTAGGTCCACCCGTTCCTGAGAAAATCGGTGGTGACACACGGACAGACGGACAGATAGACAAGAAAGTGATATTATAAGGGTTCCTTTTTTTACCTTAACCCTAAAAATTACCGTATTCATTGTGATTCAGGTAACAGCGATACAATGATGTCTCAGGCCAGCGCTTACTTATATTAGAATATTCTATCATAATACGTTAAGTAAGTACACACGTTAAATAATCATAATTTAATGTTTTAACCCATCAAAAATAGATAAAGCCAAATAAATGAGTTTCTAATCGAAACACAAATACCTACCTATATTAACAACTAGCTGACCCCCGCAACTTCGTTCGCGTAGATATAGGTTTTATATAGGATCAGATTGGATCCCATAATCCTTTTTTGTACCTAAAATAAATGTAGCCTAAGTTACTCCTTATAACATCAACTATCTGCCATTGAAAGTTCCGTCAAAATCGATCCAGCCGTTTCGGAAATTAGCTGAAATAAACAGACAGATCGACAAACATAAACGCACACCAGTTTAAAATAAGCCTTACGTTCAAAGATCCGGGCCCCAAGTTATTTGAACCCAATAAATGTCTTTTATTTCTGAACTAAAAAACCTACGACCTTGAAATATTTACGGGACAATACTTGATGTACTACCTATCTAACAAAAAAGAATAAGTTAAATCGAACTACGCGTTAATGAATTACAGCTAAATATACGTTTTAACTTTCTTCCCCTCTCCCAAGGGAACCGTGCTGAATTTCGGGATAAAAAGTATTCTATGTCCTACCTCGGAGTAGGTATAAACTCAAATCATACCAAGTTTCATTCGAATCCGTTTAGTAGTTTCAGTGTGATGCGCGGCCAAGATACAGACAGACAGACAGACAGACAGAAAAAAATGAAAAAATTGCAGTTTTGGCTTCAGCATCGATTATAGAGTGCCCTCCAATAAAAATTTCAAAATAAGTATCTTCAATATACAGAATTGGATCTGTTACAGTTTTATTATATTTTAGAAGACAGATAAATGAAATAAATAATTTCATTTTAAATTAATATTCTTTAATTTGACATAAAATTTGCCCTTCACTGCGGTGCCACCTGGCGGTAAGTGATAATGTAGTCTAGAGTGGAAGCGAGCTATCCTGGGAGACGTCATCAGTTAATCGGGTACTACGGCACGTTTTTGCTAGTACTAGTAATTTAGTGACCAGCCACGGCTAAAGCCACCCACCAGAGAAGAGGCAATATTAAATTTTCAATACCTACTTGATATCCGTTCCCTTCCCGGCTAGCCCGCTTCTCCATCATCCCTTAGATACCACCAGGTGAAACTGCAGTCAAGGGCTAACTTTGTATCGAATACCGCGTAACCTAATACCGCGGACGAAGTCGCGGGCACGAGCTAGTAGATTCATAGAATTAGCTTACTCATAACTAACTTTATATTAACCTACTACCTACTTCGGAGATTTGCGATAGAAATTAGAATGACTACCATCAAAATCTAAGCATCAAAACGCATCAAAACGTCATGTTCAGGAAGAAACACTGTTAAAATGTCAACTATTCCCTATTCCTATGGAACCTACCTAGACAATTTATAAGTTTAGTTAGAAATCAAAGAGTACCTAAATCATGACATTCGCCCATCCATTACAGTGCAACCCATTAAACACTAAGTTTATGGTGCAACCTCATACCCAACCGACAAATACTTGCCGGTCCGTAGGCCAGCATTCGTTTTAACAATAAAAATCCCTTAAAATTAAATATCTATACGCGACTAGTTTCGCACCCTTGCGGTTTGGCTTTGTATAGAATAGAAATACACGTAACCGTGCACAAACTCCAAGGAATCACTCTATATGCAACTGTACTGACTTCGGCCCAAAACTTTTTGCAAAAGATCAATGTTACGTAGGCGTAACAGAGTGAAGTATTTGGACAGAATAGCTATATCAGACTTCAGCAATAGGTCTGGCAATCTCAGAGAATATATTAGTGACATGTGTACATTTATGCTTATAACTTCGTGCGTAAGAATGATAACTCGATGTGTTATATACTAAAACCTTCTTGAAAGTATGTAGATAACGATAGTGAAACAATCATCAAAATCGGTTCATTAGTTGCGGAGATAATCGCGAACATACTTACATACATACATACATACATACATACTTACATACATACTTACATACATACATACGGGTCGAATACAGAACCTCCTTTTTTTGAAGTCGGTTAAAAATGTCAACTATTCCCTATTCCTATGGAACCTACCTAGACAATTTATAAGTTTAGTTAGAAATCAAAGAGTACCTAAATCATGACATTCGCCCATCCATTACAGTGCAACCCATTAAACACTAAGTTTATGGTGCAACCTCATACCCAACCGACAAATACTTGCCGGTCCGTAGGCCAGCATTCGTTTTAACAATAAAAATCCCTTAAAATTAAATAGGTAACTATATTTTACATTAATAGAATCTAATCTGTACAAAAAACCACGACATTATGATGTGTTTCGATTAGAAACCGTTTGGCTTTATTATTTGTTTTTAATTAAATAAAACATTAATAATGATGTTAGAGTATTCATATAAATAAGCGCTGGCTTAAGACACCATCATAGTGCATTGCAACAGCTGTAACAACCTGTTCCTACACAATGAAAACCGTAAGTTTTTTCCTACTAAATACTAATACCTACTAGGTACCTCTACTCTGATTTTTAATTACGTGGAATTCTGACGTTTCTTAATGTTACCAGAAATAAAACAGGTCCCACAAAAAAGATAATAAATTAAAAACTTTCATACTTGTAAATGAAAATCAATTGCCCCATGAAGATAATATGACAAATGCCTGACAGACACTTCACGCCCGCTGAGCTTTCTAAGGCCCATAGCTAGCGACCATGTTTCGCATTCATAAGTAATGAGTCACCTGCAATAAGTATTACTTTATTTCTTAACTAGCGGTCCGCCCCGGCTTCGCCCGTGGTACATAATATATAGCCTATAGCACTCAGGGATCACGTACATATCCAACGGTGAAAGAATTTTTGAAATCGGTCCAGTAGTTCCTGAGATTAGCGCGTTCAAACAAACAAACTTCCGCTTTATTATATTATAGTATAGAAGTATAAGTAGAAGTATAGACAAATCCATATCTTTTTATTTTCAGTTGCTGTACATCCTCGTCCTGGTCGCTTGCGCGTGCGCGGCGTACGCGTCGGCCCTTCCCATCCACGTCGATCCAGAAGATCTAGTTCCCGCTGAGTCTCAGTTTCAATGGGTTGATAAGGTGGTTGATGCCTTCGGATAAGCCCGGAAATATGCGTACTAAATTACTACGAAATTAATAAACAGTTACGCATCATATTCTTTGTCTTTTTTTTTGCAGTGTTATTTCATAACTCCTTCAAACCTGGACGGAGCGAGATTTGAGTGCAGAAGTCAAATTAATAACGAGACCAACTTTTTTACGGGACCATCAGAAATAAGTTACAAAATTATTTAGATAAAAGAAATGATTAAACGTTGGAAAGATTCCTTAAACAATTAATAAGTACATTCGAAATTTAATATCTATAAGTATGGTCCTATACCGTTAAGGTAAAACATCATTGCCTATACCTGTCTATCACAGAAAACGAATAAATATGAACCAGCTACGGCGGCTTTTCCAAAATACTTGTATCGCTTTTGCACCCAAGGAGTGAGGACTGCACCTGACAGTACAGTCTTTAACATAGCGTAGGTGTGGCGTAGGGCTCCGCTGACACAGAAATGCAATAATGTTACGGGAGGTAGCGCTACAGTTGAGCAAGTTATTTTATCACAATAATATTTTTCCCTTAACACATAACAGATCCCAACGTCAGCTACTCCGATAGTGGTGGAATTAAAACGTACAGCATGAAAAAGTCATTTTATTGTTACGGAGAACCTTATGACAAGGGAATAAGGTTTATAATCACTTTAATTATTAATTAAATACATTTATTAAGTAACTAGATGATGCCCACGGCTTCGCCCGTGTGGATTTAGGTTTTTAAAAATCCCATGGGAATTTTTGATTTTTCAGAACAAAAAGTAGCCTATCTGTAGTAACCCGTCCCCAAAACGGAAAAATTCCGTGGGATCCCCACGATTTCAGAATGCAAATCCTTACAGCATCAGGGTTGAGGAGTTGGACATGTACCTACTCAGTAGCTCAGTAGCTATACCTACTCAGAGTTCATTCAAGAATAAAGTCTTTAATTGGTATCCCCAATATCAATTTAAATAACCGACAGTGCCTAAATCCTATTAGTTTTGGGGTTCCCCCCCTACAGCATCAGGATTGAGGGGTTGGAATCCAAATTTTTTGTAGGACAGTGTCGCAATGTTTCTCTATCGATAAAAAAAAATACGCAAATCGGTTCAGAAATCTCGGAGATATCGGTGTACATAGGTAGAAAAACACAACTCCTCCTTTTTTGAAAGTCGGTTAAAAAAGTAGCCTATGTTACTCCCTGACTAATTCTCTACTTGTATGTGAAAGTCCCGTCAAAATCGGTTCAGCCGTTCCGAAGATTAGCCCGTTCAAACAGACAGACAGACAGACAGACAGACAGACAGACAGACAGACAAAAATTTTAAAAACGTGTGATTCGGTTATGGTATCGTTCAAATAACCATATGAACTTAATATGAGGTAGTTATTTCGATATTACAGACAGACACTTCAATTTTATTTATTAGTATAGATATAGATAAATACATGTCGGAGAGGTTTATTTCAGATTTTTTGCTTTACGGGCTTCCGAGATGGAATCAGTTGTATTGGCTATTGCGTGAGGTTTTGCGTAAGTAATTTGAAGAGTGTGAGGAAAAGAGAGTCGCGTGGGGACAACTGATTGGTCAATCTTGGAGTCTATGAAATGTGCACATTTCAGGCCCCTATCCCACTGGCGTTGTGCGAGCGTTGACGTTTCTCCAACGTCTGCGCGGCGTCGTGGCGATGTTAACGTTGCGTTGACGCAAAATTGACGTTGCGAAGTCGAAGTTATGGTACGGGAGCCGAGGATGCTAAATGTGGATTTACTCGAGCGTCGTCGGGACCTAGTAGATTTTATAGATTAGTTGATAGGAAGAATAAAGGTTATATTAGGTTTTCCATTTCAGGGGTGGGGAAAGATTCTTGCTGCACGTTCTCATCTAAAATAGACGATTTTGATAACTTCGGCTTGTGGAAATCGGCTGGTTATATATTT
This sequence comes from Melanargia galathea, assembly GCA_920104075.1. Lineage (NCBI taxonomy): Eukaryota > Metazoa > Arthropoda > Insecta > Lepidoptera > Nymphalidae > Melanargia > Melanargia galathea. The sequence continues at coordinate 18,958,125 of OV049867.1, read as the reverse complement.
TTTTGTTATTTTTGCATCATTTCCTTCAAAATAGAAAAAAATTCAACCACCCTCGAGATTCGAGAAGGTTAAGGTAACGTTTTTTTTTTGCAGCTTTGTAACGCTCCTACTCTCGTACGTTACGTTCAAAATATAGTCTGATTTTCTACTGACGTTTCTGAGTATTTCTGTCCATCATTTATTTTTATTTTGCGCGCGGCTCTATATAAATGACTTATATAATAATATGGAAGAGGGTACTCAGCAGGATGCAAGATGCCTCTCTTGTCTTAATCTGACGCGCTCGAGTAAATCCGAAAATTCCCTCTTGAGCTACCCTGCTATTAGAGACTCGTTGACTAGAGCTTCCAAAATTACGGATTTTTCAATTACGTAACTGGTTACGCATTTTAATACTCTAGTTACGTAATTACGTAATTACGTAACTGGATTTTGTATATTTTTTTTAACAATGAAAATGAAATGAAAATTCGCAAAGTAGCTTATAAGTAAACTAAATCTACCATTAGAGATTGAATTCGTCCTGAAAGGGGTCTAGGTCAATAATAAAATGAATCGCATGAAACGTAAATCGCTATTCTAGATCCTATTCAGTCAGACCGTCACCAGAATTTTGGTTACAACAACTTGATAGGTAAGTATCTATGTTACTTAGTAATTTTGGAACATTTACAATAGAAATTGAGACGCACGGAGTGCGCCAGGACATTAAAAATTGGTAAAGTACGTACCTACCATTTTTTTTTAATTTTCCATTACAGTAAACCTAACAAAGTTAGTAGGCCTATGCCAGCTTCAAAAACATATTTTAAGGTAGAACTAGGAGATGTCCGTGACTTCGTCCGCGTGGATTTAGTTTGCTGAAACTCTTTGTTTTCCCTAGGCTCCTTTGAGCTCATACATTTTTAAAAACTGTTAAAAGTTGCGCATCAAAATCCCATCATTAAGACTTTGAGGAATTAGTGCATTAAGAGTTTCATCCTGGATTTGAATTTTTCGGAGCAGAACCCCTCATTCTTTTTTAGGGTTCTTAACCTCAAAAGGTAAAAAAGGAACCCTTATAAGATCACTTTTATATCCGTCTGTCTGGCCATGTGTCACCACCGATTTTCTCAAGAATGGGTGGACCTAGCAAGTTCAAATTTATACCAGATACTGAAATCTATAGTCCCTATGACTATGACTATACGAATAATAATAAAATACGTAAAATAATAATAATAAAATACGTAAATACGTAAAATACGAATAATTTTTTTGTTACCATAGTATTATCTTTCAGACATACCCAGGTTTTTCTATAATTTTTGATTTTTAACCCCCGACGCAAAAACGACGGGGTGTTATAAGTTTGACTTGTCTGTGGCGCTGAAACGGGTGGACCTATTTGAATGCGTATTTTTTTGTTTGAAAGGTGAAATAGTCGAGAGTGTTGTTAGCTATGTTTGAAGAAAATCGGTCCAAGATGGCCGCCGTTACAAAATGGCGGATTACATATTTTTTCACAACTCCCTTAATATGGGTATCAAATGAAAGGGCTTGACTAGTAAAATAGCACTATGCAAATCCAAGATGGCCGCTCCCACAAAATGGTGAATGTCGGGGGTTTTTTAAATTTTTAATTTATACTTGTCCTACAAAACAATTGAAGCAAAGTTTTTTCAATTTATCTCAATACTAGTTGCCTGCACTTGTGCTTTTTCTCTTAAGGAGGGCAGTATTTCCGGGCTCATGCGACGCCATTAACATCAACCCGCCGTAGCTGTACACATTTACTCGTTTTCAGTGATATACCAGGTACCTATATATATACCTATATACCTACTTAGATATTAAATTCCGAATGTATTTGTTTAACGAATCTTTAACATTTCTTTTTATCTAAATAATTTTGTAACTTATTTCTGACTAGCATCTGCCCGCGGCTTCCGAAATCCCGAGGGAATCGTGGATTTCCAGTTTCCGTTCCCGCTCCCTTTTCCAACCTTTATACCTATTATCAAGGAAGTTCGCTATAGTAATCCACCTATAGCTGTAGCTATAGATTTCGGGTTTTTAAAATCCCGTGGGAACTGTGCATTTTTCTAGGATATAAAGTAGCCTATGTGTTGCCAATGCATGCAACACAGCAAACTATTGCAATAATGTGTTATGTGAGCGTGATTTACCTAAGAAAAGTCAGCGCCCTCTATGGTGTTTTTTAAAATTTATATCTATTTTAGTTCCACAGGAATAGTTTCCCGTGATAAAAAATAGCCTATGTCTATTTTAAGTTAGGGCATAATCTATCTCCATTCAAAATTTCAGCCAAATCGGTTCAGTAGTTGCGGCGTGATTGAGTAACAAACATCCAAACATCCACACTTTCACATTTATATTAGTAGGAAGTAGGAAGTTGGTCTTGTTATTAATTTGACTTCTGCACTCAAACCTCGCTCCGTCCAGGTTTGACGGAGCTAAGAAATCACTGCCAAAAAAAGACAAGGAAATTGATGCGAACTACTGTTTATTAATTTCGTAGTAATTTAGTACGCATATTTCCGGGCTTATCCGAAGTAATTAACCACGTCATGAACGAAGTCACCAAGCAATTGATCTATAAACTGAGACTCAGCGGGAACTAGATCTTCTGGATCGACGTGGACGGGAAGGGCCGACGCGTACGCCGCGCACGCGCAAGCGACCAGGACGAGGATGTACACTAACTGAAAATATAAAGATATGGATTTAAAAATAAAACTGGCCAAGTGCGAGTCGGACTCGCACATGAAGGGTACCATCGTACAAGATTTTACATTATGTAGGTACCTATATACTTCATAAGACCTTTCGTAAAAGAAACAACAGTGGAGCTATACCTACTAAACAATATTTTGTATGGGGACGTTTATTTTATTTTTATTAGGGTTCCGTACCCAAAGGGTAAAAATGGAGCCTTATTAATGTCACTCGGGGTCCGTCTGTCTGTGTGTGTGTCAGTCCGTCCGCCGGTAACAGGTCTAGAGACCTGTTACTCTAGCTCGTAGACTAAATGAGTTACAAACCTAAAATTTTGGTATTTGGTGTAGAACGTTAACCCCGAACTAAATATTGAATTAGAAATTGAATTAAATTATTTTTCAGGGGGGAGCCCCCCTGAAAAACAATTTACATGTTTTATACATGAAAAAGGAGCCGAAAAAAATTTTTTTTTACCCTAGCGCCTTTATTTAGAGCTTATTAAGTAGAGCACGTATATATATATACTAGTAGGGCGCGTGGGTGCGCGGCCCGCAAGCGGACCGCGAGGTTTCGCTTTCGGGTATTTTGGTTTGAGCAGCCTCCATCTATCTCTCCCCTATTCCTAATCCTCGATCATTATCACTCTCCATATTTTTTCTTCGAATCGTTCTGCTCATCAAGTAGAACTTAAGGTCTTAATCATCTTTTGGCAAAAACCACTCTTCCATCATTTATACTTGGTGAGATAGACACCGATGTTTGTATGGCCACCATTTGGACTTTTTTTCAGCTCACTGCCAATTGGATGATGTTTCGAGTATTTTTTGTTTGAGCACCTCCTACCTATCTTCAATACCCTGCCCGGGCTCCTCAACCAACTTCCAAACCCTCAATCATCATGTCTTCCCATATTGTTCTTTGAGAGTTCTCAAAAAAACCGCATTAAAGCCTTGCATAGTTCACAACTTGTAGTCTCTTCAATATTCGCCATACATTTTCTATGGAAAAATAAATTCCGCCATTTTGAATTTTTTTTCTATTCATCGAGTAGACCTTCGGATCTTGATCATCTTTTGCTAAGAAACTATTCTTCCATCTTTTATACCCTCCGAGATGGAGACCGACGAAATTTGTATGGCGGCCATCTTTTTTTCGCCATTTTGAATTTTTTTTCAGCTCACTGCCAATTGGATGACGTTTTGAGTGACATTTGCTCGAGCACCCCCCACCTATCTTCATTACCTTAAGCGTGCCCCTCACCTATCTCCGAAATCCTCAATCATCAGCTCTCTCCATATTTTTGTTCCTAATGAATTTTTGTTTTCTATACGAAACCATTGTTGAAAAAAAAATTTTTCATACAAAATTTTACAGGAGAGGTGATCAATCAGTCAGTGAATCAGCACGAGCAGCTATATATATATTAACTAGTAGGGCGCGTGGGTGCGCGGCCCGCTAAAGCGGACCGCGAGGTTTCGCTTTCGGGTATTTTGTTTTGAGCAGCCTCCACCTATCTCTCCCATATTCCTAATCCTCGATCATTATCACTCTCCATATTTTTTCTCCGAATCATTCTGCTCATCAAGTAGGTAGACCTTTAGGTCTTGATCATATTTTTCCAAGAAACCACTCTTCCATATTTTATACTTGGTGAGATAGATACCAACGTTTGTATAGCCGCCATATTGAATCCGCCATTTTGGTTTTTTTTTCAGCTCAGTGCCAATTGGATGAGGTTCTGAGTATTTTTTGTTTGAGCAGCCCCCATCTATTTACAATACCCTGCCCGGGCTCATCAAACATCTTCCAAACCCTTAATCATCATATCATCCCATATTTTTCTTTGACATTTCTCCAAAGAACCGCATCAAAGCCTTGCATGGTTCACAACTTGTAATCTCTTCAATATTCGCCATACATTTTCTATGATAAAATAAATTCCGCCATTTTGAATTTTTTTTCTATTCATCAGATAGACCTTCCAATCTTGATCATCTTTTATGAAGAAACTACTCTTCCATCTTTTATACCCTCCGAGATGGACACCGACGAAATTTGTATGGCGGCCATCTTTTTTTCGCCATTTTGAATTTTTTTTCAACTCACTGCCAATTGGATGACGTTTCGAGTGACATTTGCTCGAGCACCCCCCACCTATCTTCAATACCTTAAGCGTGCCCCTCACCCGTCACCGAAATCCTCAATCATCAGCTCTCTCCATATTTTTGTTCTTAATGAATTTTTGGCTTCTGTACGAAACTATTAGTGAAAAAAAAATTTTTCATACAAAATTTTACAGGAGAGGTGATCAATCAGTCAGTGAATCAGCACGAGCAGCTATATATATATTAATTATATATTATATATTATATATTATATATTATTTTTTGCTTAGAAATAAGGAAATGAGGGGGCCATGAAAATTGTTAATTTAAGACCATTTTTGTGATGGGGGCTATCCCAAAAACTAAATAAGTTAGGAATATGAAACTTCGGTATGTTATGTACCATATTATACTGTACTTAAACAACAAATACTAAAAACAACGATTCATAAAGCAGTTTTTAAGCTGTGACCAAATTTTTTGGGTTTTTCTTTCACGGTTTGTTGCGATGTCATTTCTAGCTCGGAAATTAAATATTTCTTACACCCAAAATATTATGTTAGTCATAATTATATATGGAACCCTAAAAGAGCGAGGCCCGACTTGCACTTGACCACTTTTTTATGTAAGTTGGTCAACTCTTTAACCTGTAAGTACTACTTAGCCGTGATAGTTTTCCTTTTAATTTCATAATAATAATAATAGGTATAATATACTAATGCTGTGAATTTTTTCAAGTATCTAGGGGGTGCTTGACTCTAACAAAACTTAGTACTTTAAAACTTATTATTTCACAAACCAATCCCTGAACCAAAAAAGTGATGTTTACACACCCAAAATATTTTTAAAAAGATCTATTTAACGACACCCCACACAATGGGATGACGAGGAAAAAAATCGTCCCAACTTTACATGTAGGGGGGTACCCTAAAATCACTTTGGCGCGTATTTAATACCCATACCAAATACTACAGTACTAACAGCTTTTTAGTACTAACAGTCTCTGAGCTAACCGCGAACAAACAGACGGACTTGGTGAAAAAAAAGGGTTCCTTGTTAACCACGGAACCCCAAAAAAAAGAATAGATTCTTATTGCAAGTAATAACATATTGATGCGAAACATTGTCGCTAACTATGGATCTCATAACAATAACAAAGCTCAGGGTCACTCAGCGGGCGAATGTACTAATAATATGGGTCATAAGTTAGCTCATCTAGTCGTGAAAATAAGTGGCGAACCACATGCTCGAAATACTCGTAAAGGTTGGGTATCCATAGTGATTCAGTGGCGACCCGCAGCGTTGGAACTACTTTCGTGGACGAACGATTTCAAGCGATTCGCTGGCACAGCAGCGCCAGCAGCGGGTTATAGGCGCCACAAAATAATGTTCTGTGGTGATCCTTGCAAGGTCCCTATGTCCCGCACGTATATCGGTTGAGACGAAGACGTAAAACGAGTTTATCTCAGCAATAGCGAGTCAATACAAACGCGGATGGAGTTGCGACTTGCAAGAAAGTAGCAATGATGTAAGTAGGTACTTAGATAGGTATAGTGTTTCCCTATATATTATTACTACCCTACCCTACCCTATATACTCTTTGGTATAGTGTAAAAAACTTACCGTATTCATTGTGATGAAACAGTTAACAGTGATGTAATGACAATGTCTTAGCCCAGCACATATTTATATGAATATTCTATCACAAGCGGACACCCGCGACTTCGTTCGCGTGGATATAGGTATTATATTGATTTCATAGGAATTCATTCCGTAGGAATCATTTTATTTTTCCTAAGCTCCTTTGAGCTCATATTATCATGCTAAAAACTGTCAAAAGTTCACTGGCGGATGCTTAGGTAGATCAAAATGTAAACATCCGCCAGTGAAAGTCCCATCAAAATCGATCCAGCCTTTCAGAGATTAGTCGGTATCTTTAAAGTATCTACTTTCTAACAAAAAAAGAATGAATGAAATCGGACCACGCGTTATTGAATTACAGCTAAATACAGTTTCTGACTTTCATCCCCTCTCCCTAGGGAACCGTGCTGAATTTCGGGATTAAAAGTATCCTATAATATGTTACTCCGTAGTATGAACTTAAACCGTACCAAGTTTCGTTTCAATCCATTCAGTAGTTTTTGCATGATGCGCGCACAAACATACAGACAAACAGACAAAATTTTCAAAAATAGCTTTTTTACGTTCTATTACTTATCCCTAACATCCCCCAGTTATTATTTTGCAAAAATCTTCAATGTACAGATACGGCAAGTCTACGATTTTATTATATGTATAGATAGAAGAAGATGATAATACGTTAAGTAATAACACGTTAATTATTATAATTTAATGTTTTACCCCATCAAAAATAGATAAAGCCAAATAAATGAGTTTCTAATCAAAACACAAATACCTATATATCTATCTATAATATAATAAAACTGTAACAGATCCAATTCTGTACATTGAAGTTATTTTGAATTTTTTTATTGGGGGGCACTTTAAAATCGATACTGAAGCCAAAACTGCAATTTTTTTCATTTTTGTCTGTCTGTCTGTCTGTCTGTCTGTCTGTCTGTCTGTCTGTCTGTCTGTCTGTCTGTCTGTCTGTATCTTGGCCGCGCATCACGCCGAAACTACTGAACGGATTCGAATGAAACTTGGTACGATATGAGTTTATACTCCGAGGTAGGACATAGGATACTTTTTATCCCGAAATTCAGCACGGTTCCTTTGGGAGAGAGGAAGAAAGTTAAAACGTGTATTTAGCTCTAATTCAATAACGGGTACTTCGATTTAACTCATTCTTTTTTTGTTAGAAAGGTAGTACTTTAAGTATTGTCCCGTAAATATTTCAAGGTCATAGGTTTTTTAGTTCAGAAATGACAGACATTACAACCCTGAGTATTGGGTTTAAATAACTTGGGACCCGGATCTTTGAACGTACGGCTTATTATAAACTGGTGTGCGTTTAAATTTATGTTTGTCGGTCTGTCTATTTGTTCCAGCTAATCTCCGAAACGGCTGGGTCGATTTTAATGGAACTTTCAATGTTATAAGGAGTAACTTAGGCTAAATTTAGTTTAGGTACATAAAAGAATTATGGGATCCGATCCGATCCTATATAAAAACCTATATCCACGCGAACGAAGTTGCGGGGGTCAGCTAGTAATATAATAAAACTGTAACAGATCCAATTCTGTACATTGAAGATATTTTGAAAATTTTTATTGGAGGGCATTCTATAATCGATACTGAAGCCAAAACTGTAATTTTTTTCATTTTTGTCTGTCTGTCTGTCTGTCTGTCTGTCTGTCTGTCTGTCTGTCTGTCTGTCTGTCTGTCTGTCTGTATCTTGGCCGCGCATCACGCCGAAACTACTGAATGAATTCAAATGAAACTTGGTACGATATGAGTTTATACTCCGAGGTAGGACATAGGATACTTTTTATCCCGAAATTCAGCACGATTCCCTTGGGAGAGGAGAAGAAAGTTAAAACGTGTATTTAGCTCTAATTCAATAACGGGTACTTCAATTTAAATCATTCTTTTTTTGTTAGAAAGGTAGTACTTTAAGTATTGTCCCATAAATATTTCAAGGTCATAGGTTTTTTAGTTCAGAAATGACAGACATTTATTGGGTTCAAATAACTTGGGACCCGGATCTTTGAACGTACGGCTTATTTTAAACTGGTGTGCATTTAGAGTTATGTTTGTCGATCTGTCTATTTGTTCCAGCTAATTTCCGAAACGGCTGGATCGATTTTGATGGAACTTTCAACGGCAGATATGTGATGTTATATGGAATAACTTAGGCTACATTTAGTTTAGGTACACAAAAGGATTATGGGATCGAATCCGATTCTATATAAAAACCTATATAACCACGTGGACGAAGTCGCGGGGGTCAGCTAGTTAACAATAATTTCATTTTAATTAATATTCTTTAATTTGATACAAAATTTGCCCTTTACTGCAGTGTCACCTGCAGTGTTATGGAAATCGGCTGATCTGGGAGCGCGGTAGCATTATTGCAATATGCAATATTTTATTGCAATATGCAATATTTTATTGCAAATTGCAGCATAGCATATATTGCAAGTCAAAGTTCCTTAGTTTTGTAAGTGACACACCACCGATCATCAATGTTCCAGGGTACTTCTATAAGCAGACACACAAGCTTCAAATTTTGAACACAATAAGGGTTTAGCCTATAAACCAAGGAAAAATTCAAACATAGCGCAATTTCAGTCCTGTTTTCTAGATATACTTAGATATACTTACTACATTAGTAACTTTGTAATCCTATATACTTAAATGTATGTGATTACAAAGTTACTTTTTCAGTTTTCGTCATTTATAGAATCTAAATAGATAATAATGTCCTCCCGATCGAAATTCGGCCATGGCAAACATCAAAATTCTAATGGTAAAATACCGGAAAAAGATCAGACCCAAGACCGACAGCTTTACATGCTCTTCGAGGCACAGGAGTGTGTACCAACCAATGAGAACTTCCACTGAGAACTTCTTGACAGAAAAACCCAATACCTCATAATTTTGGGTCCGATTTTGGGTATCGAATCCAGGACCTTGTGATCCGCAGTTGACCATGCTGACCAATAGACCACCGGGGAAGTATTATATAAAAGTACGAGTAGATAGGACCTTGCTGTAGCTACCTATGTCCACTATTGGATAAAGGTAGGTACAGCAAGTCAAAGATGATGTCTTCTTTAATATACATAATCTATACTTCTATAACTCTTAATTACAAGTATAAATTGAAAATTTAAAAAACCCCCGACATTCGCAATTTTGTGGCGGCGGCCATCTTGAATTTACAATAGTGCTATTCTGCTAGTTAAGCCCTTTCATTTGATACCCATATTGAGGGCGTTGTGATAAAATATGTAATCCGCCATTTTGTAGCGGCGGCCATCTTGGATCGATTTTCATCAAACATAGCTAACAACACTCTCGACTAATTCACCTCTCAAACAAAAAAAACCGCATTCAAATCGGTCCACGCGTTTGAGCGCCACAGGGGAACAGACACACACACACACACACACACACACACACACACACACACACACACACAGACACGTGAAACTTATAACACCCCGTCGTTTTTTCGTCGGGGGTTAAAAATGAGTTTGAATTACTATTCGTAAATTCCTAATCATGATTCAAAATGTGTAACCCTATTCGTTAATCTTTAATCATAATATTGGCCGATTCTTGGCACTAGTATATTTTTTTGGGAGGAGGGGGCGAATTTTGCTATTTCGTATAATTTTTTTTGGCATCACTTACCCTCTTTGCTCGCGATTAGATAAGTGCTTGTTATTGATTTCGTTGTGCTTTGATGTTTCTAACCTTGGCTAACCTACTCTATACATATAATAAAATCGTAGAATTGCCGTATCTGTACATTGAAGATTTTTGCAAAATAATAACTGGGGGATGTTAGGAATAAGTAATATTATATGTATAGAAGTAGAACGTAAAAAACCTATTTTTGAAATTTTTGTCTGTTTGTCTGTTTATCTGTTTGTCTGTTTGTCTGTATATTTGTGCGCGCATCACGTAAAAACTACTGAATGGATTGAAATGAAACTCGGCATGATTTAAGTTCATACTATGGAGTAACATATAGGATACTTTTTTTCCCGAAATTCAGCACGGATCCCTTGGGGGACGAAAGGGGATGAAAGTCAAAATGTGTACTTAGCTGTAATTTGTTAACGGGTGGTCCGATTTCAATCATTCTTTTTTTGTTAGAAAGGAAATACTTTAAAGATTACTGGCTTATCTCTAAAAGGCTAGACCGATTTTGATGGGACTTTTACTGGCGGATGTTTACATTTTGATCTACCTAAACATCCGCAACTTTCAACAGTTTATAGCAAGGTATGAGCTCAAAGGAGCTTAGGAAAAATAAAATGATTCTCACGGGATTTTTAAAAACCAATATCCACGCGAACGAAGTCGCGGGTGTCCGCTTGTATATAATAAACTACTAACTAATCCAAGATCGCTTATGGTCTTACATTTTTGCATCCCATTAAACACTAAGTTTATGGTGCAACCTCGCGGTAGGTAGGTACCCAACCGAGAAATACTTGCCGGCCCGCAGGCCAGCATTCGCTTTAACAATAAAAATCCCTTAAAATTAAATAGGTTACTATAATTTACATTACTAGAATCTAATCTGTCCAAATAACCACGACATTATGATGTGTTTCGATTAGAAACCGTTTGGCTTTATTATTTGTTTTTAATTAAATAAAACATTAATAATGATGATAGAGTGTTCATATAAATAAGCGCTGGCTTAAGACACCATCATAGTGCATCGCAACACCTGTAACAACCTGTTCCATCACAATGAAAACCGTAAGTTTTTTCCTACTAATACTACCTCGAACACTACTACCTCGTCAGAATTCCACGGAATTAAAAATCAGACTTTACTTAATTGTAATTGCATCTTTCCCCATGTTTCTATTGAAGCGTGATTGTACTCGACATAGACTCATCTTAATATTGTTTTCATCGTCGTCAGCACCTCAACCAATAGACGTCCACTGCTAGACATATGTATCGTGCTGGGATCACCACTGAACAGGATCTAGTGCCGTCTGCATCCAGCAGCTGCCAGGGTCTCTTCCAACGCTGCGTATTCCGGTGCGAGGTTGCAAATCGAGCCCTTGGCAATATGTGTCACGCCCATCGTCACTTCACTTTCAAGATTCGATCTTAATAACTCTGGTTCTCCTCATTAAAAATTTAGTCCCGCAGGGATACTCCCGTTTTCCAGCATTTTTTTTTTATTTTTTTTTATTCAACTACAAGTTAGCCCTTGACTGCAATCTCACCTGATGGTAAGTGATGATGCAGTCTAAGATGGAAGCGGGCTAACTTGGGCTTAGGTACCCTTGATCGGTTTCTACACGGCATCGTACCGGAACGCTTAATCGCTTGGCGGTACGGCTTTGCCGGTAGGGTGGTAACCAGCCACGGCTTAAGCCTCCCACTAGAGCATGACCCTCTCCGTCGCCCGCTGAGCTTTCTAAAGCCCATAGCTAGCAACCATGTTTCGAATTCATAAGTAATGAGTCACCTGCAATAAATATTACTTTATTTCTTAACTAGCGGTCCGCCCCGGCTTCGCCCGTGGTACATAATAGCACTCAGGGATCACGTACATATCCAACGGTGAAAGAATTTTTGAAATCGGTCTAGTATTTCCTGAGATTAGCGCGTTCAAACAAACAAACTCTTCCGCTTTATTATATTAAATTAAGTATAGTAGTATAGATATATAGAAGTATAGATAAATCCATATCATTTTATTTTCAGTTAGTGTACATCCTCGTCCTGGTCGCTTGCGCGTGCGCGGCGTACGCGTCGGCCCTTCCCGTCCACGTCGATCCAGAAGATCTAGTTCCCGCTGAGTCTCAGTTTCAATGGGTTGATAAGGTGGTTGATGCCTTCGGATAAGCCCGGAAATATGCGTACTAAATTACTACGAAATTAATAAACAGTTACGCATCATATTCTTTGTCTTTTTTTTGGGCAGTGTTATTTCATAACTCCTTCAAACCTGGACGGAGCGAGATTTGAGTGCAGAAGTCAAATTAATAACGAGACCAACTTTTCTTAATTTTCTTACGGGACCATCAGAAATAAGTTACAAAATTATTTAGATAACAGAAATGATTAAACGTTGGAAAGATTCCTTAAACATATAAATACATTCGAAATTTAATATCTATATGGTCCTATACCTGTCTATCACAGAAAACGAGTAAATATGAACCAGCTACGGCGGCTTTTCCAAAATACTTATATTGCTTTTGCACCCAAGGAGTCAGGACTGCACCTGACAGTACAGTCTTTAACATAGCGTAGGGCTCCGCTGACACAGAAATGCAATAATGGTACGGGAGGTAGCGCTACAGTTGAGCAAGTTATTTTATAACAATAACATTTTCCCCCTAACCTATAACAGATCCCAACGTCAGCTACTCCGATAGTGGTGGAATTAAAACGTACAGCATGAAAAAGTCATTTTATTGTTACGGAGAACCTTATGACAACGGAATAAGGTTCATAATCGCTTCAATTATTAATTAAATACATTTATTATATAAGAAGATATAATTAAATACATACATGGTGTTTATGTATGTAGGTAGAGGAGAGGTTTATTTCACTTTCGTGATTTTCGTTGATTTTTCACTTTACGAGCTTCCGAGATAAGGGGGAGGGATGGAATCAGTTGTATTGGCTATTGCGTGAGGTTTGCGTAAGTAATTTGAAGAGTGTGAGGAAAAGAGAATAGCGTAGGGACAACTGAATGGTCAGTCTCGGAGTATAAACAAAGCCCTTTAATTCGTTGCAGTAATTTTGAAAGTGTTCTGTTACTCATTACTGAATCTAGATCCATTCTACCGACGAGCTATGTATGATCTGTCCAGTGAATGCTACAAATTAATATTTTTGGGTATTTTTAATTAAAAAAAAATATTACTTAGGTACTAGTGGACCCGGCAGACTTCGTCCTGCCCGGTGCCCTACCGACATCGGTGCCACCTACTGAGACCCGGTAGGTTACCTGTTCTTCTCTTTCGTTACGCTCTTGTCAGAGCGGTCGTGGTCATCACTTTCCAGTTACACGCTTGACGATCCGTCTCCATTCTTCTCGAACAGCTGCTTTTCGGGAGCACACTGCATGTAAAGGGACGTCCACTGCAGCCTTTACTTGGTCCGTCCATCTCACGCGATCTGCCGCGAGGTCTGGTTCCTTCAAGTTTTCTTTGGACAACTAGACGTTCGATGGAGATATTTTCAGGTCTAGTCACGTGATCAAAGAAAGTGAAAATTCGAGTCTGTACGATGGAAGATAGACGTTGCGTGATGCCGAGTTCTTCCAGAATGGACTTGTTGGTCTGGAATTGATTCCAGGACACTCTCAACATTCTTCTCCAGCACCACATCTCGAGAACGTCTATTTTCTTCTTCTCACTTTCTCGCAGGGTCCACGTCTCCGAAGCGTAGAGGAATATTTAGAATACCAGTGCTCTAACTAGCCGGGTCTTAGTAGCCTTGGTGATATTACGATTTCTCCATATTTTTTGCAGTTTATCCATAGCTAATCTGGATATCGCCATGTGTCGTTTAATTTCGTCTATACAGCCTCCATTGTTTGAGATCAACGCTCCTAAATAGACATAAGATTGCACCACTACACAGTTCGCTTAGGTAGGGCTTAGCTGCAGGCTACTACCGGGGTCCATAGGTGGCGGATCATGGAACGGCTGTGAGATATCACGGCTAGCTGCGTACGTAGTCCCCGACCAAGCAGCGGCAGAGATTGGAGGGTGTAGTGGATATCTCTTGGGGAAGGGGTATCTTATAAAATACTACATCAGACCCGATGATAACTCTGTGCCATGGCGAGTCAGTGCCGCCAGTAAATAAGCACCCTGTGCAGTACCGGATTAACCATAGTAGCAAGAGTAGCAATTACTACGGGCCCCGCACGAAGGGGGGCGGTAAATATGCGGTATATTTAAACCCACTCAGCTTTGCCTGATCGTAATTTTTTGAGTGGAACTTATTAAGATGCAAGAAAAAGATGTAGTATATTAAGATGGAATTTAGGGCACTTCTCCGAAATTGTGGCAAAAAGAGTGAGTTTCAACATAAATCATTTAAAAACTTTATTCACTACTTTTTAATATAAAAAAAAATTTTAGTAAAAAAAAAAATTTCTTCTGAAAAAGAAATGTTAATCCATTTTGATTGACATCTTACAAATTTTTATGGAAATTAATCCATTGTAATTATGCCGTTATGATCGAAACCACGACCTATGGATGCAATTTTGATACAGTTGCGGGCCGTTTTAAGTAAAATTAAGTTGATATTCTTATTCAGCAGGCCAAAGACCATCGTATTAAAAAATATAACGTTTTTTTCGCCAGCTCTTCATATATAAATGTAACCGCAGGCCGCGAAGGCTGCGGTTCCCGCAAAAACAAGCGGGCTTGTGAGTATTGAAATAAAACCTCTCTCCCGCAACCGCGGCGGGCGCGGGTCCAAACAGCTCCGTGAAATGTCACTCTTTAGTCGCTTCCTCGCCGACTGTGACAAAAGTACCTTACGTTGTTAATTTTTTTGTTTGGGTGAAATGGTCCTTACAAGGACCGATCACCCGCCTGGCGACGGCAGGCGTCCCCTCTATAAATACGAATAATTTTTTTGTTACCATAGTATTATCTTTCAGACATACCCAGGTTTTTACATAATTTTTGATTTTTAACCCCCGACGCAAAAACGACGGGGTGTTAAGTATAAGTTTGACGTGTCTGTGGCGCTGAAACGGGTGGACCTATTTGAATGCATTTTTTTTGTTTGAAAGGTGAAAGAGACTGTTGTTAGCTATGTTTGAAGAAAATCGGTCCAAGATGGCCGCCGCTACAAAATGGCGGATTACATATTTTTTCACAACTCCCTTAATATGGGTATCAAATGAAAGGGCTTGACTAGTAGAATAGCACTATTGCAAATCCAAGATGGCCGCTCCCACAAAATGGCGAATGTTGGGGGTTTTTTAAATTTTTAATTTATACTTGTCCTACAAAACAATTGAAGCAAAGTTTTTTCAATTTATCTCAATACTAGTTGCCTGCACTTGTGCTTTTTCTCTTAAGGAGGGCAGTATTTCCGGGCTCATGCGACGCCATTAACCAAGTCATCAACCCGCCGTAGCTGGTACACATTTACTCGTTTTCAGTGATATACCAGGTACCTATATACCTATATACCTACTTAGATATTAAATTCCGAATGTATTTGTTTAACGAATCTTTACCATTTCTTTTTATCTAAATAATTTTGTAACTTATTTCTGACTAGCATCTGCCCGCGGCTTCCGAAATCCCGAGGGAATCGTGGATTTCCAGTTTCCGTTCCCGCTCCCTTTTCCAACCTTTATACCTATTATCAAGGAAGTTCGCTATAGTAATCCACCTATAGCTGTAGCTATAGATTTCGGGTTTTTAAAATCCCGTGGGAACTGTGCATTTTTCTAGGATATAAAGTAGCCTATGTGTTGCCAATGCATGCAACACAGCAAACTATTGCAATAATGTGTTATGTGAGCGTGATTTACCTAAGAAAAGTCAGCGCCCTCTATGGTGTTTTTGGAAGTTTATATCTATTTTAGTTCCACAGGAATAGTTTCCCGTGATAAAAAAATAGCCTATGCCTATTTTAAGTTAGGGCATAATCTATCTCCATTCAAAATTTCAGCCAAATCGGTTCAGTAGTTGCGGCGTGATTGAGTAACAGACATCCAAACATCCACACTTTCACATTTATAATATTAGTAGGAAGTAGGAAGTTGGTCTTGTTATTAATTTGACTTCTGCACTCAAACCTCGCTCCGTCCAGGTTTGACGGAGCTAAGAAATCACTGCCAAAAAAAGACGAGGAAATTGATGCGAACTACCGTTTATTAATTTCGTAGTAATTTAGTACGCATATTTCTGGGCATACCTATCCGAAAGCATGAAACACGTCATGAACGAATTCACCAACCAATTGACCTAACTGAGACTCAGCGGGAACTAGATCTTCTGGATCGACGTGGACGGGAAGGGCTGACACGTACGCCGCGCACGCGCAAGCGACCAGGACGAGAATGTACACTAACTGAAAATAAAAAGATATGGATTTAAAAATAAAACTGGCCAAGTGCGAGTCGGACTCGCACATGAAGGGTACCATCGTACAAGATTTAACATTATGTAGGTACCTATATACTTCATAAAACCTTTCGTAAAAGAAACAACAGTGGAGCTCATGTGGAGCTATACCTACTAAACAATATTTTCGTACCCAAAGGGTAATAATGGAGCACTATTAATGTCACTCGGGGTCCGTCTGTCTGTGTGTGTGTCAGTCCGTCCGCCGGTAACAGGTCTCTAGCTCGTAGACTAAATGAGTTACAAACCTAAAATTTTGGTATTTGGTGTAGAACGTTAACCCCAAACTAAATATTGAATTAGAAATTGAATTAAATTATTTTTCAGGGGGGGAGCCCCCCTGAAAAACAATTTACATGTTTTATACATGAAAAAGGAGCCAAAAAAATTTTTTTTTACCCTAGCGCCTTTATTTAGAGCTTATTAAGATCTTATTAAGTAGAGCACGTATATATATATATATATATATATTATATTTTATTTTTTGCTTAAAAATAAGAAAATGAGGGGGCCATCAAAATTGTTAATTTTAGACCATTTTTGTGACGGGGGCTATCCCAAAAACTAAACCAGTTAGGAATATGAAACTTCGGTATATTATGTACCATATTATACTGTACTTAAACAACAAATACTAAAAACAACGATTCATAAAGCAGTTTTTTAAGCTGTGACCAAAAAAAACGAACATTTTTTGGGTTTTTCTTTCACGGTTTGTTGCGATGTCATTTCTAGCTCGGAAATTAAATATTTCTTACACCCAAAATATTATGTTAGTCATAATTATGGGAACCCTAAAAGAGCGAGGCCCGACTTGCACTTGACCACTTTTTTATATAAGTTGGTCAACTCTTTAACCTGTAAGTTCTACTTAGCCGTGATAGTTTTCCTTTTAATTTCATAATAATAATAGGTATATACTTACTAATGCTGTGAATTTTTTCAAGTATCTAGGGAGTGCTTGACTCTAACAAAACTTAGTACTTTAAAACTTATTATTTCACAAACCAATCCCTGAACCAAAAAAGTGATGTTTACACACCCAAAATATTTTTAAAAAGATCTATTTAACGACACCCCACACAATGGGATGACGAGGAAAAAAATCGTCCCAACTTTACATATAGGGGGTACCCTAAAATCACTTTGGCGCGTATTTAATACCCATACCAAATACTACAGTACTAACAGCTTTTTAGTACTAACAGTCTCTGAGCTAACCGCGAACAAACAGACGGACTTGGTGAAAAAAAAGGGTTCCTTGTTAACCACGGAACCCCAAAAAAAAAGAATAGATTCTTATTGCAAGTAATAACATATTGATGCGAAACATTGTCGCTAACTATGGATCTCATAACAATAACAAAGCTCAGGGTCACTCAGCGGGCGAATGTACTAATAATATGGGTCATAATTTAGCTCATCTAGTCGTGAAAATAAGTGGCGAACCACATGCTCGAAATACTCGTAAAGGTTGGGTATCCATAGTGATTCAGTGGCGACCCGCAGCGTTGGAACTACTTTCGTGGACGAACGATTTCAAGCGATTCGCTGGCACAGCAGCGCCACCAGCGGGTTATAGGCGCCACAAAATAATGTTCTGTGGTGATCCTTGCAAGGTCCCTATGTCCCGCAGTGGACGTATATCGGTTGAGACGAAGACGTAAAACGAGTTAATCTTAGCAATAGCGAGTCAATACAAACGCGGATGGAGTTGCGACTTGCAAGAAAGTAGCAATGATGTAAGTAGGTAGGTATAGTGTTTCCCTATATATTATTATACTCTTTGGTATAGTGTAAAAAACTTACCGTATTCATTGTGATGAAACAGTTAACAGTGATGTAATGACAATGTCTTAGCCCAGCACATATTTATATGAATATTCTATCACAAGTGGACACCCGCGACTTCGTTCACGTGGATATAGGTATTATATTGGTTACATAGGAATTCATTCCGTAGGAATCATTTTATTTTTCCTAAGCTCCTTTGAGCTCATATTATCATGCTAAAAACTGTCAAAATTTCACTGGCGGATCTTTAGGTAGATCAAAATGTAAACATCCGCCAGTGAAAGTCCCATCAAAATCGATCCAGGCTTTCAGAGATTAGTCAGTATCTTTAAAGTATCTTCTTTCTAAGAAAAAAAGAATGAATGAAATCGGACCACGCGTTATTGAATTACAGCTATATACACGTTTTGACTTTCATCCCCTCTCCCAAGGGAACCGTGCTGAATTTCGGGATTAAAAGTATCCTATAATATGTTACTCCGTAGTATGAACTTAAACCGTACCAAGTTTCGTTTCAATCCATTCAGTAGTTTTTGCATGATGCGCGCACAAACATACAGACAAACAGATAAACAGACAAACAGACAAAATTTTCAAAAATAGCTTTTTTACGTTCTATTACTTATCCCTAACATCCCCCAGTTATTATTTTGCAAAAATCTTCAATGTACAGATACGGCAAGTCTACGATTTTATTATATGTATAGATAGAAGAAGATGATAATACGTTAAGTAATAACACGTTAATTATTATAATTTAATGTTTTACCCCATCAAAAATAGATAAAGCCAAATAAATGAGTTTCTAATCAAAACACAAATACCTATATTAACAATAATTTCATTTTAATTAATATTCTTTAATTTGATACAAAAGCCCTTTACTGCAGTGTCACCTGCAGTGTTATGGAAATCGGCTGATCTGGGAGCGCGGTAGCATTATTGCAATATGCAATATTTTATTGCAAATTGCAGCATAGCATATATTGCAAGTCAAAGTACCTTAGTTTCGTAAGTGACACACCACCGATCATCAATGTTCTAGGGTACTTCTATAAGCAGACACACAAGCTTCAAATTTTGAACACAATAGGGTTTAGCCTATAAAGTATAAACCAAGGAAAAATTCAAACATATCGCAATTTCAGTCCCGTTTTCTAGATATACTCAGATATACTTACTACATTAGTAACTTTGTAATCCTATATACTTAAATGTATGTGATTACAAAGTTACTTTTTCAGTTTTCGTCATTTATAGAATCTAAATAGATAACAATGTCCTCCCGACCGAAATTCGGCCATGGCGAACATCAAAATTCTTAAGGTGCGTCCAGACTTTAGACGGCGAAACTTTCGCCGAACTGTTACGCAGCCCATCTCAAGCGCTCCAAGCGCGCCGTCCACATTGAGCGTAACAAGTTCGCCGAAATGTTCGCTGTTCGGTTCGGTGAAATGTTCAAGTCTGGACGCACCTTTATGGTAAAAAACCGGAAAAAGATCAGACGCAAGACCGACAGCTTTACATGCTCTTCGAAGCACAGGAGTGTGTACCAACCAATGAGAACTTCCACTGAGAACTTCTTGACAGAAAAACCCAATACCTCATAATTTTGGGTCCGATTTTGGGTATCGAATCCAGGACCTTGTGATCCGCAGTTGACCATGCTGACCAATAGACCACCGGGGAAGTATTATATAAAAGTACGAGTAGATAGGACCTTGCTGTAGCTACCTATGTCCACTATTGGATATAGGTAGGTACAGCAAGTCAAAAATGATGTCTTCTATCTATCTATCTATAATATAATAAAACTGTAACAGATCCAATTCTGTACATTGAAGATATTTTGAAAATTTTTATTGGAGGGCACTCTATAATCGATACTGAAGCCAAAACTGCAATTTGTTTCATTTTTGTCTGTCTGTCTGTCTGTCTGTCTGTCTGTCTGTCTGTCTGTCTGTCTGTCTGTCTGTCTGTACCTTGGCCGCGCATCACGCCGAAACTACTGAACGGATTCAAATGAAACTTGGTACGATTTGAGTTTATACTCCGAGGTAGGACATAGGATACTTTTTATCCCGAAATTCAGCACGGTTCCCTTGATAGAGGGGAAGAAAGTTAAAACGTGTATTTAACTGTAATTCATTAACGCGTAGTTCGATTTAACTCATTCTTTTTTTGTTAGAAAGGTAGTACTTTAAGTATTGTCCCGTAAATATTTCAAGGTCATAGGTTTTTTAGTTCAGAAATGACAGACATTATAACCCTTAGTATTGGGTTCAAATAACTTGGGACTCGGATCATTGAACGTACGGCTTATTTTAAATTGGTGTGCTTTTAAATTGATGTTTGTTGGTCTGTCTATTTGTTCTAACTAATCTCCGAAACGGCTGGATCGATTTTAACGGAACTTCCAATGGCAGGTAGGTGATGTTATAAGGAGTAACTTAGACTACATTTAGTTTAGGTACATAAAAGAATTATGGGATCCGATCCGATCCTATGTAAAACCTATAAACATGCGAACGAAGTTGCGGGGGTCAGCTAGTCTTTATTAAAATTAGTTTAAATTAATATTCGTAAATTCCTAATCATGATTCAAAATGTGTAACCCTATTCGTTAATCTTTAATCATATTGGCCGATTCTTGGCACTAGTATATTTTTTTGGGAGGAGGGGGCGAATTTTGCTATTTCGTATAATTTTTTTTGGCATCACTTACCCTCTTTGCTCGCGAGTAGATGAATGCTTGTTATTGATTTCGTTGTGCTTTGATTTTTCTAACCTTGGCTAACCTACTCTATACATATAATAAAATGGTAGAATTGCCGTATCTGTACATTGAAGATTTTTGCAAAATAATAACTGGGGGATGTTAGGAATAAGTAATAAGTAGAACGTAAAAAAGCTATTTTTGAAATTTTTGTCTGTTTTTCTGTTTGTCTGTTTGTCTGTTTATCTGTTTGTCTGTATGTTTGTGCGCGCATCACGTAAAAACTACTGAATGGATTGAAATGAAACTCGGCATGATTTAAGTTCATACTATGGAGTAACATATAGGATACTTTTTTCCCGAAATTCAGCACGGTTCCCTTGGGGGACGAAAGGGGATGAAAGTCAAAATGTGTACTTAGCTCTAATTCGTTAACGGGTGGTCCGATTTCAATCATTCTTTTTTTGTTAGAAAGGAAATACTTTAAAGATTACTGGCTTATCTCTGAAAGGCTAGACCGATTTTGATGGGACTTTTACTGGCGGATGTTTACATTTTGATCTACCTAAACATCCGCCAGTGAACTTTCAACAGTTTATAGCAAGGTATGAGCTCAAAGGAGCTTAGGAAAAATAAAATGATTCTCACGGGATTCGCGAACGAAGTCGCGGGTGTCCGCTTGTATATAATAAACTACTAACTAATCCAAGATCGCTTATGGTCTTACATTTTTGCAACCCATTAAACACTAAGTTATGGTGCAACCTCGCGGTAGGTAGGTACCCAACCGAGAAATACTTGCCGGTCCGCAGGCCAGCATTCGCTTTAACAATAAAAATCCCTTAAAATTAAATAGACCTTACTATAATTTACATTACTAGAATCTAATCTGTCCAAAAAACCACGACATTATGATGTGTTTCGATTAGAAACCGTTCGGCTTTATTATTTGTTTTTAATTAAATAAAACATTAATAATGATGATAGAGTGTTCATATAAATAAGCGCTGGCTTAAGACACCATCATAGTGCATCGCAAGTCGCAACACGTGTAAACCTGTTCCATCACAATGAAAACCGTAAATTTTTTCCTACTAATACCTACTACCTCTAATCTGATTTTTAATTCCGTGGAATTCTGAAGTTTTTTAATGTTACCAGAGATAAAACAGGTCCCACAAAAAAGATAATAAATTCAAAACTTACATAACGTCGGCTTACCGCTAGAACTCATTAACTGCAAATAATCATCAAGTACAGTTAGTAACAATTATGAACTCCTCTTGACGAGTTCTATATATTGCACTCACTCACTTGCTTCTAGCTATTCAAATTTAGAAGTTATGACTTCAGCATAAATTCGGTAATTACAATTTTGGAACTTTTGGTTCCATAAAAAATCATGAATTCACATTAATAGATTTTTATAATATAAAAATTTTAAATAATAACTATTTTTTTTAATATAAAACTCATTATTTGCGCTTAATTACTTTTGTAAAATAGTGATGTATGACAAAAAGACGTTAAGTAATTTTGTAAGACATTAAATATACGATCGAGCGAAACAAAGGCTCAAAAGTCTTCGCGAGAGATCTGCCTATCGGACAGATATAGCTGACACGATTGAAGACCGACAACGGTAGTGTCATTTCATCAAAGCCTGAGATCTTGAGAGGTCGAGAAGTTTTATGGACAGTTGTACACCTCAACGCAGAAGCCTGTTGAAGATTTGGCTAAAGATCCCACAGCCAAATAGGGTATTTGACAACATTGAAAATATACTATTGATTGTGGTCATCTTATCAGATAATAGCCTAAAAAATACATATTTCACTCAATCAAACTAAACTATGTAATTTTACGCGATATTTTGCACGAAATAAAACATAATAATTTTTGAAATTTTATCAGGAACGTGAACGCTCTGGGATTGTTTGTGATGTCACTTGATAGCACGTAACTTGGTTGATATAATTGAAGTTTATCAAGTCAACCGAAACTAAACTTTATACTTGAAAGAATAAGATTGATATTAAAATGAGTAGGTATAACAATTTAGAACATTTCGATACAGCAGTCGCCTTGCGTAGCGTCTCTGTCGCACGCAGCGAGTTCCGAAAACGAGCGAGCGAGAGAAGTGACTTGCATAGCGATTTGTGACGTCACGCGTATCATGTGATCAGAAATGTCGTTTTTGGCGTGGTTTTCAAAACTTAAACTTTATCATTGATTTAATTCTTAATACTGTAGATATTGCGAAAAATATCAATTTAGTGTGTTTTAATAAGTAATAAAGAATAATTTAAAACAATTTCCAAAAATTAGTCAAATACCCTATTGACCCGACACTATACCAAAGATCTCTCGGACGTCAGCCTATCCGAGATTAGTATGACTCTCAAACAACTGAAGAAAAACGCCTTGTTTTTCTTCTTCTCCAGGCTGTCTAAGTTCATAGTATTAAAGTCTGAAAACCGCCAATAGATGGCGCTCCACTAGTCGTGCCTCCCGCTTTTGCAGAACACGTGACATGCCGTCTGTCAAGTATGGCGTCTCATTCACAATTCAATCAAACGGAAAGTCATGTTGTAAATTTTTCGTTAAACAAATTAGCAGTAAAAACATCTGAGTAACGTATCGAGTTGTAAGTTTTTTAACTAAGAGTTCATCACAATAAATGTGTGATAAAAGTGCAAGAGTATTAATTGTGTGCCCTAAACATTCAACATAAAACAAATTACGAAATTAAAAGTGAGTACTGTATTAAACATAATGGTGCCGAAACCCGGGAGAAACTGTAAGTGATTTGAACTTTGTTAAATATCAGTGGAAAAAGACTTTAATTAGTTTAAAATCAGTGTTTGTCGACTTTGATTTACGTAGATATGAACTTAGTTAAAATCAGTGTTCGTGGACTTTGAAAAATTCGCTTCAAAAATAACTTAGAACAATTTCGCATGTTGAAAAGACTTTGGCTTAATTTCGATTCAAAGGGACTTAGAAATATTCCGTCTTGTAAACAATTGAAAATTACTTTGAACAATTTACTTGTGTATTTAATCATTATTTTGTGGACTTAATCTCGAGACATAATAGTGATTTCGTTTTGGAACTTATATTAAGAACTTCGAAATTGTCAGTTGGACATTTGTCGGTGAATAATTCATTTTGAACTTTGAGTATTTTGGACATTATTAAACCAGTTTTTCTTGGTACAACTGAACTTTATTTATGTTGAACTTTAAAATTGTGTTAACCTAGTGTTTCAAATAATCACACAAAAAGATGGAGTCACTAATACATGTTCAAGAAGATCGTTTTTTAAACTTAACAAAGGCGGATAGAAATTACAAAAAAACACCAAAAGAGAGATTAACCAAGGGTTACACGGAATCTAGATTAGAGTCCTTAGAAGCATTATGGAGCGAATTTAAGTCTGATCATCAACAAATAGTGTCGCAGGCTACTAAAGACATGAGAAAAAACTTAGAATATTTTACAAAAGATTTATACGAGCAATTTGAAGAATTATATACTACCTACAAATCAATGTTAAAAGATAAACTTGAACAATATAAGTCTACAACACATACAGAAAAAGCGTCAAACCCTAATAGTGGAACGTGTTCAGCGCATAATGAAGTGCATTTACCATTGATCAAACTACCCTCATTTAATGGAAAATATAATGAATGGCAATCTTTTCATGACTTATTCGACAGTTTAATTCACAACAACACCAAGTTAAAGAGTGTTCAGAAACTTCATTACTTAAAGAGTTGTTTAAGTGGAGAACCTGAAGTTTTATTACGCAATTTAACTATTACTGAGGCTAACTATGAGGAGGCGTGGTCGATACTAAAAAATCGATATGACAACAAAAGATTCAATTGCTATGCCATTCTGAAATCACTATTTTCTATTAAACAGATGAGTCATGAGTCATCTAGCGCACTTAAACTTATTCTTGATACCACATTGAGCAGTCTGAAACAGTTGAAGAACTTGGGCATCGATGTCACATCTTGGGATGCAATTTTAATTTATCTGGTGGTTTCTAAATTAGATACTGAATCTCATAAACAGTGGGAAATTCAAATGAGTCATTTAGCACCTGATGAAATGCCCAAATGGAGTCAGCTTGCTGAATTCTTAGAAGCCAGATTTCGAGCGCTAGAAATGATTGACACTAATAAATCCAAAGGTACAATTCAGAATAATCGAGCATCGAAATCCAAATCATTCCATACTTCAGTTATTAATCAGAATAAGAAGCAGCCAGTTTGTGCACTATGTGAAGAAAACCACTACCTTTTTGCTTGTAAGAAATTTGGTATGCAAAACCCAAAGGAGAGACAAGACTTCGTACAAGCTAAAGGGCTGTGTTTTAACTGCCTAGCACCACATTCAGTTAAGCATTGTAAAAATGTCACTTCTTGCCAAAAGTGTGCTAGGAGACATCACACACTCTTGCATTACAACAAACAAGCCATTAAAGACGTTCCAAGTAACACAGAGAACTTACACCTTGATACTAATAATACTGAGAAACTTGTGCAACCATCAACTTCGTTGGCAACTGAGACGAGAATCATTTCTAACTTCACCAAGGAGCCACAACCCAACGAAGTCTTACTAGCAACTGCACTTGTTAAAACTAGAGATAAGAACGGCTGTGAGTACCACCTTAGAGCTCTCTTAGATCAGGGCTCACAGGCGTCATTCATCACGGAATCTACAACTCAACTACTTGGACTTAAGCGCTCGCCAGTCAATGGTTGGGTGTCAGGTCTGGGGCCCGGTGAAACGAGAGTTAAGTACATGGTTTCTCTCAATATTGAATCACGCCAGAACCCAGAAAATTCAATTCAAGTAGATGCATATGTGCTGAGATCATTTTCGTGGGAACTTCCGTCGAGTAATCTATCGTCACCTAGTTGCCTTGAGATCGAAGAACAACTCCTAGCTGATCCAAGTTACGCAACTCCAAGTAAAATCGATCTTTTACTTGGGGCTGAAGCATATAGTGAAATTTTGTCTGAGGGCATGATCAAGCATCCAACAGGTAATTTAATCGCACAGAATACTATTTTTGGATGGGTATTATCCGGAAGAGTTTCAAACGAGACACACTTACTAAATAAAAGAGTAGTTAGCATGCACCTCCAGATAAGAGAAGATGATTTGCTTAAGCAATTTTGGGAGCTTGAGACAGAGCCAAATAATATTTTTCAAAAGAAGCTTACAAAAGAAGAAATGAAATGTGAAAATTTATTCGAATCAACGACTACAAGAGATAACGATGGGCGGTATGTTGTAAGACTGCCGTTCAAGAAAGCCAAACCTGAGTGTGAAGAAGGACAGTTCAAGGAGTTAGCTTTGAAGAGATATTATTCTACTGAAAGAAGACTATTAAAAACTCCTAGTCACTATGAAGAATATCAGAAGGTTTTAGAAGAATACATTCTTTTGAATCATATGGAGAGAATAGAGAACGGCGACGAGATAACCGATACTGCAGCAGTTTATCTCCCTCATCACGCTGTGGTAAGGGAAGATAAAGATACTACAAAATTAAGAGTTGTTTTTGACGGCTCTCAAAAGGGGGTAAAAAATGTCTCATTGAACGATAGTCTTTTAATAGGTCCAAAATTGCAACAAGACTTGAGACATTTATTAATGAGATGGCGATGTCAAGTTATTGCCATAGTAGCTGACATTGTTAAAATGTACCGTCAAGTGAGAGTGCATAGTGAAGATACGAAATACCAGCGTATAATCTGGAGACCCAATCCTTCTCAACCAGTGCAGCACTATAAGTTACTGACTCTGACATTTGGAACAGCTTGTGCACCTTATCTTGCTGTTAAGTGTTTGCAACAATTAGCCAAGGATGAAGGACATAAGTTTCCAATTGCTGCAAAAAGGGTCCTAACTGACTTTTACGTTGATGATCTTATGACTACATGTGGATCTGAAGAAGAAGCTAGAGTCCTCTACAAGGAAATGAATGAGCTATTGCAAACAGCGGGATTCCAGCTTCAAAAATGGAGCAGTAATAGTGAGAATTTTTTACAATATGCTTGTGAAGAAAATGCTAATTTAACTCAATCAATTCATATTAAGACAAATGACACTTTAAAGGTTTTAGGAATCAGTTGGAATCGTATTACAGATAATTTTGAGTATACAGTCAATTTAGAAGAGGTTAAAGACGAGATTACAAAAAGAAAAGTTCTTTCAGACATAGCACGACTGTATGACCCTATGGGTTGGATAGCACCTGTTGTAGTCAAAGCCAAAATATTTATCCAGAAATTGTGGCGAGCAAATTTGGAATGGGATGACACAATCTCAGAGGATCTTTTAAAGGAATGGTTGAACTTCAGAACAGATCTAGGCAGCCTCAAAAAGATTAAAATTCCGAGATGGATGCAACTGACTGAAAACACTCGTCGTGAACTGCATGCATTTGCTGATGCATCTAAATCTGCTTATGCTGCAGTGGTATACCTTAGAGCGATAGATGCAGAAGGCAATGTACATGTAAGCTTAATTACTGCCAAGACAAAGGTTGCACCGATTGAAAAAGAAGTAACTATTCCAAGATTAGAACTTTGTGGTGGAGTTTTAGCCGCAAGGTTACTTTATGAAGTCTCCCAAGTTTTAAACATAGCTAAACAAGATCTGTACGCGTGGAGTGACTCGGCTGTGGTGTTAGCGTGGCTTAAAGGTTTGCCAAATCGTTGGACAACTTTTGTAAGCAACCGAGTTTCTGAAATCATCAATATAATTGAGTATAACCAATGGGGTCATGTACAAACGAATTTGAATCCGGCAGACTGTGCATCAAGAGGCCTACAGCCATCAGAATTGACAGCTCATCACCTCTGGTGGCATGGACCACGATGGCTGCAAGATCCCATTATTAACTCTGATAAACCAGATTTTTTCACACAGGAAGAAGAGAAGGCTATTAAAACTGGTACAGCAATAAAAGAAACAGAAGACAAATTTTTATGGACGAAATTTTCATCGCTGTCGAGAACATTACAAATTTTATCACGCTGTAAACGATTTTTTACTCTAACTAAATTACCTAGGGAAGAGAGAAGTAAATTGAAATTTCTTATAACTACCGATGAAATGGAGAGTACACTCCTAGTGTGTATTAAACAGGCTCAAGAGATTGAATTTAGTCAAGATATAAAAGAGATAAAGAATCAAAAATGTGTACAAAAGAAAAGTGCACTTCACACTCTTCACCCTTTTTTAGATGAAAAGGGTTTCTTAAGGGTTGGTGGACGAATACGATTTGCAAATGTACGCTTTGAAACGAGACATCCATTAATTATGCCGGCTAAGAGCCATCTAACCAAGTTAATAGTTAGGGACGCGCATGAGAAGACATTGCATGGTGGACCTCAAATCATGCTCAATCTTCTGCGAGAAAAATACTGGATAATACGAGGCAGAGATCAAGTAAGGAAATGTTATCGTGAATGCGTAAAATGTTTGAGATATTCGAAAACAAATAGTACACCTTTAATGGGACAGTTACCCGAAGTGAGACTTCGACCTAGCAAGCCCTTTAAATCAACAGGTGTCGATTATGCTGGTCCAATCAATGTAAGATTATCACCTGGCAGAGGAACAAAGTCTTACAAGGGCTATATTGCACTGTTTGTGTGCATGGTAACTCGTGCGATTCACCTTGAAGTGGTATCCGAGTTGTCAGCGAGAGGTTTTATTGCTGCCTTTAGAAGATTTGTGGGAAGGCGTGGACATTGCCAGGATTTATTTAGTGATAATGGAACTAATTTCACCGGTGCTGATAAAATACTGAGAGATATGTTTGATGTAGCTAAATCCGAAATGCCCAACGAGATAGCAAACATACTTAGTACGGAGGGTGCAAAATGGCACTTCATTCCACCATACTCACCAAATTTTGGTGGAATCTGGGAAGCTGGAGTACGCTCGGCAAAAATGCATTTAAAAAAGGTGATTGGAGAGAGTACTCTTACGTATGAGGAGTTATCAACAGTTTTAGCACAAGTTGAGGCGTGCTTAAATTCGCGTCCTATCACACAGATGAGCGATGATCCTAATGATCCGCGTCCATTAACACCAGGTCATTTTCTTGTAGGTGAACCACTCATTACAATACCTGACAGAGACTATTCTGACGACAAAATTACTGGGTTAGAAAGATGGAGACTAGTACAAAAGATGGTGAATGATTTTTGGAAGAGGTGGTCTAGAGAGTACTTAGTCACTTTAAGCCAACGGTATAAATGGACCACCGATAGAAAAGAACCTGAACTAAACGACATTGTAATTGTGAGGGAAGACAATGTACCTCCAGCCAAGTGGATTTTGGGAAAAGTCATTGAGAAACATACCGGAAAGGATAACATAACAAGAGTTGTAACTATTAAATGTAAAAATAATTATCTTAAAAGACCTGTTAGCAAACTATGTTTTCTGCCTAAATCATCTTAGCATGTTAAGTATCATAATAGTTGTCATGGTGGGCGGCTGTCGCCATGTATAAAATTTTATATTGCTCATTTAAAGATATTGTATATCATTAACTTGTTCAGTGATAATAATGTTATCACTTAGTGTTTCATTGTTAAAATCGTCTGTATTGTAAATTGTTAAAATTGTTAAAATTTTAGTAAAATTTACAATGTTTCTTTTGTCCAATTCACTCTATTGAGTTAATATTGTATTCAAGTGTAAATTCACTCAGTTCTTATTGTTCAATTCACATAGTGCATAGTTGTCGACTGCACTTTGTTTTAATTCTAATTTCTGATAGTGAGTAGATCATCACCTTATTTTTGGTTGTAATTTGCAATTTCACTTTGTTATGGATTGTCAATTTCATTAGTTGAGTAAGCAATTTTGTGTTCATTGCATTTTGTCAAATTGCATGTTACTTTACAAATTTCACTTTTAGTAGTTGTTAATTCACTCAACTTTGGTTGTTAACTTCATTAGCATTTGGTTTTAAGTTCAACTTTGCTTTTCTTTGTATGGAAAATTTAAATTCTTGAAAGTCATGAGTAAATTCACTTTAACTTGAGTTGTATACATTCACATTTTTTGATCTCATTCGCTATATTTTGAGTTGTAAATTTCAATTAGTTCTTATGTAACATATGTTTATTTAAAGGACAAGTCCTTGATGGGCGGTATGTCTAAGTTCATAGTATTAAAGTCTGAAAACCGCCAATAGATGGCGCTCCACTAGTCGTGCCTCCCGCTTTTGCAGAACACGTGACATGCCGTCTGTCAAGTATGGCGTCTCATTCACAATTCAATCAAACGGAAAGTCATGTTGTAAATTTTTCGTTAAACAAATTAGCAGTAAAAACATCTGAGTAACGTATCGAGTTGTAAGTTTTTTAACTAAGAGTTCATCACAATAAATGTGTGATAAAAGTGCAAGAGTATTAATTGTGTGCCCTAAACATTCAACATAAAACAAATTACGAAATTAAAAGTGAGTACTGTATTAAACACAGGCAATGACGGAATCACAGCGGAACTCCTGAAAGCAGGTGGAAAACTAGTTCTTAAGATCTTTCAGCGAATGTTCAATTCCGTCATCGACGAGGGTATAACGCCAGAGGCTTGGCACAGGAGTGTGGTGATTATTTTCTTCAAAAAGGGTGATAATACCTTGCTGAATTATAGACCTATCTCGCTGCTGAACCATGTCTATAAGTTGTTTTCAAGAGTCATTACGAATCGTCTCGCTCGTAGATTCGACGAATTCCAGCCTCCCGAACAGGCCGGGTTCCGAAAAGGCTGCAGTACCATGATAGATAGCATCCATACGCAGCGGCAAGCTATACTAAATACCGAAGAGTATAACTTTGCTTAGCGTTTGTAGACTATGAGAAAGCCTTTGATTCGGTGGAAACTTGGACTGTATTAAGATCACTACAGAGATGCCGGATCGACTATCGGTATTTCCAAGCGCTGAAGTGTTTGGACGAAAATGTTTGTACGAAAACGTCACCAAGTCAGTCCGTATACAGGATCAGACTACAAGACCAATCCAATGGCAGTGAGGAGTGCGACAAGGCGACATCTCCCCGAAGCTGTTTACCGCAGCATTGGAGGACATCTTTAAGGTTCTGAATTGGAATGAAGTTGGCATCAATATCAACGGCGTGTACATCACTCACTGCGGTTTGCCAATGATATAGTCATGATGGCAGAGTCTCTGGAAGATCTTAATACAATACTCAACGACCTCAGCAGGGTTTCTCGACAGGTGGGTCTAAAAATGAACATGAGTAAGACGAAAATCATGTCAAATAGTCAAATCCCGCTTCACCCGGTAATCGTTGAGAACTCGGCGCTCGAAATTGTAGACGAGTATACCTGGGACACACAGTCCAGCTAGGTAGGTCCAATTTCGAGAAAGAGATCAACCGCTGAATCCAACTCGGATGGGCAGCGTTCGAGAAGCTTCGCGATGTCTTCGATCGGTTGATAACGATGAACGACCCAAAATAATATCAGCCCATCATTACTGACTTC
Organism: Melanargia galathea; assembly: GCA_920104075.1. NCBI lineage: Eukaryota > Metazoa > Arthropoda > Insecta > Lepidoptera > Nymphalidae > Melanargia > Melanargia galathea. Next base: position 18,926,437 of record OV049867.1, on the reverse strand, counting down.
ATCGAAACAGTTTTACGAAATATTTCCGACTAGTTGTGAACAATCTGTGGACACTATTTGTACATGATAAAAATCCTAATTGTTATTTTTTTTCTCTCCATTCATTTGTACTCTTTAGCTTACTCTATTTTGCACTGATAAGACGTAGAATTTTTAGCAACCAAAGTGTTAGGTGATTTTTTGTAAATATGATAATTTTTATGGCTTTATGTTATGTTTTGCAAATGAGAAAAATTATTTTGTAAACTTTTGAGACTGATTTATGAATAGAAAAACATTTTTAGACTAATTAAAAATGTTTTTCTATTCAAAAACTAGTCTGGCTTTGTTATAAGATCTATTTTAAGAAATAATTAATTAAAGCATGTAACAAAATTAAAATAGCAAGAAGTCATTAACTTTTTTTCATTACATTTTTTTATTTAAAAAAAAAAATTACCAGTTAATATTTAAAATACTGAGTTCTAGCGGTAAGCCGACGAATTAATATAAATGAAAATCAATTGCCCCATGGTAATCCATTGAAATGTTACAATTTAAGGACCGAATATTGCATTTATTAGAGGACGCAATTTTATTTTTGGTACATGTGTGGTAAAAGCTGTGATAGCCTAGTGGTTAGGACGACCGACTTCTAATCGGAGGTCGTGGGTTCGATCCCGGGCACGCACCTCTAACTTTTCGGAGTTATGTGCGTTTTAAGTATTTAAATATCACTTGCTTTATCGGTGAAGGAAAACATCGTGAGGAAACCTGCATGCCTGAGAGTTCTCCATAACGTTCTCAAAGGTGTGTGAAGTCTGCCAATCCGCTTGGCCAGCGTGGTAGACTATGGCCAAAACCCTTCTCACTCTGAGAGGAGACCCGTGCTCTGTAGTGAGCCGGTAATGGGTTGATCATGACATGATGACATGTGTGGGGGGTCAATAGAAGCTTAACCTCAAGTTTGTGGGGTCGCCACCCTTGTCCCCCAGCCGCCATCTTGGAAAACACTTTTTTCGCGATATCTCGGAAACTATGCGTCTTACAAAAAATTTGTAAAGACATAATTTGTAGCAAATTGTTTTGCCTACAAATATATTTTTATAACTTTTTGCACTAAGTTAAAAATTAAAGAAGTTATAAGCCAAAAAGTGAGAAAATTTTTATAAAACCTTTTTTGCTCTATAACTTTTTTTTATACATTTTACAAAAAAAACTTCAGACCAATCTTGTACTGTTTTGTAGGCCTACTCCATGGACATCTTGCTTATAAGGTAATCTTCAACATCATAATATTTTCAATCACTTATTAGCTAGCTACTCTAATCTACTTTTTTTCGATGGTCCAGGCTGTGGCTGTGACTGAAACATTTCGTTTTGACCGGATTTTCATGAGCATTGACGAACCCGGTCAACTTTGGAGCGCTGTAACAGCGTTTTAAATGAATGAAATAAAAAAAATGGATTGGTACGAGGTATTTTTTTTGTAAAATGTATAAAAAAAAGTTATAGAGCAAAAAAGATTTTATAAAAATTTTCTCACTTTTTGCTTATAACTTCTTTAATTTTTAATTTAGGGCAAAAAGTTATATAAACATATTAGTAGGCAAAATAATTTGCTACAAATTATGTCTTTACGAATTTTTTGTAAGACGCATAGTTTCCGAGATATCGCGAAAAAAGTGTTTTCCAAGATGGCGGCCGGGGGACAAGGGTGGCGACCCCACAAACTTGAGGTTAAGCTTCTATTGACCCCACACACACATGTCCCAAAAATAAAATTGCGTCCTCTAATAAATGCAAAGCTCATGTAACATTTCAATGGACTATGGAGATATTATCTATCTTCTATCTATAATCTATCTATAATATAATAAAACTGTAACAGATCCAATTCTGTACATTGAAGATATTTTGAAAATTTTTATCGGAGGGCACTCTATAATCGATACTGAAGCCAAAACTGCAATTTTTTTCATTTTTGTCTGTCTGTCTGTCTGTCTGTCTGTCTGTATCTTGGCCGCGCATCACGCCGAAACTACTGAATGGATTCGAATGAAACTTGGTACGATTTGAGTTTATACTCCGAGGTAGGTTATAGGATACTTTTTATCCTGAAATTCAGCACGGTTCCCGTGGGAGAGGGGATGAAAGTTAAAACGTGTATTTAGCTGTAATTTATTAACGCGTTGTTCGATTTCATTCATTCTTTTTTTGTTAGAAAGGTAGTACTTTAAGTATTGTTCCGTAAATATTTCAAGGTCATAGGTTTTTTAGTTTAGAAATGTCAGGCATTTATTGGGTTCCAATAACTTGGGACCCGGATCTTTGTACGTACGGCTTATTTTAAACTGGTGTGCGTTTAAATTTATGTTTATCGGTCTGTCTATTTGTTCCAGCTAATCTCCGAAATGGCTGGATCGATTTTAATGGGACTTTCAATGTTATAAGGAGTAACTTAAGACTACATTTAGTTTAGGTACATAAAAGAATCATGGGATCCGATCCGATCCTATATAAAAACCTTATTTCTACGCGAACGAAGTTGCGGGGATCAGCTAGTGACAAATAAATGTCTGACAGATACTTCAGATAGGTAGGTGGTAACTACTTTAGTTTGGGGAAAATCGTTTTTCATACAAATGTTTCATTCTATTTTTAAACTAGATGATGCCCACGGCTTCGCCCGTGTGTATTTAGGTTTGTAAAAATCTCGTGGGAACTTTGATTTTCCAGAACAAAAAGTAGCCTATCTGTAGTAAGTAGTAACCCGTCCACAAAACGGAAAAATTCCGTGGGATCCTTACGATTTCGGAATGCAATTCCTTACAGCATCAGGGTTGAGGAGTTGGACATGTACCTACTCGAGGTCATTCAACAATAAAGTATTTAATTGGTATCCCCAATATCAATTTAAATAACCGACAGTGCCTAAATCCCATTAGTTTTGGGGATCAGATCCCCTACAGCATCAGGATTGAGGAGTTGGAATCCAAATTTTTTGTAGGACAGTGTCGCAATGTTTCTCTATCGATTAAAAAAAATTACGCAAATCGGTTCAGAAATCTCGGAGATATCGGTGTACATAGGTAGAAAAACACAACTCCTCCTTTTTTGAAAGTCGGTTAAAAAAGTAGCCTATGTCACTCCCTGGTTAATTCTCTACTTGTATGTGAAAGTCCCGTCAAAATCGGTTCAGCCGTTCCAAAGATTAGCCCGTTCAAACAGACAGACAGACAGACAGACAGACAGACAGACAGACAGACAGACAGACAGACAGACAAAAATTTTAAAAACGTGTGATTCGGTTATAGTATCGTTCAAATAACCATATGAGCTTAATATGAGGTAGTTATTTCGATATTACAGACAGACACTTCAATTTTATTATATATATATAAAGCTACTTGAAGTTACGTATTGATCACCTCTCCTGAACAATTTTGTATGGGACTTTTTCACCATACTTTCCGTGTGTGTAGAATTCAAAAAATTTAGGTCTACAAAATTATAGAGAGAGCTGGACGTGGAAAACTGACTAGAGTACCCTAAGGGATCTCGAAAACTATCAGTCGGAGAGGTACTATCTCCAAACAAAAAATGTTCAACACCTTGGGCAATTGGGTGAACCGGTGAAAAAAATATGGCCACCAAACAAAAAAAATTTTCGTCTCCATACAAAAATTTCTTAATTTTCAAGAGGCTCTCCAGAACAATTTTGTATGGAACTTTTTTCCCCTCACTATTTATGTGCGTAGAACTTATGGGTCTTCCTTCAGGAAAATTATGAAACGTCATGAACGTGGAAAATTTACCAGAGTACCCCAACGGCTCTCAAAAACTATCAATCATAGAGGCATGGTTCTGAAAGTGAAAATGTTCAAGACCTTGGGCCCTTTGGTGAGCCAGTAAAAAAAAGATAGGTACCAAACAAAAAAAAATTTCGTGTCCATACAAATTTTTTTTTAAATTTTCAAAAGGCTCTCCAGAACATTTTTGTATGGAACTTTTTCCTCTTACTATTTATATACGTAGAACTTATGGGTTTTCCTTCAGGAAAATTATGAAACTTCATGAATGTGGAAAATTTATCAGGGTACCTCATGGGTCCTCTAAAACTACCAGTCATACAGGCATGGTCCCAAACAAATGTTATTAAGGACCTTGGGCCATTGGGTGAACCGGTAAAAAAAAGATGGCCGCCGAACAAAAAAATTTTTTCTCCATACAAATTTTTTGGGTTCTTTTCAAGAGGCTCTCCTGGACACTTTTGTATGAAACTTTTTCCCCCTACTACACGTATATATAAAACTCAAAAGTTTTTTTCGTAAAAAATACAAAATGTAGTGAATGTGGAAAAATTACCAGGGTACCTCATGGGTCCTCTAAAACTACCAGTTATACAGGAATGTTCCCAAACAAATGTTGTTAAAGACCTTGGGCAATTTGGTGAACCGGTAAAAAAAAGATGGCCGCCCAACAAATTTTTTTTTTTTGAATTTTCAAAAGGCTCTTCTAAACATTTTTGTATGGAAGTTTTTTCTTTTTACTATTTATATGCGTAGAACTTTTGAGTTTTCCTTCAAAAAAATTATCAAAACGTCATGAACGTGGAAAATTTACCAGAGTACCCCAACGGCTCTCAAAAACTATCAATCATAGAGGCATGGTTCTGAAACTGAAAATGTTCAAGACCTTGGGCCCTTTGGTGAGCCAGTAAAAAAAAGATAGGTACCAAACAAAAAAAAATTTCGTGACCATACAAATTTTTTTTTAATTTTCAAAATGCTCTCCAGAACATTTTTGTATTGAACTTTTTCCCCTTACTATTTATATACGTAGAACTTATGGATCTTCCTTCAGGAAAATTATGAAACGTAATGAATGTGGAAAATTTATCAGGGTACCTCATGGGTCCTCTAAAACTACCAGTCATACAGGCATGGTCCCAAACAAATGTTATTAAGGACCTTGGGCCATTGGGTGAACCGGTAAAAAAAAGATGGCCGCCGAACAAAAAAATTTTTTCTCCATACAAATTTTTTGGGTTCTTTTCATGAGGCTCTCTTGGACATTTTTGTATGGAACATTTTCCCCCCACTACACGTATAAATAGAACTTTAAGATTTTTTCACAAAAATACAAAACATAGTGAATGTGGAAAAATTACCAGAGTCCTCTTAAATTAACAGCCCTCAAAAACTATCAATCATAGAGGCATGGTCCTGAAACTAAAAATGTTCAAAACCTTAGGCCCTTTGGTGAGCCAGTAAAAAAAAGATAGCTACGGAACAAAAAAATTCGTGTCCATACAAAATTTCTTTTTAATTTTCAAGTGGCTCTCCAGAACATTTTTGTATAGATCCTTTTTTTTTTCCACTAAACGCATGCATAGAACTGATTAGTGTCCTTTCAGAAAATATACGAAACGTGATACCAATATTTCTTTCTATCTTTCAAGAGACTCTCCAGAATATTCTGGTATTTGGTATGGCCTCCCATTTCTTTATTTTACGAATATTAAAGAGACTACAAGGCACGCGAGCTGCTTGCAGCTCGCGCACCGAGCGCAACACTAGTTTATTAGTAAGATGACAACTGTTAGAATTCCACCGATTTAAAAATCAGACTTTACTTAATTGTTATTGCATCTTTCCCCATGTTTCTATTGAAGCGTGATTGTACTCGACATAGACTCATCTTAATATTGTTTTCATCGTCGTCAGCACCTCAACCAATAGACGTCCACTGCTAGACATATGTATCGTGCTGGGATCACCACTGAACAGGATCTAGTGCCGTCTGCATCCAGCAGCTGCCAGGGTCTCTTCCAACGCTGCGTATTCCGGTGCGAGGTTGCAAATCGAGCCCTTGGCAATATGTGTCACGCCCATCGTCACTTCACTTTTAAGATTCGATCTTAAGGCCGCTCTCTTCACGCGCTTCTCCATACAAACGTATTACGCCTATTATTCTAATATTTGTCGCAAAAGGTCTAAAGTTAAGCCAGATATCAATTTATATCTCCATTATCTATGCCATAAAATAAAAATATTAGTAAAATTATATTTATTTTGAAAGTTATGACGATTGAAAAATCACTATTTTTGGGCAAATTTTGGGGCAACTTCGTGCGTAAATAAACTATATAAGAAACTAGAAAATTGAAATACGACCGAAGTCTTATCATAGGTTACTTCATAATAATTACAAATGTCTTTAGTTCATGTAAAAAATTGCCAAATATTTGCTAAAATAGGCGAAATACCAAACCTAGATTTGCATCTTTTTACTTTGCCGTTTTTCACTAAAAATCATGATATCTCAAGCAAAATTTATTTATTTAATTAATTTATTATTTATTTATGTATATATTTTTAGTACTCTTCTTTACTGAAGACGTCTCGCTCTCTAAATGCAGAAATCACTGTTTTAGACTCGACTCACCAACGATTTGTCGATGCCATGGAGAGGGCTCTTAATAACTCCGGTTCTCCTCATTAAAAACTTAATCCCGCAGGGACACTCCCGTCTCCCAGCATGACCCTCTCCGTCGCCCGCTGAGCTTTCTAAGGCCCATAGCTAGCGACCATGTTTCGCATTCATAAGTATTCAGTCACCTGCAATAAGTATTACTTTATTTTTCTTAATAAATCCATATCTTTTTATTTTCAGTTAGTGTTCATACTCGTCCTGGTCGCTTGCGCGTGCGCGGCGTACGCGTCGGCCCTTCCCGTCCACGTCGACCCAGAAGATCTAGTTCCCGCTGAGTCTCAGTTTCAATGGCTTGGCTATTAGCCTTCGGATAAGCCCGGAAATATGCGTACTAAATTACTACGAAATTAATAAACAGTAACACATCAATTTCTTTGTCTTTTTTTTTGGCAGTGTTATCTCATAACTCCGTCAAACCTCTATTTCGAGTGTCAAGTTCTCAACGGTTACTGGACGGAGCGAGGCACATACCTATTTTATAGCGATCGTATCAACATCTATCTATTCTATACATATAATAAAATCGTAGACTTGCCGTATCTGTACATTAAAGATTTTTGCAAAATAATAACTGGGGGATGTTAGGGATAAGCAATAGAACGTAAAAAAGCTATTTTTGAAATTTTTGTCTGTTTGTCTGTTTATCTGTTTGTCTGTTTATCTGTTTATCTGTTTGTCTGTTTATCTGTTTGTCTGTTTGTCTGTATGTTTGTGCGCGCATCACGCAAAAACTACTGAATGGATTGAAATGAAACTTGGTATGATTTAAGTTCATACTACGGAGTAACATATAGGATACCTTTTATCCCGAAATTCAGCACGGTTCCCTTGGGAGAGGGGATGAAAGTTAAAATGTGTACTTAGCTGTAATTCATTAACGCGTGGTCCGATTTCATTCATTCTTTTTTTGTTAGAAAGGATATACTAAAGATTACCGGGTAATCTCAAAAAGGCTGGATCGATTTTGATGGGACTTTTACTGGCGGATGTTTACATTTTGATCTACCTAAACATCCGCCAGTGAACTTTTAACAGATTTTAGCAAGCTATGAGCTCAAAGGAGCTTAGGAAAACAAAATGATTCACAAAAACCAATATCCACGCGAACGAAGTCGCGGGTGTCCGCTTGTAAAAAATATAAAAAAAAATTATTTCAGACAAAAATTTTCCATAATTTATTTTTTTACACTCCGTAAACAGTTATAAATTAAAAATTCTAAAACCCCCGACATCCACCATTTTGTGGCGGCGGCCATCTTGGATTTGCAATAATGATATTCTACTAGTCAAGCTCTTTCATTTGATACCTACCCATATTAAGGGAGTTGTGAAAAAATATGTAATCCGTCATTTTGTATCGGCGGCGATCTTGGATCGATTTTCATCAAACATAGCTATCAACACTCTCGACTAATTCACCTTTCAAACAAAAAAACCCACATTCAAATCGGTCTACCCGTTTGAGCGCTACAGGGGAACAGACAGACAGACACACACACACACACACACACACACACACACACACACACACACACACACACACACATACACACACACACACACACACAAACACGTGAAACTTATAGCACCCCGTCGTTTTTGCGTCGGGGGTTAAAAAGAAAAGAAAATCAATCATAAACAGAATTATAACCCCCGGCACGTAAGTCTAAGTAAGATTTTATTTTATATCCAAAAATATAATATTGTTCATCGACTTTAAAAAACGAGGTTCTGTTTTCGACCCGTATGTATGTTTGTTGGCGATGAATTCAAGAACTAATAAACCGATTTTGATGATTTTTTCACTATCGTAATCTACATACTTTCAGGGAAGTTTTAGTACCTATATTAGATATCTATTTATGCTTCTTATATCCGAAGTAACACTCTTAATGTATCCATATGTCAGTAATATATTTGATCGGTACACCGATTTTTTGCTGGACAGACCTCGGCTTAATTTTTTTTTTCTAAAAAAAATATAGCTTGTCTTTGCCTTAGTTGAACTTACTACATAATATTATAAGGAAATGGAAGGATCGTATAAGGAAAAAATCATTATCACCTACGACGGAATGAAGGTGGTATAATATACCTACTTACTCGTGTTTGTGAAGAAATTTTATTCGTCACGAAAAACTAACCGTGTCAGTTTGTACTTAGGATTAACTTGGTAACCGGTAAACGATTCGGGTTTGTATTGCATGATGTAGCGAAACGCAATTACATCATATTATTTCCTTGTTTTGCTATGTATAGGTAAGTACATTTTGACTCATTAGTACGATAGCACTATGCCCGTGTACGCGTATATTCTAGTGGCTATAATTTTCATCTTAATACTTGTAAGATTATATTTAAAATCAAGCGTGAGAAAATGTAGGTGCAAAACGTCTCTAGATGGTAAAGTGGTTATAGTGACAGGCGCAAACAGTGGTATCGGGTACCATACTGCACTTAAATTGGCGGCGAAAGGCGCCAGAGTAATTCTTGCATGCAGAAACGAAAAAAAAGCAAGTGCAGCCGTGGACAAAATCATAAGGGAAACCAGCAATACGCAAGTTATCTTCAAAAGACTCGATTTAACGTCATTTCGATCCATTCGTGATTTCGCTGATGATTTTTTGAAGACCGAAAAACGTCTCGATATTCTTATAAATAATGCCGGAGCATGCGCCCTTGACAATGAGTACACAAGCGAAAGTATCCTGGAGGGGATGCAAGTTAACCACTTCGGACCGTTTCTACTCACTCTACTTTTAATCCCGATGTTGAAAGAATCAAGACCCAGCAGAATCGTGAATGTCAGCTCTTTAATTTACCTGATCGGATTCGTGAATTTGAAGAGGATAAATGAGAGGAGGTTGAACAGGATAATTTTGTATGCTGACAGCAAATTGTGCAATTTGGTGGTGCAACAAGAATTCGCGAGGCGTCTCGAGGAAGTGGACGTCGTGGTGAACTCAGCGCATCCGGGGATAATTATGACGAACATTTTAGGAGCATCGCATCCGTTGTTCGAGGCGTTCTTCAAGTTTGTATGCTGGATGACGCCGAGGACCGCGGAAGATGGAGCAGAGACCGTCGTTCATTTGGCTATATCAGAAGAATGCGGCCGCGTTACAGGAAAGTTCTATATAGATTGTAGAGAAACATACCTTTTGCCTAAGGGCAGAGACCCAGTGCTGGCTAAAAAACTTTGGGATTTATCCGAAGATGTGGTTAAGGATTATGTTGTTTCATAACTCAAAACTTTATTTAATGTATTTAATAATATAGAAAAGCGTCTGTAATAATAAAGAGATTTCAGTTACAGCAACTTGATGAAAATCAACATTTATTTATCTTTTCTTCAAAATGCGATGTGTGGCTAGTAATAATTATGTTTATTAGAATATTTCTGTTATTTAGTCAATATTTTCTAATAGTTTGTCTTTCAGCCCTGGCTAGTTGCCACTCTACCGGAAAAGACGTGCTGCCTAGAGCTTTAGCGTTCCGGTACAATATCGCGAAGAAATCGATCAGAGTTTAGGTTTATTAAAAACTGCCATACCTCTTCCAGGTAAGCCTGCTTCTATCTTAGACACCGCATCGTCACTTACCGTCAGATGAGATCGCAGTCAAGGGTTAACTTGTAGATGAATTAAAAAAAAACTTAACTTACCATAGATAACTTTGTGTACGATGGTAACAAGTACGATACGTACGGGCGTGATCAGTCGGGATGGAACTAAACCCCCGACACTTCGCACAAGCGAACTGATAACCTAGCACTACAGAATGAATTCTTTGGTAGAACGCGGTAGCCCTGAATACGTGACAGAGTAAACGTGGAAATTTCGAAGCATTATTATAGTTTGTATTTCATCATCATGATCATTATAAACCCATTACCGGTCCATTACAGGTCACGGACCTCCCTTCAGAGTAAGAAGGGTTTAGGCCGTAGTCCACCAAACTGTCAAGTGTTAATTAATAGCCCTTGATATATGATTTGCTATGCAGGCATGCAGGTTTCCTCACGATGTTTTCCTTCACCGTTAAAGCATGTGATATCAATTAATTGCTTAAAACGCACATAAGAAGTTGAGGTGCGTGCCGGACATCGAACTCGGTCGCCCCCGAAACAGAGACCGAAGTCTTAACCACTAGGCTATCACCGAGTTTGTGTTTAGTAGATAATAATAAACACTGCATGCGTCAAGGCCGGAACTTGCCTGACGCTCTGCCGCGCGTCTAGATTAGTATAGCAGGTTTAATTTAAGGAAAAAAATTACTATGTCTAAGATCGTAAAGCCCAAATTACACAGTTCATTTTTCGGGATTTTTGCTTTCATTTTCGAGGCTTCATAGATGAGTCATCGAAAATGAACCGTCTAAACACCGACCGTTCATCGTTCACAGGCACTGTGCTATAGTAAATATCCTATCGTGCATCGTTCATCGCAAAAATGAACGATGCCCCACCGTCTAATTTGGGCTTAAGATGATTCCACTTTCTTACTTATATTTTTACTTTACCTACTTACTGTATTTCGTAGGTGTCAGGAGTTATTAAACAAACAATAAGCGACAAAAACAATCGCGTGCAGTGATACTTTACCGCAATCTAGCTTGCTTCCGTGAGTCTTCCTAGTTATAATAATTATGTTGGCTATTGTAATGCCGGTTTTTGGTCAAGATCAAACGGAAGTTATTACAAATAGGTATAAATTAAAAATTTAACATTCGCCATTTTATGATGGTGGCCATCTTGGACCGATTTTCATCAAACATAGTTAACAACACTCCCGACTAACTCACCTTTCAAACAAAAAAAACCGCATTCAAATCGGTTCACCTGTTTGAGCGCTACAGGGGAACAGACAGACAGACACACACACACACACACGCACACGCACACGCACACGCACACGTACACTCACACGCACACGCACACGCACACGTACACTCACACGCACGCACACACGCACGCGCACTAGATTTTCTAGAAGGCTGTGGCGAGAGGCTCTTCCTTTTTTGTGTGCAAAATTACAGCTTACCTTTATATTTTTGCTGACTATTCTGGATTTTTTGCCATACCCAAGTTGCTGTCCAATACTTACAATAATAATAATAATAAATAATAATAATAAATAAAAACTTTATTGCATCACAAAAAATGATAAAATAGGATCAAAGAATGCTTTGACACCCGCACTAAGACCAGCTTGTGCTGCGGGTGTCGTCACTTTGTCTTAATTGGGTTCAATGTTAATAAGTGATTCGTAAGCCATGTCCTTACAATTCTAATAGCCTTTTCAGCATGAGAGCGGGCCTGATCCCAATTTTTTCCGTGAACAAGTAGAACCGTATCGTCTGCATAAGATATTATTTTGGTGTTAGGTATGGTTAACTGACACAGATTGTTTATATACGTTAGAAACAAGGTTGGACCGAGCACGCTTCCCTGCGGGACACCGTAGCTCACAAACTCCTCCCTACTAGTATGAAAGGCAATTTTTACAACCTGTGTACGGTGTGCTAGATAGTCTTTGAAGATATTTAGTGTATTTCCCCTTATACCAATGCTTTCTAGCCTATCTACAAGAATAGGTACAGAGACGGTGTCAAAAGCCTTAGTGAGATCAATGAACACGCCTATAACTTTGTTCTTAGCTTCTATATTAGCAACAATTTGATCTATTAATACAGTTAGGGCATCTTCTGTAGACATGCCTTTTCTAAATCCAAACTGATTTTCAGATAAAATATTTTGCCTATTTAAAAAACTAATTAAACGGTTGTTCAGGATTTTCTCCATGACTTTCGAGAGTGTTGTAAGTACAGATATAGGTCTATAATTAGTTATCTTATCTCTGTCTCCACTCTTGTACACAGGATGAACAATGGCCTTCTTAAATACTTTTGGAAAAATACCTTGAAAAAAACAAAGATTTATTACGTGCTTTAGGGCAGGTATAATAGCATAACGTGCAGGTTTTAAAATACTAACTGGTATGCCATCCCAGCCAGCTGCACAATTATTTCTAAGTCCCATAATAATTGAGTTTAATTCAAGTTCATCAACATCAAGGAGTCCCATTGAGTTTCCAAAGACGTTATTATCAGGTTTATGGAATATGCAACAATCAAGTGGATTATATTGGTTTAATAGCGGAGTAGCTAGTTCTTTTCCTATATTGACAAAAAATTTATTAACGGCATCAATTTGGCTTTGAGCATCTTTATCAGGTCTCAATAGCTCATTTGGTGGTATTGGTTCAGACTTAAGGTGAGTAATGCACTTGAGTACATTCCAAGTAGCTTTAGAATTTCCTTTGGCTTTCAGGAACTCATTTTTTTCGTAATTTATCTTTAGGTTTCTTAGCAACTTGTTACAGAAATTTCGATATCTAGTGTAAGTAATTTTAGCTATATGATTTTCTGGTTCTCGCCTGGATTTTTTGTGCAACCTGTCCCTATTACGAATGCATCTTAACAGTCCTGGTGTAATCCAGGGTTTAAGTGTACGCTTTTTGCAAGGAATGTGGACCATGACTGTATGCTCTGTGATAACTCGCGATATAATTTTTACTAAAGAATCTGCAGCTGATTGGGCGTTACTATCATTTAATACAAGTCCAAAGTTGTATTAATACTCGTTTGCTCTAAACTTAACACCGTTGAAACATGGTCAGTTATAGAATTATCTAAAATTAGAGTAGTCACAATACTGCCAGTTTTTATCATAACATGATCTAGACACCTATCTTTTCGTGTGGGTAGTGTATGAGTGGGGAAAAATCCATGATAGCTTAGAGCTGAAAGGTACATGTCTGCATTTGAGTCACTTTGATGAGAATTTATATTAATATTCATATCCCCGACGATTACGACTGTCTGAGTAGAACTTAATGATACTAAAACATTGTCTAAACTTTCAAGAAAGTTATCAATTCTCCTAAATGAAGGTGAACGATATATTGCTACACAAGCAAAATTGTCATTAAATTTGATGATAGCACAATTTGCGTCCCTAAAAATAGGTTCCGTAAAACTGCATCCGATATCAGCTCAAACATATACAACTAAACCATCATTTTGATTACTAAAAGCAGTTTTAAAATGAGTATAGCCAGGAATAGTAGGAATAACCGGTGTTTTGCTGAGCCAACATTCCGATAAAACAATAGTGTCGCAATGTACATCCATAGAATTAAGCAAAACTTCTAATTCGCTAAAATTACAATTCAAACTTCTAATGTTAGTGTGTAATAAATTAAAATTTGTGGTCGAGTTATTCAGATATTTCCCGCATTGCTCCGGAGCGCATGTGTATGTTTTGAACAGCTCTAAATTATCGATACTAGTTGCAACCTCGTCTGTATTAATCACCGTAAGTGTAAGAAAACGTGACACTGTAAAATAATTATCAGTAGTGGAATAGTTAAAAGTTGGATTGTACCAATAAGCGGCTCGTAGTGACTGAAGGTGTAACGTAATAAAAAGTACTTACTCGTGGGTAGTTTATTTATGTAAGAGTGTGGGAACTTTGTGTACATGAGTAGTAATAAATTATGTAAAATATAATTTATGTGAGTGTTAAGTTGAGAAACGTAATTTATCAATCCTTTAATAATAAATATTTCATTTGTTTTAAATATATCCTTACATGTACGACTTATTTTATTTAGCGGATGAAAAATGCTCAAAGCATGCACAATACATAATAATAAGAGGGTAAAATAAAATTACCCGCCCATAATTACAATCACACAGAGAAAACGTATTTATGGTATATAATAATCATAACAGCATAATATTATACAGCAATTAATAAAATAGAATTTGATATTATTATTTCCGATTTTACAGATATTTAACAAACATTTTATTATTACCCTTTTAAAGACCATGGCTAGTCACATAGTGTTACTTAGGTTATCCAGGTCACGCTCAGAGTCAATGCGACGGTACGGTTCACCCTCTTTTTTTCTAAGATACACTCTCCCGTGCGCCGTCCAACAAAAGTTATTTTTGGTACCATAATCACGAGCCTGTGCGAAAAGCCTGCGAGTTTTGTAGGTAAGATACTCGGATATGTAGACTGGTTTGGCGGGCCCATCGAGGTTTAAAGTTTGCGTGCTAAATTTTTATCGGGTGAATTTTATTGTAGGATTTTGAAAGTTGAAGTATATCTTCTTTCATGGAAACAGTAGTGAATTCGACTACAATAGGTTTATTGGTGCTCCTCTTTGAATTAGCCCGAAATACATACGTTCCTGATATCTGAGGATGTAATGGTAGTATTTAGAGCCTTGTAAATCCTCATAATGTGGTTCGTGAGGTCGTTTCTATTTTCGGCTGTTTTAGACGGTATATTACGTATTTCTAAGCAGGCTGCATTAATTCGTCTTTCAAAATTTTCGACCCGTTCCTCCAGTGTTTGGATATAAGGAAGATTTTTCTTTCTTTCTGACTCAAGTGTTTCTATTTTCTTATGTATTTCATCATACCGAGATGAAAAGAATTCGAGGGTAGTTTGTAAATCATTATGCTGCTTAAGAATCGTCTGCTGAAGTAGTTCAAAATTTTTGTTTTGCTGAATCTTAAATTCTTCGAACAGTCTCGGTATATCATCTCTATAATCCTCATTTGAGTCACTGTCACCTGGAAACGAACCCTCGCGCCTTCGTTTGAAATTTCGCGATTTCTTTTTTATTCCAGACCTTTCATTTGACTTTGAGTCAGAATCAATTTGTAACATTAAACTCGACGCGCTGGGACTGTTAGGGGGTGTTCGTTTCAGCGGCATCTCAGCTTAATTAAAAATAGAAAACATTATAGAGAAATCTGTTCGGAATCAGTAGGTATATCACTACATAGTATAAAACAAAGTCGCTTTCTCTGTCCCTATATCCCTATGTCCCTATGTCCCTATGTATGCTTAAATCTTTAAAACTACGCAACGGATTATGATGCGGTTTTTTTTAACCCCCGACGTAAAAACGACGGGGTGTTATAAGTTTGACGTGTCTGTGTGTGTGTGTGTGTGTGTGTGTGTGTGTGTGTGTGTGTGTGTCTGTCTGTTCCCCTGTGGCGCTCAAACAGGTGGACCGATTTGAATGCGGTTTTTTTTGTTTGAAAGGTGAATTAGTCGAGAGTGTTCTTAGCTATGTTTGATGAAAATCGGTCCAAGATGGCCGCCGCTACAAAATGGCGGATGATATATTTTTTCACAACTCCCTTGATATGGGTATCAAATGAAAGGGCTTGACTAGTAGAATAGCACTATTGCAAATTCAAGATGGCCGCCGCCACTAAATGGCGAATGTCGGGGGTTTTTTAAATTTTCAATTTACACTTGTTAATAGATAGAGTGATTCAAGAGGAAGGTTTATAAGTAGAAAAATTGGACCCGATAGGTGGCGCTAATAGCGGGCAGGACGACGTCTACCGGGTCCGCTAGTTTATTATACATCATTTTGTATGAAAACGAGCGAACTTTGATTCGATTTTTTGCTGCCACGAGTAGGTATATATCACATCCAATTAGCATGATGATGGAGGTGAGTGGGACATTGGTACAATGTATACTTTTTTACTAATGTCAATTTTATAAATGTACAGGGTGTTTGAGAAATCAACGTTAAGCCGGAAACGCGTGATAGGCAAGTCGTGACAGTTATCAGAAAAATATTAAAAAATCTTCTTCAAGAATCAAATCTAAATCCATACAATATTTACAAGAGCTGCGCCAAAGAATTGCAGAAGCCACTGAAGACATCAACTCGAGAAGATACGCTCGTCATATTACGTGATATTTTTTAGGCAAATGTAGAGCTTGCATTGCAGCTGAAGGAAAACAGTTCGAACATTTTGTTGTAAAAAAAAATTGGTTGTCTGTAAAGTCGGTTTGCGGACAATAATTTTACATGTTACCATCTTAAGAAAACATTATAGAACACATATATAGGCCGATCGTGCCTCTCTATTGCTTGTTCCGCGCTCTCACTTGCACACTCGGCTCAGACGGAACGTGACAATGTATAAATACTTTTTCATGTGTGCAGCCAGCGTTCATCGATTTATAGGACGTTATCACGTAACACAATAAAAGTAATTTATACATGTTCCATAAAGTGGAGAAGCCTAGACTGCATGACCAGCATTTTAAGTAATTACTTAAACAAAATTGGCATGAAATCTAGTTTATTGAAAAAAAAAAATCCCACCAACTTTTAGAGTTACTTGCCAAAGAAGCCTTGTAAGTACATTTTTTCAGCAATGCGTCAGAAGCTTAACGCTGATTTCTGGGACACCCTGTATGTTTCAGAAGTGTGGTAATGATGATAATTACTTACGACAACTATGACAGTTTCATACGCGTCATGGTTACAGACGAACCGTCAACAAACTCAGCCGGTTTTTTAACCGACTTCAAAAAAAAGAGGTTCTGTATTCGACCCGTATGTATGTATGTATGTATGTATGTATGTATGTATGTATATGTATGTATGTTCGTGATTATCTCCCCAAGTAATTAACCGATTTTGATGATTTTTCACTATCGTAATCTACATACTTTTAAGAAGGTTTTAGTGTATAACATATCGAGTTATCATTCATACGTAGTACGTACGAAGTTATGAGCATAAATAAATATACGTATATGTCACTAATATGATTGCCGTATCTGTTGCTGAAGTTGAACTTTTTAATTCGAATCGATTGAAGTCGGTTCTTTTTTTTTTTTTGAAAAAAAAAATCATTTATTTATAATCACAAATATCAATTAGACTAAGTTAGATCTATTGGCCATTAGAGCAACTCATTCAAATTTTTAACTGACCTCAAAAAGTAGGTTCTGTATTCGACCCGTATACTATAGTATGTATGTATGTTTGCGATTATTTCAAAAACTAATAAATCGATTTTGACGATTTTTAAGCGAATTCAAAAAAATAAAAACCGGCCAAGTGCGTGGCGGGCCACGCGCAGTGTAGGGTTCCGTAGTCACAATCCTCGAAAAACAGATATAACTCCTTAACCTGTGAACCCTACTTAGCCGTGATAGTTTTCCTTTAAAATTAATTATATACCCTACTGCTGTGAATTTTTTCAAGTTCCTATATACTGCCATTTGGCTGATAGAGGGGGGGGACACTTGACTCTAATAAAAATTTGCACTTTAAAACATCATATTTTACAAACGGATCTAGAAATCGAAAAATGATGTTCCCACACCCACAGTATTTTTAAAAGACCTATTCAACGATACCCCACACTATGGGGTAGACGAGAAAAAAATATTCATCTCCACTTTACATGTAGGGGAGCTACCTACCCTAAAAAAAAAATATTTATCAAAATTTTATTTCACCACTTTGTCGGCGTGATTAATATTTATACTCATGCCAAATTACGGATTTCTAGCACTAATAGTCTCTGAGATTAACCGAGGACGGACGGACAGACGGACGGACATGGCGAAACTATAAGGGTTCCTTGTTTACTACGGAACCCTAAAAACCCCCGACATTCGCCATTTTGTGGTGGCGGCCATCTTGGATTTACATAGTGCTATTCTACTAGTCAAGCCCTTTCATTTGATACCTATATTAAGGGAGTTGTGAAAAAATATGTAATCCTCCATTTTGTAGCGGCGGCCATATTGGATTTATTTTCATCAAACATAGCTAACAACACCCTCGACTTATTCATACAAAAAACCGCATTCAAATCGATTCATCCGTTTGAGCGCTACGGCGGAACATACAGACACATACACACACACAGACACATCAAACTTATAACACCCCGTCGTTTTTGCGTCGAGGGTTAAAAAAAAATTTTATAATTCTCTGTTTTGTACGATGCCTAATGAAAGATAGGTAAGTACTTACGCATTTCGTGATAGGATCGCAATGTTATCGTTAATCGTTATTTTAGTTAGGAACAGTATTATAATTTGATTTTTGCAACTACACAGCTTGGCTTAGTTGAGTGCTGGTGGTTATTCACAACGGTTGTACCTGATCGTTTGTATAGGGCGTTGATAGTGCCGTGGAGAATATTGTAAGTAACCTCAACCCTTCTATATTCTCCATCTTTTTCATAGAAGCAGTAAATAGTTTATCACAACGGTTGTACCTGATCGTTTGTATAGAGCGTCGATAGTGATGTGGAGAATATTGTAAGTAGCCTCAACCCTTCTATATTCTCCATCTTTCTCATAGAAGCAGTAAATAGTTTATCACAACGGTTGTACCTGCCCCCGTAGCCAAGTTACTCGTATCTATTCTCTTTCTATGATCGTTAACGCTTTAGAGCAGGGTTTCCCAAAGTTATTTATATATTTCGCGTCATTTTTTGCAGTATAAACGCAATGATTTTTATTAGGCATTTAAAATGCATAAATTATTAGTAAATTATATAATTTTATTATTGTGCAGAGTATGTTCGAGTATCAAAATCGCAAACTAGATGGCGATGCAATACTTTTAAATCGTGGTTAACTGCTTGAGGGTCGGCGACGCAGCCGTGCTGATGTTAAATAACGCTAACCATTCACTATAAGATTATTATTGTTTCTAAATTAAAATAAACTAAAATAAAAAAAACTTTGGGAAACCCAGCTCATAACAATCACGATCATAGAAAGAGAATAGAATGTAATTTGACTAGGGGGGCTGATCGTTTGTATAGGGCGTCGATAGTGATGTGGAGAATATTTTAAGTAGCCTCAACCCTTCTATATTCTCCATCTTTTTCATAGAAGCAGTAAATAAGTTTCTCACAACGGTTGTACCTGATCGTTTGCATAGGGCGTTGATAGTGCCGTGGAGAATATTGTAAGTAGCTTCAACCCTTCTATATTCTCCATCTTTTTCATAGAAGCAGTAAATAAGTTTCTCACAACGGTTGTAGGTACCTGATCTTTTGTATAGGGTGTTGATAGTGCCGTGGAGAATATTGTAAGTAGCTTCAACCCTTCTATATTCTCCATCTTTTTCATAGAAGCAGTAAATAAGTTTCTCACAACGGTTGTAGGTACCTGATCTTTTGTATAGGGTGTTGATAGTGCCGTGGAGAATATTGTAAGTAGCTTCAACCCTTCTATATTCTCCATCTTTTTCATAGAAGCAGTAAATAAGTTTCTCACAACGGTTGTACCTGATCGTTTGCATAGGGCGTTGATAGTGCCGTGGAGAATATTGTAAGTAGCTTCAACCCTTCTATATTCTCCATCTTTTTCATAGAAGCAGTAAATAAGTTTCTCACAACGGTTGTAGGTACCTGATCTTTTGTATAGGGTGTTGATAGTGCCGTGGAGAATATTGTAAGTAGCTTCAACCCTTCTATATTCTCCATCTTTTTCATAGAAGCAGTAAATAAGTTTCTCACAACGGTTGTAGGTACCTGATCTTTTGTATAGGGTGTTGATAGTGCCGTGGAGAATATTGTAAGTAGCTTCAACCCTTCTATACTCTCCATCTTTTTCATAGAAGCAGTAAATAAGTTTCTCACAACGGTTGTAGGTACCTGATCTTTTGTATAGGGTGTTGATAGTGCCGTGAAGAATATTGTAAGTAGCTTCAACCCTTCTATATTCTCCATCTTTTTCATAGAAGCAGTAAATAAGTTTCTCACAACGGTTGTATCTGATCGTTTGTATAGGGCGTTGATAGTGCCGTGGAGAATATTGTAAGTAGCCTCAACCCTTCTATATTCTCCATCTTTTCATAGAAGCAGTAAATAAGTTTCTCACAACGGTTGTACCTGATCGTTTGCATAGGGCGTTGATAGTGCCGTGGAGAATATTGTAAGTAGCTTCAACCCTTCTATATTCTCCATCTTTTTCATAGAAGCAGTAAATAAGTTTCTCACAACGGTTGTAGGTACCTGATCTTTTGTATAGGGTGTTGATAGTGCCGTGGAGAATATTGTAAGTAGCTTCAACCCTTCTATATTCTCCATCTTTTTCATAGAAGCAGTAAATAAGTTTCTCACAACGGTTGTACCTGATCGTTTGTATAGGGCGTTGATAGTGCCGTGGAGAATATTGTAAGTAACCTCAACCCTTCTATATTCTCCATCTTTTTCATAGCAGTAAATAAGTTTCTCACAACGGTTGTACCTGATCGTTTTTAACCGACTTCAAAAAAAGGAGGTTCTGTATTCGACCCGTATGTATGTATGTAAGTATGTATGTATGTATGTATGTAAGTATGTTCGCGATTATCTCCGCAACTAATGAACCGATTTTGATGATTGTTTCACTATCGTAATCTATATACTTTCAGGAAGGTTTTAGTATATCACACACTGAGTTATCATTATTACATACGAATTTATACCATAAATGTATACATATATCACTAATATGTTCTCTGATATTGCCAGACCTATTGCTGAAGTCTAATATACCTATTCTGTCCAAAGATTTCACTCTGCTACGCCTACGTAACATTGACCTTATGCAAAAACTTTTGGGCCGAAGTCAGTACAGCTGTACTATAGAGTGATTCCTTGGAGTTAGTGCACGGTTACGTGTATTTCCATCCTATACAAAGCCAACCCGCAAGGGTGTGAAACTGGTCGCGTCATGTCATGATCAACCCATTACCGGCTCACTACAGAGCACGGGTCTCCTCTCAGAGTGAGAAGGGTTTTGGCCATGGTCTACCACGCTGGCCAAGCGGATTGGCAGAATTCACACACCTTTGAGAACGTTATGGAGAACTCTCAGGCATGCAGGTTTCCTCACGATGTTTTCCTTCACCGTTAAAGCAAGTGATATTTAAATACTTAAAACGCACATAACTCCGAAATGTTAGAGGTGCGTGCCCGGGATCGAACCCACGACCTCCGATTAGAAGTCGGTCGTCCTAACCACTAGGCTATCACAGCTTTTTTTAGCAACTGGTCGCGTATAGATTGTAAATTACCTACTTTTAAATCAAGGTTTTCCAAATTACACAAGAGTAGTACGCATACAAACTAATCTTGTATAGATCGGAAGTTAGGTTAGGTTGGGTTAGAACATTATAAAACCATTCACCTATACTTAGTATGACACATAAAATGTATGTAATTATGTCACAGGATATTTAATAATAATTAATAATATATAGGTCATAATCTATTTTACATAGTTCTCATTTATATTATTATTGATATAAAGAAAACAAATCACTAAAAAGCATAAAATAATTTTTTTCAAAGAAAAATGAACCGACTTCAAACCATTCGAACTAAAAAGTTTAAAATAATGTTTTATTCATTTAGATTGACGATTAAACTACCTAACTCAAATAATATATAATTTTTTGGAGTCGGCGCCAAACCACATTCAATTCGTCGGAATCGAATTCGGGGAGCATATTTTCGACTTGAAAAGTATGAGTCATTTGGCGCCGACTTCAAAAAATTATATATCATTTGAGTTAGGTAGTTTAATCGTCAATCTAAATCAGGGGTTCCCAAACTTTTTTTGCTCATAGACCACTTTCAAAATTTAGCTAGTTCCGATGGACCCCCTGTAGCTATATTTCTACCATATTCCCAAAACTCGAAAAAAAAATGTGAATATTATATCTTACTATGGAAAGCATTGCGGCTGAGTTCCAACCACGAAATTAATTTTCGAAAAAAAGTTTTCGAAAAAAGTGAGAATTGATTGGTTAATTGATTGTGCTGTGAGTGGACGTCAAAAAGTAAAGTTCTGTAAAGTAAAGTTAAGTACTGAATATGGAATATGCAAGTTTTTACAAGTAACAGTCGCTGAGCTTATTAAAATATTATCTGCCTACATTGTTAGGTGAAGTCAAGCCAACATTTTAGGTCTTCATTATCGAAAGCAGATAAATTTTCGTGGACCCCCGCTTACAACTCGTGAACCCCCATTTTTTTGTCACGCCAACGTAGACCCCGTCGAGTCTCCCGTGGACCCTTGGGGGTCCACCTGGACCACTTTGGGAACTACTGATCTAAATGAATAAAACATTATTTTAAACTTTTTAGTTGGAATGGTTTGAAGTCGGTTCATTTTTCTTTGAAAAAAATTATTATATGTTGTGCCGGTTTTCTTCTTCCTCCGTCGGGATGTAGGTTTTTAAAAATCCCGCGGGAACTCTTTGTTTTTCCTAAGTTCCTTTGAGCTCATACCTTGCTAAAAACTGTTAAAAGTTCACTGGCGGATGTTTAGGTAGACCAAAATGTAAACATCCGCCAGTGAAAGTCCCATCAAAATCGATCCAGCCTTTCAGAGATTAGCCGGTAATATTTAAAGTATTTCCTTTCGAACCAAAAAACAATAAATGAAATCAGAGTAAGCGTTAATGAATTACAACTAAGTACACATTTTTACGTTCATCCCCTCTCCCAAGGGAACCGTGCTTAATTTCGGGATATAAAAAGTATCTATTATATATGTTACTTCGTAGTATAAACTTAAATCATGCCAAGTTTCATTTCAATCCTGTCCGTAGTTTTTGCGCATGCGCGCACAAACATACAGACCTAAGATATTGTAATATATTTTCAAAAATACCTTTTTTACGTTCCATTACTTATCCCTAACATCCCCCAGTTACTGTTTTCAAAAATCTTTAATGTATAGACACGGCAAGTCTACGATTTTATTATAATGTAATAATGTACAGATAATAATTAATTTTCTGTCGTATTGATTCTTGATTATCGTAATTATCGTCGGTAATTAAAAATTAATTACACGGAGAGAAAAGACACCACCAGGATTTACTAAACTGTTTTGTATTCGAAGAAATTACTAAACTTTATTTATTACTTAGCTGACCCCCGCGACTTCGTTCGCGTGTTTATAGGTTTTATATAGGTATGTAGGTATATAGGAGCGGATCCCATAATTCTTTTATGTACCTAAACCTTAGAATAAATAGGTAAAGAAAGGCAGTCGTCGACGCGGCGATAAGCCGTTTTTAACGGGCCTTATAAGGCTCGATACGTCTATCGTCGCGTCAGTGCTCAAGGTACTCATGCGCTTGTGTGCGTGTCAGCAAATGTAATTACAGGGCACACATGGGTTGGTTTATAGCTTACGTTTCGAGCGGAAAGTTAGAAACTTCCATTCTAAGCGTAATAGTTCGATGACCTAAACTAAATGTAGCCTAAGTTACTCCTTATAACATCACCTATCTGCCATTGAAAGTTCCGTTAAAATCGATCCAGCCGTTTTGGAGATTAGTTGGAACAAATAGACAGACCGACAAACATAAATTTAAACGCACACCAGTTTAAAATAAGCCGTACGTTCAAAGATCGGGTCCCAAGTTATTTGAACCCAATACTGAGGGTTGTAATGTCTGTCATTTCGGAACGAAAATACCTATGACCTTGAAATATTTATAGGACAATATATAAAGTATTACCTTTGTAACAAAAAAAGAATGAGTGAAATCTAACAACGCGTTAATGAATTACAGCTAAATACACGTTTTAACTTTCATCCCCTCTTCCAAGGGAACCGTGCTGAATTTCGGGATAAAAAGTATCCTATGTCCTACCTCGGAGTATAAACTCAAATCGTACCAAGTTTCATTTGAATCCATTGAGTAGTTTCGGCGTGATGCGCGGCCAAGATACAGACAGACAGACAGATAGACAGACAGACAAAAATGAAACAATTTGCAGTTTTGGCTTCAGTATCGATTATAGAGTGCCCTCCAATAAAAAATTTCAAAATATCTTCAATGTACAGAATTGGATCTGTTACAGTTTTATTATATAGATAGATTACAAATTTTTTGTTATATTAGCAAATATTATTGATTATTACCAAACGGGTAGGTACTATTTGTAAGTAATGGTATTTGTAATTCCTACATTTCCATTTTAGTAATCTCGGATATTACAAATTTTACTGATTACAACAAAATTTAGTAGGTATTATTAATGATTTGTGGTTTTTACAAACCTAACATTTTTAAAATTAATAAGTCATTTGTATTTTCAATGACTGGCAAAAATTAGTAATTTCAAAGAAACATCTTTGTATTTACAAGTGTCGTATAAGTAGTTACAAGTACTAATTCCGTCCCTCCCCCGCTTGCTAATTTGCCAGTTAAAATTTAGTATCGCGAAAGGAAAGACGTGCTTCTAAAGTCACAAGAATAAAAAAGCAATTGGAATCTGTAGACTACATCGGCACATTTTGTGGTAAGTAAATTTAAAATATCTTAAACGAGAATTCACGAGAATCGAGAATCAAGATAATTTGCAATCTCATAAACGTGCACTGATTCTTCTGGGCATGAATTCTTATTAACCGACTTCAAAAAAGGCGGTTCTCAATTCGGCCGGTATCCCTTTTTTTAACCCCCGACGCAAAACGACGGGGTGTTATAAGTTTGACGTGTCTGTACTTTATCTTTTAATGTTTAAAGGCGCCACTTTGTAGGAAGATTGCCGGCTTTAAATGGTGCTAATTTTTGGGCTACAATTTAAATGCTCACCAAAATAGACCTAAGAAAGACTATTCTTTTTATGTAACTACTTGGTGAGCAATTAAATACTCGTCAGCCTTTTTTATTGCAGAATCGCTCTGACAAAGTTGCTACCATCTATTTAGATTCATAGTGTATTTCATATACCATTATATATTTTTTAGTAGTGTCTTTTAGTGGTATTGTATCAGTAATCACTAGCACTATCATCTGTCTTTGTTTTCGAAAGAGACTCATTTTTACCCTGTATGTAACTTCTTATGTAACATCTCGTGGGTGTTAGATTAAGATTAATAATGTGATTATAAACATCAGAAAATTATAAATGAGAAATATTATCATGTCAGTATTATATCATGTAACATCTCCTTGGTGTATTGATTAAATCACAGAGATACTTTATCTTTCAATGTTTAAAGGCGCCACTTTGTAGGAGGATTGCCGGCCTTAAATGGTGCTAATTTTTGGGCTACAATTTAAATGCTCACCAAAATAGACCTAAGAAAGACTATTCTTTTTATGTAACTACTTGGTGAGCAATTAAATACTCGTCAGCCCTTTTTATTGCAGAATCGCTCCGACAAAGTTGCTACCATCTATTTAGATTCATAGTGTATTTCATATACATAGTGTATTTCATCTGTCTTTGTTTTCGAAAGAGGCTCAATTTACCCTGTATGTAACATGACTTCTTATGTAACATCTCGTGGGTGTTAGATTAAGATTAATAATGTGATTATAAACATCAGATCATTATAAATGAGAAATTTTATCATGTCAGTATTATATCATGTAACATATTGTTGATGTTTAGATTAAGATTAATAATAAATAAAACAATTAATAATGAATGAGAATTTTATTGATTAATCATATACTAGTAAATAATTAATACCTACTGTGCATTTCAAATGTTAAGACGGCAAGGTGCTTTATAACTCTTGAATGTCATCCAAATCCATCTTGTCATTTCTTATAATATGGCGATAGTCTTTACATTTGAAACGCATTTTAAAACCCTGTATTAATAAAAAATAATAATTATTCTAAATATATGTATAGTACTTTAGTTTTAGTAACTATGTTATTAGTAATAATGTAGTTTAATAATTAATAGGTAAAAAACAAACAGACCGTAGCGAGGTGTCGACAGTGATCTTTGGATATTCTATATGTGTTATAATGATTAGTTTAAATCTTATTATTGCGGATAAAATGGTATATTGTGGCTAATTCTGTTGTACACAATCTCTAAACTTAAACTAAATTGAAAGGTTTAAAAATAGTGCTATCCTTTTCTGCAGGGAGGATTGTGATAGAGACAGGAATATATTTAGACCTGTCATTTTAGTTTAGACGAGCGGATACCCGCGACTTCGTTCGCGTGGATATTGATTTTAATAATCCCGTGGGAATCATTTTGTTTTTCCTATGCTCCTTTGAGCTTAAACCTTGCTAAAAACTGTTAAAAGTTCACTGGCGGATGTTTAGGTACATCAAAATGTAAACATCCGCCAGTGAAAGTTCCATCAAAATCGGTCCAGCCTTTCGGAGATTAGCCAGTAGTCTTTAAAGTATCTACTTTCTAACAAAAAAAGAATGAATGAAATCGGACCACCCGTTAACGAATTACAGCTAAGTACACATTTTGCCTTTCATCCCCTCTCCCAAGGGAACCGTGCTGAATTTCGGGATAAAAAGTATCCTATATGTTACTCCATAGTACTAACTTAAATCATGCCGAGTTTCATTTCAATCCATTCAGTAGTTTTTACGTGATGCGCGCACAAACATACAGACAAACAGACAAACAGATAAACAGACAAACAGACAAACAGATAAACAGACAAACAGACAAAAATTTCAAAAATAGCTTTTTTACGTTCTATTACTTATCCCTAACATCCCCCAGTTATTATTTTGCAAAAATCTTCAATGTACAGATACGGCAATTCTACGATTTTATTATATGTATAGAAGATAGATAGATTTAGAGATTGTGTACGACAGAATTAGCCACATTGTCTGATTTAAACTAATGATATTGATACAAAATCCCCTAAGATCTCTTTTAACACCTCTACTATAGCCTGTATATTTTTTACCTATAATTATTAAACTACATTTATTGCTTCAACTAAAGTACTATACTTGGAATAACAAAACAAACACTAGAATTAACTAAAGTAATTAGTGATATATAGCTGCCACTATACCTGGAATTACAAAAAGAACGCTAGAATGAAGTAAAGTATTAGTAATTTCAAGTGAGCGCTTTACTTGGGTTTACAAAAGGAGTGCTAGATTGAAAGAAAGTATTAGTAATATCAACTGAACTTTAGTTATTGTCTATGACGTCATCGTTTTAGGTATTTGTTGGAATTACTAACAATTAGTAATTGTCTATGACGTCATCATTTTAAGTATTTGTTGGATTTACTAATAAGCATTTACTAAAGTCGCTTTGTTGATATTACAGGGCATTAGTTGTCCTCGGATTTACAAATATTTTGGTAATAACTACAGGATTTTAGTTAGATTTTCTCTCCGTGTACGTATTGGTAAACTTAATTTGTAATTACCGGGAAAAATCACAATGAATTATATTATGAAATCTTGATATCAAGTAGTTTGACGAGAGCCCATGAGAAATCTATACATATATTTTTCATTCATTTGCCCGATTTCATTCATTCTTTTTTTGTTAGAAAGTAGATACTTTAAAGATTACGGACTAATCTCTAAAAGGCTGGATCGATTTTGATGGGACTTTCACTGACGGATGTTTACATTTTGATCTACATAAACATCCGCCAGTGAACTTTTTACAGTTTTAGCATGATATGAGCTCAAAAGAGCTTAGGAAAAACAAAATGATTCCTACGGGATTTTTAAAAACCAATAGGTATAGGTACATATATTCACGCGAACGAAGTCGCGGGTTGTTTCAAAGAAGAAGCTTGAAAAAGCTTGACAGTTTGTTAGGTAGTTTCTTGTGATATCAAAGTTTGCTTAGCTATATTATGCTTCTTATAGAAATGCGAAGGTATATCTGAGCGACAGGATGTTTGAAATTAAATTAAATAAATTATTTATTTGTATGCATTATACCGGCATTATTTATTTAATAACATAGTTTTTTTTTTAAATTTAAACATAGTCATCGTAGTTATAAAGGACCACCTAAAAATTTTTTTCAAGCACCTTAAAAAAAATTCCCACGGCCTCTCGACGTAGGTAGGTACTCATCACGCGTAATGGATTAATTATTACAAATAATTTGTAATCAAGCTTATAATAATATAAAAGTTCATCGCAATCACTTCTGTCACTTCTCTTCAATACCTAGTTGTATAATAGTAGATATTTTGTACATAATAATACAGAATACAGAATACTTAAACCCAAATTAGACGGTTCATTTTTCGGGATTTTTACTTTCATTTTCGAGACTTCATCGAAAATGAAACGTCTAAACACCGACCGTTCATCGTTCACAGGCACTGTGCCATAGCAAATATTATGGTATCGTGCATCGTTCATCGCAAAAATGAACGATGAACGGGGCACCGTCTAATTTGGGCTTTAGAGTTAGTTTTATCCCGGGCCAAATACGTTTTCTTTAATCTTTGTCCCGGGCATAGTAATCAAAGAGTGCCAGCACGATTTTTAAAACATCTTTAACACACGCGGATGAAATCACGGGCATCGACTTATCTATCGCAAATTAAATCAACATAATCCGTCGCTGAAGTTCGTCAAAAGGCCCTGGAAAATTATACTCGTATTTAGGAACTACTCGATGAAAGCTGAATTTCCAAAATTTCACTTACGGAACTCTAATATTTCGAGTAAGTGGTTTAACTAAAATTAAATCTCTTCATAGATTAGGTACCAACTGCGATTTTGATAAAAAACGGTTATCAAAAAATAATTAATCTTTTACAGTAGCTACCTATATTTGTTTATTGTTTAACTAGCTTCTGCCCGCGGCTTCGCCCGCGTGAAACGACGAATTTTTGCACGTCTACGACAAAGCCAAAAGGAAGGGTTATGATTTTAGCAGTCTATGTATGTATGTATGTATGTATGTTTGTGGCCAATTTTTGTATGAGATTCTGTGTGTACCCCCGTAGCGCCTAAACTACTGGACCGATTTTGATGAATGAGGTATCTGTTGATTCGTTGTTATGGTCCGCGTGACATAGGCTACATTTTATATATGCAAAAAATTGAGAAGCGACGTCCGAGCGGCAAAAGTAAAATATTATTTAGTTTCGGATAGACATAATAGATGGCGCCACTGGCTGCTCGCCCCGCGTTCTGCACACTAAATAATTATTATTATATCTTCTTCTATCTATACATATAATAAAATCGTAGAATTGCCGTATCTGTACATTGAAGATTTTTGCAAAATAATAACTGGGGGATGTTAGGGATAAGTAATAGAACGTAAAAAAGCTATTTTTGAAATTTTTGTCTGTTTGTCTGTTTGTCTGTATGTTTGTGCGCGTATCACGTAAAAACTACTGAATGGATTGAAATGAAACTCGGCATGATTTAAGTTAATACTATGGAGTAACATATAGGATACTTTTTATCCCGAAATTCAGCACGGTTCCCTTGGGAGAGGGGATGAAAGGCAAAATGTGTACTTAGCTGTAATTCGTTAACGGGTGGTCCGATTTCATTCATTCTTTTTTTGTTAGAAAGTAGATACTTTAAAGACTACTGGCTAATCTCCGAAAGGCTGGACCGATTTTGATGGGACTTTCACTGGCGGATGTTTACATTTTGATGTACCTAAACATCCGCCAGTGAACTTTTAACAGTTTTTAGCAAGGTTTAAGCTCAAAGGAGCATAGGAAAAACAAAATGATTCCCACAGGATTATTAAAATCAATATCCACGCGAACGAAGTCGCGGGTATCCGCTCGTATTAAATTAAATTACTGAGCGTGTTCGGGTTTTAGTTTACGAACTTTATCTCTTGTTGTAGATTTTCAATTAAAATTAAGTACGACGAAATTTTGTAATGGCAATTCCAGGTTGGAAAAAGTTCATTGAGGACGTGCCAAAATGTCGGAGAGCCAGAAGCTGCGCCCTGAGTATGACATGCAACCCTGGCTGAGGAGCTGTGAGGTGGAGGTGAAGAAACCTATGAGTGGGAAAATCACAGGTGGGAATTTTAGTTCATTTTTGATGACTCATCGATGTAGGCTTGAAAATGAAAGCAAAAATAACGAAAAATGAACCATCTAATTTTGGCTTAAGTAAAGTAAATGAACAGTGAACTAAAAGCCAAATTGGACGGTGCCCCGTTCATCGTTTATTTTTGCGGTGAACGATGCACGATATGATAATTATTATTTACTATGGCAAAGTGCCTGTGAACGATGAACGGTCGGTGTTTAGACGATTTATTTTTGATGACTCATCGATAAAGTCTCCAAAATGAAAGCAAAAATAAATGAAAAGTAAAGTAAATGAACAGTGAACTAAGCAAAGGTCTCTTTAATTCAAATTTAAAGTGAAATTCGATCAATTTTGTATTTGTATGTTCATTGTTCAATGTACTTAATTGTCTTTTCCGCACGTAAACACATAGCAAATCGATTATGTTAATATCTACTTACCTATTTAATAATTTTATTATCTTGATAAGAAGTTTTTGAACTTCAAACTTACTCATTAGCGAGGATTATTATTATATTAATTATTTTAGTAAAATCGTAAAATATTGAAATTATAGATAAAAATAAGTTTTTATCTATGTAAATGAGATTAATATGAGCTATGGAAAAACGTCGACACGATTACATAGTTAACTACATGATGCCCACGGCTTCGCCCGTGTGGATTTAGGCTTTTTCAAAATCCCGTGGGAACTTTTGCTTTTCCAGAAAAAAAAGTAGCCTATCTGTACTAACTCGTCCCGTCTCATCCGTGTAAAAATCCCGTGGAATCCCTACGATTTAGGAATGCACTTCCTTACAACATCAGGGTTGAGGAGTTAGATATGTACCTACTCGAGTTCATTCAACGGTAAATATCAATTTCAATAACCGACAGTTTCTAAATCCCATTAGTTTTGGGGGTCAGGTTCCCTACAGCATCAGGATTGAGGAGTTGGAATTCAAATTTTTTTATAGGACAGTTTCGCAAAGTTTCTCCATCGATTAAAAAAAATTAGATACTTTGAGCGGTTCAGAAATCTCGGAGATATCGGTGTACAATAAAAAAGCCTATGTTACTCCTTGGTTAATCTTCTACTTGTATGTGAAAATCCCATCAAAATCGGTTCAGCCGTTCCGAAGATTAGACCGTTCAAACAGACAGACAGACAGACAAAAAATTGAAAAACGTGTGATTCAGTTATGGTACAGTTCAAATAACCATATGAGCCTAATATTAGGTAGTTATTTCGAAATTACAGACAGACACTTCCATTTTATTTATTAGTATAGATAGTATAGATAACTAGACACAAAGGTAATTGTAAACCTAAAGAGTTTAAAGATATACATAATAAATTATTATCTAACGTGGCAACTAGCATGACCGATTAGAAAAATGCGTAATTTCTTTTCATTAGATATTTTACTTAAAAAAATAAAAATAAAGAATAAGTTGATTAGATTAAGACATCGAAAATTCGACATAAGTAGTGGTATTGAAAGATCTAAATGATGTTTATTAGATTATTATTTTTAACCGACTATACCAGACTATACCGACCGAATATTACATAATCTATACTAATATAGTAAAGCGGAAGAGTTTGTTTGTTTGAACGCGCTAATCTCGGAAACTACTGGACCGATTTCAAAAATTCTTTCACCGTTGGATATGTACTACTACGGGAGGTCGGTGACCAATTGAAAAAGTCATTCTATACCGACTGGAAATTTTAACAATAATAGTTCAGACCTAACCCATCACAGCTCCGAACGTCAGCTGCCGCACCAGTGGTGGAGTTAAAAGTGAGAGCATGTGAAAGTGCTTGAAAATCAAAGCGCTCCGAGTGATTTTATCCCGGACAAAAATGGTCTTAAATCATTGTTCCGATCATTTTTGATGCAGAAACAATCGTCAGCTGCAGCGCCGAGGGTGGGTTATACGTCCGCTACGCGCATGAAGTGCATTAAAATTTTGACAAATAAAGTTATTTTATACCTTATGAAATTTAGGCAGCAGAATTTTCACGCTTTTAAAATAATAAAGAAAATCGTCAGCTGCCCTTCTGGTGGGGGAAAGACCGTCAGTCAGCGTGATAAACATTTTGCGCGCTCAGTGCATTTAGCCTATTAAATCTAGGAAAAACATCCTATAATTTTAAAAATTGGCCAAATGTATTCTTTGGGCCTTCCTCTTGAATATATCCGAAAACCCCATATGGGGGTTGCGGAACCAGCCGCCATTTTTAATTTTGTTCCTTTTTTCGGTTTTTTTCTCTTATCACGAAAATCTCTACGAATATCATTATAATTACTTCTGACAAAAGTTTTAATATACGATTTGCCACAAATGTGGTCTCTTGCATTTTTACTCTAAGTTTATTACTTTAGGAGCTATTGGGTGTTTAAGGGTATTTTAGGTCCCTTTTTCGTTTATTTTGCTCATATCTCGAAAATCTCTATGAATAGCATTATAATTACTTCTGACAAAAGTTTTTGTATAAAATTTTCTACAAATTTGGTTCCATTCATTTTTACTCTAAGTTCATTACTTTAAGAGCTATAGGGTGTTGAAGTTAATATTTGAGGTCCTTTTTTTGGTTTTTTGCTCATATCTCGAAAATCTCTACGAATAGCATTATAATTACTTCTGACAAGAGTTTTAACATAAAATTTTGTACAAATTTGGTCATAGTCATTATTACGCTAAGCTTACTACTTTAGGAGTTATAGGGTGTTAAAGTTAATATTTGAGGTCTCTTTTTCAGTTTTTTGCTCATATCTCGAAAATCTCTACATATAGCATTATAATTACTTCTGACAAAAGTTTGAATATAAAATTTTCTACAAATTTGGTCCTGTTCATTTTTATGCATTTCAAACACAACAACAAAAAAAACCGCGTTGCGGTTTTTTTGTTAAAAAGGTGAATTAGTCGGAAGTGTTCTTAGCT
Organism: Melanargia galathea; assembly: GCA_920104075.1. Classification (NCBI taxonomy): domain Eukaryota; kingdom Metazoa; phylum Arthropoda; class Insecta; order Lepidoptera; family Nymphalidae; genus Melanargia; species Melanargia galathea. Next base: position 18,893,357 of record OV049867.1, on the reverse strand, counting down.
ATGTTTGATGAAAATCGGTCCAAAATAGCCGTCGCCACAAAATGGCGAATGTCGGGGGTTTAATCTATACTATTTTATCTCCCTGTTAACTTAAACACTCTGTAGCTCCTAAAGTAAAAAGCTTAGCGTAAAATAAACAGGACCAAATTTGTAGAAAATTTTACACTTAAACTTTTGTCAGAAGTAATTATAATGCTATTTGTAGAAATTTTCGAGATATGAGCAAAAAACTGAAAAAGAGACCTCAAATATTAACTTTAACACCCTATAACTCCTAAAGTAGTAAGCTTAGCGTAAAAATGATCATGACCAAATTTGTACAAAATTTTATGTTAAAACTTTTGTCAGAAGTAATTATAATGCTATTCGTAGAGATTTTCGAGATATGAGCAAAAAACCAAAAAAAGGACCTCAAATATTAACTTCAACACCCTATAGCTCTTAAAGTAATGAATTTAGAGTAAAAATGAATGGAACCAAATTTGTAGAAAATTTTATACAAAAACTTTTGTCAGAAGTAATTATAATGCTATTCATAGAGATTTTCGAGATATGAGCAAAATAAACGAAAAAGGGACCTAAAATACCCTTAAACACCCAATAGCTCCTAAAGTAATAAACTTAGAGTAAAAATGCAAGAGACCACATTTGTGGCAAATCGTATATTAAAACTTTTGTCAGAAGTAATTATAATGATATTCGTAGAGATTTTCGTGATAAGAGAAAAAAACCGAAAAAAGGAACAAAATTAAAAATGGCGGCTGGTTCCGCAACCCCCATATGGGGTTTTCGGATATATTCAAGAGGATGGCCCAAAAAATACATTTGACCAATTTTTAAAACTATAGGATGTTTCTCCTAGATTTAATAGGCTAAATGTACTGAGCGCGCAAAATGTTTATCACGCTGACTGACGGTCTTTCCCCCACCAGAAGGACAGCTGACGATTTTCTTTATTATTTTAAAAGCGTGAAAATTCTGCTGCCTAAATTTCATAAGGTATAAAATAACTTTATTTGTCAAAATTTTAATGCACTTCATGCGCGTAGCGGACGTATAACCCACCCTCGGCGCTGCAGCTGACGATTGTTTCTGCATCAAAAATGATCGGAACAATGATTTAAGACCATTTTTGTCCGGGATAAAATCACTCGGAGCGCTTTGATTTTCAAGCACTTTCACATGCTCTCACTCTTAACTCCACCACTGGTGCGGCAGCTGACGTTCGGAGCTGTGATGGGTTAGGTCTGAACTATTATTGTTAAAATTTCCAGTCGGTATAGAATGACTTTTTCAATTGGTCACCGACCTCCCGTAGTATACATTGTACATACGTGATCCTTGAGTGCTGTAGGCTATATTATATTATTATGTACCACGGGCGAAGCCGGGGCGGACCGCTAGTATAAAATATAAGTATGTAATAATATTATTGGAACTGCAAAATATTCACACAAGATAATCGAAAAAGGAAAACTAACAAATATTTTTTCTCGAATTTCTCCGCAACTATTGATCGGATTGAGACAATTTTTTTTTACTTGCTTATATTTACTTTAACTTAAGGAACAGTGCAAGTTTAATAAAAAACCGGCCAAGTGCGAGTCGGACACGAAGGGTTCCGTACCATTATCTATAATTAAAACAAAAACTACTTAGGTACTAGATTTCATTCATTATACAATGAACACAAAATTACTTTGCTATAATCCGCTAACAGTGACAAAGTAGCCACAACACCACACAAATTCACCACAAATTTAACTCGACGATCGTTTCGCTCCGACACCGGAGCATCTTCAGGAGATGTCGACTTCACAACGGACGATTGCAAAGTCTCTTGTGATTTGTGAAGTCTAGATCTCCTGAAGATGCTCCGGTGTCGGAGCGAAACGATCGTCGAGTTAAATTTGTGGTGAATTTGTGTGGTGTTATGCCTACAAATTTGGCACTGTTAGCGGATTATAGCAAAGTAATTTTGTGTTCATTGTATAATATCATGGAATTCCGCAAAGTAACGCCTGCTTCTATTCAAGATCTCATTCAAACCAATTTTCGGTGAAAGTTTGCATGGTAATGTACATCATATATTTTTTTTAGTTTTATCATTCTCTTATTTTAGAAGCTACAGGGGGGGGACATTTTACCACTTTGGAAGTGTCTCTCGCGCAAACTAAGTATTCAGTTTTAAAAAAATGATATTAGAAACCTCAAGATCATTTTTGAAGACCTATCCATAGATATACACATATGGGTTAGATGAAAAAAAAATGAGTTTAAGTTCTAAGTATGGGGAACCCCAAATTTTTTTTATTTTTTTTTATTTTTGTGTGAAAATCTTAATGCGGTTCACAGAATACATCTACTTACCAAGTTTCAACAGTATAGTTTTTATAGTTTCGGAAAAATGTGACTGTAACATACCTACTAACGGACAGACAGACATGACGAATGCATAAGGGTTCCGTTTTTTGCCATTTGGCTAAAGAACCCTAAAAATCGGTTCGCTAGTTTCCAAGATATGATGTATTAAGTGCGTGGTAAAGTTGGTTTTACTTTACTTAAATCTTTTAGATTATCACTTGTTCTCCTGGGTTATTCTGTAACTTAGTTAGCAACTGAAAATAGTTGCCAACGAATTAGTTTGATATAATATATTGCTGCTTTACTGTGGGAAATATAAAGTGTTTTCATAATTTTACACAGTATCTAAAGCAGCAATGTACATATATCAAACTAATTCATTGGCAACTATTTTCAGTTGCTAACTAAGTAACAGAATAACCCCCCTGTTTTAGGTACAATTCCAAAATGGTTGCAAGGCACCCTGATCCGGAACGGTCCCGGCTCTATCAAGTGTTGCACGGAGGAGTACGTGCATGTGTTCGACGGGCCAGCACTTTTACACAGGTAGCCATTATTAGTTTATAGGTAGGTGGGTGTCATAAGCGTATTTAATGGGTATATTATTAAAAAACAAGCGGATACCCGCGACTTCGTTTGCGTGGATATTGGTTTTTAAAAATCCCGTGGGAATCATTTTGTTTTTCCTAAGCTCCTTTGAGCTCATATCATGCTAAAAACTGTTAAAAGTTCACCGGTAGATCAAAATGTAAACATCCGCCAGTGAAAGTCCCATCAAAATCTATTCAGCCTTTTAGAGATTAGTCGGTAATCTTAAAAGTATCTACTTTCTAACAAAAAAAAAATGAATGAATTAAATCGCACCACGCGTTATTGAATTACAGCTAAATACACGTTTTGAATTTCATCCCCTCTCCCTAGGGAACCGTGCTGAATTTCGATGTAAAAAGTATCCTATATGTTACTCCGTAGTATGAACTTAAATCGTACCAAGTTTCGTTTCAATCCATTCAGTAGTTTTTGCGTGATGCGCGCACAAACATACAGACAAACAGATAAACAGACAAACAGACAAATTTTTTTGCAGATTTTGCAGTCTTTCAGCGAAAGTGATGCAGAATCTATAGGTTGGTCACACTGCAGTGACTAGTATAAATAAAAAATTTAATTTATATTTATACTTAAAATTAAATTTAAAAATTTACCCGACATTCGCTATCTTGTGGTGGCGGCCATCTTGGATTTGCATAGTGCATCTTATATTAACATAGTGTTATTCTACTAGTCAAGCCCTTTCATTTGATACCCATATTGAGGGAGTTATGAAAAAATATGTAATCCGCCATGTTGTGGCGGATTACATCTTGAACCGATTTTCATCAAACATAGCTAACAACACTCCCGATTAATTCACCTTTCAAGTTTTAAACAAAAATACCGCATTCAAATCGGTTCACCCGTTTGAGCGCTACGGGGGAACAGACACACACACACAGACACGTCTTTATAACACCCCGTCGTTTTTGCGTCGGGGGTTAATAAAATGGGGAGAATTTTCAGTGATGCCCTTACAAAATTTAATAATACTTGTTTGTTATTATTACAGGTTTGCCGTGAAAAACGGTCAGGCGACATACCAGTGCCGCTTCCTCAGGACTGACACACTCAGGAAGAACAGGAAAGCAAAACGCATCGTCGTCTCCGAATTTGGTACAAAATCTGTGCCGGATCCGTGTCATACTATTTTCGATAGGTAAGTTATCACACTTTAATATTATAAAGACGACAGTTGTTATATGTGTATGTTTATTACTCTTTAACGCCGCAACTATTGAACTGATTTGGTTGAAATTTTGAATGGAGATAGAGTACTTATGCCCTGACTTAACACATAGGCTTTTTACACTTTTTATCCTGGAAAAAGCCGGGCGAAGCCGTAGGCAGAAGCTAGTAACACTATCTAACGTGCTCTCCGAAGCACGGGGGTGAAACACCGCCAATTACCAACTCCGGGCTGGCACTGAGAATTTCTTGACAGAAAAACCGGATACCTAAAAATTATTTGCCCGCACCCAGGAATCGAATCCGGGACCTCGTGATCGTGAAGGTACAGACATAGTTTTATGAGAGCTTTTAGTTTTACAAGAAGCCTATTTTTACTTACATTTTATTGCTTGTTCCAGATTGGCATCAGTTTTCAACCCCTACAACGCAATTACCGACAACGCCGGGGTGTCGGTGTACCCCTTCGGCGACGAGGTGTACGCTATGACCGAAGTGACCAATGTTTACAAGTAAGATTAGCAATACTACTTGCCTACTTACCTTACTACTGAATGGATTGAAACGAAACTTGGTACGATTTAAGTTCATACTACGGACTACGGAGTAACATATAGGATACTTTTTATCCCGAAATTCAGCACGGTTCCCTAGGGAGAGGGGATGAAAGTTAAAACGTGTATTTAGCTGTAATTCAATAACGCGTGGTCCGATTTCATTCATTCTTTTTTTGTTAGAAAGTAGATACTTTAAAGATTACCGACTAATCTCTAAAAGGCTGGATCGATTTTGATGGGACTTTCACTGGCGGATGTTTTCATTTTGATCTACCTAAACATCCGCCAGTGAACTTTTAACAGTTTTTAGCTTTATATGAGCTCAAAGGAGCTTAGGAGAAACAAAATGATATCCACGCGAACGAAGTTACGGGTGTCCGCTTGTAAAGAAATATCTTTCATTGTTTCTGAAATTCACGTTTAAATAATTTTCATGTTTCAGAATTGATCCGGAGACTTTGGAATCGCTAGAGAAAGAGAATCTGTTCGACGCGCTGATTGTGTGCCACACGGCGCATCCCCACGTGATGCCCAACGGTGAGCTTTTGAACTTCCGACGCAAACGCGTTCGGCTGAGCTGATTTTAATGCGGTTCCTTTTAAACGAAAGGCGTGCCTAATCGGGATGGTAGTTACTTAGCTGTGTTTTTTGAAAATCTGTTCAGCTGTTTGCGGAGTATCAACTCATTTCTCGCTAGTAGAGTCGCTAATAATACTTAATAGATTTACGAAAATAGATTTCGAAAAAAAAAATGTTTTATCTTTTTTTTTTTTTCGAAAAAATCTATGGAACCATTTTGCCATCCTCAGCTGTCGATTAAGAAATCACGCAAATCGGTTCAGAAATCTCGGAGAAATTGGTAAAACAATAAAACATGGAAACAATACCTCCGAATAGACGCAAGGACGTCATACTCAAAGGAGAGATGGCAATCATTTTGCGTTAAAATACCTACATAAACTTAAATTATAATTAATTTCTCCGTCATTTATTGATGTATTCCAAAAGTGTTTTCACTGATTTAGTTAATAGTTTTTGATCTATATTTGAATTCCATATATTGTGTTAAATATGATAATATATATTATATTCAACATCAGGAAACAAGTCTTTCAGACAAGATGAAAAACCAAAATCATACTTACTTAATGAGTAAATTATTTTTACGTTTCCAGACCTCTTTTAATATAAAAAATGGAAAGCACGACTCTATTTTCCGTGTGTTCCCTGACAGTATTTTTTTTTCAGGGGACGTTTACAACGTTGGTATTAATATTGTCAGAGGAATGATGAAGCATGTTATCGTGAAGTTCCCCTACAAGGAAAAAGGTATTTTTGGCTTTCCATATAGGTACTATTTGATTCAAGTCTTGAGACGAATTTAGATTTCTGCTAGTCAACCGACTCTCGAATTTTGTTCCCAAGACAGTCATCATCGTCATGATCAACCCATTACCGGCTCACTACACAGCACGGGTCTCCTCTCAGAGTGAGAAGGGTTTTGGCCATAGTCTACCACGCTGGCCAAGCGGATTGGCAGACTTCACACACCTTTGAGAACGTTATGGAGAACTCTCAGGCATGCAGGTTTCCTCACGATGTTTTCCTTCACCGTTAAAGCAAGTGATATTTAAATACTTAAAACGCACATAACTCCGAAAAGTTAGAGGTGCGTGCCCGGGATCGAACCCACGACCTCCGATTAGAAGTCGGTCGTCACTAACAGTGAATTCAGGGTTCCTCACCTAAATCTGATCTGAATCTGGTGAATTTTGATGCTGAAGGGGTACTGCTCACCTTACTATGAGGGTCAGATTCTGTTCTGTGATAACTAGGGTCAGATTCTGTTAATTTTAACTTCATTATATGGGTAAAAACGTGTATGTTAATTTAGTTGTTTAAATACTCACAAAATTATATACTATCATTTTCGGTATTTTTAACCCCCGACGCAAAAACGACGGGGTGTTATAAGTTTGACGTGTCTGTGTGTGTGTGTGTGTGTGTGTGTGTGTGTGTCTGTCTGTTCCCCTGTGGCTCTCAAACGGGTGGACCGATTTGAGTGCGGTTTTTTTTGTTTGAAAGGATAATTAGTCGAGAGTGTTGTTAGCTATGTTTGATGAAAATCGGTCCAAGATGGCCGCCGCTACAAAATGGCGGATGACATATTTTTTCACAACTCCCTTGATATGGGTATCAAATAAAAGGGCTTGACTAGTAGAATAGCACTATTGCAAATTCAAGATGGCCGCTGCCACAAAATGGCAAGTGTCGGGGGTTTTTTAAATTTTCAATTTATACTTGTTATAGGAGAAATGTTCACAATGGCCGAAGTTGTCAACACAATAGAGCCCAGGTGGCGTCTCAATCCATCTTATATGCACTCATTTGGTAAGTATCACTAGTTCATTAAGACGATATCAAAGATGGATCAGAAACGATGCTCAAAGTGGATCTTGCCCATGAGCTCATGATGCTAATTGGGGACTTACTCGAGCGTCGTGGGGACCTATTAGATTTTGTAGATTAGTTGATAGGAAGAATAAACATTTTTCATTTCTTTCATACAAATTTTCTACCCCTATTTTACCCCCTTAAGGGTGTAATTTGCAATAATCCTTTCTTAATGTGCGCCTACGTCATATAAGAAAGCTACTGTGAAAATTTCAAGTTTCTAGCTTTAGTGGTTTTGGCTGTGCGTTGATGATCAGTCAGTCAGTGAGGACAAGCTTCTTATTAGTATAGATAGTAGGTAGGGTTTTCTTACCGTTTATCGTCCATTTAGTGGAGTTACTGAGTTTGAGAGGGTGAAAATATATGTTCTATAAAAAAAATTAAACAAAAACTTGTTAAAATATACTTCTAGTATAGTCTATTTTCATTGCATGTTAGTATTTTTTTAGTCAGATAACTAGTTTTTTTTAAATCCTAATAAAAAGCTGAAAATGCCGATTTCACCGGTTATCGTCCACTAAATCTAGTTATCGTCCACCCTTGTACCTGTTATCCGTCCACTGATTTCTATGAGAAATTTACTATGAAAAAGTATGCATGTAATGAGTAAGTAATTGAATATGTAATATTAACACCACTTTAATATGTATTTAATATCTATACCAATTAAAATTAACTTCCTGTCCGTCTTTTCGAAATATATGGGTTTTTATTAGTGAACTTATGTTAACTTATACATTATTAAAAATCCACATAACCGTTTATAAAAAAATTGTTTTCTATTTTTCGTCTATTCGTAATATGAACTTACTTTTCAAAACAGCTGAACCTATTTTGACAGAACTTTCACAGGGTGATAAAGAACTTTATACAAAGTGGTGGTCTTTCTAAGCATACGCAATAGCGTTCAACTGCTTGTTTTAAAATAAAACAGATAAAAAAACTATTGCCTTGTTAACGCGGTTTATAGAGTCTACAATATGACATAATATCTTTACCAACTTTGCGCCTATCTATCTTGCATCGTCTTTTACCACATCGCACTTACATTATATAAAAGTAGGTACATATAATTTGGCAGCCTCCCTGGCATGGCGCAGGGGTAAGTCTTATTAGTGGAAGGTCCTCTACTTGATTCTCGGCAGACCAATTTGGTAAATTCAATTTAATAATTTCAAAATTGTCTCTAGTCTAGTATGCCTTACTTCCAAGTCATTAGCGTTTAAGGGTACGGATTCTGCTGTACCTCTTTCTTGCTGGAGGTTATCCCGCATCCATCTTAGACTGCATCGTCACTTAACATCAGATGAGATCGCAGTCAAGGACTAACTTGTAGATGAATAATAAATAAATTATAGATATGAGTAATAATCAAAATTCGCCTAAATAATAACATAATATTAAAAAATATATGTTTTTCATACAGTTTAAAATATAGGTGGACGGATAACCGGTGCACTTCAGATTCTCTATTTTAAATTTTGTCCACAAATTATAATGATCGACAATATTATCTTAACTTATAAATATATCAAAGTTCCAAGGAGAAACACATAAAATATAAGGTAATTCTTTTGTCAAACAAGTTTAATTATTTATATTTTTACTAAATCTATTTATTTTCAAATAATAGCTTGGTGGTCGAAACTTAGAATATTTATTCAGTGCAAATTTAGATATCGTCCACGCGTGATTTTGAAGACCCATAGTTTTATATACAATGAGAAAAAAGTGGACGAAGACTAGTCACTAACTAGTGTATGTGTATAGGATTCGAATTAATAAACTTAATTCCAATTTTGTGCACACCTCGATTGATAACAAGACTACCTAAAATTAAGACGCTAAACCTGTGTTTGACCGCCCGGACGATAACAGGTTTTCTTAAGAAAATAGTGAACTAGTTGTCGTCCACCCCTTTTATTTGTATTCTAATGTAATCAAAAGTAAAAAAACACGTTCACAGTATTTTATGAAACATAAGTAAGTGCTACAAAGAAGAATCAAACTAAATCTTATAGTAAAATGATTAATAACTTCCCGCGATAGTTGAAGCATGCCACTAATTTTTTTGCTCCACACGGCTCATTTTCATTCCTTAATTGCATACTCAAAATTCGATCGCTTTGTTTTCAAAGAAACTTAAGTGAAATAGACTTTTTTCTTTCTCTGTGTCTTGATAAGACATTCAAGTTGGCATAGAGATGCATTATTTTTATGTAAGTCTTATAATGTTTCTATTTTTAAGCGTTTCTTAAGAGTGATCCGCTCGGTGGACGATAACAGGTGCGTGTCCGGAAACCGGTGTTCCTACCCTATATAGTCTTTTTTTCAAAAACTTTTTCAACACACTTGCTCATAAAGTAGCTCTACGTTCACCGCAATTAGGCAGATAATTACACCTATTATTCAAACTGTGACTTTTGTTTTACTATTATTCACAAGTGAATTATAGAATTTTATTTTTAATTTATTGGTTGAGTTGGTTCCTTTGTTCTTAAAAAAGTTTCGATACAAAAAAGGTCATATTCAATAGTACAAATAAAATGTTCGCGACGGTGAAGAAAATTTTAGCAGTTTGTTTAGAGACAAGTCATTGATTATTTTAGTCTGGCAAATCGTTAGTCAGAACGTGAGCGAAACCATCATACGTACAACAAAAAACAATCAGCGGCAAAATAAGCCACGCCCAACCCCCTGCGCGGGCGCTCGGTCGCTAGGCAACCGAGCGACAGGGATAGGATAATTTCGCTCTCCCGTTCTCTCTAAACATAATTACGTAATTTCGTAGCACATAAGTTTTTTATTATTGTTTAATAAGTAAGTACATAAGTAATGTGAAATTAATTATGTAAATAAGATAGAGCATTTCAATAGCTACATAATGATATAAGTTTTGTCTTTGTAAGTTTTATAGGCTAGGAGCTATAGCCCGATAAAAATGTTACAAGTATAAAATTCGTAGTAGTTTAATACTTTCGGTCGAATTTGTAAATATTTGTTTTATCATATAAATAAGCATTGTACATAGCCAGAAAGCTCGTAATAAGACCTATATAATAAAATAAGTTTTTACTATGTAACCGGAATAGATTAGGAGATATTATGTAAAATAAGAATAAGTCGAAGTGAAAATAAAGTTCCGACAGTACTGCGGTGGCTTGCGGCTCTCCTTAAGGTATTGCTCCGCACAAAGGAACCCCGGGCATTTGACCCGCGGATGTGTGGTTCAGTGGTTCCAGTGGTTCGTAACAAGAAACTAAGAAGAAAATATGAAGAAATAAGAAGGAAAAGAAGAAAAGAAGAAATAATAAGTTGAAGAGACAGATGTGATTCTGTCAGTTGAGCCACCAGCCACCAGCGGTCGCGGATCGTCGGAGTTCCCTATCAACGGCGTTTTATTTCACCCCCGGTATCCACCACCCTCCGGTACAGGGCATCAAGCGCCTCGACCGGGCGAATACCTACGAGTGAGCCTTTTTCGAGGCTTCGACTCGTATTTCCTATCTTTGTAGGCGAAGCCTTTTTCGAGGCTCCGTTTTCGTCCCGGCGAGCAGCGCCTGTCCGGTACATCCGCTGGTCCTTCGAGCCGGATCCGGGGGCACCGCCGTCCACTTTCTCCTCCGAGATCGTGGTCAGGCGTCCGTCCGCGCCGCGAACCTCCGTGTCGGGAGTCCCGGCTGCGATTCCGTTCCCGCAGCTCGGGTAGCGCACCGAGTGTAGCGCGCCCCGTCCCGCGAACCGCTACCGTCCCGCGTCGCCTCCGATCAGTTCGTGCGCTGCGTGCATCACGCCGCACATTCGCGTCGCGGGCGCCGTTCCGTATATCGGCGTCGCATTTTCCGTCTCTTTCGGTACCACCGTCTCGCGCCGCGTTCCGTCTCGCTCCGTTCCGTGCGCTGCGTGCATCACGCCGCACATTCGCGTCGCGGGCGCCGTGTTGTGGCGCCACTCCGTTCCACTTAGCGCCGCCGATCCGTTCCGTTTAGCGCCGCCGTACCTGGCGCCTTCGTGTCTCGCGTTTCCGTTTATAGTACGCGTCGCGTACCTCCGTCCGTATCTTCGTTTCATATAAGTGGTGTCGGTGTTCACAATGCCGATCACACGATCACGTGGTCAGGCAGCCGATATTGCCGAGGCGGGTGCTTTTCCGATTCGTACCACCCGCCGCTCCGTAACGCCGCGGTCCCCGTACCCGCGGTCTCCGTCTGCTACAGTAGAAACCGAGTATCCTCACGAACCGTCGAGGGGAAATACATCGGACCGACAGCCGGCCTCGCCTAGAAGAGAGACGTCGCCGCACCAAGTAAGCCTACCAGGTAGCAGAATTTCGCCGCATCAAGTAAGGAGCACCGCACCAACCGTCTACGAGGATAATCGCAAGACATGCCGGTCCGAAAAGGAAATCGATGAACAAATGAAGAAGTTGAAGATAAAAATAAGAGAGCTAGCCCGAAAGAAGAGGCGGCTCGCCCACCGAGAATCTGATGATGATGAAGATGAATACGAAGAAGAAGGAGAATCACGCTCCGACTACGTGCGTTCCTGGTTAGAAGAGTCCGCCAGGCCCGCGCCTTCGCGAACCATCACCACCGTCCGCCGGGATACAGAAGAACGCGACGTCTCTAGGAGAAGCCCTAGGCCGTCGTTCCCACCGCCGCCGATCCCGGACCCTTGCGCCGCAAGTTCAAAAATCGCATCAGATTCGCCCCTCAAATCCGTGCACCAATACAAGAGGTGTGAACGGGACCAAGAAGATAAATCCGTGCACCAATACAAGAGGTGTGAACGGGACCAAGAAGATAAATCCGTGCACCAATACAAGAGGTGTGAACGGGACCAAGAAGATAAATCCGTGCACCAATACAAGAGGTGTGAACGGGACCAAGAAGATAAATCCGTGCACCAATACAAGAGGTGTGAACGGGACCAAGAAGATAAATCCGTGCACCAATACAAGAGGTGTGAACGGGACCCAGAAGATTTACCCCACAAATCCGTGCACCAAGACAAGCGGTGTGAACGGGACCAAGATAGAAGATACGATCTACTACATGAAATGGAGGAAGAGCTCCGCAACTTTAAGAAGAAATATTTCGAAAAGGAAGTAGGGTGTCCATCACGTCAAGAAAAACCGGAGACATTCTGCTCACCATCCGTCGAGCCCCAAAAGGGGGACATTCGCATAGATCAATACGCTATCACATCGTACGTCATGAAGCTGCCGGAGTTTAGCGGAGACGTTAACGACTGGATATCGTACAAGTCAATATATGAAAATTCGAAGAACTCGTTCAGCAGATTCGAGAATATTGTAAGACTACGCAAATCGTTAAAAGGTGAAGCACTGGAATGTGTTAATGTATTGATAGCTACGAACGCTGATCCCGATCAGATAGTTGAAGAGTTGCATCGGACTTACGGCCGCTCCGACCAGATGGCATTTCGGGAATTCAACATCTTGAAGAACCTGCCGAACGTAAGCGACAAGCCAAAGGATATCGTCCAGTTTGCTCGAAAAGTTAGACAAGGGGTTCTGCTATTCCGAACTCTTGGGGAAGAAAGGTATATAGACTCACCCGAGCTTATGCAGTACCTACAGGCAAAGCTGCCAAATTTCATGAAGAATAAGTGGAGAAGAATACAAGTAACCAACAAGAACAGAGCCACGTTGACACAACTAAGGGATTTCCTTGATGAGGAAGCGGACAGCTGCATTGCCGACCTACCGCTGGAAGAAAAGAACACTACGAACAAGCGAGTAATGCAACGGACGCATACCGTCATCGAAGAAGATAAAGAACCCACAGTTATCGAAGCGAAGAGACCTGCTGCAGAACCCAGCTGCAAGATCTGCAACAGGGCCGGACACTGGAGCACTGAATGCTATAAATTTAAGAACGGGAACCCGGACACAAGATGGGAACTCGCCAAGAAGAATCAGTTGTGCTTCCGGTGTCTACGACCACGCTCAACGGGACATACGTGCCGGAAACTGAGATGTGGAATCGAGGGTTGTGCTGGCACGCATCATAAGCTACTCCACTGCCCCAAGAACGAAAAATCAAAAAAGGAATCCGTGGCGAACGCGTGGACAAAGATTACCTCTCAAGCCTACTTAAAAATAATTCCAGTTACTGTATTCGGACCGGCGGGAGAATCGAAAGAATTCGCTCTTCTCGACGATGGATCAACCGTTTCTCTCATGGACGAAGAGGTTGCCGAAAAAGTTGGAGCGCAAGGAATACCGGAACCCTTGAAAGTGCAGACGATGGGGGAGAACATACAAGCCTCGAACTCGCGTCGAATCACACTCGCACTCTCTGGCCACCAGGGTGAGAGAGTCGCCTTCAAGGTCAGGACGATCCCGTCGCTCCGGTTATCACCGCAATCCGTCACCGAGGAAGACTTATTAGCCTGCAAGCATCTCGACAAAATCCGAAAACAGCTAATATACAAAGCAGCCGTGCCAAAAATATTAATTGGTCAAGATAACTGGAATTTACTGCTCGCCGAGGAGGTGATCAAAGGTCCGGAGTCACAACCAGTGGCATCGCGGACACCGCTGGGGTGGGTGCTGCATGGCGCTCACACCCGATCGTTGGGACACACCGTTCATTATACAAGTTCGATAACGCCGGATGCAACTCTAAACCGTCAGTTAGAAGAATATTTTTCGTTGGATTCCATTGCCGTGAATCCTCAAAGGCCAGCCTCTGACCCGGAGAAGAGGGCGGAGGACATCTTGGCAAACAGTACGCGCTTCACCGAAGAAGGCCGAATAGAGACTGCGCTCCTATGGAAAAAAGAAGACGTTCAAATGCCGAACAATTATGAGAATGCCGTGAAGAGGCTAACAAGTATCGAAAAGAAGCTGGATAAAGACCCAGAACTCAAAAGAAAGTACACTGAAGAAATGGACGCGCTAGTCAAGAAAGGATATGCCGAGCCGGCTCCGACAGAAATAACGCAAGGCAGAACATGGTACTTGCCACATTTCGACGTAAAGAACCCTGCGAAGCCGGACAAGTTCAGGATCGTCCATGATGCAGCTGCTAAAACGAGGGGAGTTTCCCTTAACGACTACCTTCTCACGGGGCCGGACCTGCTTAAATCTCTACCAGGGGTATTAATGCGTTTCCGCCGCCACGAAATCGCCGTGTCCGCTGATATCGCCGAGATGTTTATGCAGATAAAAATTCGCAAAGAAGATCGTGATGCTCTTCGTTACCTATGGAGAGGGGATCGACGCGAAGGCGCACCCAACGAATATCGCATGACATCCTTAATATTCGGAGCAGCGAGTTCGCCGTGCACAGCCATCTACGCCAAAGATTGGAACGCACGACGACACCAAGAAGAGGATCCGGCGGCGGTGGGGGCAATAATCGAAAATCATTACATGGATGATTATCTGGATAGCTTTAAAAGTATTGAAGAAGCAATCACCATTACGAAGAAGGTCCGGTCAATTCATTCCGAAGCGCATCTGGAACTCCGCAAGTGGCTCTCGAATGCTCCTGCAGTGATTCAAGAGTTAGAGCCGAATACCGACACCACCGAATTATTGAACATAGGATCCAAAGAAGAGAAGATTCTTGGTCTAATGTGGAATCCGTCAACAGATCAATTGGCTTTCAATCTCCGAATGGCCAGACTCCCAGCTGGCTTACTTAACAAGGAAACTACAACGAAACGGGAAGCCTTAAAAATAGTTATGTCGTTATACGATCCACTGGGTTTCGTATCTCCGGTCACCGTTAATGCAAAGAAGATACTCCAAGAAGCATGGAGAAGAAACGTCGATTGGGATCAAGAGCTTGACGAAGATCTAGCTGCCCAATGGATAACCTGGAAAGAGCACCTAAAGAAGTTAAAAATAGTAAATTTACCGAGGTGCTATTTAGGATTCACCGATGCAGTATCGCTACAGCTTCACGTGTTTACTGATGCAAGTGAAACCGCCTATGCAGCAGCTCTATACTGGAGGGTGGTCACTCCCGACAACCAGGTCCATGTATCAATGATCATGGCAAAAGCAAAAGTAGCACCGTTAAAGCTTACGTCAATCCCACGCCTGGAATTGCAAGCCGCCGTCATGGGCAGCCGCATGGCCGCCGCCGTTATAGAAGAACACCGTGTAGTACCCGAGTCAAAAACGTTCTGGACTGATAGCAAGACCGTTCTCTCCTGGCTGAAGAAAGGAGCAAGATCTTTTAAGCCGTTCGTCGCCCATCGGGTAGCAGCGATAGAAGAGAACACCAAAACCGATGAGTGGCGCTGGATACCCACAAAGCTGAACGTCGCCGACATCGCTACCAGAGATGTACCTTCCGACTTCGGCCCAGAACACGACTGGTTCACAGGTCCAGCGTTCCTGATGCAAGCTCCTGAGTCTTGGCCCGCCGAAAAGCCAGAAGTCATCGAGAAGACCGGGGAAGAACGTGCGCACGCCTGTACAGAAGAAACAAACGCGCCCAAAACTCAAGAAGCGATTCCAGACCCGAACCGTTTTTCCAAGTGGGAAAGACTCGTCCGTTCAACAGCAAGGGTACTGCAATTTATATCACTATGTCAACAATCGAAAGAGAAGACATTTTACAAGAGAACACTACGCAACAAAGAAGCAGATCCTGACTGGCGTAAAAGGAAACAGAAGCAGCTCAAGAAGTCTCCTTCTGAACAAACACCGAAAAAAGATCCGAAACGCTTCATCACTCTTGACGCGGAGTTCGTGAGGCGAGCAGAAGTTGTATTAATCCGCGCCAGCCAGGAGGAATCGTTTAAAGAAGATGTCCCACTTCTCCGCGAAAAGCAACCAGTAAACAACAATAGTCGTCTGCGAGCACTCCAGGTGGAATATCGGGACGGACTCATCGTTCTTCGAAGCCGTATCGCCGCCGTCACCGGAATAAGCAAGAAGATAAAATCACCGGCAGTCATAGATGGAGATCATCGCATCACTCAGCTATACATCGAATGGACGCATCGCAGCCTACATCATAGTGGGACAGAACCCACGATCAACGAGGTGCGCCAACACTACTGGGTCATCAGACTCCGACCCACCGCTAAGAAAATCGTCAATCGATGTCTCCAGTGCCGCATCCGCAAGGCACAACCTCCGATCCCACCTACTGGTGATCACCCACCAACGAGGCTCGCGCATCATCACAAGCCGTTCACGTTCACTGGATTGGACTACTTCGGACCACTCTCTGTCACCGTGGGTCGTCATCATCAAAAGCGATACGTGGCCCTCTTCACGTGTCTCACAACGAGAGCAGTTCATCTCGAACTCGTCGCCAGTCTCAACGCAGACTCCGCAATCCTGGCGCTCCGCAGATTCGGGGCCCGCCGGGGTTGGCCGTCCGAAGTACACAGTGATAATGGGACGAACATGCACGCCGCTGACAGAGAACTCCGTGAAGCACTACAAGAAGAAGCAAGTCGTCGTGGGATAGTGTGGCGCTTCATCACACCTTCCGCTCCGTTCATGGGAGGCGTATGGGAACGCCTTGTACGTTGTGTGAAGACCGCACTATACACAGTCCTGAAAGAAAGGCATCCGACAGAAGAAGTCATGGCCACCCTACTCTGCGAAGTGGAGTACACCGTCAACAGCAGGCCATTGACGCACGTTTCCGTGGATCCCGACGACGACGAAGCTCTCACTCCCAACCATTTCCTGCTTGGGGGATCAGTAAGACTACCGACTCCGGGAACCTTCGACGAGAACGACCTACACAGCAAGAAACAGTGGCGGCGCGCACAAATCTTAGCAGACATGTTTTGGCGCCGCTGGGTTCGCGAATACCTCCCCGAGCTACAATACCGGCGGGAGCCTCATGGACGCGGTCCGTCTTACGAAGTTGGCGACCCAGTCCTGATCGCCGACTCTCAGCTCCCTCGCAACACTTGGCCACGGGGAAGGATAGAGGTCGTCTACCCGGGAAAAGACGGCCAAATACGCATCGCCGAGGTTCGCACATCCGGAGGAATTTTGAAGAGGCCAACGAAGAAGCTCGTCCCTCTACCGAAGTGAAGACATCGTCGCGTCGCTCACCGATTGGAATGCAGCATCTCGACGAGGCCTGATGCTGCACGGCGGGAGAAATGTTCGCGACGGTGAAGAAAATTTTAGCAGTTTGTTTAGAGACAAGTCATTGATTATTTTAGTCTGGCAAATCGTTAGTCAGAACGTGAGCGAAACCATCATACGTACAACAAAAAACAATCAGCGGCAAAATAAGCCACGCCCAACCCCCTGCGCGGGCGCTCGGTCGCTAGGCAACCGAGCGACAGGGATAGGATGATTTCGCTCTCCCGTTCTCTCTAAACATAATTACGTAATTTCGTAGCACATAAGTTTTTTATTATTGTTTAATAAGTAAGTACATAAGTAATGTGAAATTAATTATGTAAATAAGATAGAGCATTTCAATAGCTACATAATGATATAAGTTTTGTCTTTGTAAGTTTTATAGGCTAGGAGCTATAGCCCGATAAAAATGTTACAAGTATAAAATTCGTAGTAGTTTAATACTTTCGGTCGAATTTGTAAATATTTGTTTTATCATATAAATAAGCATTGTACATAGCCAGAAAGCTCGTAATAAGACCTATATAATAAAATAAGTTTTTACTATGTAACCGGAATAGATTAGGAGATATTATGTAAAATAAGAATAAGTCGAAGTGAAAATAAAGTTCCGACAGTACTGCGGTGGCTTGCGGCTCTCCTTAAGGTATTGCTCCGCACAAAGGAACCCCGGGCATTTGACCCGCGGATGTGTGGTTCAGTGGTTCCAGTGGTTCGTAACAAGAAACTAAGAAGAAAATATGAAGAAATAAGAAGGAAAAGAAGAAAAGAAGAAATAATAAGTTGAAGAGACAGATGTGATTCTGTCAGTTGAGCCACCAGCCACCAGCGGTCGCGGATCGTCGGAGTTCCCTATCAACGGCGTTTTATTTCACCCCCGGTATCCACCACCCTCCGGTACAGGGCATCAAGCGCCTCGACCGGGCGAATACCTACGAGTGAGCCTTTTTCGAGGCTTCGACTCGTATTTCCTATCTTTGTAGGCGAAGCCTTTTTCGAGGCTCCGTTTTCATCCCGGCGAGCAGCGCCTGTCCGGTACATAAATTAATATACCTTTTGCTTGCTCATTTCATGCAACTTCGTATTTAAATAGATAATTTCAACTTGTACGTGTTTAATAAATAAAACTTTCACTCAAATATAACTTTTGTTTTTTCTGTAATAAAGAAAACTTGAAATTCCCCATTTTGTACGTGGCTAAAACGCTATCCGCGAAAAGCCAAATAAAACAAACCTCATTCTATAGTCTATGGCCGACTGCCATTTTAAGAAGCGCGCGCATAGGAAAACTGATTAATTTTTCCCGCCATTGCAAAATGCCATAGAAAACAAACCTCATTCTATATAGTCTATGGCCGATCGCACTTATATGTGTGCGCGCATAGGAAAACTGATTAATTTTTCCCACCATTGTGAGAAAATTTTCATAACTCGTTTTCACTGTTGAAATTACAGTTATTTATTAATTAAAATTAAAATATCTACAAGTACTAATTATGAAGAAAATGATTTATGTTGTACACCGCCCGATATATGTGAAGCCCTTAAAGTTATGGAAAGTTTACTACCTACCTGAAATATCCAAGGAAAAATATCTATTTTAGTGTTATTTTCTTCGCAAGTGTGTTGAAAAACGTCGTATGATACACGTGTGTATTGATGATTACCGTCCTCGGCTATCTTAAGACCCTCACCTAACGGCTCGGGTCTCAATATCGCCTCAGCCGTAATCACCAACATTACACACTTATACCATAATGTACTATTATTTTGTCTCGTTGCAGGTGTGACCGAAAATTATTTTGTGATAATAGAACAACCATTATCAATATCGCTAGTAACTATACTGAAAAATCACGTGATCAATAATCCATTCTCTACTAGTTTGAACTGGTATCCTGAATATGAGGTAAGTACTTGTCTACTTGTCTTATACCTGGATAACTACGCGTTCTTATATAGCTTAGTTAAATTTAACCATAAAAATTCATATGTACGTAACTAAATTTTATTAACCGATTTCCAAAAAAAGCGAGCAGGTTCTCAATTCAGCGCCAATATTTTTATGTTTGTGTACCTACAGTGATTTCTCTGAGATTTTTGGGACTTAATAAAAAAAATCGCTCAAGTCTATGAAATAAAATACTTTTATAGCTGTTTTCAACTATTCAAGCCCGACTTCATCCACCTCCTTTATCTTCAACGCCAATGTTCAATGCGATGTACAAATCTCGTGCCAAGTATTCAATACTAGCTGCGTCCCGCAATGTTATTCGCGGTGAATAAGCGGTCATAGCACGTAAGAAACAAACACAGGAAACAAATAAGAACAGCACTCCTAACAGCCAAAGTTTAACTTATTTGCTGATTGATTGCGTTGTTTTAAGTTCTACAGGAACACTTTTTTGCGGAATAAATAGTAGCCTATGTTACTCTCCGTCCTTTCAACTATCTCTATGCCAAAAATCAAGTCGATTTGTTGCTTAGTTAGGGCATAAAGGAAGGACAAACAAACACACTCTTGCATTTATAATATTAGTATTGAAGTATTGATTAGTATTGATTTGAGTTTAGTATTGAAGTGTCGAAGAAGTAATTAAGAGGCCTCTCCCAACTTTAGGTTATGGAAGTTTAGGTATCTAGCGGCAGGTAGGCGAGCAGCCCGATGCACGGACGACCCCTTGGATATAGCGCGACTATGAAAATAGTTTTGGTACTTGTATTAAAATATATTAATTTCTAAATTATTTCTTCGTCATTGTAAAATCAATATTTCCAGACTCAAATCCTCCTGGTGGACCGCAGGATCGGCGAGGAGAGGCGCTATCTCACGGAGACGTTCTTCTTCATGCACACAATCAACACCTTCGAGAAGGACAACAAGCTCATCATCGATCTGTGCACTTACAAGGACGCTAAGATCATCGACGCTATGTATGTGGAGGCCATTAAGGTAGGCCCCACTCTTTCTTACCAACTTACGTTATTTCTCACCAATTTACATTATTACCAATACCAATATTACCAATACCAATTTACGTTATTTCTGACCAATTGGCAATTTACATTCTTTCTCTGACCAATTTACATTATTTCTTACCAACTTAACGTTATTTCTTACCAACTTACATTATATTTTACAACATCTATCCACCTAGAGAACGGTTTATGTTTCGACAAACACCAATTAAAATACATAAAAGGGATGTGTCTGATCTGCGTGGTGATAAACTTACGACTGCTACTTGATTTGCGCTTGCCGGGTCAAAATAGACATTTCAATTAGCAGTAATTCCGACAGAGCTAAATTTTTTGGTAGAGACCTTGGGTATACTAGTAGGAATAAATTGTCAAAAGTCCCCATTGATCCCATGTCTGCCAAAAAAGTTATTCAAGGTCAAAGTCACAATTTACGTTCTTTTTTGATTTTTCTCGAAAACGGTAAGTTTTATAAAAACACAGTTCAAGCAAAAATTGTAGATCATAAAATTATCTACAAAAATATTCTTTATACTTTTTTTCCTAAGAATCACTATTCCTAAGATATCGCCATTCTAAAAAAGTTCACGCCTACTTTGAGACACTTTATCAATTTTGTTTAAATATATTAAATATAAAATTTAAGAAATGCAAAAATTCAGAGGCTTACTGGATAGATAAGTGAACAATAATCCGCCGAAAAAATGAAATTATCACAATTTTTCAATTAGTTATGCAATAGTTAATTTGCTACTTGAAGATGAAAATTGCAAGTGTGATAATTGTTAAACTATAAATTTCAGATTTTTTTCCTTTCTTGAAGCTATTCTTGAAAGACTAGAATAGATTTCCGATGGAAACATTTAAAAAACGTCATTTTTCAATTTTTTATTAACATAAAATTAGAAAAGAAAAAAAAATTAGAAACTTTGATACTCTTTAACGCAACTACTGAATAATGATAAATTTAGAAATAGGTAGACAATTTTGTTTTTAAGTCTACTGCACCCTAAAATATACCTATCACTTTCATAGGATTTGCACAATAACCCGGACTACGGGCAATGGTGTCAAAGTCGCCCCAAACGCATCACGATCCCACTTGACGCGCCTCCTGGCACCAGGGTGGAGATGAAACTGATAGCAGACGTTGGCATCGAAGCGCCCAGAATACACTATGACCTTCACAATGGTATGAGTTTTAAATAACTACTTCATTATTCATTTTTTTTAAAAATCATTATTTATATCATTAAGTATTCATTAAAAAAATCAGACAAGTGCGAGCCGGGCCTCGCTCTTTTAGGATTCCGTTCATAATTATGAACAATATAATATTTTGGGTCTAAGAAATATTTAATTTTCGAGCTAGACATCGCAACAAACCGTGAAAGAAAAACCCAAAAAATGTTAATTTTTTTTTTGGGTCACAGCTTATAAACTATTTTATGTATCGTTGTTCTCAGTATTTGTTGTTTAAATAGAGTATATGGTACATAATATACCGAAATATCATATTCCTAACTAGTTTAGTTTTTGAGATAGCCCCCGTCACAAAAATTATCTAAAACTGACAACTTTGATGGTCCCCCATTTCCTTATTTTTTGAGCAACAAATTAAAATAAATACATTCTTACTGTACCTAATGAGTTCTAAATAATGATACCCCACAAGCTAGGGTAAGAAAAAAAAATTCCGGCTCCTTTCTCATGTATGAGAGCCCCCCTGAAAAATAATTTAATTCAATTTGTAATTCAATATTTGATTTTGGGTCAACGTTCTACACAAAATACCATTTCAGGTTTGTAATTCATTTCGTCTGCGAGCTAGAGACCTGTGACCGGCGGACAGATAGACAGACAGACAAACATACAGCAGAGTGACATTAATAGGGTCCCGTTTTTACCCTTTGGGTACGGAGCCCTAAAAATTAAAATGTTATTATTTAACTTGTTTGGTAAGTGAGCATGTATGATGCAATCAACACAAAATACATAATTAACTAGATACTTACACAGTCTTATTATCATCAAAGTTTCACAAATATTTTAATTGAGAAAAAAAGCAATATGGCCAGGAGCATAATATTATAATTTTTTTGTTTTCAGGACGTCCATATAGATATTTTTATGGAATTGGATCAGAGGTGCATTCCAAATATGCTGGCTCAGTAAGTAGTATTTATAATTTATATAGTTATTTTATTTTTTTGTAATTTCAGACTTTCAGAGCAATCTGCAATCAGCTAGACTAGACTACACGCAGATTTGTTGAGTTTTACCTATGTATATTAGGGTGTCCCAAAAAAATCAAAGTCGTTTTTTTTTAACGCATACCCTCTTAATTTTTTACTTTTAGGTCAAAATAATTATAAATAAAATTTTAAGAAGGTAGGACCTTGGTAACCCGTGCCGACTTACATCAATAGATGCCAGTACTTGCTCTCTAAGGCTTACGCGACCTACCGTGTCGATGTGCTTGTGATTACTCGTTATTTAGTTAAGAACTTGCATCATTTCAATCAGTCAACATGTTAGTGCAATGACGCAGTTCTAAAAGGGGTATATTTTTAACTAGCTGATGCTCGTGACTTCGCTCGCGTGGACGTCATACAAATCTCATTCCCTATTTAACCGACTTGAGGGTGGAATTTTCAAAATTCCTGAAACACGTAATTCTTTATTTTTAACCGGCACTACAAATACCGATTTTCATTGACATAACTTTAAAAATGACGAACTGCCATTGCATACGCCGCCGATGCGCTTCAATTAATAAAAATAAATGAGGATAAAATCTTTTTACAGCGTCAAAGAGAACCAGGCCGACGGTCACTTAAACCCAAAAAAAAAAACGGTAAATTTTTCGGGATTTTTGCTTTCATTTTTCGAAGCTTCATCGATAATGAACCGTCTAACCACCGACCGTTCATCGTTCACAGGCACTGTGCCATAGCGAATATTATATCGTGCATCGTTCATCGCAAAAATGAACGATGGACGGGGCACCATCTAATTTGGGCTTTAGCAGGAGTGGATAAAAAATTGACTGATAGAGAGGACAGAGCACGCCTCAGAACTATCGAAGAAGAAAAACAACGTGCTAAATATTTGTCTGAGCCGACTCCTTCAACATCATCTTATGTACCGTTACAAAACGAGTCGTCTTCATCATCTTCTAATGACAACTTAGATTTACAAGGAGGAAGTACCGAAGCTTGTCGAGAACACGCAATAAAGCAAAACACCTCTGCGTAGAAGCTTTATTACCCCAAAATTGGTAGCAGCGCTCGACATCACGTGTATTAATTCGTCTTAATTGGTATTTGAAGCAAAAATCAGTCAAGTAACTACAAGCCTTATTATTCCGCTCTTTAAAAAGTTCCGAGAAAACTGGAAAAGTAATTAATGCTGATAAAATACAGAACTATAGAGAAAAACTTACACAGCACCTGACGGACTCCGAAGCTAGACTCCGTTGCTAGAGTTTTACTAAACTGAAAGTCCTTGTTCAACCGCCTTAAAATTTAAGACAGTTTTCTACATTAATGTCTTTGTGGTCAAATAATGCTTCGTTTCAAGAAGCCAGAAAAAAAGTTTCGGCACTGAGGGTAGTAAACGATGTAGCCGAAAGAGCGATTAACTTAATGCAAGACTTTTATGGATTAATCACTTTTGAGGAGGAACAAAAACAATTTTTATTACGTTGCGTACAGGAACAACTATCCTGACTCTAAAAACAAACGTTAAAAAGAAAATTTGTAAAATTATAATATTTTTTAATGTAAATGAGGAAATAATATACTATTTGGGCGTATTGCAGTTTTAATTAAGTAATAAAAATTAAGTTCTTAATTCTTCCTACACTAAGTCAGTACAAATTTTCATGTCAAAACTTTGGCATCAAGTCGGCACGGGTTATCGTTGTCCAATCGCAATAATATTTATTATTTGAGTCAATGAGGTCAATTCGAATAAAAATAGAGGGTATGCGTAATTGATTTCGCGAAAAAAATTTTTCCCCTTATGTCTTGGGACACCCTAATGTATATACATACTTACTTATATTTTTTCTAGATTATCAAAATAGATGCGAATACAGGAGAGGTCAAAACTTGGCACGAGTATGACGGATGTCCAAGTGAACCGATATTTGTTCCTCAACCCGATGCAAAGGTAATTTTTTTTATTGCGTGATAGGTTTGCGCATGATGACAATCATGCTTGACGAAAAGAAATGATGAGGTCTATAGGTCTACTGTTTGTGAGTTGTGATCGATCGCCTATAATTCTACTGATGTTACGTCCGATTTTAATGCATCATTTATACTTAAGTCAGACAAACCTTTTTTAGTTTAGAACTGTTAAACTTAAAGTTACAAACTTTTAAGACTTCAATTTTCAGCATGATGTTTAAAGTTGGGTAGAATTACTAAGTAATTAATTTAAAATTAATGTTAATTTAAAAAAAAATTGTTTTGCGTCCTTTTTTTACAATTCAAATATAAAAGAAAAAGATGCACATACCCTAAATATGTATAGTTCAAATAAAAACATCGGAATAGACTTTGGAGTCTATTCCGATGTTTTTTTTTCCGAAAAAAAAAATCACTTAGGTAATATTTTCAGGAGGAAGATGACGGTGTTTTGCTGAGCGCACTTGTATGGGGTAAAAACGACCACGCCGTAACACTGCTAGTGTTGAACGCCAAGGATTTAAAGGAAATCGCCCGAGTCAACTTCACTACGCCGTCACCGGCGCCCAACGCCTTCCACGGCTGGTACTGGCCAGAACAGCACATATAAACCACCCAAATGTTCTCTTCGAAGAAGACTCGAGAGAAGCTTCATCATCATCATCATCATCATTTTTAACCCCCGACGCAAAAACGACGAGGTGTTATAAGTTTGACGTGTCTGTGTGTGTGTGTGTGTGTGTGTGTCTGTCTGTTCCCCTGTAGCGCTCAAACGGGTGGACCGATTTGAATGCGATTTTTTTGTTTGAAAGGTGAATTAGTCGAGAGTGTTAACTATGTTTGATGAAAATCGAACCAAGATGGCCGCCGCTACAAAATGGCGATTTACATATTTTTTCACAACTCTCTTAATATGGGTATCAAATGAAAGGGCTTGACTAGTAGAATAGCACTACTGCAAATCCAAGATGGCCGCCGCCACAATATGGTGAATGTCGGGGGTTTTTTAAATTTTTAATTTATACTTGTAAGCGATAGACGTCCACTGGCTGGAAAAAGATCTCTTGCAAGGATCGCCACAGTATGCGTGGTATTTAGGTCTATTCGACTGTTTTGTTCATGGCGATAATTTATTATTTCTATTACCTACCATTGTAATACAGAGTTACCAACGTTAATAAATAGATGACGTTTATGGCTTACATATAATAATAATCGTGCCACGCGATACAGATTATAGTCCAGTAACTTTAGGATTTGCTAGTATCGTTACCTATCGTATCGTATCGTATAACCTTGCGTTAAATCGGGTAGTTCTGATTTTTTGCAGACTTGTTTATGATGTTGGCCCAATGATTAATCCAAGTTTGTGACCTCGAGCGACGAACGCAACTTTGTCAAAAATCGAAAAAACCACGAAAATTTGGGATTTTTTCAGATTTTGGCGATTATAACCCAAAAGGACTAGTTCTTGACACTACCTTTTCAGGGCGTTTTTAAAGTAGAATAAAATTGCTACAATTTAAGACCAGAACCAGCTCTGTCGGTACATTACTTACTGAGATGCTCGCGACTTCACTTGCGTGAATTCTTAATCTCATACAAACTTCCATCTCCCATTGTACCAACTTAGGGGTAGTTTTTCCAAAATTCCTTCAACACGTGATTCTTAATTTTTAACCAAAAATCTAAATCCCAATTTTCATAGATATAAGTTGATAAAATAATGATGAAAACGTGACGGGGTCTCATTTAAACTTTCACCCCCTACTTAACCCACTTGCGGATAGAAATTTCAATAATCCTGAAATCCATATTTTTTATTTTTTATGGAAAGCCCAAATACCAATTTTCATGGATGTAACTTGAAAAATTACAGATTTTCATACAAACTTTCATCCCCTATTTAACCCCTTTAGGGGTAGAATTTCCAAATATCCTTTCTTAATGTACGCCTATATCATAAAAGGAAGCTTCTGTGAAAATTTCAAGTTTCTAGCTTCAAGAAGCTTGTCCTGACTGACTGATCATCAACGCACAACCTAAACAACTGAAAGCTACGAACTTGAAATTTTCACAGTAGCTTCCTTTTATGATTCAAGCGCACATTAAAAAAGGATATTTGGAAATTCTACCCCTAAAGGGGTTAAATAGGGGACGAAAGTCTGTCATTTATCAAGTTATACAATGAATATAAAATTATTTTGCTATAATCCGCTAACAGTGACAAATTTGTAGGCACAACACCACACAATCTTGTAGGCATAACACCACACAATCTTGTAGGCACAACACCACACAAATTCACCACAAAACAAACTCGACGATCGTTTCGCTCGTCGGAGCGAAACGATCGTCGAGTTTGTTTTGTGGTGAATTTGTGTGGTGTTGTGCCTACAAGATTGTGTGGTGTTATGCCTACAAGATTGTGTGGTGTTGTGCCTACAAATTTGTCACTGTTAGCGGATTATAGCAAAATAATTTTATATTCATTGTATATCATGGAATTCCGCAAAGTAACGCCTGCTTCCATTCAACATTTATCAAGTTACATCCATGAAAATTGGTATTTGGGCTTTCGATAAAAAATAAAAAATATGAATTTCAGGATTTTTGAAAATTCTATCCGCAAGTGGGTTAAGTGGGGGATGAAAGTTTAAATGAGACCCCGTCACGTTTTCGTCATTTATCGAGTTATATCCATGAAAATTGGTATTTAGGTTTTCGGTTAAAAATTAAAAATTAAATATTGAAGGAATTTTGGAAAAACTACCCCTAAGTTGGTACAATGGGAGATGGAAGTTTGTATGAGATTAAGAATTCACGCAAGTGAAGTCGCGAGCATCTCAGTAAGTAATGTACCTACAGAGCTGGTTCTGGTCTTAAATTGTAGCAATTTTATTCTACTTTAAAAACGCCCTGAAAAGATAGTGTCAAGAACTAGTCCTTTTGGGTTATAATCGCCAAAATCTGAAAAAAATCCCAAATTTCACGAAAATTTTTTCACGTTTTTTCGATTTTTGACAAAGTTGCGTTCGTCGCTCGAGGTCACAAACTTGGATTAATCATTGGGCCAACATCATAAAAGTCTGCAATAAATCAGAACTACCCGATTTAACGCAAGGTCAGATTACTAAAGTTACTGGACTATTACTGGGTTAGTTGAAGAAGTGTGCCTAATTATTACATCATTATTTATTATGTTATAATTTCCTTTTCAACAATGATTACTTATTTTTTGTTCAAAATCTCGGAGCATGCAAAGCTTCTCTGCTTCTATTGACGTGCATGCCGCTAGTCGTATTTCATTTTGTATTTAAGTAATTTTTTATATTTTTAATGCAAAACCACAAGAAAAAATAGTGAACTTCTCCATTGTTGCAAAAAGCAACGCACCTTTTCTATATTGTCGCAAAGTATGCTGAAGTGTGGAATATCCTATTCCACACTTGTGTTATGTAAATAAATAATTAATTAAGGATGTAAATGTATGTTGGGGTAAAAAAGGGGGTACAATAAAACTGTTTCCGAGATTTTTTTTGTTTATTTACTTTTCATACCAAGCAATGTGAATGGAAGAAAAAAAGAAAAATTGTAGACAACGAAAAACTTTATCTCTACCAGTGACTCTCAGCAGTGGGCAGCGGGGGAGTGATTCTTAGCTATAGTTGGATCCACAGAAATCCTAATAATGATATCAGGGGTTGGGTCCGATAGGTGGCGCTGTTGTCGATATTCAGACTTTTTTTTAAGTGAGGCCTGTGGCAGGTCGTCTATCTAAGGTCCGCTAGTATCTCAGATTTTTGCTCAGATTAAAGTGGCTTATTATATAAATATCATGACAGAGAGGAAAGATATGTGTGTGACAGTGCTGTTTCAGTCGAAGTTTGAAGGTGTTAAATAAGGAGGGGTCATTGATAAATAAGCTATCAAGAGTTCTGCAGGTGTTTATGTCATGTTTCTCCACAAAAATATTCAAAAAGCATATTATAAAATCGACGTAACTACTTACCTAATTATTTTAATTTCTTAGGCGGAATCGAACATATATCGGGTCTTTTGTTCTTAAAACCATATCGGATATGAAGACAAGTTCCGAAGGCCTGGTGACCGGGTCCACGCGATATCTCCTGAGCAAAGCTGACAAAATCATTTTCATCTCGAGCATTGCGAATTTTTGGCCTGAAATAAAATTGAAAAACTGAAAATTCAAATATTTGTTTTCTGTTTCGTTTTGAGCGACATTGAGAAAATACGACAGTAAATCAATACCCGACTGAGTTTTGTTGTGAGTTGTCTCACAAAATGAGAGTAACCTTTTTTAAAAAATGTGATGGAACTGAAACTTGGCACAGAGATAGATAGCATCCTGGGGCCTATTTAATAAACGTTACAAATTGTAAAATACAATTACAGGTAACAGGCTACAATTCTACAAGTTTCTGTTTAATAAAAATTATGCTTTACAAATTTGTCATGGTGGAAAATTTACAAATTTGTAAAATTTATCTACAATTTTGTATATTTCTGTTTAATAAACATTTTCACTTGACAGGTGAATATTTACATATTTGTAGGAAAAAGTGCTTTATTGAACACATAATTGTAATTACAAGTTTACATATTTTGTAAATTGTAACACAATTCTGACAGGCAGTCTCACCCTGTGTCGAAATGTCTTACAATTTGTAAAAATTAAGAAACGTTTTGAATTTTAATTTGAATTAATAAAAAATGATTCTAACATCGAGCAATGAAAGTAGTGATGATGAATATTGGATTGTACAGCAACGGCCCCGCAGTTTTTCGTAAAAGATTAAATTTTAGTCTTAATGTGACTGACTTTTCTTTCAATGAAAAATTTCGGGTAAGCAAGACTACTGTCGAATATTTGATAAATAGAATAGGACGTTATCTTGAACACGATACGGTCAGAAATGCAGCCCTTACGCCCACTGAACAAAAGTGTGCATTACATTGGATAGGCTGTGGCTCACAATACCATATAGTAGCAGATGCACACGGTATTAGTAAAGGAACGGTACATAACTGCATAAAACGTGTTTCTGGATTTGTGGTTAGTAAATTATTCGTCAATTTTATTGACGCCAATAGTAAGCTACCATTACATATTTGTAATTTACAATATTGTAATTTACCACTACATATTTGTAAATTACAATATTGTCATAAAACTCTACAGGCGTTTTTTACATATGTAAACTTTTATTAAACAGCCTTTGGAAGTATGACAATTGTAAGTTATTTAATTGTAACTTTCTTACATATTTGTAACTTTATTAAACAGTAATTGTCCTACAATTTAACAATTATGTAGCTTTTTTACAAATTTGTAGGATTGTAACGTTTATTAAATAGGCCCCTGGTAACGGTCATAGAATACTTTACGTCCCAGAAAATGAATAAGTGGATTAGGAAAAGTCGCGGACGTCAGCTTATCCCATAAAATACTGATTGACTGACAGATCCAATATTTAATTCAGGTTCTAATACTCGTACCAATACAGTTCCAACACTCAGTTTAGTTATTCGTACCAATATAGTTCCAATACTCAATTCAGATATTCATACCAATATAGTTCCAACACTCAGTTCAGATATTCGTACCAATACAGTTCCAACACTCAGTTCAAATATTCGTACCAATACAGTTCCGTAGTCCAGCACTGAAGGGTAGATAGGCATAAACATGGCGCTTTAGACAACTCTCAGGGAGGAATCTGTCTGGGTCAAAGCGCTCCGGGTCAGGGAAGATCTCAGCGCGCCGGTGGAGCTCATAGATCATCAATAAACAGTTTGTGTTCGCAGGTACCGTGTAACCACCTGAAAAGTTACAACAACGTTGAAATAATTTTTTTGCCCACCGACGCAAAAATAGAGATTAAATCTGTGTCTTAAAGATATGACCTCGAAAAAGAAGTCATTTACTGGGTCTATTTGGTATAGCAGGCGAGCTGTCATACCACATATTGTGTCTCCCGCTTTGGTTACCGCCATCTTCATGCAGTCTACCTGCTCACACAAAAATCCTCGGCCACTATACTGCGTATGCGTGTTACACTATCCTCGTTACTCTCCCTTATGCATCAATAACTATACAGCTTGCTATACAAACATAATGAAAATTATCATTAATCATTACATACTCAAAACTGTTTCCTTTAACAGCATCCTGCCTATGAAAGGCACGCTGGGATATAATCGTAGTGACTCCTTAATACAGCATTCTAGATATTTCATCTCATTCAACTGCTCCATAGTTGCCAGCGTATGAGGGTCTTCTAAAACCCGCTGCAGTTCTTCATATATTTTATCCTAATATTAAAGTGTGAACAAAAATTATACATAATTTGTACAACATTATTAATATCATACATACTTAACATTATACATACTTAAGAACTTTAACGTATCTAAATCGCAACGCTCTACGAGGCATTTCATCAGTAAACTTTTGTAGCTAAAAATTCTGTGGTGCACAGAATTCTATAGGTAAATATTACATCTAATCATCATCATATATTACATCATAAATTCGCGGACATAATTATTATCAAAGAGTCCAGGTTAGGTAATACAAATAAGCGATTGTACTCGACACGGATTCTTTGATCATGATTTTTTTTCATCTAGTGCTAAATACTTAAGCCTACTTTTATAAAGCATTTCGAACGGACTTAAGAATTTTAGTAATTCGGCCAAAATTGATCTCACGGTTCCTGAACAATAATATTTTTTTATTTATTTATTCGTTGACTGTAACCTCACCTCTGGTGGTAAATGACAATACAGTCTAAGATTGCCAATTTGGAACTTTTATTAATTTATTAATAAAAAATAGATTGGGAATTGTTTATTGATTAATGAAATAACTTCACTTACTTGTATAGATGGCTCATTTGCTATTGCCATTAAGAAGAATGATAACGCTATTGATGTAGTATCATACCCCTGAAAAACACAACAGTCAAAACATAATTTTCAAAAAGGGTGTAATACCTAATTATTTCACCCTTTTTCAAAAGTTAAAAACATAAATCACAAAGAATCCAGCTTAAAACTTTTTGCCTACCTCAAACATAAAAGTGTCGACCTCTTCCCGAATTCCTTCGTTGTCTATCATACTAGACATTTCGTTTTCTAAAAGCAAATCTAACAGAGCCATCTTTTCATTCTTATTGCATGAAGCAGAATTATTGTAGACTTGCTTGAAATTCGTGTTCTTTAATAATTTGCGTCTATCTTCAATTACTTTAATGGTAAATTTATGTAAAGTTGATAAAACGCGTTTTTGTATGGCAGCAATTCCGCTCAGATTGAATAAAAAATCGTGGTATAACCAGAATTTGCTCAGTCTTAAGACAAAACATTCCCCCATGGTCAGGATTGAGTTGAAATAATTGTTGAATGTAACTTCATCTTCACCAAATGAAATGCCCATTGCAGTTTCTGAAAATGATGATTTAAATTATTACACTAATATTATAAAGGCGACAGTTTGTGTGTGTACGTCGCAACTACTGAACCGATTTGGTTGAAATTTTGAATGGAGATAGATTATGCCCTGACTTTACAACACATAGGCTACTTATTATCCTGGAAAAATTGAAAACGGGATTTTGAAAAGACTATTGCTACAGCTATAGGTAGATTACTATAGCGAACTGCCTTGAAAATAGGTATATATAGATTGGAAAAGGGAGCGGGAACGGGAACCGGAAATCCACGATTCCCTCGGGATTTGTGAAAAACCAAAATTCACGCGGATGAATCCGCGGGCAAAAGCTAGTATTGAACAATGGCCAATAGTTGACATAAAAACTTTAAAAAATTTATGCCAATGAAAAAATAAACTAAGAAAGTACTTAATAACTAAGCTCCTAAACAAAATCGGCCCCAAACAAACAATGAAGCAAATTAATTAAGTACGTAAAGTGTAAATGATGGCAGCGGGTTGCGCGGTGGCTTTTATTGTTTGCAGTGAGATATCAGGAACAGACTTTACGTGCTTTGCCAGACACGATAATACCGACACTCCTCACTTCCAGGCTTCTACTGAGAATTTCTTGACAGGACTTATACCTGACGAGACTCCCCTCGAAACCTCATTAGTCGAACAAGCTAGCCTCAGAACAACAAAGCTAACGAGGTACACATATGGGTAGATACACACCGCATATAACGCGTAACGCCGCGGGGCCCACTACAGCCATCAGCTCTGTCTGCTCTCTGTTGGTCTCTCGCTCGATCTGTTTCACCAAGTGTTCCGTCTCCTGCTTGAAAGTCGCCATGAACTTCTTCAGGATGTTAAAGTGAAACGCTTTGGTCAGCAGTTTTCTTCGTTGGTGCCATTTCTTGCCTCAAAAATGAAGGGAAATAATCAAATAGTGTATAATACGGCTCCTCGCCTCGAATGTAGTTTTCTACCACTTGCAGCATAAATAACTGTTACCAGTGCTAAGAAGTAAGCCATCTCCAAGCCACGGTGCCGCAAACTTGTAACCATCTGCTTTTGTGATATATTCAGGCGAGGACATTAATTTCTGTAGAGAAAAAAAAGATTTCTACTTTTAAAATATACGATGTGTTTTATGATATCCAAACCGATTACTGATACAATAAATCGGAAAACGTATCCATCTGTCCGTCTATCGGTCCCGTCTGTACGGCTCAACAACTAACTAACCTTGATGTTTGGCATAGTGATACTCATAGCTTGTATCAGGAAACGGACATAGAATATTATTCTAAAAATGGACTTAGTTTTGATTTTTAGTTACCTCCAAGTCTTCAGGGTCGGAGACGCTTACAAATCGCGTATTCATAGCGTAGATTTGGTTTATAGTACCGTACTGTTCGCACCTATGCCGCATACTTTGAAAAATCTTTTCTGCAAAGAAAACAAGACTATTACTCCGAACTAACATGCTGAAGGTTGTAGGGCTGGAACCAATATTACCCATTCCCAAGACTTTGTGGCATGAACTAATAGCTACGTACTTAAGGTAGCATTCGGATCTCAGCAGCCGCGACCCGACAGCTTCGCAGCTTAAGGCAGGCTTTCCTAACCTAAACCAATATAAAACTAAGAGAATACTCCAACCTAGACAGAAGTAAACTCAGGAAGGAATGAGATACTTATAGCATTGCACAACTCATTAAGCAAACACCTTTTCATTATAGATGTTACCGATAGTCCTCTATGCATAGAAACAAATAAAATACTAACATGTACTCCTGGAGTACACGGGCGTGGCAGAGCAATGCAAAATCCACCTGGGATCCCCAATCTTACTTCAAGACGTTCTTAGCAACTTGGGCGGTCAAAGTTATTTGATAAAAAAATTGAGTCCCGACTGGCACTTCGCTGATTTTTAAGTTAAGCATATTAATAAGTAAGTATCATCACGTGTAAAAGTACAAGATGTTAGATGTAGAAGCCGTTGTTGTCTCAAGTAGTTATAACCACTGATTTATTATTATTATTTTTTGTAACCAACAAAACATTTTGATTGTATTATGCTTCGGTGATTTTAAAATTATCCATTGTTGTGAACTAAGTAAATGTGAGTAAAAAAAAAACAATGTTCATAATATCAGATTCTTTTTAAAAATTGATTGCAATTAATGGAAATGATTTACGACGTATTAATTTAATTATTGAAGTAAGTTAAGTTTAATTAAATTGATATTAAATACTCATTTGATGGCGTCGAACCGCCATCTTGAATTACGAGTACTTTGAAGCTTCGAGTTCAGTTCCCACGCCGCTACCGCGCTTCTGGTTTCCTAGGATAGCGGTGCCGTCCTATAGCGGCCGTTATAATACGGATGCAAAAAGACCATCACCCTTGTAATGAATTATGACGGCGCTCGCCACTGCGCCAGGGAGGTCGTCAAATAGGTATACCTATGTATGTATGTGATATAA
Organism: Melanargia galathea; assembly: GCA_920104075.1. Taxonomy (NCBI): domain Eukaryota; kingdom Metazoa; phylum Arthropoda; class Insecta; order Lepidoptera; family Nymphalidae; genus Melanargia; species Melanargia galathea. Next base: position 18,858,971 of record OV049867.1, on the reverse strand, counting down.
GCATCAAATTACGCTTTATTGGGCTAAAAATGTTAGATAGGTACATTCATTAATAAAACTTACATGATTAATAATTTACTGTTTTATTACTTATTTTTATGTCTTTAGGTATTCGTTATTCGGCCGAATACCGAGTCAATATTCAGTATTCGGCCGAATATCAAAAAATAGGCCGAATGGGCTGAATACCGAATACTAACCGAATATTCGTTGGATCTCTAAATATTAGTATCCACAAAATCCTAGGCTTGTATTTCATGACTAGATGAATGCCCACGGCTTCGCCCGTGTGGATTTAGGTTTTTAAAAATCCCGTGTGAACTTTTGGTTTTCCAGAACAAAAAGTAGCCTATCTGTAGTAAACCGTCCCCAAAACGGAAAAATCCCGTGGGATCCCCACGATTTCGGAATGCAATTCTTTACAGCATCAGGGTTGAGGAATTGGATATGTACCTACTCGAGTTCATTCAACGATAAAGTCTTTAATTGGTACCCCCAATGTCAATTTAAATAACCGACAGTTTCTAAATCCCATTAGTTTTGGGGATCAGGTCCCCTACAGCATCAGGATTGAGAAATTGGAATCCAAATTTTTTATAGGATGGTGTCGCAATATTTTTCTATCGATTTAAAAAAAATTACGCAAATCGGTTCAGAAATCTTGAAGATATCGGTGTACATAGGTAGAAAAATACAACTCCTCCTTTTTTGAAAGTCGGTTAAAAAACTAGCCTATGTTACTTCCTGGTTAATTCTCTACTTGCATGTGAAAATCCCGTCAAAATCGGTTCAGCCGTTCCGAAGATTAGCCCGTTCAAACAGACAGACAGACAGACAAACATTTTAAAAAAGGTGATTAGGTTATGGTACAGTTCAAATAACCACATGAGCTTAATATGAGGTACATAGTTATTTCGAAATTACAGACAAACACTTCAATTTTATTTATTAGTAGGTATAGATAATTATAGGTAGGTACCTATTAGTCGAGGAGCAAGCCAGGATATTCTTATAATGTGAATTGAAATTGATTTTTTGAAAAAAATAATCATATTTATTTGTATAGATACCATCTTACCTACCTTAGTGGTGGTACTACAGTCCTCTGATATCCCACTGCCTCCGTCTTATAGGAGCGAGAGATTTAGACCTTGGTCCCGGCACGCTGCTCCACTGTGGGTTGTGTTACTTACCCGGTGAACCCAAAATATGCAAGGAGTTTCCGATAATGGGCCACGCTCTCGGCCCCGGAATTTTCCGCATCAGTCTTGCATCTCGTCCGAACCATTCGCACAAAGCGACGACCGCGAACGCGCAAAAAAACAAAATTAAATAAAACAACATTTTCGCAAATCCGACGACCAGCTTCAATTAGGCACTGACAAGATATGTTAATTAAACATGTAGATCTCCGAAAATATACGCAATATAACCTACTAGCTTTTGCCCGCGGCTTCGCCCGCATGATTTTTCGGTTTTTCACAAATCCTGAGGGAATCGTGGATTTCTGGTTCCCGTTCCCGCTCCCTTTTCCAACCTTTATACTTACTTTCAAGGTAGTTTGCTATAGTGATCTACCTATAGCTGCAGATTTGGGTTTTTTCAAAATCCCGTGGGAACTGTGGATTTTTCTAGGATAAAAAGTTGCCTATGTTTTAAGTCAGGGCATTATCTATCTCCATTCAAAATTTCAGCCAAATCTGCTCAGTAGTTGCGACGTTATAGAGTAACAAACATCCAAACATCGTAACATCTAAATATCCAAACATCCAAATATCCACACTTTCACATTTAGATAATTATTTGATAACTAAATAGCTTTAAATTATTTATTCCTTTATTTATAGTTATCGACACGATTCTGAAGATATGATCTCGAAAAAGAAGTCATTTATTGGGTTCTTATTGACCCCCGACGCAAAAACGACGGGGTGTTATAAGTTTACGCAGAAGTTTAAATCCATGTTAATCTTTTCTGTTTTTATGTGATTTCATAGTAAATTTGTGTAAAACCAGTTATTGATAGTACAAACTAATTGCTCAAAGTAATATTTTACCAAAAGAATCAAATATTCCTAACCTAACCTTGATATTATTTTCTATGTCCTCTGCAAAGTACAAAAGTATGTAATTAATATATTTCACGCCTGTCTTCCGAGTACTATATAAAGTACGTTAGCAATTTCTTCATTTTTTTTAGATTTAACACCTGACCTCATCGCAGAATGAATGACTCCGACTTCGACTATTCTGGAAATGATTCAGACGAAGATCCCGAGTTTCAACCACCAGAAACCAACCAAACAATCTGTGATCACCGTAAAAGCGGTTCCAGTAGTTAAGTCTAAAAGTGGCTAAAGACGTCGTTTAGTGTTTAAATTAAAGCTAATTACATTTACTACAAAATTTTTTCATACTTTACCCGTCAAATGAGTATTTTCACCGATATCGGGGTTTAAAATTGAACAAATCTTAAAACACTTTTTTGAAAATAACCGTCAATTTTTGGAGAGCTATAACTCAGTAAATATTGAATTTACAGAGTTGGTTCTGGTTTTAAATAGTAGCAATTTTAGTCATGATGATGATGATGATAATGACAGAGAGGAAAGATAGTGCTGTTTCAGTGGAAGTTTAAAGATGTTAATTAAAGAAGAGTTTATTGATACTTAATATGCTATCAACAAGAGTTCTGCAGGTATATGTCATTTTTCTCCACAAAAATATTTAAAAATCTTATAAAATCTTAATGAATTAAAAAAATATATTTTAATTTCTTAAGCGGAATCGAACGTATATCGGGTCTTTTGTTCTTAAAACTATATCGGATATGAAGATAAGTTCCGAAGGTCTGGTGACCGGGTCCACGCGAAATCTCCTGAGCAATCCTGACAAAATCATTTTCATCTCGAGCATTGCGAATTTTTGGCCTGAAATTTAAATTGAAAAACTGTTAATATTGTCGAATTGTTTGTTCTATCTTCAGTTTGAGTGATATTGTGAAATTGCGACAACAAAACAAATCAATACCCTACTGAGTTTTACTGTGAGTTTTTGTCAGACCCTGAGTGTAACCTTTTTTAAATTGTCGTGATTGAATTGAAACTTGGCACAGAGATAGATAGCACCCTGGAGACGGTAATAGAACACTTTACGTCCTGGAAAATGAATAAGTTATTAAATGAAAATGAGTAAAGTCGCGGACATCAGCTTATCCCTTAAAATTCCGACAATTCCAACACTCAGTTCAGAGTGCTTAGTCTAAGATCGGAGCACTCGAAAACGAACTCGAAAACTATTGATCGAATCACAAGTGAATTCAGAGCAAAATGAACTCAAATACTCGTATTTTAAAGTCGTAATTCCATAGTTCGAATATGTATTTTACAACATTTCTGCTTGGGGCGCTCGTTGTGTTCGAATGCTGAATGTATTGGCGAACTCAAACCTTAATACAAGCCATATTCGTACCAATACAGTTCCAACACTCAGTTTAGTTATTCGTACCAATCTAGTTCCTACACTCAATTCAGATATTCGTACCAATACAGTTCCAACACTCAGTTCAGATATTCGTACCAATACAGTTCCAACACTCAGTTTAGTTATTCGTACCAATCTAGTTCCTACACTCAATTCAGATATTCGTACCAATACAGTTCCGTAGTCCAGCACTGAAGGGTAGATAGGCATAAACATGTCGATTCAGGCAGTTCTCAGGGAGGAACCTGTCTGGGTCGAAGCGCTCCGGGTCAGGGAAGATCTCAGCGCGCCGGTGGAGGTCGTAGATCATGAATAAACAGTCTGTGTTCGCAGGTACCGTGTAACCACCTAAAAAATTACAGCAACGCTGAAATTAATTTTTTGACCCCGACGCTAAAAAAGAGGTTAAATCTGTGTCCGTGTATCTGTGGCATCATACAAATAGCTCTCAATGGATCTACCAATTTTAATAAAGGTTCTGAAGTACAGATTTAATAATTATTCTACAGAGCAGTTGGCGGAGCTCCATTGGCAGCGTCTTTTGTTGACTATTTGGCGAATAAACGAAGATGCGCAGTTTGTGCGCCTGCTACCGTGTTCACAAACATATTATGTAACAGTGGGGCAGTTATAGTTATCGACACGATTCTGAAGATATGATCTCGAAAAAGAAGTCATTTATTGGGTTCTTATTGACCCCCGACGCAAAAACGACGGGGTGTTATAAGTTTGACGTATCTGTGTGTGTGTGTGTGTGTGTGTGTCTGTGTGAGTCTGTGTGTGTCTGTGTGTGTCTGTGTGTATCTGCGTGTGTCTGCGTCTGTCTGTGTGTGTCTGTGTGTGTCTGTGTGTCTGTGTGTGTGTGTCTGTTCCCCTGTGGCGCTCAAACGCTTGGACCGATTTGAATGGGGTTTTTTTGTTTGAAAGGTGAATTAGTCGAGAGTGTTGTTAGCTATGTTTGATGAAAATCGATCCAAGATGGCCGCCGCTACAAAATGACGGATTACATATTTTTTCACAACTCCCTTAATATGGGTATCAAATGAAAGGGCTTGACTAGTAGAATATCACTCTTGCAAATCCAAGATGGCCGCCGCCACAAAATGGCGAATGTCGGGGTTTTTTTTAATTTATTACTTGTTATGTTGTGTTATAATTTTGTCCAAAAATATTTTAAAATCCTGCAAGCTTAGGCACAGTGGTTGAAACGCGCATCAGCTGACGATCGGCATACAGCGCGCGGTCATTCGAGGTGACGATGGCTTGCGAGTTGGGATGACCATTTTTTTTTATGACAATGACGCAACACAAGAAGCTTATAAGTTCGTAAGTTTACATTATATGTTTTCGAAATGTAGTATACCTATTCCAAATGTAAAAATATTTGACACGTGTTTCGGTTTTTGTGCAAAGTAAAACTAACGTTGTATATGGAGGACCGCAAATACGCAAACATAGTGTATAGTCAGCTCTATAATTATTATTCATTACATACTCAAAACTGTTTCCTTTAACAGCGTCCTGCCTATAAAAGGCACGCTGGGGTACAGGCGCAGTGACTCCTTAATGCAGCATTCTAGATATTTCATCTCGTTCAACTGCTCCATAGTTGCCAAAATTTGATGGTCTTCTAAAACCCGCTGCAGTTCTTCGTATATTTTATCCTAGTATCAAAGTGTGAACAAAAATTTATGTTTTAGTTTTTACATAAATATCTAAGGGCTTTAAGTGCCTGTTCAGACACGGCAGGAACCGCGCGATTATCGCGCGGTAATCGCGCGGTTATGTCTGAACGATTACTTTATAACTCATATAAATAAGACCTGCGCGATTCCCGTGCGATTCTATAATCGCGCGGTTCCCGCCGTGTCTGAACAGGCGCTAAGGCGACGCCCGCAAAGCTCGCGGGCGACCGCGGCCCGCCGGTGCTGCGGGACCCGCGACCAACCGCCAACTCTGCGGGAGTAAATCGCGTCGTGAGTTTTGCTCTCGACATATTTTCTATGTATTTCGCGATCGTTCGAGTGTTGCGGTCCCGCAACCGCGGCGGGCGCGGTTTCAAACCGCTCCGTGAGTTCTGCATTAGCAGTCAACCGCGGACGCGGCTGACCGCGCGGCTAGCCTCTTCATACAATTTCGTCGCGGTTTAGTGCGTACAAAATGAGCGGTTGCATATAAAAATATAAAAGCGGCTAGCCGCGCGGTCAGCCGCGTACGCGGGTGACCGCTAATGCGTATGAGGGCATAGCGTAAGGCATCTAAATCGCTACGCTCTACGAGGTATTTTGTCAGTAAACCTTTGTAGCTAAAAACTCCTTGGTGCACAAAATTGTCTATTATATTATTACATCCAGAAATACAAGTATAAAGTTCTTAAACTAACACCCGACTACGCAATAATTTAATAATAAATTAGTGTGCGAAAACGCGGGGCAAGCAACTAGTAACTCGCCGTCTGTTATGTCTATCGGAATTACTAATTTAATAATCTAGAAAGCCGCGCGAAGGTCACTTCTTGACTTTTTTCGTAAATAAAATGTAGCCTATGTCACCCGAACCATAACAAAGAATCAATAGACACCTCATTTACCAAAATCGGTCCAGTAGTTTAGACGCTACGGTGGTACACACAGAATCTCATACAAAAATTGGCCACATACATATATACATACATACATAGACTGCTAAAATCATAATCCTCCCTTTTGGCTTTGCTGTAGTCGGGTAAAATGAAATTAAATAATAAGATAAATTCGCGAACATAATGATCATCCTTGATAAGTATAGAATTATAGAATTAATAATTACAGGTTAGGTAATACAAAAGGCTATAATTGTGAACTTATTCGGCACGGATTCTTTGATCACGATATTTTTCGTCAAGTGCTAAAGTAAGTACCTAGTACCTAAAGAAAGTATTTCGAACGGACTTAAGAATTTTAGTAATTCGGCCAAATCTATATCTATACTAATAAATAAAATTGAAGTGTCTGTCTGTAATTTCGAAATAACTACCACATATTAAGCTCATATGGTTATTTGAACGATACCATAACCGAATCACACGTTTTTAAAATTTTTGTCTGTCTGTCTGTCTGTTTGAACGGGCTAATCTTCGAAACGGCTGAACCGATTTTGACGGGACTTTCACAGACAAGTAGAGGATTAACCAAGGAGTAACATAGGCTACTTTTTTAACCGACTTTCAAAAAAGGAGTTGTGTTGAAATCGGTAAAAAACGCCCTGATAGGTATTTTCGCTGCGCGCGACGGCCGACCGCGACGCTCGCGCTGCACGGAACTCCCCGCGCCGCGCGCCCCTGCGCCCTGCGCCCGTCGTACGCGGTACCGCGGTACGCCGCCGCGCGGCGGGGGGCGGGTGGACCAGAAATCTACTTGTGAAAAACCGAAATTCACGCGGGCGAAGCCGCGGGCAAAAGCTAGTGACGAATAAGATCATACAGTTCCTGAACAATAAGAAATTATTTATTTATTTATTCATCTACAAGTTAACCGTTCCCTGCAGTCTCACCTCTGGTGGAAAGTGACAGTACAGTCTAAGATGGAAGCGGGCCAACTTGGAACTTTTATTAATTTATTAACAAAAAACCGGCCAAGTGCGTGGCGGGCCACGCGCAGTGTAGGGTTCCGTAGTCACAATCCTCGAAAAACAGATATAACTCCTTAACCTGTGAACCCTACTTAGCCGTGATAGTTTTCCTTTAAAATTGATTATATACCCTACTGCTGTGAATTTTTTCAAGTTCCTATATGCTGCCATTTGGCTGATAGAGGGGGGGGACACTTGACTCTAATAAAAATTTGCACTTTAAAACATCATATTTTACAAACGGATCTAGAAATCGAAAAATGATGTTCCCACACCCACAGTATTTTTAAAAGACTTATTCAACGATATCCCACACTATGGGGTAGACGAGAAAAAAAATATTCATCCCCACTTTACATGTATGTAGGGGAGCTACCCTAAAAAAAATATTTATCAAAATTTTATTTCACCACTTTGTCGGCGTGATTAATATTTATACTCATGCCAAATTACGGATTTCTAGCACTAATAGTCTCTGAGATTAACCGAGGACGGACGGACAGACAGACGGACGGACATGGCGAAACTATAAGGGTTCCTTGTTTACTACGGAACCCTAAAAAGCGGATACCCGCGACTACGTTCGCATGGATATTGGTTTTTAAAAATCCCGTGAGAATCATTTTGTTTTTCCTAAGCCCCTTTGAGCTCATACCTTGCTAAAAACTGTTAAAAGTTCACTGGCGGATGTTCCTATATCAAAATGTAAACATCCGCCAGTGAAAGTCCCATCAAAATCGGTCCAGCCTTTTAGAGATTAGTCGGTAATCTTTAAAGTATCTACTTTCTAACAAAAAAAGAATTAATGAAATCGGACCAGACGTTATTGAATTACAGCTAAATACATGTTTTGACTTTCATCCCCTCTCCCTAGGGAACCGTGCTGAATTTCGGGATAAAAAGTATCCTATATGTCACTCCGTAGTATGAACTTCAAAGGTACCAAGTTTTGTTTCAATCCATTCAGTAGTTTTTGCGTGATGCGCGCACAAACATACAGACAAACAGACAAACAGATAAACAGACAAACAGATAAACAGACAAACAGACAAAAATTTCAAAAATAGCTTTTTTACGTTCTATTACTTATCCCTAACATCCCCCAGTTATTATTTTGCAAAAATCTTCAATGTACAGAATCGGCAATTCTACGATTTTATTATATGTATGTATAGATATAGATATAGAAGATATAGATAGATAGATACCTATGTTATACCTAATTGTTTATTGATTAATGACATAATTCCACTTACTTGTATAGACGGCTCATTCGCTATTGCCATTAAAAAGAATGATAGTGCTATTGATGTAGTGTCATACCCCTGAAAAACACAACAGTCACTCTTAGATATTTCAACCTGTTTCAAAAATTAAACAAGTTTAAATTAAAAATTTAATAAACTCCCGACATTCGCCATTTTGTGGTGGTGGCCATCTTGTATTTGCATACCTAGTGCTATTCTACTAGTCAAGTCCTTTCATTTGATACCCATATTGAGGGAGTTGTGAAAAAATATGTATCTATCTATCTTGAACCGATTTTCATCAAACATAACTAAGAAACTCCCGACTAGTTCACCTTTCAAACGAAAAACCGCATTCAAATTCAATCGGACATACGCACACACAGACACATCAAACTTATAACACCCCGTTGTTTTTGCGTCGGGGATTAAAAGCATCTGCCACAAAAAAACTTTCTACCTACCTCAAACATAAAAGTGTCGACCTCTTCCCGAATGCCTTCGTTGTCTATCATACCAGACATTTCGTTTTCTAAAAGCAAATCTAACAAAGCCATCTTTTCATTCTTATTGCATGAAGCAGAATTATTGTAGACTTGCTTCAAATTCGTGTTCTTTAATAATTTGCGTCTATCTTCAATCACTTTAATGGTAAATTTATGTAAAGTAGATAAAGCGCGTTTTTGTATGGCAGCAATTCCGCTCAGATTGAATAAAAAATCATGATATAACCAGAATTTGCTTAGTCTTAGGATAAAAAACTCCCCTATCGTCAGAATTGAGTTGAAATAATTGTTGAATGAAACTTCATCTTCACCAAATGAAATGCCCATTGCAGTTTCTGAAATGGATGATTTTAATTAGGTATATTGAATAGTAGCCAATAGTTGTGAGATATAAAACTAAAAAAAAAATTATACCGATGAAAAAATAAACTAAAAAAGTACTTAATAACTTATAGACCGAGACCCCAGAATGATCTGACATAACTTATTTTCTGAAAGATGAAACCTTAGGCTCTCAGTAGTGTCTCATTTACTTTGAATACCTGCGTACTTGAGGAGTTCGTACCTGTGATACTTAGGGAGATATCAAGTGTGAAAGGTAACTAAAAATAAGAGTAAGTTAACTTACTTTCACATGGCTGATTTTTATATATGTATATATTGTAGAATATCACTCCGAACCACTACCAACAGTATCAGACACTTTCCATGGACCAGAACTTTTATCAGATGCTTTAAAGCTCCAAAAAAATAAATGCATAATTGAGTCCAATGAAGATAGACCTCTGAGTTGTATGGGCGCTCATACAATTTAGAGGCCTAGCTTAAGTGGCACTTACCTCTTACTCTTATCTCTACTCTTATTTTTAATTACCTTTCACACTTGATATCTCACACAAGTACGCAGGTATTCAAAATAAATGAGACACTACTGAAAGCCTAAGGTTTCATCTTTCAGAAAATAAGTTATGTCAGATCGTTCTGGGATCTCGGTCTATAAGCTCCTAAACAAAATCGAAACAAACACCGGAAACTTCTCACTTCCGACTTCTACTGAGAAGTTCCTGACAGAACCTTATACTTGGCCCGATACGGGACTCCCCCCGAAACCTCATCAGTCGAACAAGCTAGCCTATAGAAGTCTAGAACAACAAAGCTAACAAGGTACACATATAGTAGGGGAGCCCAAGAGGGGATTTTTGGATTTATTCGAGCGCATCAGATTAACACCAGGGAGGCATCATACATCCCGCTGAGTACCCTCTACCATTATATACCTAAGCCCTTTAAGCTGCGCAAAAAAAAAACAACGATAGTCAGAAATACTCAGAAACGTCAGATTATGGTATGGTGGGTTAATTACGAGCTAAAAAAGGATTATTTAGAAAATTAGACTATTTGAACGTAAAGTACGAGAGTTAGCGTTAGCGTACCGTAACGTAGAGTAGCGTTACGAAGCTGCAAAAGAAAAAAACGTTATCTTGACATTTTCGAATCTCGAGAGTGGTTGAATCTTTTCTATTTTGAAGAAAATTATGCAAAAATAACAAAAAATATAATCAGCCGATTTCCACAAGCCGAAGTAATAAAAATCGTCTATGAAGATGAAGAAGATGTGCAACTAGACGCCTTCCCAACCACTGAAAGGGAAAACATTATGTAACCTTTTATTCTGCCTAGTTATCAACTTATCTATAAAATCTAATAGGTCCTGACGAGTGACGACGCTCGAGTAAATTTTTATTTCGCATCATCAGCTCCCCTACCAATATGGGTGGATAAGTACACACCGCATATAACGCGTAACGCCGCGGGGCCCACTACAGCCATCAGTTCTGTCTGCTCTCTGTTGGTCTCTCGCTCGATCTGTTTCACCAAGTGTTCAGTCTCCTGTTTGAACGTCGTCATAAACTTCTTTAGGATGTTAAAGTGAAACGCTTTTGTCAACAGTTTTCTTCGTTGGTGCCATTTTTTGCCTTAAAAATAAAGGTGAGTAATCAAATGGTGAATAAATATTTTAAAAGTCATCATCATCATCATGATCAACCCATTACCGGCTCACTACAGAGCACGGGTCTCCTCTCAGAGTGAGAAGGGTTTTGGCCATAGTCTACCACGCTGGCCAAGCGGATTGGCAGACTTCACACACCTTTGAGAACGTTATGGAGAACTCTCAGGCGTGCAGATTTCCTCACGATGTTTTCCTTCACCGTTAAAGCAAGTGATATTTAAATACTTAAAACGCACATAACTCCGAAATATATGAGTTAAAATTTTATTGAACTGACTACATAACCAATACACTGAGCTAATGGTTTACTGGTGATCATAATATTTTTTTTTTTTTTATGAAAAATGAAATTAAGTAGCACGCCTTAAAATAAAAAATAACCGAATTGAATAATTTTCAAACTCTTGTAAGTTGTAACACAGACAAAATATAATAATAATAATTGTTAATAGATACTTACCAGTGCTAAGAAGTAAGCCATCTCCAAGCCACGGTGCCATAAACTTGTAACTATCTGCTTTTGTGATATATTCAGGCGAGGACATTAATTTCTGTAAAAAAAAAACGATTTCTACTTTTAAATAATACTGGCCAAGTGTGAGTCAGACTCGCGCACCGAGGGTTCCGTTTCGGTCCCATCAAAGTCGGTCCAACATTTCGGAGACATGCAAACACAAATTTTAATGTAGGTACCCCTGATGTTAATCCAGACGTTCAAAGGTTCCTGTACAATCCGGGTTCCAAGTTATTCGGAATACTGAGGGTTATGATGGCTATAAATATTTACGGAATAATCTTTAGACTATTTCCTTTCCAAAAAAAATGAATGAAATCGGACTACGCGATAATGAATTACAGTACACATTGTGACTTTCATCCCCTCTCCCACGGGAACCGTGGTGAATTTCGGGATAAAAAGTATCCTATATGTTATGTATGTATGTCTATGTATGAACTTAAATCATGACAAGTTTTAATTTCAATCCATTCAGTAGTTTTTGCGTGATGCGCGCACAAACATACAGACAAACAGACAAAAATTTCAAAAATTGCTTTTTTACATCCTTAACGTCTGCCAGTTATTTTTTTGCAAAAATCTTGAATGTAAAGGCACGGCAATTCTACGATTTTGTTATATGTATAGATTTCAAAACAAACTATACTAATTAGAGCGTTGGATTTATTTTTCCTTGACAAAACTTTGTACAGGGATAGCTTGTATCCTGGAAACGGTTGAGATACTTTTTTATTTACCCGACTGGGTATATGTGTTTTACCTGTGTGTATGTATGTATGTCCATTCCTATGTCCGCTTGTAACTAATCAACGGCTCAACGGATTTTGATAAATGATACGTCATTAGATTTGTCTCGATGACGCGAGTGTCATTGGGTACCTAAATTTAAAAAAAAACACAAAATGGCGGACTTTATGCGCTTTATAGTGCGAGCTGAAAAAAAAAATTTCTTCAAGACCCTCGAGTGGGGTATCAAAATAAAGGAGTTCAAAAGGCAAATACGAAAATCTTTACAATTTATATATTTAAAAACAATTTGGAGTGATAAATCCTATAAAATTACCGTTTTCTATGTCAGTTCGTAATTACTTACGGCTCAACCAATTTTGATAAATTATACGTAATTAGATTTGTCTTGATGGCGCAAATGTTACTGGGTACATAAAAATCATAAAAAATCAAAATGGCGGATTTTATGTACTTTAATGTGCAGGCTGAAAAATTTTTTTCTTCAAGACCCTCGAGTGGGGTATCAAAATAAAGGGCTTTAAAAGGCCAGTACGAAATTTATACAATTTAAAAATGTATACAATTTATATAAATTGTATACATTTTTAAATCAGTTTGGAGTGAAAAATCATGAAAAACAAAATAAATAACAACTACACTGTAAGTGGTACGGTGGTAGTTTATTAATTTTTTAATTCGTTTTATAGCATGGCAGTCGGGTTTTTTTAATTTTTAAATTATAGCTTGTTGTACTGGATAAATAAGAAGTTCCCACGGCACTTTTGAAACCTTAAATGAATGAACGAGGAACATGGCGACGAAAGACGAACGACGGATGAAGTTGTCAGCCTCAACTAATTATCTGTAAATCCTAAATTGATTACTTACTTAGATTTGGTTTTCAGTTACCTCCAACTCTTCAGGGTCGGAGACGCCCACAAACCGCGTATTCATCGCGTAGATTTGGTTTAAAGTACCGTACTCTGCGCACCGACGCCGCATATTTTTAAAAATCGATTCTGCAAAGAAAACAAGACAATTAATCTGAACTAACACGCTAATCAACCAACGCTGAAGGTTGGTGGAACTTATAACAAGACACAGCCTATAAGGCCCCTATCCCACTGGCGTTTTGCGAGCGTTGGCGTTTCTGCAACGTCTGTGCAGCGACAACGTCGCGTTAACGCGACGTCAACGTTGAGAGTGTCCAATAGTAGAGGAGCCCAATAGGGGATTTTTGGATTTACTTGAGCGCGGTAGATTAAGATAAGAGAGGCGAGGCATCTTGCATCCTGCTGAGTACCCTCTACCATATACAAGCCATTTAAATAGAGCCGCGCGCAAAAAAACAAATGATGGATAGAAATACTCAGAAACGTCAGATTAAGATATGGTGGGTTAATAGCTAAGAAAAGTATAACAGCCGATTTCCACAAGCCGAAGTTATAAAAATAGTCTATTGAAGATGAGAGCGTGCAGCTAGAAGCTTTCCCCACTACTGAAATAGAAAACCTTATATAACCTTTTCTTCTTCCTATCAACTAATCTATAAAATCTACTAGGTCCCGATGACGCTCGAGTAAATCGACATTTAACATCCTCGGCTCCCCTACTATAATGGCAAACGTTCACGCTTCAATTTCACAATGTCAACGCAACGTTAACGTCGCGACAACGCTGCGCAGACGTTGGAGGAACGCCTACGCTCGCAAAACGCCAGTGGGATAGCGGCCTTAGACAAACATCTTTTCACTATGGATATCACCACAGAATGCATGTCGCCGCCTTACTACACACTTATTCATTTATCTATGCTACACACACAAACATAGTTTTACGCAATCATGCAAACATGCAAACACATTTACGCTCAATGCTGAGCAGACAGGACAGAATTATACCGTAGGATTATAGCGCGTTAAGGTTGCAAATGCGTCGCATCGTTCGCTTACCTCACACATCGTTGCATTAGCGACGTCCTAGTCCTCAGCACGGTGACAAGGTCACGCTTGAACCGCATTTCTAGTGCCTTATATTATTAGGATTTCTGTGGGTGTCACCGACAGTCCTTTATGCAGGGCCTACATTATACATACACTAGCTTCTGCCCGCGGCTTCGCCCGCGTGAATTTCGGTTTTTCACAAATCCCGAGGGAATCATGGATTTCGGTTCCCGTTCCCGCTCTCTTTTCCAACCTTTATACCTACTTTCAAGGAAGTTAGCTATAGTAATCTACCTATAGCTGTAGCTATAGATTTCGGTTTTTTCAAAATCCCGTGGAAACTCTTTGATTTTCCGGGATAAAAGTAGCCTATGTGTTAATCCAGGGTATAATCTATCTCCATTCCAAATTTCAGCCAAATTCATCCAGTAGTTTTTGCGTGATTGAGTAACAAACATCCAAACACCCACACTTTCACATTTCACAATTTCACATTTATAATATTACTAGCTGACCCCCGCGACTTCGTTCGCGTGTTTATAGGTTTTATATAGGGTCGGATCGGATCCCATAATTCTTTTATGTACCTAAACTAAATGTAGCCTAAGTTACTCCTTATAACATTGAAAGTTCCGTTAAAATCGATCCAGCCGTTTCAGAGATTGGTTGGAACAAATAGACAGACCGACAAACATAAATTTAAACGCACACCAGTTTAAAATAAGCCGTACGTTCAAAGATCCGGGTCCCAAGTTATTTGAACCCAATCCTGAGGGTTGTAATGTCTGTCATTTCGAAACTAAAAAACCTATGACCTTGAAATATTTCCGAGACAATATATAAAGTACTACCTTTCTAACAAAAAAAGAATGAGTGAAATCGAACAACGCGTTAATGAATTACAGCTAAATACGCGTTTTAACTTTCAACCCCTCTCCCAAGGGAACCGTGCTGAATTTCGGGATAAAAAGTGTCCTATGTTCTACCTCGGAGTATAAACTCAAATCGTACCAAGTTTCATTCAAATCCATTCAGTAGTTTCGGCGTGATGCGCGGCCAAGATACAGACAGACAGACAGACAAAAATGAAAAAAATTACAGTTTTGGCTTCAGTATCGATTATAGAGTGCCCTCCAATAAAAATTTTCAAAATATATTCAATGTACAGAATTGGATCTGTTACAGTTTTATTATCTACTAGCTTCTGCCCGCGGCTTCGCCCGCGTGAATTTCGGTTTTGAACAAATCCCGAGGGAATCGTGGAGTTCCGGTTCCCGTTCCCGCTCCCTTTTCCTACCTTTATACTTAAAATATCAAGCAAGGTCGCTATAGTAAATAGTAATCTACCTATAGCTGTAGATATAGATTTCGGGTTTTTCGAAATCCCGTGGGAACTGTGCATTTTTCCAGGATAAAAAGTAGCCTATGTGTTGCCAATGCATGCTACACAGCAAAGTATTGGAATAATGGGTTATGTGAGCGTGATTTACCTAAGAACAGTCAGCGCCCTCTGTGGCGTTTTGGAGGTCTATATCTATTTTAGTTAGGTTACAGGAATACTTTTCCGGGATAAAAAGTTACTTTATGTGTTAAATCAGGGCATAAGCTATCTCCATTCAAAATTTCAGCCAAATCGGTTCAGTAGTTGCGGCGGAGAAGAGGAACAAACATACATACACACAAACTTAATAACTTAATAACGCCTTTATAACATTAGTGTGATTGTTATTTTCCTCGCTAGAGAGCTCCGATAGCATACGCGTCCGATCGCTGCTAAATTCAAAATGCTATATGGGGAGAACTTTACGCACCGCCCCGGCCGGCCGGCTGGAACCGCGCGCCGCGCGTAAAGGCTATGTCCCGCAATTTTTAAATCTGTAATATCTTCGAAAATATTCATTTAAATCATATGCTGTAAAGGGCCATATAGATCTATAATAAATCAACAATGTACTTAAGGTATTTAATTAGATAAGGATTAATGCTGTATTGGTTAAAATCGCTTCTAAAATTAGCCATTATTTGTCGTAAAAAAGTAAATGACAAAAAAAAGTTATTGTGGGATATCCATAAGAGATAGACATATACCATCGCGGAGTTTTCTATAGACCTTTTCAATGTGTACAATACTTAGTACATTATATTGATAAATCTCGTAGGGTTCAGCCTGCGTTTGCAATGTAAGCGGAAAAAATGTAATTATTTACGACATCACATTAGAAACCTCAAAAATAACAGTATTTCTCCACAATTTAATGGATGTTATTATACATATAAACCTTCCTCTTGAATCACTCTATCTACTAAAAAAAACCGCATCAAAATCCGTTGCGTAGTTTTAAAGATTTAAGCGTACAAAGGGATATAGGGACATAGGGACAGAGAAAACGACTTTGTTTTATACCTACTATGTAGTGATGAAGTAGGATACATAGGCCATTCAGATGAAGCACCAACAGACGTGCCTCCTGGACTGCACGTGCATGACAGAGCAATGCAAGATAGTTATTTGTTTTTATTTATTTATTTAAAAAGAGCAACCGCCGAGTTTCTTGCTAGTTCTTCTCGGTAGGAACGGCATTCCGACCCAGTGGTAGATTCGATTGACGATTCAAAAGTACTTATAAAGGATTTTCACAAATTTCATCCCCAAGAGGGTTAATTAAATAGGGGATGAAATTTTGTATGACAGTTCGTTATTTTTCATGTCATTGCCAAGTTATATCCATTAAATTGGCATAGGTATAGGCTGTCAGTTAAGAAGACATAGGATACTTTTCATCCCGAAAATAATATGCACCGGAACGGTGTGTTTTATGCGTTCGCGTATCGCTTTTTAATTGAACTGAAACTTGTTATAACAACTGGTTACCTAGTTAAAAGTTTTTATGAACCAACAAATTTACATTTTGATAGTATTAGGTACCTATTATGTTTCGCTGATTTTAAAATTATCCATTGTTCTAAACTAAGTAAGCGAAAAACAGTATTCATGATATCAGATTATTTATCATGATTCCACCACTACAGCCTTTTAACGTCCCACTGCTGGGCACAGGCCTCCTCTCTCATTGGCGAAGGATTTTAGAGCTTAGACCCGCCACGCTGCTCTACTGCGCGTTTGGCTGGCTTTAAAAATTGATTCAAAATTGATTAGCATAATCTATTAGAAATAATTTATAGATTAAATTATTAGCTGATGCCCGCGACTTCGTCCGCGTGGACATAGTTAGGTTTTTAAAAATCCCGTGGGAACTCTTTGATTTTCGGGGATAAAAAGTAGCCTATGTGTTAATCCAGGGTATATAATCTACCATTCCAAACAGCCAAATCCATCCAGTAGTTTTTGCGTGTTTGTTGTTTACTTGGTTTTTGCATTTATCAAGTTATTTGAAATATTAAACTGTGGTAAAAAACTACTCAACATTCAATTTCACAAAAAATGTTAGTTACTTTGTTTATCGCAGGGCAGCCACAGTGTTGCTAACTTTGGAATTTTATTTCCGTATTTTTCATGAGATTCTGGTCTACCTATATACGTAGGTATTAGTCGAGGTGTTAGCTAAGATCTTAAAATATGGCGTCTAAAGTTGATTTTTTTTAAATATTTTTTATATTTATTTGTATTACCTTACCCGTCGATTATCTTACTCTTTAGTGGTGTTACTATGATCCTATAACATCCCACTACCTGCTCCGTAAGGCCTTTTGTTGACACGCCGTGAAAAATCACGTTTCGCATGGCTGCACTACGGCGTGCTCCATACAAAACGTGATTTTTCACGGCGCGTGAACAAGAGGCCTAAGGGACCGTTCAGATAGACCGGCGTGGAGAGCGTCGGAGAGCATTTTTTTTTCACACCGTTCAAATTTGCTCTGCTCTCCGCGCCGGTCTGTGTGAACGGACACGTGGATGCGTTCGGAGCCGAGCGGACGCTCTTGGGCCGGATGGCAGAGCAATTCGGCCTACGGTCGGTTGCGCGAGCATGAAAGAGCACGCGAACGGAGCCGGTCGGATGCTCGAGCGCGAAAGAGCACGAGCATAGAGCAGCCGACCGGCTCGATGAGCAGCCGAGCGGCTGCTCATCGAGCGTATTGGGAGCATCCTCGAGCATACTCTTATCATAAAAGAGATAAAATGTAAAAATAAAGCTTATTTCAATGTCTTCAGATTCTATTTTAAATGCGGTTAAAATTTGCTCTGCTCTCCGCGCCGGTCTATCTGAAAGGTCCCTTAAGGAGAGAGACTTTTAGAGCTAAGACACACGACACTGCTATACTGTTGTATTACTTACCCGGTGAACCCAACATATGCAAGGAGTTTCCGATGATAGGCCACGCTCTCGGCCCCGGAATTTTCCGCATCAATCTTGCATCTCGTCCGAAAAATTCGCACAAAGCGACGATGGCGATCGCGCACAAAATCAAAATTAAATAAAACAACATATCCGCAAATCCGACGACCAGCTTCAGTTGGGCACTGACAAGATATGTTAATTAAACATGTCCTAGATCTCCGAAAATATACTTAAATCCAATTTTAGCATTAAGTGATACTATCATATAAGTAACCTTGGAAATTGCGAGTGCATTCGACAAAAAAGTTACTACCTACACGAGTAACATAAATTCAGCATGAGAATATTTTAAATCCTACAATTCAACTTTTATTTTATGAGCGCTATTAAAATATCTAAAGTCCTTTATTTTTTTGTAGCTATGTACCTACCTGTGTAATTAATGCTATTATAAACTACTATTATAAAAAAATCAACTATTATAGTGAAGTTCGAGTCCTTATGAAAATCTTTCTGAGAATCTAGTGTCCCCAAAATCAGTCCCCAAAACGGCACTGATTTTGATTGAAACCATCCCGTTAGATAGATCATCAAATAGACGTATACTGGCTAGGTCTACTTTACTTTGAAGTTATTGTGTTTCGGTACTCGAAATCGATGAGCGTTGTCGCAATGTCCAAACTCAGCATAACCCCACATTGTCATGGAGCTCCATGAATGACGGAAACTATCGGTTAACTGAAATAAATAAAACGAAACTGTAATAATCCCAATATTTATTATTAACTAGCTGAGCCCCGCGGTGTTACCCGCGTGAATAAGTGGTCAAAGCACGTAAGACACAAAATATAAGACCTGAGCACCCCTAACAGCCAAAGTTTAACTTATTTTCCGATAGATGGCCCACAGGAACACTTTTTTCCGGGAAAAAATATTTTATGTTACTCTCCGTCCTTTTAACTCTCTCTATGCCAAAAATCAAGTCGATTGGTTGCTTAGTTAGGGCGTGAAGAAAGGACTAACAAACAAACAAACACATTTTCGCATTTATAATATTTATTAAATATGGATGTACGCAATAATAAGAGCAGGGGTTGGCAGAAGTATAACAGCTATACCTACTTAAACAAACTACTTAACAAAGTTAAATATACATGTTTTATCGAATAAAATTTGACCTTGAATAAAATTTAATAATAGTACAAGTTTTAGAGCGAGGCCGCACTGCGAAATATATTCGCGCGAATATTATTCGCGCGGTTTATTTTCCGTATTGTAATATATTTTTTTTCGCAAATTTTAATTCGCAAGTGCGGACAGCTTCATACATTTCCATATGTCACAGAATTGTGCGAAAAAATTCGCGCGAATATATTTCGCAGTGCGGCCCCACTCTAAAACTTGTATTATTGGAGTAGTCTAGTCGACAAGTTGAAAATGGTACAAAATAGAGATACTGCTCTTAGAGCGGGGCCGCACTGCGAAAACTATTCGCGCGAATTTTATTCGCGCGGTTTATATTCCGCATTTTAATATATTTATCTCGCGAATTTTAAATCGCATGTGCGTGCAGCTTCATACATTCCCATATATGTCACAGAATTTTGCGAAAAAATTCGCGCGAATAAATTTCGCAGTGCGGCCTAGGCCTTAAAATTATGTGCGATAGCTCATTGGATCCGGAATGACGCCTAGAAAAATGTGCCAAAAGCGTGTAGGTATATTTAGCACATAAAAAATTCGGTTGCCACTTGCCCGATGTCATGAAGTGGTTCATCTGCACCGAACTGCAACTGAAATCGGCTGCATCCGTAGTCAGAGAGACGTTAGCTTTGGATGAAAGGTGTTCTTCACTCGAGGGCCTACTATTATGTCGTTCCAACCTTAGAGATCCGCAACAACGGGTGCAGATAATATACTCACTCGCCTGTTTGGCGGGAGTCGATATATGGGGTTCCTTGTGATCATAAAAAAGAAAACCGATGTCAAAATAGCAAAAAATGGACGCCATTTTGATTTTTTTTTGTTAATGCACCGAATTCTCTCAAAATCGATATATGGGGTTCCCTGTGATCATAAAAAAGAAAACTGATGTCAAAATAGCAAAAAATGGACGCCATTTTGATTTTTTTGGTTAATGCACCGAATTCTCTCAAAATCGATATATGGGGTTCCCTGTGATCATAAAAAAGAAAACTGATGTCAAAATAGCAAAAAATGGACGCCATTTTGATTTTTTTGTTAATGCACCAAATTCTCTCAAAATCGATATATGGGGTTCCCTGTGATCATAAAAAAGAAAACTGATGTCAAAATAGCAAAAAATGGACGCCATTTTGATTTTTTTTGTTAATGCACCGAATTCTCTCAAAATCGATATATGGGGTTCCCTGTGATCATAAAAAAGAAAACTGATGTCAAAATAGCAAAAAATGGACGCCATTTTGATTTTTTTTGTTAATGCACCGAATTCTCTCAAAATCGATATATGGGGTTCCCTGTGATCATAAAAAAGAAAACTGATGTCAAAATAGCAAAAAATGGACGCCATTTTGATTTTTTTGTTAATGCACCAAATTCTCTCAAAATCGATATATGGGGTTCCCTGTGATCATAAAAAAGAAAACTGATGTCAAAATAGAAAAAAATGGACGCCATTTTGATTTTTTTTGTTAATGCACCGAATTCTCTCAAAATCGATATATGGGGTTCCCTGTGATCATAAAAAAGAAAACTGATGTCAAAATAGCAAAAAATGGACGCCATTTTGATTTTTTTTGTTAATGCACCGAATTCTCTCAAAATCGATATATGGGGTTCCCTGTGATCATAAAAAAGAAAACTGATGTCAAAATAGCAAAAAATTGACGCCATTTTGATTTTTATTATTAATGGATCGAATTCTCTCAAAATCGATATATGGGGTTCCCTGTGATCATAAAAAAGAAAACTGATGTCAAAATAGCAAAAAATGGACGCCATTTTGATTTTTTTTTGTTAATGCACCGAATTCTCTCAAAATCGATATCTAGAATTCCTATGTGTTTCCAATGCATGCCTCACAGCAAACTATTGCAATAATGTGTTGTGAGCGTGATTTACCTAAGAACAGTCAGCGCCCTCTATGGCGTTTTTGGAACTTTATATCTATTTTAATCCCACAGGAATACGTGTCCGGGATACAAAGTAGCTTATGTGTCAAGTCAGGGCATAATCTGTCTTCATTCAAAAGGGTTTAGCCGTACTTCCATAGGCAAACTGCCTTTTATAGGAACCTATATCGTAACCTATGTTATATTGTAGAGGGTACTAATAGTAGTTCATTGAGGAGATATTAGCTCTCTATCTTAGTTAATTAAGGAGCTATTGAAAAAAATGTGTCCAGAGACGACTTGTTTTCAAAGTGATATATCTCTGTTAATTTTGAAGCTAGGTAAATAAAACAAATTCCAGTGTTTATGGTACACTCTACAGTTTATTTTATAGTAATTTTCTATAAGCCAAGCCTAAATAAAAATATGAAAAAATTGCAAAAAAAAATTTTTTTTATTGATTTTTATCAGATTGGCTAAAGTTTCCACTTTGAAAAAAATATATAATAATTGTCTATATCTTGCCTAACAGCATGCTAAATTTCATTAAAATCCTAAGGGTGCAACATGTGGAAAAAAAAAATTAAAGTAAGTGGACCACCTTATGACCACTTTGTTAGCGCTTTTAAATTGTATTAGATTTTAATAATCTTTGACAAAGTAGCGTTTTGACAGCTTATAAAAAGTATATTAGCGGTTGGTGGTATCACTAACCTATTACAGTGTGTTGTCGATCTACTTTTATAGTGACTAGATTATCAAAGTACCCGCCGCAAGCATGTTCCTACATGGTCACAGTGCAAAGTCGTGGAACGCTCTCGCTGTTATTATTACAGCCGTTTTACAAATTCCTAAGTCAGGGACATATTGTTTGTTTATTTAAAAAAATATATGTAACACATAATAAAAAGCAATGACCTAAATAAAATATATCGACTAGGCTGGGAAATGTTATAATTGCGGCTTAATATTCCGGAAGATTTTCTCGGTAATCTATGACTCAACGTTTCTAGATCCATGATCTGCAATTATAAGATTGTTTTCGCAAAATAGTTAGCAAACCAAGAGGATCATCCGATTCGATTTTCATTATCCTAGCATCGTTTGGTCAACATTGTCTGTCTTTAAGTAGCTTCATTTGAGGAACGTTATAATTGAATGTATTCAGTTATAACGTTCAAATGACGTGCATTCATCTTCAATTTGCAATGTTTTCTTTCGTTTTCCAGTCTTCCGCAATATTAAGCCACAATTATTACATTTTCCAGACTAGTCGATATATTTTATTTAGGTCATTGCTTTATTCACTAATTATTTATTACAAGCGGACACCCGCGACTTCGTTCGCGTGGATATATATTGGTTTTCAAAAATCCTGTAGGAATCATTTTGTTTTTCCTAAGCTCTTTTGAACTCATATCATGCTAAAAACTGTTAAAAGTTCACTGGCGGATGTTTAGGTAGATCAAAATGTAAACATCCGCCAGTGAAAGTCCCATCAAAATCGATTCAGCCTTTTAGAGATTAGTCGGCAATCTTTAAAGTATCTACTTTCTAACAAAAAGAGAATGAACGAAATCGGACCACGCGTTATTGAATTACAGCTAAATAGTTAAATACACGTTTTGATTTTCATCCCCTCTCCCTAGGGAACCGTGCTGAATTTCGGGATAAAAAGTATCCTATATATTACTCCGTAGTATGAGCTTAAATCGTACCAAGTTTCGTTTCAATTCATTCAGTAGTTTTTGCGTGATGCGCGCACAAACATACAGACAAACAGATAAACAGACAAACAGACAAAAATTACAAAAATAGCTTTTTACGTTCTATTACTTATCCCTAACATCCCCCAGTTATTATTTTGCAAAAATCTTCTATGTACAGATACGGCAAGTCTACGATTTTGTTATATACGTATAGATAATATATTACATAAGTATATTTTTAAAAATAAACAAACAATAAGTATGTCCCTGAATTAGGAATTTGTAAAACGACGCTAATAATAACAGTGAGAGCGTTCCACGACTTTGCACTGTGACCATGTAGGAACATGCTTGCGGCAGGTACTTTGATAATCTTGTCACTATAAAAGTAGATCGTCAACACACTGTAATAGGCCAGTGATACCACCAACCGTTAATATACTTTTTATAAGCTGTCAAAACGCTACTTTGTCAAAGATTATTAAAATCTAATACAATTTAAAAGCGCTAACAAAGTGGTCATAAGGTGGTCCACTTACTTTAATTATTTTTTTTCCACATGTTGCACCCTTAGGATTTTAATGAAACTTAACATACTGTTAGGCCAGATATAGACAATTATCATATATTTTTTTCAAAGTGGAAACTTTATTCAATCTGATAAAAATCAATAAAATTTTTTTTTTTTTGCAATTTTTTCATATTTTTATTTAGGTTTGGCTCATAGAAAATTACTATAAAATAAACTGTAGAATGTACCATAAACACTGGAATTTGTTTTATTTACCTAGCTTTAAAATTAACAGAGATATATAACTTTGAAAAAAAGTCGTCTCCGGACACATTTTCCTGAATAGCTCCTCAATTTACTAAGATAGAGAGTTAATATCTCCTCAGTGAACTACTATTAGTACCCTCTACAATATAACATAGGTTACGATATAGGTTCCTATAAAAGGCAGTTTGCCTATGGAAGTACGGCTAAACCCTTTCAGCCAAATCGCTCCTTTTTTCAATCTTCGACGTCCTTGATTATTTGCAATATAAGTCTTTTTCACGGAAATGTTCAGAGCATATCACCGTAGCTTTGGATGGTTTCCAGAATTCTTCTCCACGGCTTTTTCTTATTACGTCCACCCATCGACTTCTAATTATAGGATCAATAGGTATCGTGAAACAGGAAAAAAAAAATGAGATCCCAGATATCGACTTTGAAAGAATTCGTATAGTAACAAATAATTTCGAAAAGGCGTCCATTTTTCACATATTGACATCAGTTTCCATTTTTATGATCACAAAGAACTTCAGGTATCGATTTTGAGAGAATTCGGTACATTAACAAAAAAATCAAAATGGCGTCCATTTTTTTCTATTTTGACATCAGTTCTCTTTTTTATGATCACAGGGAACCCCATATATCGATTTTGAGAGAATTCGGTGTATTAACAAAAAAAATCAAAATGGCGTCCATTTTTTGCTATTTTGACATCAGTTTTCTTTTTTATGATCACAGGGAACCCCATATATCGATTTTGAGAGAATTCGGTGCATTAACAAAAAAAATCAAAATGGCGTCCATTTTTTGCTATTTTGACATCAGTTTTCTTTTTTATGATCACAGGGAACCCCATATATCGATTTTGAGAGAATTCGGTGCATTAACAAAAAAAATCAAAATGGCGTCCATTTTTTGCTATTTTGACATCAGTTTTCTTTTTTATGATCACAGGGAACCCCATATATCGATTTTGAGAGAATTCGGTGCATTAACAAAAAAAATCAAAATGGCGTCCATTTTTTGCTATTTTGACATCAGTTTTCTTTTTTATGATCACAGGGAACCCCATATATCGATTTTGAGAGAATTCGGTGCATTAACAAAAAAAATCAAAATGGCGTCCATTTTTTGCTATTTTGACATCAGTATTCTTTTTTATGATCACAGGGAACCCCATATATCGATTTTGAGAGAATTCGGTGCATTAACAAAAAAAATCAAAATGGCGTCCATTTTTTGCTATTTTGACATCAGTTTTCTTTTTTATGATCACAGGGAACCCCATATATCGATTTTGAGAGAATTCGATCCATTAACAAAAAAAATCAAAATGGCGTATATTTTTTGCTATTTTGACATCAGTTTTCTTTTTTATGATCACAAAGAACTTCAGATATCGATTTTGAGAGAATTCGGTGCATTAACAAAAAAAATCAAAATGGCGTCCATATTCCCATAAGTCCATACTTAGAGTTTCCGTTTGTGAAACATACGTCCACATACATGGATAGTATATAAACCTTGATCAGCTTTTAAAAAGACGGAATTTGTTTAAAACCGAAATTCACGCGGGCGAAGCCGCGGGCAGATGCTAGTGTTTAAATAAACTGTAAAAAAAACTAATAAGTATGTAAAATAATTTTCAACACACTTGCTCATAAAGTGGCTCTACGTTCACCACAATTAGGCAGATAATTACTCCTATTATTCAAACTGTGACTTTTGTTTTACTATTATTCACATGTGAATTATAGAGTTTTATTTTTAATTTATTGGTTGAGTTGTTCCTTTGTTCTTAAAAAAGTTTCGATACAAAAAAGATCGTATTCAATAGTACAAATAAATTGATGTACCTTTTGCTTGCTCATTTCATGTAACTTCGTATTTAAATAGATAATTTCAACTTGTACGTGTTTAATAAATAAAACTTTAAATCAAATATAACTTTCGTTTTTTCTGTAATAAAGAAAATTTGAAATTCCCCATATTGTACGTGGCTAAAACCTATCCGCAAAAAGCCAAATAAAACAAACCTCATTCATTCTATAGTCTATGGCCGATTGCCATTTTAAGATGCGCGCGCATAGTTCCCTATGCTGATTAATTTTTCCCGCCATTGCGAAATGCCATAGAAAACAAACCTCATTCTAATATAGTCTATGGTCGATTGCCATTATAAGATGCGCGCGCATAGGGAAACTGATTAATTTTACCCGCCATTGCGAAATGCCATAGAAAACAAACCTCATTCTAATATAGTCTATGGCCGATCGTACAGATGCGCGCGCATAGGAAAACTGATTAATTTTTACCGCCATTGTGACAAAATTTTCAGAACTCGTTTTCACTGTTGAATTGAACTTACAGTTATTTATTAATAAATTAAAATGTCTACAAGTATGTACTAATTATGAAGAAAATGATTTCTGTTGTACACCGCCCGATATAAGATGTGAAGCTCTTAAAGTTATGGCAAGTTTACTACCTCAAATCACCAAGGAAATACTTATATCTATTTTAGTATTATTTTCTTCACAAGTGTGTTGAAAAACGTCGTATGCTACACGTGTGTATTGATGATTACCGTCCTCGGCTATCTTAAGACCCTCACCTAACGGCTCGGGTCTCAATAGCGCCTCAGCGGTAATCACCAACATTACACACTTATAGCATAATGTACTATAAATTTAAAACAAACTACAGATAATATGCACCTCAAAATCAAAATATATTATTCCACTACTTGATGGGAAATATTCAAGAACTGGTATCACTCAGCGCACGCCCACATGAATCAGCGCGCTTGTTAAACACGCGTACCTACGTACACGTGTGTGCGTAATACGCACACAGCGCTTTCAAAGTTGGCCCGTTATTTTTGTTGCGACTACAGCGCTTCACTCTATCTAGAGAGTCATTAATCGAAGGTTTCTAGCAAACTGGTGGCTGTCCTGACCTGTTCCTGAAGCCGATTTTTTGATTGGTTTGCAAGAAAATCGTCCAAGTATAATTGCTCACAAACCTTCGTTTCGTAGGATTTGCACGACCCAGTTGGTCAGAGTAGCAAAATCTTGGGTGCGCATGATAGCCCGAAGGGGCTCGTCATTTTTAAAACTTGTTCCCTGTAATAACCGCAGGAATCACCGATGACTCTCCGCGATGCTCAGAAGAAAATATGTTGATGTACGGTCCAGCTTCACCATTCAGTCATTTACCTGAAGAAAATGAGGTACCTGATGATGAAAGAACAGCTTTAATGGCTTGGGCACTAAGTATTCGTTCGCTTCAGGTTAAATATAGGTCTGTTCGAACCATCGCTTTTCTTTGGCAAGAAATATTTCCGAAATGAAGCTGGACTCCAACCTTTGCCGATTCGGGATTTCCAGACCTCCCTGTTTCAATAGTATCAGTTGTTTCGTCATCTGTGGTGATTCCGGGATTTCAAGGCGACGCAGGATACTTGGGCATGATTAGACAAGTATGGGTTTGGAGGTAAATGGCAGCCGCATTCCCATAATCATATGAGAAGGGCCTTCGGAGCCCAAACCAGCTGCCACTGCCTCCGATACGCTCGGAGACAGCCTCCATAAAACTCGGGCTGGGATGGCCGCGAGTAATTTGTCCAGGTACCGGCGGTATTATAGTTGAAATTGCCTTCTTTTTCTTTC
The DNA here is from genome assembly GCA_920104075.1 of Melanargia galathea. NCBI lineage: Eukaryota > Metazoa > Arthropoda > Insecta > Lepidoptera > Nymphalidae > Melanargia > Melanargia galathea. Next base: position 18,831,381 of record OV049867.1, on the reverse strand, counting down.
CTTGGTTATCCTTGGCGCAAAAGAACTAGTTAATGAACTGGTAAGATGCATCACGTGCTCCACTTGATTCTGGAGCTGGCTTTTGACTTTTATTCCCGTCCCTATCCAGTGCAAACCAAAGTCGGACCCTCTTATCCATGTCCTCGAATGTTGTACATATGATCGCAACTGATCCTCATTAAAAAGACATTTGGATCTCGGAAGTATCTTACGCAGACCCTCTCACAAGTTCTTATTAGGCAGCTCGTTTAAAATACGGTCACGACGTAATCACTACATAGTATAAAACAAAGTCGCTTTCTCTGTCCCTATATCCCTATGTCCCTATGTTCCTATGTATGCTTAAATCTTTAAAACTACGCAACGGATTTTGATGCGGTTTTTTTTAATAGATAGAGTGATTCAAGAGGAAGGTTTATAAGTAGAAAAATTGGACCCGGTAGGTGGCGCTAATAGCGGGCAGGACGACGTCTGCCGGGTCCGCTAGTACTACATATTCCGCCTGCTTGCCACATACTATCTGCATCATTTTCTCACTAGTTGTATAGAATTTTGACTAAGATAGGAAAAGGTCCGATATTTTATCGAAAATGTTGGATGCGGTGAGCATTGTATTTGCAAACGGCGGCCATGGTTCGTTCGGAGCCGGTGGTGTAGTCGTTGTCTTTGATAAACTGTCTAAGCTCATCATTGACCTCGAGCTCAACAAAACCCAGTAAAGCGTTCTGGATTTTCAAGACTTCCACATAAAAATTTTCCATGCTTGATCACCAAATTTTTGTGAAAGTTTGTGAAAAGAAAAGTTTGTGAGCCGATTCAAACGCTCTCAGTCAGCACGAGGTACTTTAGGATCTTTTAATGAATTGTTAATCTGATCTAACTCTAAATGATACAATTCACTAGGCTGATCACTATTACTAACTAGGACATATCAATGTATCAAACAATAATCAGTCTGTCAGTCACAGTCACGTAACAGGTTGCATCTGTACCGACATAGCAACAGATACAGTAGTAATTGGCGTGGAATGCGACGTCGACGGAGCGTGCGCAGTTATCGATTGTATAGATCGACCAGAATCTCATGAAAAATAGGGAAATTAAAATTTTGTAGTAAGCAACACTAGATTAACTCGGCTGCCCTAGTGATAAACAAAGTAATTACATTCAGAACACCTTACCTGGGATCGTTTCACGAAACGAAAAATCAGGCAACTGCATTTTAAATACAAAAACAAAGTAATCAACATCCAATTACTTTGTTTTTGTGTTGTGCTTGTTGTTTACTTGGTTTTTGCATTTATATTCCGGGTTAGTGAGTGCAGTTACTTTGTTTGGGCAATTTAAATTTCAGTAAACGGTTCAAATTATTTGAAATATTAAACTGTGGTAAAAAACTACTCGACATAAAACTTTTGTTAATGCAAAAAGTCAATTTCACCAAAAATGTCAGTTACTTTGTTTATCGCTAAGGCAGCCGTAGTGTTGCTAACCTTGGAATTTCATTTCCCTATTTTTCATGAGATTCTGGTCGATCTATAGCGTGTGCGTCAAAGACGGTACAAAAACTGACGGTATAGTCCGTTCGGTAACATAGTGTCGGTACAGGCGCAGGTGCTCTTAGTATTCTGCTTTTATTTTTTTTAATTTTTTTCTGTTTGTAATTTTTTTTTCTATTCTAACAGAATCTCCGAATAGTCTGCCAATCAGCACTTGGCCAACGTGGTAGACTATGGTTAAAATCCTTCTCATTTTGAGAGAAGACCCGTGTTCATGATAATATTATATTTTATGTTTATGGTTATATTGTAATAAAATACGAATATAAAAAAATATAAAAAGGAAAGAGAATTTTAATAAAAAAATATGAGTAGGTATAAAACGCCAAAACCCCTTGTGCCTGTACACGCCGCGCGGCATGCTTTGAAGTCACGGCGGTGTCTTTGGCAAAACACCGCGCGGCTGAGGCGGCGAGACACAAAAGGCGACCGTAAGAAAATGAACAGACTAATGACTATACAAAACCGCGCGTATAAACACTAAGCAATGGCGGCGGGGCCGATTGTACAGTGCGAGAATAATCCTCGTTTCTCAAGATGTCGGTCAGAGTGCTGACATGACTAACAAAATTTTATTAAACAAGATTTCCTTCTCGAAATAGTTTTCCTCCTCATAATAGCTCTTTATAATAGCTCATACAGCTCTAAGTAACTCATAGTTATAGTTATAACTAAACAATAAATTACTCGTATCTCATAGAGGTTACACCAGAATCGGAAGTGGAACTCAGCGGAACTCCATGTGTGCCACATTATATGTACACGGCAGCTATACACGTATATTTAAATCTAATGCTTTTATATAATCTAATTTCTTAAACGAAAGCGAACGTATATCGGGTCAGTTGTTCTTAGGACTATATCAGCTCTGTAGACGAGGTCGGCAGGCCTGGTGACCGGCTCCACGCGGAATCTCCGCAACACGCCTGACAATACCATTTTCATTTCGAGCATCGCAAATTTTTGACCTGAAACAAAAATATTAGCTGTAGCGCTAACTTATCTACTACGTCCTAGCATGTCTTCATAAGTCTGCAAAGATGTAATTATTGTTTATTCGTTTAGAGTAATATCTGGATCGAATCGATTTAATCGATTGAATCGAGTGAATCGATTGAACTTTACCAGGGTGCGGCATTAATGGACAAGTTTCCAATAATTTTTTTTAAATTTATTATAAAAATTTAAGTGAAATAAAACAAAATCTGAAATAATTATTAAATTATCGCAAAAACTGAAAAGTATTTGAACTTTAAAGTTGCTGATTTCGTTTCAATAGGCGCTCCAGCGTGTAACAGGTATTTTTTCTATGAAAATTTTCTTGTTTTACCAATTTCTCCGAGATTTCTGAACCGATTTGCGTGATTCTTTTTTTAATCGGCAGCTGAGGATGTTTGCAAAATGGTCACATAGATTTTTTCGAATTTTTTTTTTTAATCTAGGTAAGAACAGTTATAGACTTACCTATACAATTGCGGAGACCGGCACTGAACGGTATGTAGGAGTATACGTGACGGTTGAGGCAGTTCTCGGGCAGGAACCTGTCCGGGTCGAAGCGCTCCGGGTCCGGGAAGAGGTCCGCGCGCCGGTGCACGTCGTAGATGAACATGAAACAGGTCGTGTTCGCTGGCACTGTGTACCCACCTGAAATATTGAAAGGAATAGAAAAATTAAAGAAAGAAATAAAGAAAATGCGTTTATTAAAAGTTTTCGCCACACATCACTACATCCTTAGTGTCTAGATTATCTGCAGTCCCATCACTGGAGAACTTAAACTAAAATGCCGGCATAACTCATCACTCATGAATCCTCCAAATGATCTATAATATAATAAAACTGTAACAGATCCAATTCTGTACATTGAAGATATTTTGAAAATTTCTTTTGGAGGGCATTATATAATCGATACTGAAGCCAAAACTGTAATTTTTTTCATTTTTGTCTGTCTGTCTGTCTGTCTGTCTGTCTGTATCTTGGCCGCGCATCACGCCGAAACTACTGGATGTATTCGAATGAAACTTGGTATGATTTGAGTTTATACTCCGAGGTAGGACATAGGATACTTTTGATCCCGAAATTCAGTACGGTTCCCTTGGGAGAGGGGAAGAAAGTTAAAACGTGTATTTAGCTCTAATTCAATAACGGGTACTTCGATTTAACTCATTCTTTTTTTGTTAGAAAGGTAGTACTTTAAGTATTGTCCCGTAAATATTTCAAGGTCATAGGTATTTTAGTTCAGAAATGACAGACATTTATTGGGTTCAAATAACTTGGGACCCGGATCTTTGAACGTACGGCTTATTTTAAACTGGTATGCATTTAGAGTTATGTTTGTCGATCTGTCTATTTGTTCCAGCTAATTTCCGAAACGGCTGGATCGATTTTGATGGAACTTTCAATGGCAGTTAGGTGATGTTATATGAGTAACTTAGGCTACATTTAGTTTAGGTACAAAAAAGGATTATGGGATCCAATCCGATCCTATATAAAAACCTATATCCACGCCGACGAAGTCGCGGGGATCAGCTAGTTTTAAATAAAATACGTAGTTACCACCCAAACCACCCAACCGGCAAAGTCATACTGCCAAGCAATTTAGCGTTTCAGTACGATGCCGCGTTTAAGGGACCGTTCAGATAGACCGGCGCGGAGAGCAGAGCAAATTTTAATCGCATTTAAAATAGAATTTTAAATCATTGAAATAAGGTTTATTTTTACATTTTATCTTTTTTATGATAAGAAGATGCTCGAGGATGCTCCCAAAAGAGATAAAATGTAAAAATATACCTTATTTCAATGCCTTAAGATTCTATTTTAAATGCGATTAAAATTTACTCTGCTCTCCGCGCCGGTCTATCTGAACGGTCCCTAAAACGATCAGGGGTGTCAGTCACTGGGCTACCTTGTAGATGAATAAAAAAACGAGTTTTTCTTTTAATTTACGGACGGATCGGATCGAACTATACAAGTATAAATTAAAAATTAAAAAAAAATGGCGAATGTCGGGGACATTCGCCATTTTGTCGCGGCGGCCATCTTGGATTTGCAATAGTGCTATTCTACTTGTCAAGCCCTTTCATTTGATACCCATATTAAGGGAGTTGTGAAAAAATATGTAATCCGCCATTTTGTAGCGGCCTCCATCTTGGACCGATTTTCATCAAACATAGCTAACAACACTCTCGACTAATTCACCTTTCAAACAAAAAAACCGCATTCAAATCGATCCACACGTTTGAGCACAGGGGAACAGACAGACACACACACACACACACACATACACACACACACACACACACATACACACACACACACACAGACACGTCAAACTTATAACACCCCGTCGTTTTTTGCGTCGGGGGTTAAAAAGTATTCTTCTATACAAAGCAATGTGCAATTTCTCATCCAAGAGTCACGTATTCCGGTTCGTAACGTTTCCTTGTTTTAGAACCTCTAAAACAAGGTAGGTAAGGTTCTAGTATTCAATTTTAGAATTAGGTACTTACCCAGTACTGTATCCTTGAACAACTGCCTGCCTACGAAAGGCACGCTGGGGTACAGGCGCAGTGACTCCTTGATGCAGCATTCTAGATATTTCATCTCGTTCAACTCTTCCATAGTCGGGGTGCGCTGAGTATCGCCCAAAATCCGCAGCAGCTCTTCGTACACTTTATCCTAAATATACATAAATTAAGAAACTTTAAGTGCCTGTTTCACCACCTTCTGATATGTATTAGATAGCTATCTACAACTTTTGTCTTTGTCACTTGACATAAAGTAAGAAAGTGACAAAACTTACGTTTAGGCTATCCAACACTTATCAGAAGGTGGCAAGGGCGTCGCCAGGTAGGGGCAGGGGGGGGCAGCTGCCCCCCCCCTAGAGATTTGAAAAATTATAAATATGCTATAGTTTGAAAAGAAAATTCTGATTTTTTTAATATGTTGTTAGGACCACTACCAGTAGTCTCCAGTTTTGCAGTTTCGAAAGACATATCTGCTAACTTTGCAGCACTTGAAAAACCACGAAATTTTTTCACTCTTTTGTTTTTTTTCTACATACTATAATTGCATACTATAATTTCATCAGCTTGCCCCCCCCTTGGCCAGCGGCTGGCGACGCCCTTGGAAGGTGGTGAAACAGGCCGTAAATATCCGGTTTCGCAATCTTACATTTATTCGCCATCATGCGTAGGATATAATTATGTAGGTACATGAAAAACAAGATAAAGTTCGTAAACTAAAACCTTAAATAATAATTTAATTTAATATAAAATAATAATTTTGTGTGCAGAAAGCGCTGGGCAAGCAGCTAGTGGCGCTATCTGTAATTTAATAATTTAGAATTCCGCGCGAAGGTCACTTCTCGATTTTTTCGTAAATAAAATGTAGCCTATATCACCCGTACCATAACAACGAATCAATAGAAACCTCATTCATCAAAATCGGTCCAGTAGTTTAAGCGCTACAGTGGTACACACAGAATCTAATACAAAAATCCACATACATACATACATAGATAGACTGCTAAAATCATAACCCTTCCTTTTGGCTTTGCATTAGTCGGGTAATAATTATTATACACTTTAATAGTTATAACTAGATACAAAGTTACAGTAATAGTTGAATTAATTAATTACACTATGTTTTGTCTATTAGATGCTACAAGACAACATAGTAATGTGTCATACTGTTACTTTACCGAACCCTAAACCGAAAGGAACTAAAACCGATTTGAATTTATTTCCGGTTTTCAACGTGGTGTTGTGATGCGTCAAGAGAAGACGTAAAGTAAACCCTGGCTAGCCTATAATCGGCAACTTCCCAGAAGGCCTATCTTTTATCTAACGATCCAATTCCGATGCTATTCAATATCGGCGCTTAAAATAAATCGCATTGAATTCGTACCATAAAGTACTTATCTTTTTGTTATATATTTTTATACTAGGTTTTTGTTTTGTTCATGACGTCATGACGTCTATTGGTCGGATAAAAGAGTTCATGGTACGAAATAGCGATTCAGTTCAGTTTAAGTCTTTAATTGAGTCGCGATTATAGTTGATGGTAGACCCACAGGGCGAAGAAGTGAAACTTACTTGTATAGCAGGCTCGTTTGCTATTGCCATTAAGAAAAATGACATTGCCACCGTTGAAGTCTCGTACCCCTAAAATAATAAACTTGTTAAACATAGGTGCCGATTTGATCTTAAAATAAGTATATTCACATCTCCTTATCAAAATTTGTACAAGGTCAGAAGTCAGAACTGCGAAACAGATAAACCTAGTTTAATTTAGAGCTATCAAACCCAGGTAGCAGGTCTTGAGCATGCTATGTTTTGTAGAGAAGAACAGCTAATATTGAAATATTAGTTCTTCTAAGAAATATATAAAGTTGTTAATTTAATACTTGCTTGTCCTTTATTAGTAATATTTAAATGAAAAAAAAAAATAGATACAACTAATTCAGAATCTACAACCATAACCATCCCTTCGCCGCGCGCCGTTTCAAATCCTCCAAATACCAATAGGTATACCTAAGTAAAAATATTTTTACCGCAAACATAAACGTGTCAACTTCATCCCGAACTCCTTCATCGTCTATTATCCCCGATTTTTCGTTTTCCAAAAGCAAATCTAACAGTGCCATCTTTTCATTATTTTTGTGCGCCATAGCAGGATCGTCTTGCTTGGAACTGTTTTCGTCCAACGATTGGCGTTTATCGTTAATCACTTTTTCGGTAAATGCGTGTAAATCTGCGATTGCGCGTTTCTGTACTTTCGAAATCTTGCTTAGATTGAAGAAAAATTCATTGTGCAGCAAAACGTTGGACAATCGTGTCAATAAGCATTCTCCTATTGTCATTACTGAGTTAAAATATTTCTTGAATGCAACCTTATCTTCACCGAGTGAAATGCCCATTGCTGTGTCTGAAATTGAGGAAAATAATGCTTGTTTTTAACCCGCCCACGAAAACAGAGTTAACTATTCTAAGTTTGATTGTTTAACGAACTTTTGAACGAATGACAGATATAATTCATTTGCCAAATTAATCAAATCACATGATTTGGTCGCTCAAGCATGCGGTACTGTGGCCATTTTCAGGGTAACAAGTACCAACTCGATACATCAGACTCGATCGACCGCTACTGCTCGTTGAATAGAATCACTAACACAGGAGAAATTACTCAGCTTGCAGCACCGACGTATTCTCGTCAATCTAACGGTCTTCCATCAGATTTGCTTGAAAACTTTGTTTCTTCTTCACCGTTCCACCATAGAACTGCAAGAAGTGGTGAGCGTTGGCATCCCTATATGGTTGACGTCCAATATACACTCGCACAAAACGATATCGATCAACTTCTTTCACACACAAGGGTGCCATGCGACATCCGTGTTTCCTATACCACGTATGTCTTGAGGAAATTCAAGACAAGGTCAGGCAAGAGAAGAGGCAAGAGAATAGGCAAGCGCACTCTAAACCTAGACTCCGCCTATGCTTTTCTTCAGGTATGATTGTATTCAAACGCAAGCTTATCATGCAATAAAATTTTTAAAAACATACCACATATAATACGCAGCGATGCAGGGCTAATGACAGAAAATAAATCCGTCTTGTCTTTAACAATCTCTTTCTCGATTTGCCGCACAAAGTGTTCAGTTTCCTGCTTAAACGATACCATGTATTTCTTCAGGACGCTAAAATGAAACGCCTTTGTAAGCAGTTTTCTCCGGTGTTGCCATTTCTTTCCTTAAACAGTCATGCGAAACATTCAATAAACTAAATGTGAAATTATGCGCAAAAGTACTTAAGTACTTAATTATTATGTCTGTCTATCTTTTACCTTCTGACGGCTTAACCGCAAAACTAATATCGATGAACGGCACAAATATAGCTGGAGACGAATATATAAGATATATTTTTTATCTCGGACAATCAATTTCCCGCGGAATTTTTAACAACTTAAATACTTACCAGTGCTCAACAGTAAACCATCCCCGAGCCAAGGAGTAGCGAACATGTATGCGTCTGCTTTAGTGATATATTCCGCTGAGGACATCACCTTCTGGAAAACGAATGAAATAAGCAAGGGTGTAAAAGCTATATTTTAGAAAAATTTAAATTGACTTCGGTTCAGAGCAATCTCGGAAAAATCGGTGTACCAATCAAAAATATTACTGACATATGGGTACATTTATGTAATAACTAGTGGACCCGGCAGACTTCGTCCTGCCCGGTGACATACCGACATCGGCGCCACCTACTGAGGTCTGAGACCCGGTAGATTACCTGTACCTACCCGGTAATTGTGTTTTCAAACCATCCAAAAACCCATTGAAATATACACACAAAATTTCATGCAAATCGGTCCAGCCGTTTAGGAGGAGTTAGGTGACAAACACACGTACAGAAGAATTATAATTATATGTACCCACCGGTGAGAGGGTGAGAGAGTTTACCGTATTGACGGGATCAACATTAAATGTTTGACAGTTACCAAACCAATGAACATTTTGTATGGGAAAATGTTTTTTCTTTTATTTTATTTTTTCGACCATTTTCCAATGTTTTTAATAGTTATTCTGCTATTCGGGATGAAGACAAATACAACAAATCAATAACCATGAAAATCGCTCCAGCCGTTCTCGAGTTATAAGTGTTCGAACTAACACGACTTTGTTTTATATATATAGAAGATATAAGATGTACCTTTCTAAAAGTATGCAGATTACGATAGTGAAAAAATAATTAAAATCGGGTTCATCGATTTTTGAAATAATCGCGAGCATATAATATTTTACATTATACATTCTAATGGTAAAGGATTAACGCAGTGGCGGATTAATTCTTAGGAGCATGAAGTGCTAGCCTCGGACCTCAGATTCTAGATGGAGCTCCAGACCTTAACAAACACCAAGACAATCCGCGCCCACAATATGTTTAGTAAGTAGGTAAGAACCAGTGTGTATTTGGAGGCCCCCGTAAACGTTTTGAATAAGGGTCGAAAATTTTAAAAATTGGATGTTATGGATGGTGTTTGGATTTTGGTTAGTTGTAAAACCTAGACCGGCTATTTTGAAATCACAGATAGACTCTTTAATTTAATTTATTTATAATAAAGAGACAAAAAAAAAAAAAACAAAAAGCTGTGATAGCCTAGTGGTTAGGACGACCGACTTCTAATCGGAGGTCGTGGGTTCGATCCCGGGGCACGCACCTCTAACTTTTCGGAGTTATATCACTCGCTTTAACGGTGAAGGAAAACATCGTGAGGAAACCTGCATGCCTGAGAGTTCTCCATAACGTTCTCAAAGGTGTGTGAAGTCTGCCAATCCGCTTGGCCAGCGTGGTAGACTATGGCCAAACCCCTTCTCACTCTGAGAGGAGACCCGTGCTCTGTAGTGAGCCGGTAATGGGTTGATCATGATGATGATGATGATTCTAATGGTAAAGGATTAACGCAGTGGCGGATTAATTCTTAGGAGCATGAAGTGCTAGCCTCGGAGCTCAGATTCTAGATGGAGCTCCAGACCTTAACAAACACCAAGGCAATCCACGCCCATAATATGTTTAGTAAGTAGGTAAGAACCACTATGGATTTGGAGGCCCCCCTAAAAAAAATAAAGAAGGAAAACGTTTTGAATAAGGGTCGAAAATTTAAAAAATTGGTGTTTGGATTTTGGTTAGTTGTAAAACCTAGACCGGCTATTTTGAAATCACAGATAGACTCTTTAATTTAATTTATTTATAATAAAGAGATTTAACATAGATTTTATTTATGGGACCCAATGTATACAATAGATACCTAGTTATACTCACTTCCAAGTCGTCAGGGTCGGAGATGTTCACAATTCGAACATTCATCGCGTGAATTTGCGTGATGTTACCATATTGCTTTTGAAGATATCGCTGCGAGAGAAATATCTTTTCTGTAACGAAATACCTAAGACTATAATATGATCTTATCTTCCAAATATATAAATTTAAATATACAACGTTAGTTTTACTTTACGCAAAACCTGAAAGTAGTTTGTTCAGAATAAGTAACAAAATCGAATCCAACCATTTTTATATAGTGTTATATTTTTGTCCAAAAATATTTTGAAATCTTACAAGCTTAGACACAATGATTTACCGCGCATCAGCTGACGGTCGGCACACAGCGGCGGTCATTCAACTCGCGTCGATCGCAAGTCGCTGCGGTGACGGCTTGCGGTGACCATTTTTTTCGAGGACAACGGCAACATAACAAGCTTATAACTTCGTTACTTTTCATTATATTTTTTTGAAATTTTGTATAAATATTTTTAATGTAAAAATATTTGACACGTGTTTCGGTTTTTGCGCAAAGTAAAACTAACGTTGTATAAGGAAAAGGTGACTTACTGATCTATCAATGCACAGCTCAAACCACTGGACAGATCGGACTATTTAAGCCTGCAGATAGCTATTATGACGTAAGTATACTAAGAAAGGATTTTGAAAATTCAACCCCTAACGGGGTCAAATAGGGGTGGAAATTTTGTATGAGATTTATAGGAATCCACGCGGATGAAGTCGCGGGCATCAGCTATTAAGATTATATATGTAAAAACTGTGACATTATAATTGAAGTGATTTTAATAGCAGCGTTTTACCTGAAAATAAAACGCATATTAAAATACTTACCTCACTGGAAGCTTTATATTGAGAGTAGCATTTCCGTTTCCGTCGATTTCATACCAGTTTTCGTACTTTTTTCGATGTCACATCCGGCTATGTGGCGCCACCTGGCGGGATCGCGCGCTAAAGTTTTCGTAACGGCTGAGCGCGGCCATTAATTCATTGGCGTTTTGTTTGCCGTCGAAGCAACATCTTGCAAGCAGTCTACAAGACATTGCAAAACTATTTTTATATATTATAAATTATAATAAAGTAAAGTAATAAAAAGTAAATTTAATAAATGTGTTAAATATATTTAAATATAGTACAAGTGTGAAGCTAATTTGCAGTAAGTACTTATTTTTTATAATAATAAAGTAAGTGATCATTATTTTAACGGTTTTTCCGTTCATCCGAACGGAAAAACCGTTAAAATAATATATACACTACTACTACACACACTACTTAAAATATTATATTTTAAAAATTTGCCAGTTTTTTCGTACGTGTAGAATTGTTACTTTTACGAATATTCGTAAAAGTATTTAAATTTTTGCAGTCGTTGGTGTTAACATTTGTTAATTTCAGCAATTTCAGTCATGGATAATAATGAGGTGGCCGGTTCAAGTGGACAGACTCGCAAGTGCGCTCGCAGCTGCTTCAGTAGCAAGAAGCAGCAGCTCCTTCCTCGAGCAATAACGTAAAACAAACTTGCCGCCAGCTGCGTAAACGAAGCAAGCGCTTGCAGATCATGACGAAATTCATTCCCAAGTTAGTGGTGAACTTTATGAACATCTCACACCTGATGAACTTCAGTGTGAAATTGAATGTCAAGGTTCGTGTTTAGATTTCACGTTCGATAAAGAGAAACTCAAGGAACCATCTGTTCCAAAGACTTCAGAAATCTTTTGCCACTTGGTATGAAGTTAGATACGCTAAAACACAAAACATATCACACTGCAGGTTTCATAAACCTAGAAACAAACAAGGAGGTAAAAACATATGAAACCTCGCGCTATCTAGCAAATGCAAGCCTTACAAGAAGCTATAAGTCTCGCTTTCATGGGCCAGACAAAATATTAATAAAAAATTGAGATCAATTGACCGAAAAGATTGAAGAATTATTCCAAAAAGGTGAATTTTATAAAATTTCGTCAGATCTTTTACAATTAGTGTGCGGCCACCGAGCATCGAGATGCGTCGTGAAACTATCTCAAGCCAGGTTCGCGACCCTTTGGCGAAAGCGAATAAAATACCCATTTATTTAATTCAAAGTGGGGTGCGCAAAGTTTTTTGGCCAAAAAAGGACAGGCTTGCGCTGTTGAACACTAATAATTCAGACCGTCGCCCCTCGCGGGGGCAAGTCTTTAGAAGTGTCACTGTTCCATCGCGTGGAACTAATTGGCATGTACAATGTGCGCAGACTTGCCTGCATTAACATTATAACCCACTCTCGCGGTGGATATCAACGTACCGATTTTCCTAATAGAGGTCAATCTTCTGAAAAGGAATTCGATCGTTACAATGCAAAGAAAGATAGAGTTCTTTCATAATCGAGGCTCGCGGCCTACAAGGGGAAACTCAGTACCTCTAGACGAAACTAGAGAAAATGACTCCATCTTTCACAATGGAAGAAAATGGGAGCACCAGAAGTTATACAGAGGGTAATTCAAGGTTATCGCATATATTCTTTCAAAAGCCTCCTCTTGTGTTTCCCAATATAAACAGGAAGACATTTCACACTTCCTTCTTAGAGGAAATGTCTGCGATAAGTCTAAATCTTAAAGGTGTACCGTACCACGCACACCAAGTTTCCTTTCTTCTAAGTTTCTGATACCAAAGCGTGATGGATTATCGCGACAGATATTCAACCTCAAAGCACTAAATGACTTTGTAGTGGCAGAACCATTCCACTTGGTAAGCACCGCATTCCAGACTTTCTTCAACCCCAAGACTGGTTGCGCAAAGTTGACATAACATATTTTCATATAAAAATAAAGAAGGCTCAAGGCACTTCCTACGCCTTGTTTAAGATGTCACAAGATGTCTACTTTATCCTCTGCCGGTAAATTTTTAGTAACGGGTGTCTGAGATCATGCTTGAGGAGCATTACTCAACAATCTCCTTTTATCGGGTATTTATTTAATCGCGAGAGGAACAGACACTTGTTTGTGAAATTGTTAAAATGTTAAATATTATATATATAATATTATTAAAACAACCACCGAGATTCTCGCTGATTCTTCTCGGGAGAAACGGCATTCCGAATCAGTGGTAGATTCAATTGACGATTCAAAAGGTACTTATAAAAGTTTATTTGAATAAAACACTTTTCTATTCTATTCACTACATTACAATCAAAAAGAAATATTGGCCATACTTCATGCCCCTCAGAACCAAGTTCGATCAACAGAGTGCGATCCTTATAAAATGCGTCAGCAAGACATCAGTCGCTTATTTACGGAGAGAAGGAGGGACGAAGTCGCTACCTCTACTAAAAATTCCAAATCCTGGAATCTCTAGATCGACATCAAATTCACTACTGCATTCATTCAATACATACCCGGCAGATATAACAATCATGCTGATCATTTGTCACGGCACTTAAGGCCAAATTAGATGGGGCCCCGTTCATCGTTCATTTTTGCGGTGAACGATGCACAATACGATATTTACTATGGCAAAGTGCCTGTGAACGATGAACGGTCGGTGATTAGACTGTTCTTTTTCAATGACTCACCGATGAAGCCTCGAAAATGAGAGCAAAAATCTCGAAAAATGAACCTAGATGGTTCATTTGGCTTTTACTACCAGCTTGCGTAGAAATATTGTTCGTGAAGTGAGAAATCCCGGTGATTGACCTATTCGTCTCGAGAAGACACACGTATACAATAGGGTATTTGACAACATTGAAAATATACTATTGATTGTGGTCATCTTATCAGATAATAGCCTAAAAAAGACATATTTCACTCAATCAAACTAAATTATGTAATTTTACGCGATATTTTGCACGAAATAAAACATAATAATTTTTGAAATTTTATCAGTAACGTGAACGCTCTGTCATTGGTTGTGACGTCACAAGATGGCACACTTGACCTGGTTGTTATACTTGAAGTTTATCAAGTCAACCGAAACTAAACTTTAAACTTGAAAGAATAAGATTGATATTAAAATGAGTAGGTATGTATAACAATTTACAACATTACGATACTAAGTGCATTTAAGCGACTACAGCATTCGCCTTGCGTAGCGTCTCTGTCGCACGCACCGAGTTCCGATAAGGAGCGAGCGAGAAAAGTGACTTGCATACTGATTTGTGACGTCACGCGTATCCTGTGATCAGCGCCATTACAGAAACGTTGTTTTTGGCGCGGGTTTTTCAAAACTTAAACTTTATCATTGATTTTAATTCATAATACTGTAGATATTCCGAAAAATATCAATGTAGTGTGTTTTAATAAATAATAAAGAATCATATAAAACAATTTCCAAAAATTAGTCAAATAGTAGCCTATTACGCGTCACGAGACCTGATAGCCCTGTTCCAAGGTTCAGTGTCCCCTGAAATTTCCCACTTGCGTAGATGTTACCGCCGCCGTTCTTAATCCTGTTCCGTTCGTTCCGAAGGTCTGAATGAGTCGACAGAATTCTTACTAGTGGTATCTCGATGGGAGAAAGTGTTTTAGCGTGCGGACCTCAGAACCTGAGTTCTTATTGCACCGTTGATACTGAGGGATCTAGACAAGGGTCTTTATCGAAACGGCAACGAGTCTGCCACCTCCGGAAATCGAGGATATCGTCCTCGAAATTTGGAAGTTCGGTGGTCTGAAGCAATAGAAACATGGAACTCTGAACAGTTATCATCGCTTAAGAATTCCTGGTAAAAATCTACCCTGAAAACTTATGAATCGGCTTGGAAAATGTTACTCCTGGTCCAAAAATAAAAATATGGATCCAAGAAATCCTACAAGTTCAGAATGGCACAATTTTTGGCTAAGTTACATTTAAATGATAAATTATAATACAATCTTGTTATACAAATGAGTGGTGTCTACATTATGTAACACTGCAACATCGAGTTACATATTCAATCATGTCCTTGTAAAGCATAATATATTAAAATCAATTGTATTGAGAAAATCCAAAGCTGGTCATCAAACCACCAAGTTGGAATGCTAATAATCCAACTTATTACTCAGCAAATTATACACTACATTTAAATAACAGAAAGTCAGGTTGGAAGTTGCTTGTGAATAGGAACAATTGTATCCTACCCTCTTCTTTAGGTTGAGAAGTATATTTCATTGTTAAACAACAGACGTAATTATGCGAAGTCTAGTATTATTCGTCACATTTAGAGGTTTAGCTAAACACGCCTCGCGCACTTTTGTAGCAGGCTGGTTAAAAACCTTGTTCAAGGAAGCTGGCATAACTGCAACTCCCGGTAGCCTTCAAAAGCTGGTGGGACAAACCTTTCCCTGGATGAGATCTTGGCCCGCTGGAATTTGCGATCAGCATCAACACATTTCAGAAATTCTACTGACTTAAAGTGATTGAAAGATGAAATGATTCAAGAAATGTCACATAGTTATTCAGTCCCACGTTCAAATTTAATCATTGTATTGATTTTATTGATTAATTATTTATTGATCTAATCAGATCCCATAAATTTACGTTGACATTCAATCGTTGTATCGATTTTATTGATCATATGAAATGTGCATAATACGAATGTAAAATGGAACTGTTACTTAATAAAGATTAATTATCCATCTTTACAATAACTTCTTATCATAATCACATGATCACATTGGCGTAGAGGCATACCAATCCTATACCAATTAAATTATGTGGCGTCACCAGGCGAAAACAAACAGGCTCTCAATATAAAGCTTCCAGTGACGGTCAAGTAATTTAATAGTAGCGTTTTACCTGAAAATAAAACGCATATTAAAATACTTACCTCACTGGAAGCTTTCAGTAATTCCTGCCTGGTGATATTGAGCCAATGAATTAATGGCCGCGCTCAGCCGTTACGAAAACTTTAGCGCGCGATCCCGCCAGGTGGCGCCACATAGCCGGATGTGACATCGAAAAAAGTACGAAAACTGGTATGAAATCGACGGAAACGGAAATGCTACTCTCAATATAAAGCTTCCAGTGAGGTAAGTATTTTAATATGCGTTTTATTTTCAGGTAAAACGCTACTATTTAAATCTATTGTATAATTGGCTGAGAAAGAAGTTGAATTACTAGCATTCCAAATTGTTGGTTGGACCAGCTTTAGATTTTCTCAATGCAATTGATTTTAATATATTATGCTTTACACGGACATAATTGAATATGTAATTCGATGTTGCAGTGTTACATAATGTAGACACCACCCATTTGTATAACAGGATTTTATCATAATTTATCATTTAAATGTAACTCAGTCAAAAATTGTACCATTCTGAACCTGTAGGATTTCTTGGATCCATATTTTTTTATTTTTGGACCAGGAGGACCAACAATTCCAAGCCGATTCATAACTTTTCAGGGTAGATTTTTACCAGGAATTCTTAAGCGATGATAACTGTTCAGAGTTCCATGTTTCTATTGCTTCAGACCACCACACTTCCAAACTTCGAGGACGATATCCTCGATTTTCGGAGGTGGCAGACTCATTGCCGTGTCGATAAAGACCCTTGTCTAGATTCCTCAGTGTCAGTGGTGCAATAAGAGCTCAGGTTGTGAGATCCGTACGCCAAAACACTTTCTTCCATCGAGATACCACCAGAAAATTCCTGTCGACTCATTCAGGTGAGTAAAGACTTTCGGAACGAACGGAACAGGATTAAGAACGGTGGCGGAAACATCCATGTAAGTAGGAAATTTCAGTGGACACTGAACCTTGGAACAGGGCTTAAGGGTCTATCAGGTCTCGTGACGCGTAATTGTATACGTGTGCCTTTTTGAGACTAATAGGTCAATCACCGGAATTCCCCACATCACAAACACTATTTCTACGCAAGCTGGTAGTAAGTGCCGTGACAAAAATGATCCGCATGATTGTTGTATCTGCCGGATATGTATTGCATGAATGCAGTAGTGAATTTGATGTTGATCTAGTAATTCCAGGATTTGGAATTTTAGTAGGGTTTTATTGTTCCTCTCGCGATTAAATAAATATCTAATGAAAGGAGATTGTTGAGTAATGCTCCCCAAGCATGATCTAAGACATTCGATCAGGCACTAAAAATTTACCGGAAGAGGGTAAAGTAAAGGAATTGGTAACTGACAATTCCGATTCCACCATATCAGTTCGTCTATGACATCTGGTGGCAGTGAATAGACCTTCGATGAAGGGTCTGAAAGTGTTTTGAATATCAACAAGTGTTGATGATTGAGTTGTCCTCGTGGGACAACAAAGCTGGCAAATTTAAGAAGATTAAGTTATCACTAACAATTCCCTGTCGTAAATTATGTCGACTTTGCGCAACCAGTCTTGGGGTTGAAGAGTCTGGAATGCGGTGCTTATCAAGTGGAATGGTTCTGCCACTACATAGTCGTTTAGTGCTTTGAGGTTGAATATCCGTCGCGATGACCCGTCACGCTTCGGTATCAGAAAACATAGAAGAAAGGAAACTTGGTGTGCATGGTACACCTTTAAGATTTACACTTATTGCAAACATTTCCTCTGAGAAGGGAGTGTGAAATGTCTTCTTGTTTATATTGGGAAACAAGAGGTTTTTGAAAGAATATATGCGATAATTTTGAATTACCCTCTGTAAAACTTTAGTGCTCCCATTTTCTTCCATTGTGAAAGATGGAGTCATTTTCTCTAGTTTCCTCTAGAGGTACTAAGTGCACAGACGGTCGTCCTCTGTGGCTTCCCCTTGCAGGCCGCGAGCCTCGATTATGAAAGAATTCTTTATCTTTCTTTGCATAGTAGATCGAATTCCTTTTTAGAAGATTGACCTCTATAAAGATAATCGATACGTTGATATCCACCCCGCGAGAGTGGGTTATAATGTTCATGCAGGCAAGTCTGCTCACATTGTACATGCCGATTAGTTCCACGCGATGGAACAGTGACACTTCCAAAGCCTTGCCCCCGCGAGAGGCGATGGTCTGAATTATTAGTGTTCAACAGCGCAAATGTGTCCTTTTTGGCCAAAAAGCTTTGCGCACCTGTATGGTGATAGTTTCACGACACATCTCAATGCTCGGTGGCCGCATACTTTAAAATACATAATTGTAAAAGATCTGACGAAATATAAAATTCACCTTTTTTGGAATAATTCTTCAATCTTTTCAGTCAATTGATCTGAATTTGTATTATATTTTGTCTGGCCCATGAAAGCGAGACTCTTATAGCTACTTTTTTGCAGTATGTGATAGCTGCAGAAGCTTTATCTGCATTTGGTAGATGGCTCGAGGTTTCATACGTTTTTACCTCCTCGTTTGTTTCTAGGTTTATGAAACCTGAATTATGATTATATGTTTCAGCGTATCTAACCTCAGACCAAGTGGCACTGTCTAAACGCTGGACGTCAAGTAGCATTTATTAAAAGATTTCTGAAGTCTTTGGAACAGGTGGTTCCTTGAGTTTCTGAATATCGAACGTGAAATCTAACCACGAACCTTGACATTCAATTTCACACTGAGGTTCATCAGGTGTGAGATGTTCATAAAATTCACCACTAACAGGAGAATAAATTTCGTCATGAAGCAAGCGCTTGTTTCGTTATTGCTCGACGAAGGAGCTGCGAGCGCGCTTGCTAGTCTGTCCACTTGAACCGGCCACCTCATTATTATCCATCACTGAAATTGCTGAAATTAACAAATGTTAACACCAACGACTACAAAATTTAAATATTTAAATAAATATAATTATACATTTTTACGAATATTCGTAAAAGTAACAATCCTACACGTACGAAAAAACTGGCAAATTTTTAATTTATTTTAAATATTTTAAGTAGTGATCCGAACGGAAAAACCGTTAAAAATAATGATCACTTACTTATTATTATAAAAAATAAGTACTTACAGCAAATTAGCTTCACACTTGTACTATATTTTAATATATTTCACACTTTTACTAAATTTACTTTTTAATTTATTATTTTATTTTATAATAATATATGAAAATAGTTTTGCAATGTCTCGTAGACTGCTTGCAAGGTGTTGCTTCGACGGCAAACAAAACGCCAATGAATTAATGGCCGCGCTCAGCCGTTACGAAAACTTTAGCGCGCGATGCCGCCAGGTGGCGCCACATAGCCGGATGTGACATCGAAAAAAGTACGAAAACTGGTATGAAATCGACGGAAACGGAAATGCTACTCTCAATATAAAGCTTCCAGTGACGGTCAAGTAGTTTAATTGAAGTGATTATATTTCGTCGCATCATTCTTCAGATATATAACATTTACCAAGTAGTCTCTTTAACCTACAAGCAACGACGCACGCTTTGGAGACTTTTTGTTTTAATATAATGACAAAATTCTCCCGCCATATTATCCACACTACTTCCACCCATTTACCCGCTCGACATTTCTACGTCATTCCTTTTTCGTGCGTAGCAACGAACGGACGTATTTAAAGTAAATAGTGAATTTATTATTTATAAGTGAATTAGTGAATAGTGAATTAGTGAACTGAATTCAACATTTCATCACGCCGAAGCGATCAGCAAAATACAGTAAGTGATCGTATATTTTAATTAAAAAGCATGATACGAATTATACTTTCATGCAGTGTTAAAACACCAAAAGGTTTACCCAGGAGGTTGCCCGTGAGCTAACACGACGGGAATTAAAAACCTTTAAGCATGACATGCCCAAAAATTATACTTTGGTGCAGTGTTAAAACACTAAAAGGTTTACCCAGGAGGTTGCCCGTGAGGTAACACGTCGGGAATTAAAAAACCTTTAAGCACGACATGCCTTAAATTATACTTTGGTGCGGTGTTAAACCAAGAGGTTTACCCAGGAGGTTGCCCGTGAGGTAACACGACGGGAATTAAAAACCTTTAAGCATGACATGTCAAAAATTATACTTTGGTGCAGTGTTAAAACACCGAAAGGTTTACCCAAGAGGTTGCCCGTGAGGTAACACGACGGGAGTTAAAAACCTTTAAGCATGACATGCCTAAAATTATACTTTGGTGCGGTGTGAAACCACCAAAAGGTTTACCGGGAGGTTGCCCGCGAGGTAACACAACAGAAGTTAAAAAACATTTAAGCATGACATGCCTAAATTTTACTTTCGTGCGGTGTTGAAAACACCGAAAAGCGGCTTCAATGCAGTTTACCTGGCGGTTACCCGTGAGGTAACACGATGGGAATTAAAAAAAACTTTAAGCATGACACGCCTAAATTTTACTCTCGTGCAATGTTAAAAACACCAAAGATTTACCAGGACGTTGCCTATGAGGCAACACGAATTAAAAATTAAAAACCTTTTTTCATAATATGCATAAAAATTATACTTTAATGCAGTGTTGAAGAATATACATAAGGTTAACTGGGAGGTTTGCCCGCGTGGCAACACGAAGAAAATTAAACATAATTTTAGCATGATGCGCCAAGAACCTGTAATTAAATTACAGGTAGTTTAGTTGATTGTAAATCGACACAAAGACAGTTACCGTACCTTTTTGTACCTACCCTTCCTTTTGTGTGTATATATTTTAACATGCTTTTTCTAAGAGGACAAACCGGAGGTTAAAAGGAATCATTCATCTCTAACGAACAGAATTTCAAGGGCGAATGATAACCGTATCCTAACTCGATCGCAGATCCGGGGTCCGAAACCGAGGCCGAGCTATAATCTGAGTCTATGACGACTTAGGTCGTACCCTCAGAACAAGCTGAAGCATCAGAGTTTGAACGCTGATATTTAGTTGCTCAGAATTCCTTATTTCAGAGAACTTTTGCCTTTTAAAGGCACCGGTACAGAGGAAAATAGACGTTTAAATTTCTTGCGGGAAAAGAAGACCAACTAAATTAAATTTTATTTTGCGTAACGGTTGCCGATTATTATTGGATTTAAATTTTCAAGAGACTGAAGTGCACATCGTATAATATATATCCTTATATATATCTCTATATTCAAAGTCGAAAGAATACCTTTCTACAACTGGTACAAGTGGCAGAATGTGACGACACGGTTCGGCAACCAGTTGTAAGAAAAAATAAAAAGTTCTTAAAGCAATAGTCACTCAAAGGAAGCAAATAAAATCCCGCCTGCTTGAGGCCTGCAACATCACAATCAACATCGAGCAGCTCCAACAAACAGGCAAGGTCCTCCTCGCTATCTTCGAAACAGGGGGGGGGGGGCGTATAGGGTTGAGCAGGTTCAGCAATTCGTCCAGGACACCGAGGAATTAAACCAGGTACGGGCTGGAAAAATAATTTTTATTTCTTTGGTATTTTTAGCACCACAACCAAATGGGGACAAACGGTTTCATCTTGAATCCCAAACCCCTTAATCGGTTCATCGCTAAAGTTCTATTCAAAATGGAGGATTTTAGAATAGCTTAATATAAAACCTTCATGGTTGATTCAATTGACGATTCAAAAATACTTGTAAAGTTTATTTGAATAAAAATACTTTTCTATTGCATTCGAAAACGATTCTTACATGGCCACTATAGATACTGTATAAGAAGCTTACTTTTTAATATCTATTAATCACGATTTTCAGAGATATTTAAGTTTTCAGTGTCAAGATAACAATTTTAAAATGATAACTTTGAATTTATTGCGATGCCTTAAGGGTTGTCGGTAGCTCCAAAAATTTTTTTTGAAAGGACTAATAAAAGTTCGCTAGGATATAACACAGTTATAGCTACTTGAAGGATATTTTGTGTATAGACAACTATTTTAAATCTTGTTTTATGAACATTAACGAAACGTTGCAAATTAATCAAATTCTCGGTCCTTCAAATTTTGACTTTCGTAATAAATTTTAATAAATAAATAAATAATAATAAAATTTTATTAAAACTCAAAGCTAGCTTTAGGATTTAGGATTTATTTGTAACCAATCAAAACGTTAAACGGAAAATCAAAACGTTAAACGGGAAACATAGAATTGCACAACTGGCTCACAAGTTCTGTTTCTTACCCACTTGCACTATAAGAGAATTCTCTCAACTTATTGCCAAGGTTGCCAGCATGCTCAGCCATTAAATATGGATGTATACAACATTACACATTAGAGAGGAAAAAACACCTTATGTTAACTAAAAATAGTTACTTTGACACTAAAGTGCAAATTCCAGCTCACATCCTCAAAGAATTAAGACTGGTTGGTTAGGAATATCACTTAGTGATTTAAATTGTTCAAGTGAACAATTTAAAATTGTGCATTAGAAATTTTACATATTATGTATCTAACTAACTGTGTTGCCCTTTGCAACAATAACAAAGCTTCACGGGACATCAAAAGATAGAGAGAGATATATATATCAAATATAGGGAGCATCTATTTAATTTAAACTAACTATTTGGAATTACTAGCAGTTTTTTCTAACACGGAAAACCTAAGCACGCAATATGTGTACAATTCCTTCATGTATCGATAACAACGGGTTTAAGATATATGTATAAATCCTATACGTGAAATTCATTTTTCCCTAAATTATTTATCTATAGATATTTGGCGATGGGATGAGAAGTGTTACTGTTTGAGTTGCACATTAATACAAATGACAACAAAGAACCAGACTTTGAATCTAGAAGGATTAACCCAGATGCAGAAAGGGGATTAGTAGATGATTATCATAATTTCAATATAATTGTTTACAACTTTGGCATACCAGAAAGTGATATTTGCGCTTCTCGCACATTACCAAATGCAATATTTATATTATACAATATATCTTGGTTTCTCGATTCAGATGCCTTGTTGTTGTTTTCGATGTATTTAAAATACCGTGGAAAAGTAAATATTTTTATGCATTTCCACGCTTTGTATTAAATTTGAAATGTTTGCGAAAAATTATTATCGAAGAATCATGTGGAGGCAATCATCGCAACTGCCCCGACAGCTTAGGTTGGGTGTAGCGATACTCTGCAGGAAGCTTTAGTGGCCAGAGGTACCCTGATAGACTCAATAGACCCGATATTTGCATCACTTTCTGATTGCACCGAAAAACAAAATAATGTAAGCCTAAAACTTCGGTGGAATTTTTGTCAAAATGACAATTCAGATAGCTCTAAGAGTGTACCTTGTGTGGCTCTCTTAAAATTTTAATTCGAGATCTGGTTATAGAACACTTAATACCCACAAGTCAGCTCCATATTGCCAATATGTAATGTAATATTATTGGTTATAGCGAGTGTGAAAAGACTCCTTGAAGGAGCTTTCAAACTCAAACCTACCACTCTTAAGTACTCATGGGATCTTCAAGTTGCACTCAATCATATCACAGATTGGTACCCTAATAAAACATTTAGTCTTAAAAAATAGTAACTAAAGAACTGGTAGCTTTGTTGGCTTGGTGCACGGTCCAAATAATTTAAACTGTAATGAATTATCCAAATAATAAAAACTAATTATCCAAGTTTAGTTCAATGGCAATACAAGATATTCTTAATATAAACATCTGCTCCAGGACGAGAAAAGTCTGTCCTATTCCTGCCATCTTTAGGGATAAACTCGGTATCTGCCCGGCTACACTGTGCTTTTAGATAACATAATTATCTTGCACCGAAAAATTCAATTATAAAAACTGCAACCAGACGGTTTTACAAAAATGCCACCACTCAATTCATAAGTCGGTGGATAGAATAAAATTGGTGTTCTCAGGAAATGGGCTAGTTGTAGCTACTTTGAGGTGAGCACACGACATGCATTACTTCAAAAGCCGGCTCATTGGGCGTATGCATTGACTCAATACGCATAGGAGCTGGATGGTAAAACTCTCATACTTTCACAAGATTTTATGTATTAAAATAGAGCAAATAGACATTTTCTAGGCAAGTTGCCTTCTAACTTAGATCTCATCATTGCTTTCTATCAGGCAGTATTGTACTCAAGCGTAAGCGTATACAAAAAATAATAAGAATAATACTTAGTAAAGATCAATTCGCCAAAACAATATGCTCTGGTAATTAGCTGTTAATCTCTGATAGTTATCTGTAATTAAGTTGAAAAGTACCTGTTCAATTAAAGTTTGAATAATGATCAATTAATTGATTAATGAAGAAATTATTTACTAATTTTTTCATTGCCTTTTAGAATATATTTATATATTCTTGGCGATACAATTCTTGCAAAAAAAATTCCATCTCTAAACATCTACTTGGTAAATGTTATATATCTGAAGAATGATGCGACGAAATATAATATATGATCAAACGAACTTACCTGTACGTGAAGTTCGATCATTATTATATGAGTCGCATCATTCGAAGATATAAGAACCCCACCCACCCAGCCCGAAAAATATTTTTTGCAAGAACACATCTCTAAACAAAATGACGTAGAAATGTCGAGCGGGTAAATGGGTGGAAGTAGTGTGGATAATATGGCGGGAGAATTTTGTCATTATATTAAAACAAAAAGTCTCCAAAGCGTGCGTCGTTGCTTGTAGGTTAAAGAGACTACTTGGTAAATGTTATATATCTTCGAATGATGCGACTCATATAATAATGATCGAACTTCACGTACAGGTAAGTTCGTTTGATCATATATTATATCGGTAGGTTGGTATTTGGGCGTTCGGTTGAAAATAAAGAAGTACCAGTTACAGGATTTTTTTTGAAAATTCCACTTACCTCCAAGTGGGTAAATAGTGGATGAAAGTTTGTATGAGAGTTCATCATTTATCATTTATTTTATTTCAAGTTTTTTATCCATGAAAATTGGTAGGTATAGCTGATTTCAGTTAAATAAAAAAAAATAGGATAAAAGAGAATAAAAGTATGAGATTTGTATGAATCCACGCGGGCGAATTCACGAGCATCAGCTAGTCTGTACCTATATACTTATTTAAAGTAAGTTTTATAGCACACAGCCCAAGGTCATCCTTGCGCACCTCACTTGTGGTCAGCGGGCCCCTGGAAGAAGGTGTCGCTGTCTCCCGTCCCTGTCGCTCTAAGCGCTCACGCCGGCAGCCGTCTCGGCTGTTTTCCTAGACGCGCCCTGCGCGGCCGTCCTGCTTACACTCAGCGTGAGCGCCTAATATCCCTAACCGACGTCGGGAATGTCCCCGCGCCAGTCAATCCCGAGTTTTCGTATCGGACACGCGCCTGCGTGCGCGCCTTTTATTTGCCGCGTAAATAGTTTTACAGTAATTTTAAATACTTTTGTAGAACACTGAATATAATTCTAAAACTGAACACAGTCGTTTCCATTCCCACTATAAATTGGCGCTCCAACGAGTGGGCCTGTGTTTTTAGTTTTTTAAATAAAGTCAGTAAAAAAGTGACGTAATTACATAACGGATTTTCATAAATCAGTTACTTATCACACAGTTTGTTTCTCTAGTGCCGTTTTATTTCCTAGAAGTTGTGTGTATAGGTATCTAGTAATCCGGTATAAAAACTATAATCGTGTGTGAAACCGAAAACTCTCGTGGTTGATTCGAAAACTCGCTATGACGATTACAAAGTGCTTCCGTGGTTACGAATTGATTTTTACGTACAGTTACAAAATCTAGTGCTTAGTTAGGTTACCTAATACCTAGAGAGACTGTATGGCTGCAAATCGTAAGTCAAAGGAACGTTTGTATAATAAATTAGTGCTTCGTGTTTACGAGTTGATTTTACGCACAGTTGCAAAACTTAGTGTTTTAGTTAGGGTACCTAAATACCTAAATCAACTGTGAGGCAGCAAATCGTAAGTCGACGAACATTAATCGTATAATAAAATCAGTGCTTCGTGCGAAATCTTTAGATGCCTAAAGTTAAAGTCCGCAACGAACGATATATTTCAATAGGTATACCTGTGTACACGCGCGTATAGACCATTCGTGCACGTTTTAACTTGCAAACGCCTCGTGTCGGGCGACGTGTTTGTGTACGGGGTACATACCTACTTTCATCGAACTATTTTTCGATGACTACGGATTGTAGACTTTTGTGTTGTGATTATACACGTGTCAACGTGCTTACGTAGGTAGTGAAGAACTTTATATACCTACGCGTGTTTGCGAACAGTTTACGAACTTTGTGTTGTTAGGGTGAACTGGCCTAACCTGGTACACTTAATTTTCGAACTCTTCGTCGTTAGGGTAAAAGTGTCTAACCGTGTACGCCTAACTTTCGAACCTTTTATTATTAGGGTAAACGGGCGTAACTTGGACCCCTAACTTTTTATTGTTTATTAACCTCGTAAGAGTGCGTGTTAACGGTATAATAGTGCGTAACAGACTTCTGTAGACATGGTACTGACACGGTCACGTGCTAACAGTGCTTCACGTAGTATGCCGCCTGTAAGGGCAACGCAGCCCGATGAAGGCGCTTTATTCGTTGACGTGGGTTCGTCAACGCCTCCGCTGGTGGGACCTCCGTCCACTGGTGGCTTCGCCTCATCGTCGCCGCCGCATCGCGAGCGTGAGGGGCTTGAGTCCGTGCCGATGGCACCACATGGGCAGCCTCCGCTCGGCACCGTGGAACCGCCGTCTACAGCTACACCCGTTGTGATGACGGATCAACAACTGGTATTCTTGTTACAATCACTACGGCAGCCGCTTGTACAGAGTGCGCCGCCACCGTCCACATCTGTGAGTAAAAACTTATCTAAATGTACTTCAAGATACGATGGTGTTTCCGACGTTCTCGCATTTATAGACTCTGTGCAGATTTATAAGGAATGTGTTGGCGTCAGCGACGATATTGCCTTGAGAGGCCTGCCAATGCTACTAACGGACTTTGCAGCTACATGGTGGCAAGGTGTTAAACATTCAGTCCCAAATTGGCAGGAAGCGATTAATCTACTGCGGCAAACTTTCGGTCCGCGCCTACCACCACACAGAATTTATCGAGAAATATTTAGTCGTGAGCAGGGTGAAGAACGCACTGATGTCTTCGTGTGTAGGGTAAGAGCCCTCATCGCCCAATTACCACCAAATACACTATCCGAAGATCCCGTACAACTTGATATGGTATACGGGCTACTCCATAAGAGGATTCGTGAGAAAGTATTAAGAAGCGCATTCACGTCGTTTGCTGACCTGCTGAAACAGGCACGCGTGGTGGAAGATGTCCTAGAGGAAGGGACCACAGTGAATCCTATCGGGAAGTACGCAGCTACACTGGCCTCCACACCACCCCCTGTCACGCAGCCTACGACGCCATCATCAACCTCTGTGGTGAAGACAGAGAAGACCTTACCGAGCAAGCCGAGACCTAAATGCTCATTCTGTAAGCTGTACGGCCACGTCAGGGAAGACTGCCGTAAACTCAAGACTAAGACCAGTCCGGGTTCAGCGAAGAGCGAACCTGCCGCAGCACAGCCGGAGCTGCGCCCGTCCATAACCTCTTTCGGATGCGGTGCGCCCGGGGTGATAAGGTCCAACTGTAAAGTGTGCAAAGACAAGAACAAAACACCTCCGTCAACGACCGCGTTCCAATCAGTGTCCGTGCGCGAATCTGTGTTAAACCCGCGTGTGCGCCCCATATTCAATATTGAAATGTGCGGAGCGATCGGTACGGCACTGCTCGACACCGGTGCCAAACAATCCGTGGCTAGTGAAAGTTTAACAAATCATTTGCGGTCAAATGGCCAAGTGTTCGAAAGTGTAGAAATGGAACTGCGTTTTGCGGACGGAAGTCATAGGGTACAGATTGTAGAAACGGCCTTGGTAAATGTAAAGTTGCAGGGAAGGGAGATCTCGACCCTTTTTATGGTCTTGCCAGGTGCTATTGATTCCCTGTTAGGCATGAATTTCATTCAAGACGCTGGCATGTTACTCGATTTTGTTAACAATCGGTTCTCTTTACATTCCACAGGATTTTTTAAACTACAATATGAAACTGATAATCACGTGGCGGATAGCGCTGCAGTAGGCCTCCGCGAGCGCATTCTCTTGTCCCCATCCGATAGAGGTAAGTTGGAGGAGAGTCTAACGAGGAAGGAAGACATCTTCAGTGCAGGGGGAGGGTCGAAGCCCTTTGCCGCACGTACCTCTACCTCGCCTCGTCGGGTGACTCCTGCTAAGCAGAAGATCAAAAGGTATGAAGTTAACAAGTTATTAGCCCTTAATGTGAAATACACACCGGGAAAGGTTAAGGTGGTTGCGGACACTCTTAATCCGCCAGTCTATAACCATTCCCCGGATAACATGTCCAAACCGACATGCGACTTATGTCCCATATCCGTTGACTTACATCACCATAGTTCCGTGGAGTTGCAAGCTGCTCAGCTCGAAGATCCTAGAATAGGAAACCTCCGTTCGGACTCTGAACCTGGTGATGCTGCCAGTCGTTGGACTGATCGCGGATATGCAGTAAGTAATAAAGTCTTGTCTCGGTCACCTTGGGAGATCTCTTACGATCTGAAGTCAGGCGTAGAGAAAGGAAACCACGTGCCGAAAAATACTTCATCTTCGAAGAATTTCGTTCAGCACTTGCAGGAAACAAAGTGGCGAGTCGAACGACAGCAAGACATCCGGAAGGATGCTGCGGATAAACACCGCCGTATAGGACCAGCCTTTAAGGAGGGCGACCTCATACTCGTAGAGAGCCATCGCCTAAGTCAGGCTGCTAAAGGATTTACATCCAAGTTTGCTCCTCGACGGGAAGGCCGTATTTGGTAAGTAAGGTTGTCTCCCCTACCACGTACGAAGTAGTGGATAAGGAGAACGCTCCACGGGGAAAGTATCATGCCAGCCTCTTAACCCCGTATGTAGGAGAAAGGGAAGCTATTGCTCACACCCGCAAGAAGGGTAGGCCCCGCAAAATTTCTGGTCCCAAGCCAGCTCCAGAGTCTTCCACTGGCTTGGAGGGGGAGGATATAGCACACAGCCCAAGGTCATCCTTGCGCACCTCACTTGTGGTCAGCGGGCCCCTGGAAGAAGGTGTCGCTGTCTCCCGTCCCTGTCGCTCTAAGCGCTCACGCCGGCAGCCGTCTCGGCTGTTTTCCTAGACGCGCCCTGCGCGGCCGTCCTGCTTACACTCAGCGTGAGCGCCTAATATCCCTAACCGACGTCGGGAATGTCCCCGCGCCAGTCAATCCCGAGTTTTCGTATCGGACACGCGCCTGCGTGCGCGCCTTTTATTTGCCGCGTAAATAGTTTTACAGTAATTTTAAATACTTTTGTAGAACACTGAATATAATTCTAAAACTGAACACAGTCGTTTCCATTCCCACTATAGTTTATCATATAGTTTTTTTGTCCTTGTATATTTTTATACGTAGCGCGGTCGTGAGATTTGAATCATAAGGATATTAAAAGTTAATAATGTTACCTAAAACCGGTTTTGTCACAAAAAGATCACTTTTGCAGAAACCCATCGATGTAAATTCATTCAACGTTAAAATATAAGAGACAGATTGGAGTCTAACGGGTAGTTTTGTATTATTGTACTAGCTGACCCCCGCGACTTCGTTCGTGTGTTTTTCTTTGCTATAAACCTCACGGAGCCCGAGACCTTTCCAACGAATGCAAAACCGTGGAAATCGGTTCGTGCGTTCTGGAGTTATAGTGTCAGGAAGGAAAACCCGACTTATTTTTATATAGTAGATACCTAAAATACTTCCTATTTGAGCGGGACCCTCTTTCACTATCCAAAATATCAGAGACTGGAATTGTTACCATCGTCGAAAATATCAACCTGCAGGTCAGAAAAAATTAAAAAATACAGAGTCATCAAACGAAAGCCTTCGAAATGCTACAAGTCACGGCAAATAAGTCTAGCGTTGACCTTCAATGCGCAGAAGTCGAAAATGAGGTATCTCGTGTGGTGAGGGGGTCGCGGGTAGGGCGGTGGGGATCGTTCGTAAGCACTGATTAGCTCTCGCTGATCCCTCGTAATCGCTGATTGGCTCTCCAATCGTATTGTGTCCCGCTCACTGGTACGACGCTGCGCGCACTTGAAGGTCAGCGCTCGACTTACGTGCCGGGGGTTATATAATATTATCCTCCACCGTTAAAAAAAAGATGTTTTATTGCTTAAAATGCACATGACTCTTAAAAGTTGAGGTTCCTGCCGGGA
Organism: Melanargia galathea; assembly: GCA_920104075.1. Taxonomy (NCBI): domain Eukaryota; kingdom Metazoa; phylum Arthropoda; class Insecta; order Lepidoptera; family Nymphalidae; genus Melanargia; species Melanargia galathea. Next base: position 18,801,021 of record OV049867.1, on the reverse strand, counting down.
ATTGAACTCCATCAGCGTGAAAGGGAGACTGAAGTCTAAACCTCGAGGCTTATCACTTCCTGGCTTAAAAATAGGAATAAAAAAATGTACTCTTCTTACCAGGTGAGCCCTGCATATAACTCATGGAGTTTCCAACGATGGGCCACGCTTTTGGTCCCGGAATTCGCCGCATCAACCTGGCATCTCGACTCAGCCAGTCGCGCAAAGCAACAACGGCAAGCGCGCACAAAATCAAAATTAAATAGAACAACATTTCGGCCACTTCTACGGCGTCACGTCTCACACTGACAACTTCATACGATAAGATAACAAAATACTTATATACCTACGGACAGATTCGTATCGACTTGGTTAGGTTAGGTAAATCACATGAGCATTAAGTATCGATTCGCTTTTAGCGGGTGGTCCTGAGCGTGGTCCTAAGCGTGGTGTTATAAGTTTAACGTGTCTGTGTGTGTAAGTGTGTGTGTGTGTCTGTCTGTTCCCCTGTAGCGCTCAAACGGATGGACTGATTTGAATGCGTTTTTTTTTTGTTTCAAAGGTAAATTAGTCGAGAGTGTTGTTAGCTATGTTTGATGAAAATTGCTCCAACATGGCCGCCGCCACAAAATGGCAGATTACATATTTTTCACAACTCCCTCAATATGGATATCAAACGAAAGGGTTTGACTAGTAGAATAGCACTATGGAAATACAAGATGGCCGCCACAACAAAATTGCGAATGTCGGGGGTTTTTTAAATTTTTAATTTATACTTACTTGTTCATCTAACGCAAGTAGTTTCTAAAGTGGCCCAGATGGACCCCCAAGGGTCCTCGGGAGACTTGACGGGGGTCTACGTTGGCGTGACAAAAAAATGGGGCTTCACAATTATTCGTAAGCGGGGGTCCACGAAAATGTATCTACTTTCGAAAGAACTACTTATGTTGGCTTAACTTCACCTTTTTTTTTTTGACGTGGTGGAAAAGCTTCATAGCTACCCCCGTTCTTTGGGCAGAACGGGGGTTATGTGGGACTCCCCTCCCCCCCCCCCCCCGAGTGGGGGTATACCACACTAAAAACCACCACGGCTGTTCCCTCTTGCTGACTGTGCTGGATGCCTTGGGAACCCGTTGTATACGTCCCAGGCGTGGCTTGATTTCACCTATCAATGTATGTAGATAATAATATCTATTTGAGGAAGCTCAGCGATTTTTACTTAACAAGTATAAATTAAAAATTAAAAAAAAACCCGACGTTCGCCATTTTGTGGCGGCGGCCATCTTGGATTTGCATAATGCTATTCTACTAGTCAAGCCCTTTCATTTCATGTAATCCGCCATTTTGTAGCGGCGGCCATCTTCGACCGATTTTCATCAAACATAGTTAACAACACTCTCGACTAATTCACCTTTCAAACAAAAAATACCGCAAATCGGTCCACCCGTTTGAGCGCCACAGGGGAACAGACAGACACATACACACACACACACAGACACGTCAAACTTATAACACCCCGTCGTTTTTGCGTCGGGGGTTAAAAACTTGTATATTCAGTAGGTACTTAATTTTACTTTACAAAACTTTACTTTTTTGACATCCACTCACAGCACAATCAATTAATTAACCAATCACTTTATAATCGAAAACTATTCATCCGATCTAATCTTTACACCTTTTATCGAGTTTTGTAAATATGGTAGAAATGTCCAGGGATTTCAGCGAAACGAGCTACATTTTGAAAGTGGTCTATGAGAAAAAAGTTTAGGGACCGCTGATCTAACGCAGCGCAAGCGCGTTCACGTTCTTTTTCTTCAGACGTGTGTATGTATGTGTAAAATTGAAAGACACACTTGTAATGCATTTTAAATAGAAATATGCGAAGGCTGAATTGATGCTGAAAGGAGAATTGATGCGTAATGCGTCTTCATACAAAGTATGTTCAAAACTACCAATACAGCCTTACTTAATTTAATTCATATTTTGACAGACTTTTAAGCTTGCGCACCATTCCGATCATAGTTTTCTGCTGTTACTAAATTGCCATACTGTAAGCCATAACATTGCCATTGCGTCCCTATCTCCTAATATCGTATTCCCATTTCTAAGGACCGTAACCCGGTCCATGAATCTAGGGAGCTATTAATAATCCGAAATCATGTCCGTAACCTAATGTATATGCAATAAGTTTAGATAAGGATGGGGATACCGAAGAAAGAAAAGACAGAAAGAAAATACATTTATTTAAGCCTATATATAAGTAGTTATAAATAGTTATATATAAAATATACATAGTTATAAATAAAATACTCGTAGATCAAAAAGATCTAAGAGAAATCTAATGATTTTAGAGAATCTAATATCTCAAGCGGAAGCGAACGTATATCGGGTCAGTTGTTCTTAAGACAACATCAGCTCTGTAGACGAGGTCGGCAGGCCTGGTGACCGGCTCCACGCGGAATCTCCGCAACACGCCTGAAAACATCATTTTCATCTCGAGCATCGCGAATTTTTGACCTGAAACAAAAATATTTACCTGTAAAAGCGCAAATTTATAAGAAACAAAATCATTTGAACCATTTGAACCTAGGACCTTCCACTTGAGAGACCACAACTCACCACTGCGTAAGAAATGTCAGAAACATCAAAACATCAAATGTAGGCACTTCATCATCATCAAAGTTCTACAAACACCAGTGAATTTAGTCCAGCAAAGGAAATACACGCCTCCACCGGAGGAGATCAGAAGTAGCTTCCTTCCAGCTCCAAACCGAACGACATATAGGTCTTTCTCGGCCTCTAAATCTTGTTCGGTGTCTAACAACTTTTTCGGAGGTACCGTCCACAGGTTGCACATGTTCTGTCCATTGCATTCTTGATAATAATGAATTTAGGTTTATATAGATTTACCTATACAGTTTCGGAGACCAGCACTGAACGGCAAGTACGAGTATACGTGACGGTTGAGGCAGTTCTCGGGCAGGAATCTGTCCGGGTCGAAGCGCTCCGGGTCGGGGAAAAGGTCCGGGCGCCGGTGGATGTCGTAGATTAATATAAAACAGGTTGTGTTCGCTGGCACTGTGTAGCCACCTGAAGTATTGAAAGGAATATAAGAATTAAGAAAGAAATAAAGAAAACTAAACTGTTATTAACAAGCTATCCACCACCACTACAGCCTTTTAACATCCCACTGCTAACTACGGCCCTAGTCGCCACTAGTGGCCCAGTGTGCGGGGCTGGGGGGGGGGGGGGGGGGGGGATTATCCACATTCTAACAAAATTCTTCTACTGTACAATTTCATAATCACTTACCCAATACTGTATCCTTTAACAGCTGCCTGCCTACGAAAGGCGCGCTGGGGTACAGGCGCATTGACTCCTTGATGCAGCATTCTAGATATTTCATCTCGTTCAACTCTTCCATAGTCGGGGTGCGCTGAGTATCGCCCAAAATCCGCAGCAGCTCTTCGTACACTTTATCCTAAGCATAAAATAATAAGAAACTTTAAATAGCCAGTTTCGCAAGTTTTGTCACATATACTTAGCTTTTGCCACGTCCGCGGTATTAGGTTTTTCAAAAGTCCCACGGGAACCCTTTGTTTTCCTGGGAGGGCTTATAAGGTGAACAAGGGCTTTGCGAAACGTATGAGGCTTTATAATGAGAAATCACTGGAGCGTCTTTTTTTGTAAAACCTATTTATTGCTAAACCATATTCGCTGTATTACTTAAGTAAATACAATAAATATTTTATTTCTGTAATTTATATTTAAGTAACAAAAGAAAGAATTTAATTTTAAATGATCGCGTCGCCTAATATTTGGCAACTTGTTGCAAGTTGGCTTGGTTAGCATGTTCGACCGCTGATCATGTGGTCCCGGGTTCGATTCCCGGGTCGGGCAAATAATTGCTAGGTATTGGGTTTTCTGTCAAGAATTTCTCAGTGCCAGCCCCACAGAATAATGAATATCTATGGCCAGCCCGGAGTTGGAAGCTGGCGGTATTTCACCCCCGTGCGTCGGAGAGCACGTGAAACAATCGGTCCCGGTTATTATCACTGTTATGTGACAATAGTCGTCAAAGCCCGCCAACACGCATTGGAGCAGCGTAGCGGGTCTTAGCTCTAAATCCCTCTCTCATATGAGAGTGGAGGCCTGCGCCCAGCAGTGGGATATTGAAAAGGCTGTTGTGATGGTGGTGGAAGGGCGAGGAAGTGAAACTTACTTGTATAGCAGGCTCGTTCGCTATTGCCATTAAGAAAAATACCATTGCCACCGCTGATGTGTCGTACCCCTAAAATAATAAAATTAAACATATTATGTAGGTCCTGTTTAATCTTAAGATAAGTTTATTCACATCTCCTTACCAACATTTAGGTCAGAACTGAGAAACAGAGAAACCTAGTTTAGCTTAGACCTGTCAAACCCAGTGCAAGGTCCTGAGCGTGGTGTTTTTATAGAGAACTAATATTTTAAGTTTTAATTTAATATTATTTGTCCTTACTTTTTACCCGACTACGGCAAAGCCAAAAGGAAGGGTTATGATTTTAGCAGTCTATGTGTATAATATGTAAGTATGTATGTATATAATATTATGATGTTTAACGTATCCTTTTAAAATAAGTAACGTAATACCACGTTTTCATAAAACATTTAATTAAATTCATCTTCAAAACAATGTTTTTTTGTTTCCTAAGTATAAAGAGGTATCTCAGACTTGTCCGACATGCTTTTATTTATTTATTTTCAGCAAATCAGCAGCTTAATCATTCCCACATTCGCTGGCAGAAATGTGAACAGACACCTTAATTTAGACAAGTAACAAAGTAAAGAACACAAAATATAACTAAATACAATTAAAACAACAAATAGGTAAAAGGAATTTTAAACAAGAACACTAAAAAAAAACTAAATAATAGATGTAAACAAACATTACAAAAGCCATCTACATAATATTATTTTTGTAGTCTGTGATCACGATCACATAGAACACATGAACCTATAGAAGTGGACTTGGCATAATGTCCTATAGAAAATAGTGGATCGGAAAATAGCTTAAGCTTATCAAAATTTTCATAAGTGTGTAAGAGACAACACTACATTTTTAAACATAACAATAAAACAGATCGTGGCAGAAATTTTATTGCACTTCTTTTAAGATGGCCTCCCTAAAATGTATACATGAACACTCACACACGCACAACTTGAGACATCACAATGAACACGCGCCATTTTAGATGTAGGATTGTGCGTGTGTGAGTGTATTTTTGGCACGTTTTTAAGGTAGGTATGCCTACTCTACTTATTATTATTATCTCTATGATAGAACAGCGTCATCGCATGCGCAAGTGTACAACTGGCCTTAATAATTTCTGAACGCATATTTGGTTACATTGACATGAGCTGTCAGTTGTCACTGGTCTGCAATGACTTTTCTCTGTTGACATCTTTAAATGTTTATTAATTAAAGTCAAAATATGTTTACAAGAATACCGGCTAAAAAAAAAACATTACAAAGTGACAAATTGATAGAGTGACGTAAATAAGGAACCGGATGTTGAGTGATAGCTAGAATTGAAAAAACTCACGCTACAATGGAAAATAGATGCCAACCAAAGATACCGATTGCGATAACCTCTATTTAGCTGAGTTTTTGTTTACACCCACTCGTCGCGATCTGCCTGACTTTTCTTCTTGAGTACTGCTTGCCTGGGGATATTTGTTTATCAAGGACTGAAGCTCGGCCTTGGTCACAATTTTCTTACGGGTTTTGTCAGGAAGAGCTATGACTACAACCCCATCCGCTGTCCAGCAGTTCTTCATGCCAAAATGTCTTCTTGCGGCAACAAACAATTCTTGCCTCGGCTTCGTTAGAAACTCGGAGATCGTAATGCCGCTGCCTTTAAGACTGGTTTTCGAATCCCACACTATGTTCTTTGATTTTAACGTAGTAAAACGCACAAGTATGGGCCTTAGCTTGTCTTTCTTAACACCGATACGATGACAAATATCAATGCTGGAGCTATCGAAGTCAGACAATTTCATATGTTTGCGGAAGACATCACATATTGAATTCTCCACCAGCTCATCGTTGGCTTCAGGGAGGCCATGTAGGAGTAATACCTTCCTTCGAGAGCGCGTCTCATGCTCGTCGAAGCCCGCCGTGAGCAACTGCATCTGTTGTCGAAACATAGCGAGAGTTTTCCACACTAAGTCTTTGAAAGTGGAGAACTCAGCGGCCAGTGATGCCAGGTCTCCGGAGGTTTTAGAGGATGGTGGTTTAACAGAAGATTGTGTACTTGCCAATGCCTTATCGAAATAATCCATGCGGGACTCAACCATTGTGACAAGATCTTCCATGTTTTTGTTTAACTGTGAGTGCAAATCCATGTTGTTGTGAAATGTTACTTGAAAGTGGAAAATTTATATGTGCCAGGTAATGTGGAATAAATTACTAATATTTAACTATATCATAAGCACTTTTAACTATTAAATATTAATTAAAATCGAAATAAAATCGAGCAGCGAAAAACTTTGATGTTACTTTTGCACCTACCCTCGCAAAAAAAAGATTTTATTTGAATGTAAGTATAGAAACAGTCATCTATCAGTTTTTAACCCCCGCGCGCAAAAACGACGGGGTGTTATAAGTTTGACGTGTGTGTGTGTGTGTGTGTGTGTGTGCGTGTGCGTGTGCGTGTGCGTGTGCGTGTGCGTGTGCGTGTGCGTGTGCGTGTGCGTGTGCGTGTGCGTGTGCGTGTGCGTGTGCGTGTGCGTGTGCGTGTGCTTGTGCGTGTGCGTGTGCGTGTGCGTGTGCGTGTGTGTGTGTGTGTGTGTCTGTTCCCCTGTGGCGCTCAAACGGGTGGACCGATTTGAATGCGGTTTTTTTTGTTTGAAAGGTGAATTAGTCGAGAGTGTTGTTAGCTATGTTTGATGAAAATCTGTCCAAGATGGCAGCCGCTACAAAATGGCGGATTACATATTTTTTCACAACTCACTTAATATGGGTATCAAATGAAAGGGCTTGACTAGTAGACTAGCACTATGTAAATCCAAGATGGCCGCCGCGACAAAATGGCGAATGTCGGGGGTTTTTAAATTTTCAATTTATACTTGTGATAGGTAATTATAAAAAAAAAAAATATTAAATACTATTATAAACTGCCTAAAGTTGTAAAATATTATAGAAATATTTTTTTCATAATTATACATAGATTTATTTCTAGAGTGGTTTGAACCTTAATTACGCTCTCCTGTAAACCTCGGTTTTTGACATGTCGCCTTATACGTAGGGGCCGTCGATATACTGAACCGATTTTGATGAATGAGATGTCTCACCACCGCATACATTCATTCATTGTTATGGTCCGGGTAACATTTTATTTAGGAAAAAAATCAAGAAGTTACCTTCACGCGGCTTTCTAGATTATTAAATTAGTTTCGGATAGACATAACAGATGGTGCCACTAGCTGCTTGTACCGCGCTTTCGGCACACTAAATTATTAAGCGATGTCGGGTTTTAGTATACGAACGTTATCCTATTTCAACAATGTTCAAATGGAATAAATATGGTAGATACTCTAATTCAAAATCATACATGATTATCATCCCATCGCCATTTTAAATCCACCAAATACCAATACACAAATAAGTCAAAATATTTTTACCGCCGACAGAAACGTGTCAACTTCGTTCCGGACGCCTTCATCGTCAATAATTCCCAATTTTTCATTTTCTAATAGCAAATCTAACAGTGCCATCTTTTCATTATTTTTGTACGACAAATCAGAATTGTCTCGTTTGGAATTGTTTTCGTCCAATGATTGGCGTTTATCGCTAATCACTTTTTTGGTAAATGCGTGTAAATCTGCGATTGCGCGATTCTGTATTTTCGAACTCTTGCTAAGATTGAATAAAAATTCATTGTGTAACAAAACGTTAGACAATCGGAACACAAAGCATTCTCCCATTGTCATTATTGAGTTGAAATATTTGTCGAATGCAACCTTATCATCGCAGAGCGAAATGCCCATTGCTGCATCTGAAATTGAAGAAAACAATGCTTGTGTAACTCGCAACGAAAAAAGAGTTATTTTAACTTTTGAATGAATAGGTAAGAGAAATAATTCAGTTGCCAAATTAAATCAAAGCAAATGATTTGTTCGGTCAGATATGAAATACCTACTGCGGCCATTTGTGAGATGCCAAGTAGCAATTAGACGCATTAAGACTCGGTCGACGCCGCATCCGTACAACTGTAGGAGATCAAATAATTAAAGCAGTGAAAATCGCTCAGTTTGCAGCAATTTCACCTGTGAGTAGGGTTGCCAGGCCATAAAATGCAAAGGCCGGACTGCGCACTATATAAGGCCGGACATTTTAGCCTAAAAGCCGGACATGTTTTTTTTATTGCCAAACATAATGTTTTTACAACTGGGCTGTTGAAAAAAGTATTTATACGTGGTGAAAAGTGAGGATATTCGATATTTATTAAAAGATGGACATAATATTTATAATAAAAAAACTCGTTTACGAATTTGAAATGTTTATTAAGTTACACTATTACAGTTTTACTTACAAATGGATCATCAGTCTTTTGTAGATAATTAAATATTATTAAAACTAAAAAACAAATGAATATAGCTCTCTTTTGGCATTCTTAATACTATAAACTAAAAAATATAATAAAACAAATAAAAATAATCATTCTTCTGGAAAGTAACAAAAAGATAATATTAATTTTACGGCTAGGTAAGAATTTACTTTATAGTAGGTATTTATAGAACAATTTAAAATCTTTAAAAAATAACAAAATCTAGTTATATTTGGCACTTGCACCTACTTTGTCAAGAATTTCGTTTTCCTTAGAAATCATATCGTAAAATTCTTTACATGTTAATTTTAAATTGCATAACAAGAACATCATCTTAGCAATTGTATCTGTTTGTAGTCTACTGCGTTCCTTTGTCCACTGGGCGTTTATTAAAGAGAAAACTCTTTCAACGTTGGCATTGTGGCCTGGTATTGCAAAATAATATTCTGCCAACTTAAGCAGTTCCGAATAAAATTCTTCATTATTAAATGATTTAAAATACGAGGTCCACTTCTGATGTGCCAACAGCTTTTTAAAGTCAGAGTCATCTTCGTGTTGCTTTAAAAATTTTATGAAGTTTTGCCACTGATCAAAAAATTTATTGTCATTTAACTGTACATTTTTTCTAGACAAAGTGTCTATCGTTTTTGCCCCTTGTTCCCAGCTTGGAATATTAGCTAAAGTCATCCACTGAAAGTGTTTTAGGTCAGTACAAAATTCACTGGTCCAGGAATTCAGGTAATCTTTGGCAATATTGTACATTCTTCTCATGTTTTGTTTAAAATCTTCTACCTCATCCCGACGAGCCTCCGATAAACGCCGTAAAATTTCGGTCACTTTCATTGGGCAAAAATTTTGTTCCAATCTTTCGTTTATATTTTCCACTACTTGCGAACACTGATCAATTACTTCATTGACAGAAATATCAGCAGTTTCAGTGTGTTTGATTCGGCTTTGGTATATAGACATGAAAGAATGTAAGAGCCATAAATAACACTCAGAGAAGTCATTTTCGAAAAACATTTGCAATGTTCTGGCCGGATAACTCAGTGAAAGAAAGTATGACTTTAATGGCTCGTACATTTGCAAGATTCTCTCTATGGCGGGATAAAGAGATAGCCAGCGGGTTTTTGAATGGCTAAGCATACGTTTAAAATCAATTTCCAATTCTGAACAAACTTTTTTTAAAGCTTCAGTACGAACTGTGAAGCTGGCAAAATGGTTGTGCATTTGCATCACTATGCTGTCTACACAGATTGGTAAAGATTCGATTGCGTGATGTACGGAATTGCTGAAGATATGTGCAATACATCCAACACCGACCATATCATCGTTTTGAGTAGCTGATTTGAGTCTACTGTAGACGCTGTTGGTCCCACTTCTCTCTCTACCGCCAAAGTTAGTATTGGTGTTGTCCGCTGAAAAAGCTATTAATTTATCCAATAAGTTTTTGTCCGTCAAAATGGTGTGTATGTAAGTGGATATTGTTTCAGCAGTCTCGTTCGGTAAGGCCTGTAGCTCCAGTAATTTAACTTGAATTCCTCCCTTTTCAGGGTTGAAATATTGTATAAGCACAGGAAATAGCTTAATAGCACCATGGTTGCTACTATCTGTGGAGACGCTCAAGTATCTGATTTTTGACACTTCTTTTAACATATTTTCTTGGGCAAATGGGCCTAAAACATTTTTTAGGATAGCTTCAGCTTTTGAGCGGGAACAGGTTACATCTTTTGCGATTTTCGAATCTGGATATATACTCTTGCAAAGTGGAGCTGTGCAATCTAGTGAGTTAAATGATTCGTGATGTTTAACGGTATGATAAACCAGAGTAGCTTCTGTGGCCCGAACGCTCCGTTGAAGATTTAAGTTCGCATTGGATTCCATGAAAATATCAATTCTTGATGTAGATGCCGTACTACGAATCTTCATTTTGTGTTTTTCGGTATTTAAATGCTTTTCTAAGTCAGCTTTGCCCTTATTAGCAATGGAAATTATTTGATCACAAATTACACATTTTGCGTCCCATGGCTCTTTGCCAGATTTGAACATCTTGTATTGACTTTTTAAACTGTCAGAAAATATACATTTTCTTTTCGACATGACTAATAGAGAGATCTGAAACAAAGATGTTGTACTTGTATTTGAGGTTTGTCAATAACACATTAATGCTACAAATAGGAAAATATAAAACTAACTCACCAAAAATACGGTCGCCGCTAACTGAAATACTTAATTGTACGTGAACACACGCCAAGCACGCGCAAACGCCACGCGTTCCTAGGGCAGACTAACGGGCGCGAACCTGTCTGCGGACGGTGCGAGCAGCGGGGCGGGGTAACCACGCTCACGCACGCCACGCGTGACGCGCGGCGCGGCGCGAATCGCGGGCCGGAAGATAGTTTGCTCTCCGCTCGCCCTTGTCCGTTCGGGTCGGGCGCTCGTCCGCCCATCGTCGTACGAATCGCCACTCTGACAAAAAGCCTGACAAAAGCCGGACAGGCCAAACACGTACATATTTGGCCGGACGCGACTGCAAAAAGCCTAACATGTCCGGCTAAAGCCGGACACCTGGCAAGCCTACCTGTGAGAAGTCGTGAGCGTTGGCATCCGTGGCATGGTCATGTATGGTGGACGTTCGATCTAATCGCACAAAACGGTATCGTTCAACTTTTCTCATACCTTAAGGCAATAATGAATAGGCAAACGCTTTCCAACCTACAACCTTAACATTACTTTCCATCAGGTATGATTGTCATCAAGTGCGGGCATGTCATGCTATAAAAATTAAAAACAACATACTTACCACTTATAATACGCAGCGATGCAGGATTAACGATAGCCGATAAATCTGTCTTGTCTTTAACAATCTCCTTCTCAATCTGCCGCACAAAGTGTTCAGTTTCCTGGTTAAACGACGCCACGAATTTCTTCAGGATGTTAAAATGAAACGCTTTTGTAAGCAGTTTTCTCCGATGTTGCCATTTCTTGCCTTAAAAATTCATTAAACTTGCGTAGTAAATGTGAAATCATGCATAAAATCTATCTTTTTTAGGGTTCCGTACCCGAAGGGTAAAAAACGGAGCCCTATAATAATGTCACTCGGCTGTCTGTCTGTCCGTCTGTCCGCCGGTCACAGGTCTCTAGCTCGCAGACGAAATGAGTTACAAACCTGAAATTTTGGTATTTAGTGTAAAACGTTAACCCAAAATCAAATATTGAATTAGAAATTGAATTAAATTATTTTTCAGGGGGGCTCCCATACATGAAAAAGAAGCCGGAAAAAAAAAATTTTTCTTTACCCTAGCTTGTGGGGTATCATTGTTTAGAGCTCATTAAGTAGAGTACAAATATATATTTTTTTAATTTTTATCTCAAAAAATAAGGGAATGGGAGGCCATCAAAGTTGTCAGTTTTAGACCATTTTTGTGACGGGGGCTATCTCAAAAACTAAACTAGTTGGGAATATGATATTTCAGTATATTATGTACTATATGCTCTATTTAAACAACAAATACTGAAAACAACGATTTATTAAATAGTTTATAAGCTGTGACCAAAATAAACGAACATTTTTTTGGGTTTTTCTTTCACGGTTTGTTGCGATGTCTAGCTCGGAAATTAAATATTTCTTAGACCCAAAATATTATATTGTTCATAATTATGTACGGAACCCTGAAAGAGCGAGGCCCGACTCGCACTTGGCTGATTTTTTAACTTTTGACGGCATAACCGCAAAACTGATCTCGAACAAACAAATGAAAGGCAACTAATATAGCACCCTAGAGACGGATATATAAGAAATGTTAAACTTTTTATCACGGAAAATCAAAGAGTTCCCGCGGGATTTTAAAAAAACTTAAATACTTACCGGTGCTCAACAGTAAGCCATCACCAAGCCAAGGGGTGGCGAACTTGTATGCGTCTGCTTTAGTGATATACTCCGCTGAGGACATCACCTTCTGTAACATTTTATAACATTAGGTGGAATATAAAAGGTAAGGAGGCGTAAAATCAGTGGCAGATTTTGATTTATCTTATCTTTAGACGCATGAAGTGCTAGTTTTAGGCCTCAGATTCTAGGGGGACCTCCAAACCTTCACAAAACACAAGGTAATCCACCGAAAATACGTTTCGTAGGCAAGTAACAACTTATTAGGTACTTATTAATATTATAGAGTTGGAGGCCCCCGTAAAAAATTTAATAAAGGAATGATTAAGGATTTTTTCTGTATTTAAATCGGTAGAGCTGTTTCAAACATTAAATTAGATTAGAAAAATTTGAAAAAGGTGTGCTTGGGTTTTGATAACTTGTAAATCCTAGAGCGGTTATTTTGAAATCTCAGACATACTCTTTAATTTTATTTATTTATACTTACATAGATTTTATTTACTTCGTTATCTACTTACTTCCAAGATTTCAGGGTCGGAGATGTTCACAATTCGAACATTCATCGCATGAATTTGTGTGATGTTGCCATACTGCTTTTGAAGGCACCGCTGTGCGAGAAATATCTTCTCTGTAACGAAATACCTAAGATTATTATTTATATAATTATTATGTTGTATCGCAGGGTTATTAATTATTATAATCAAAGATAACATCAGCTGTAGGTAGTAGTGTTTATATCAATTGTCTCAAGTTCATTTAATATCACAAACCAAATTCACAGCAACTAGGTGGCAAAAAACCAGTTATTAAATAAATATACTCCTATCCTACTAATATTATAAACTAGCTGACCCCCGCGACTTCGTTCGTGTGTTTATAGGTTTTATATAGGATCGGATCGGATCCCATAATTCTTTTATGTACCTAAACTAAATGTAGCCTGTTACTCCTTATAACATTGAAAGTTCCATTAAAATCGATCCAGCCGTTTCGGAAATTAGCTGGAACAAATAGACAGACCGACAAAAATAATTTAATCCCACACCAGTTTAAAATAAGCCGTACCTACGTTCAAAGATCCGGGTCCCAAGTTATTTGAACCCAATACTGAGGGTTGTAATGGCTGTCATTTCTGAACTAACAAACCTATGACCTTGAAATATTTACGGGACAATATATAAAGTACTACCTTTCTAACAAAAAAGAATGAGTGAAATCGAGCAACGCTTTAATGAATTACAGCTAAATACACGTTTTAACTTTCATCCCCTCTCCCAAGGGAACCGTGCTGAATTTCGGGATAAAAAGTATTCTATGTCCTACCTCGGAGTATAAACTCAAATCGTACCAAGTTTCATTCGAATCCGTTCAGTAGTTTCGGCGTGATGCGCGGCCAAGATACAGACAGACAGACAGACAGACAGACAGACAGACAGACAGACAGACAGACAGACAGACAGACAAAAATGAAAAAAATTGCAGTTTTGGCTTCAGTATCGATTATATAGTGCCCTCCAATAAAAATTTTCAAAATATCTTCAATGTACAGAATTGGATCTGTTACAGTCTTATTATATTATAGAAGATATGAGTGTTGATGTTTGGATGTTTGAATGTTTGTTACTCTATAACGTCGCAACTACTGAACAAATTTGGCTGAAATTTGGAATGGAGATAGATAACGCCCTGACTTAACACTTAGACTTAGACTACTTTTTATCCTGGAAAATCCAAGGTTCCCGCGGAATTTTAAAAAAACCCAAATCTACAGCTACAGCTATGGGTAGATCACTATATCAAACTACCTTGAAAGTAAGTATAAAGGTTGGAAAAGGGAGCGGGAACGGGAACCAGAAATCCACGATTCCCTCAGGATTTGTGAAAAACCGAAATTCACGCGGTCGAAGCCGCGGGCAAAAGCTAGTTATTAAATAAATATATTATGTAGGTAGGTATATACAGATAGAACCAAGCAGACAAAACCTTGCACTAGCGAGAGCTAGCTTGGTAAAGGTCGACCAGAATCTCATGCAAAATAGGGAAATGAAATTCCAAAGTTAGCAACCCTACGGCTGCCCTAGCGATAAACAAAGTAACTGACATTTTTTGTGAAATTGACTTTTTTGCATTAACAAAAGTTTTATGTCGTGTAGTTTTTTACCACAGTTTAATATTTCAAATAACTTGAACCGTTTACTGAAATTTGAATTGCCCAAACAAAGTAACTGCACACACTAACCCGGAATATAAATGCAAAAACCAAGTAAACAACAAGCACAACACAAAAACAAAGTAATTGGATGTTGATTACTTTGTTTTTGTATTTAAAATGCAGTTGCTTGATTTTTCGTTTCTAATTGAAACGATCCCAGGTAAGGTGTTCTGAATGTAATTACTTTGTTTATCACTAGGGCAGCCGAGTTAACCTAGTGTTGCTTACTACAAAATTTAATTTCCCTATTTTTCATGAGATTCTGGTCGATCTATACAATCGGACGCTCATACAGTGTCCTGGATGAGAGACCTTACGACAAGTATAAATAAGTGCCATGTATTCGAATGCGATTGAGTTCACTTCTATTGGGACCGTTCCATCCAGGACGATTCTGCAGAATAAGCCTGATATCGTGGTGAAGGACTGCGCGCAGTCAACTTTCCTCAAGAGAGAAAATTCGAAAGTAGGTATATGTATCTGGCTCACGAGGTCTCCACCATGTGGAGTCTACTGAAACCATCTCACTCGTCATAAGAGTATCTGCAAATGGTATTTCCTTACACGGCCTCGCTCATCATCTGAAGCGACTAGGGTGCTGTAGCAGCTCGCATGCTGGTATCAGATCCAGAATATAAGGACGGTGATCTAAAGGTTAAACAAGTGTAAATTTAAAAACCCCCGACATTCGCCATTTTGTGGTAGCGGCCATCTTGGATCTAGTGCTATTCTAGTAGTTAAGCCCTTTTATTTGATACCCATATTAAGGGAGTTGTGAAAAAATATGTAATCCGCCATTTTGTAGCGGCGTCCATCTTGGACCGATTTTCACACACACACACACACACACACACACACAAACACACACACACACACACGCACACACGCACACACGCACACACGCACACACGCACACACGCACACACGCACACACGCACACACGCACACACGCACACACGCACACACGCACACACGCACACACGCGCACACGCGCACACGCACACACGCACACACGCACACACGCACACACGCACACACGCGCACACGCGCACACGCGCACACGCGCACACGCGCACACGCGCACACGCGCACACGCGCACACGCGCACACGCGCACACGCGCACACGCGCACACGCGCACACGCGCACACGCGCACACGCGCACACGCGCACACGCGCACACGCGCACACGCGCACACGCGCACACGCGCACACGCGCACACGCGCACACGCGCACACGCGCACACGCGCACACGCGCACACGCGCACACGCGCACACGCGCACACGCGCACACGCGCACACGCGCACACGCGCACACGCGCACACGCGCACACGCGCACACGCGCACACGCGCACACGCGCACACGCGCACACGCGCACACGCGCACACGCGCACACGCGCACACGCGCACACGCGCACACGCGCACACGCGCACACGCGCACACGCGCACACGCGCACACGCGCACACGCGCACACGCGCACACGCGCACACGCGCACACGCGCACACGCGCACACGCGCACACGCGCACACGCGCACACGCGCACACGCGCACACGCGCACACGCGCACACGCGCACACGCGCACACGCGCACACGCGCACACGCGCACACGCGCACACGCGCACACGCGCACACGCGCACACGCGCACACGCGCACACGCGCACACGCGCACACGCGCACACGCGCACACGCGCACACGCGCACACGCGCACACGCGCACACGCGCACACGCGCACACGCGCACACGCGCACACGCGCACACGCGCACACGCGCACACGCGCACACGCGCACACGCGCACACGCGCACACGCGCACACGCGCACACGCGCACACGCGCACACGCGCACACGCGCACACGCGCACACGCGCACACGCGCACACGCGCACACGCGCACACACACACACACACACACACACACACACACACACACACACACACACACACACACACACACACACACACACACACACACACACACACACACACACACACACACACACACACACACACACACACACACACACACACACACACACACACACACACACACACACACACACACACACACACACACACACACACACACACACACACACACACACACACACACACACACACACACACACACACACACACACACACACACACACACACACACACACACACACACACACACACACACACACACACACACACACACACACACACACACACACACACACACACACACACACACACACACACACACACACACACACACACACACACACACACACACACACACACACACACACACACACACACACACACACACACACACACACACACACACACACACACACACACACACACACACACACACACACACACACACACACACACACACACACACACACACACACACACACACACACACACACACACACACACACACACACACACACACACACACGTCAAACTTATAACACCCCGTCGTTTTTGCGTCGGGGGTTAAATAGTATACCGTTTGAAAAATCTCTAGATATGTGAGCGCCGAGTGCCCAGGCACGTGTCTTGACAAAGCAGTAGGCCTACCTACGTTTGGCCTCTTGTTTCTCACGGCAGTGAAACCTTCTGGCAAATATTTTTTTATTGAAATTATTTAATTATTTTTTATATTAAGTAGGTAATTACGTATAATTATATTTTACATCGTTCGAAATAAATGCTTCTTTGGTTTCTTAAAGGTACCGGAACTAGATATTATGCTGTGATGGTGATAAAACTTGCTATCAAAATCTTGTCTACACTTTTCTCTCGCTTTAAAAGTTTGGAAGTTACTCTTTTGGAACGGTTAAACGGTGGACTATCACTTCGTCATGATCACGTCACAAGATCATGTAGGTCCTAGATTCGTCATTAGTAACGATGTCGTAAATGCCCCGAGTTGAACCATCTTCAAATTCAAAATCATTTCACGCCACCAATCCACACAAGCTTGGCTTCTGTGAACTGGCCTCAGTGAACTACGTGGTATCCAGCGCGAGAATATCCTCCTAACAGTGGCGTAACTATACCGCTTGATGCCCGTGGCAAATTATTGGATGGGGCCTCTTCACCTGAATTTATAGAACAACGTCAAAACTAGGTATAACAGGAAGATATTTTGATAATATTTTTGAAGGGCACTCTATAATCGATAGGTACTACAGCTGAAACTGCATTTTTTCCATTTTTGTCTGTATATCTGTCTTTTTATCTCGAAATTCCGGCTGGAGGCCTGTGGCATTTTGCCGAAATGCCATGCTATAGTTACGCCACTGCTTCCTAACACGAAGACTACGTGTAGTATTTCATGCGCACTTCCCGATCTAATTTATATATTATCTGTCTGCTGAATCTCTTCTTAGCGTGTAATTTGCCTATATCCCTCAGTAAATTTACTGCCAGGATGTGTTCTTCAGTAACAGTAGTCAAAGGGTAGCCAATTCTTTGTTAACCTGACAAAGTTGATTGATCATTCTTAAATTAAATTATACATCAAGTGATTTTATACCTAAATGCTATTTGAAGTTTAACAAAAAATTCCAGCTTTAAGCAGCATTTAAAATCATCAACTACGATCAGGGGTATCAATAGGTATCACTTCCAAGTTCATCATCACTTACAATCAGGTGAGATTTCAGTCAAGGGCTAACTTGTAGTTGAATAAAAAATAAAAAATAAAATCATATAAAATTATCGCGTAAAAATGTTCACCACAAAAGTCCATTTTTCAGTTCATTCATTTAAGGTCGTGAAAGGAGGAAATGAATGATAAAAAATTGAATCGCGACTCCTACTCTATTTATATTCTAGTATAACTCTAGTAACCACAAAAGTTTTAGAGCTTTCAATAAACAACCGTTGTGCGAGATCATTTCTTCCAAGGGCTTAAAAATTGTGGAACCAACTCCCTTCGGTAGTGTTTCTATATATATTTTGTATAACATTAATATGCGGTTATTCAAGGGTCGGATCAACAAATTCCTCAGAAACCGCCAACTCTTAAGTGGTTCTTCTGGTGCTGCAAATGTTCCGCGGCGGTAATAAAATCAGGTGACCCGTTCGCTCCTTTGCGCGGAATTTACATAAAAAGTAATAATAAGAAAAAATGTACTCAGCTTACCAGGTGAGCCCTGCAAATAACTCATGGAGTTTCCAATGATGGGCCACGCTTTTGGTCCCGGAATTCGCCGCATCAACCTGGCATCTCGACTCAGCCAGTCGCGCAAAGCAACAATGGCAAGCGCGCACAAAATCAAAATTAAATAGAACATTTCGACCACGTCTCTCTTCTCTCGCGTCGTCGCGAACGCGTCTCTTCTCACTGCGACAACTTGAGAAATAAGATAGCAAAATTATACCTATATATGAACAGATTCGGGCCGACTATACGCCCCTGCCACACACTCGTCGACTGGCATGGGAAGTAGCGAGGAAAGGAGGCAGAAACGTAGTGTGGCAACAATACTCGTTACCGCATGTCATTACTCGCTACTTCCCATGCCTCTCGACGAGTGTGTGGCTGTAGGTTGAAATCACATCGATTTGCATCACATCACACCGATGGCTTTTCATTTAGCGCATCGCGTGATATAGCTTGTTTTTTCTTACGTTATCGTGCGTAGCGTAAGTATCCTTTAACGAGAAAATCGAGAGCCACCCTTGTAATGCTTTCGCATTTTTGTATTTACGAGTAAAATACTCGTAAATACAAAAATGCGAAAGCTGAATTGATGCTGAAAGGAGAAATAATCGGGACGGACAACTTAATTACCTAGTTATTAAGCATACTGCTCTTTGAGGCATTAGGGGTTTAACAAATGCTAACTTCCCAGCTTTGAGCTGTTACTGAGAATTATCGACACGGGATTCGAACCCGGAACTTCATGATCCACAGTCGAGTAAGCTAGTCATTAAGTCAAGTATAATATAACTCCCTCAATATGGTTAAAAATGAAAGGACTTGACGTCTAGTAGAATAGCACTATGCAAATTCAAGATGGCCGCCACCATAAAATGGCTCAGACGCTTTAAAGCTCCACAAAAACTAAATGCATAATTGACACCAATTAAGATAGACCTCTGAGTTGTATGGGCGCTCATACAATTTAGAGGCCTAGCTTAATTGGCATTTGGCACCTACCTCAATATGAAGAAACATGAATATCAGCGAGCTTATTATGCAATTTGGAGATCCAGAGTTGTTCACTGATGAACAAATAGGTACAACAAGATATTTTCAACGTAGTACAAAAAGCTCAGCATAATGCTGTATAATAAAAAAAAATAATAATAAATATCTTTATTACAGACATCACATCCATTTTGTTAGTATTAATTACTAATGAACTACATATGTTAAGTACTTAGTAAATTATTTTTGTATCTTATTTATTTTCTTTGTCTAGATGATACATTTAGCAGATCAAAAAAATCAAAGAAAAATCTAATGATTTTAGAGAATCTAATATCTCAAGCGGAAGCGAACGTATATCGGGTCAGTTGTTCTTAAGACTACATCAGCTCTGTAGACGAGGTCGGCAGGCCTGGTGACCGGCTCCACGCGGAATCTTCGCAACACGCCTGAAAACATCATTTTCATCTCGAGTATCGCGAATTTTTGACCTGAAACAAAAATATTTAGCTGTAAAAGCACTAATTTATAAGAAGGCATTTGAACCTGGGACCTTCCTGTGCCAGAGAGGTAGTCAGAAACATCAAAACGTCAAATGTAGGCATTTCATCATTATCGTCAAAGCTCCACCAGCCCTGGATGGACCTTGGATTAGTCCAACATACTTCTCCGGTGGAGGCGGTGAGTAGTAGCTTCCTTCCAGCTCCGAACACACCGGCCAGCAGGTCTTTCTGGGCCTCTAAAACCAGTTTGGTGTCTGACAACTTTTTCGGGGATTACTTCCTTTACCTACCATACGTTACACGCGTCCTGTCCGTCGCATTCTTGACAGTTTAATGAATTTAGGTTCATATAGACTTACCTATACAGTTTCGGAGACCGGCACTGAACGGTACGTAGGAGTATACGTGACGGTTGAGGCAGTTCTCGGGCAGGAACCTGTCCGGGTCGAAGCGCTCCGGGTCCGGGAACAGGTCCGCGCGCCGGTGCACGTCGTAGATGAACATGAAACAGGTCGTGTTCGCTGGCACTGTGTACCCACCTGAAATATTGAAAGGAATATAAGAATTAAAGAGAAACTTTGGTGAATTTTTCTGCTTGCGCTCGCAAAGGTTTTGTCCCTAAAAATCTATATAAATTCAATGTTTGAAAGGTAAGTAGTATACATGCGTTCGTAAACCATACTTTACGTGGCATTTCAACGCATGCCGGTAACAATAAAAACTGCCGTACACCTTCCAGTTAGCCCGCTTCTATTTTAAACTGCATCGCTACTTAGCATTGATCGCACGCAAGGGATACCTAATTATAGATGAATAACAAAACGAGGTTTTTTCCGATAGGTAATAGTTAACGTCTTGTTATGTTAACGTAGTGCCATAGTGGTAACGATTTAAGACAACTGAGGTTTTCAACGTGTGACGTTGAAAACCTCAGTTGTCGTAAATCGTAGCGTGAACAATTCCTAAATGGTTGTGATAGGTATATGGATGGAGGGGCAGTTTTATTGGATAAAACTATTAAGATCTTCTATACAAAGCAGTAAGTATGCAAGTTCACTCGCAAGTGTCGCGAATTGTTGTTCTTATCGTTTCCTTATTTTTCATAATCGTTTAATTTCATAATCACTTGTTTGGGGTGTAAGTGGCCCAAATTCCACCTATATGTGGCCAAAGTCAATCTCACCTGCGCGCGGTGCACCCTGCCAATATGCTAACGAGGCCGTGACGCTCTCAGTCCCCTCTACGGGTCGTTGTGCCTGATACCACACAACGTAGTCTAGATGGTATCACCTCTTTGCGGTAGGATTCTACCCCGAATCCGCCTGGCTAGCGATCGCACTTCAGTCGTAATCTGCCGCAAAGCATCCGATGCGTTCCGGCAGCGAGCTTAATAGCCAATCCCCTTTATCAAAAGCCGGCAACGCATTAGTGGTTCCTCAGGTGCTGCTAATGTTCATGGGCGGCGGTAATCAATTAACATCAGGTGACCCGCTTGCTCGTTTTCCCGCTATTACTATAAAAAAAAAACACTTACCCAATACTGTATCCTTTAACAGCTGCCTGCCTACGAAAGGCGCGCTGGGGTACAGTCGCAGTGACTCCTTGATGCAGCATTCTAGATATTTCATCTCGTTCAACTCTTCCATAGTCGGGGTGCGCTGAGTATCGCCCAAAATCCGCAGCAGCTCTTCGTACACTTTATCCTAAACATACATAAAACTTGAAACAGTTGGTTTCGCTATTTTTGGCATGTATTCAAAATTTATTCGCCGTAGGTAAACACATAAATTAAAAATAGAGGAAAAATTACAGTAACGCTAATTTTTATATTAGGTACTATGTAAAACAACATAGTAGGTACCTAATGTGTCTATTGTTACTGTATGGCAGATTGTAAATTGTGTTACACTAAAAAAAATTTCAATTAATAAAATAAAGAAAAAATTTAATTTTAAATGATCGCGTCGCTAACATTTAGCTATAACCGGCAACCACGAAGAGGCAAAACTTACTTGTATATCAGGCTCGTTTGCTATTGCCATTAAGAAAAATACCATTGCCACGGTTGAAGTGTCGTACCCCTAAAATAATTAATTCATTAAAATTAATAATTGTGTTGATGCAATCTTGTGATAAGTTTATTCACTTATCTACCAAATCCTAGTTTAGCTTATCAAAATCCTAGTTTATCTTTTAGCTATCAAACTTAGTGCGAGGTCTTGAACATGGTGTTTTTATATTTAAAAAAGGAACTTAAGTATATTGTGAACGGTTAATTCAATATTTGTCCTTCCTTTTTAATAATGTTTAACAAAATGAAAAAAAATACTCTACTCGTATTTCTGAATCTACACCATAATCCCTTCGCCGTTTCAAATCCAACGAATAAGTACATAAGTAAATCAAAATATTTTTACCGCCGACATAAACGTGTCAACTTCGTTCCGGACGCCTTCATCGTCAATTATTCCCAATTTTTCACTTTCTAAAAGCAAATCTAACACAGACATATTTTCATTACTTTTGTACCACAAAGCAGAATTTTCTTGCTTGGAATTGTTTTCGTCCAATGATTGGCATCTATTCTTAATCACTTTTTCGGTAAATGCGTGTAAGTCAGCCACTGTACGTTTCTGTACTTTCGAAATCTTGCTTAGATTGAATAAAAATTCATTGTGCAACAAAACGTTGGACAATCGTGTCATGAAGCATTCCCCCATTGTCATTACTGAGTCGGAATATTTCTTCAATGCGACCTCATCTTCACCGAGTGTAATGCCCATTGTTGCGTCTGAAATTGAAGAAAATAACGCTTGCCAAGTTAATCAAAGCATATGATTCGGTCTGTCAGGTATGGAGTACTGCGGCCATTTTGGGGATGTCAACTACCAACTCGACGCATTAAGACTGGGTCGACCGCTAGGCGTCCGTACAATAATATTATATGTAATTATAGGTGATAAATTTACAAGGGGGAATCGCTCAGTTTGCTGCAATTTCGCCTATCTATCGGTCTGCTATCGTATTTACAATAAACAGTGTGCTCATGAAATTATTTGTTCCTCCTTCACCGTTCCACTACACATAACTGACATAATATCGTGAACGCTGGCATCCCTATGCCATTGACGCACAAACGCACAATCTTTTCGCACAAAACGGTTTCGTTCAACTTTTTTCATACAAACCGCAAGGGTACGGAATGTCTTTCCAATGGAATGCGTTTCCTGCCACGTACAAATTGGAACACTCAAGGCAATAATGAATAGGCAAGCGCGCTCCAACCTAGACTCCTTCGTTGCTCTCCATCAGGCATGATTGTTGTCAAGCGCAGGCCTATCATGCAATCACCATGCAATACATTTTTTGACGTGATAACGTCGTCGATGAGCGCCGGCTACATGCACGAAAAAGGATGACTCATTGTCACGTACCGCGGAACGTAGCGCGTAGCACGTAGCACGTAGCGCGGAGCGTAGCACGTAGTGCGGAACTAAACGTTCGGCTTGTGACGCATAGACTATCTCTCTTTGTTTTCGACGTTATCACGTAAAATTGTCGTCCGTAAATCGACTTTACAGACAAACAATTTTTAAAAAACATACCACACATAATACGCAGCGATGCAGGACTAACGATCGCCAATAAATCCGTCTTGTCTTTAACTACCTCCTTCTCGATCTGCCGCACAAAGCGGTCAGTTTCCCGCTTAAACGATACCATGAATTTCTTTAGGATGTTCAGATGATACGCTTTTGTGAGCAGTTTTCGCCGATGTTGCCATTTCTTGCCTGAAACATTCATTAAACTTGCATATGTAAAAGTGTAATCGTGCAAAGAAATCATGAAAAAAGTACATAATATGTCTGTCTATCTATCTTACATTTAAAAAAACTTAAACACTTACCGGTGCTCAACAGTAAGCCATCACCAAGCCAAGGAGTAGCGAACATGTATGCGTCTGCTTTAGTGATATACTCCGCTGAGGACATCACCTTCTGTAACATTTTATAACATTAGGGGAAGTATAGAAGATTTCTCCAAAATTACAGTTTCAGTTCTGATTTGCGTGATTTTTTTTTTATCGACAGCTGAAGATGTTTGCGAAATGATCCCATTGGAGAAATTGGTAAAACAAGTAAAACAGAAAAATTACCTTGATGACGTCACACGTGTGAAACGAAATTATTCGTGAAAGCGCAACTTTAAAGTTCCATAACTTCTTCAGTTTTTGAGGTAATTTAATGATTCTTTCAGATTTTTGTTTTATTTTACTTAAATTTTTATAATTAATTAGGTAATTTAAAAAAATTGAAACTTATCCATTCTAGGGAGACCTCTAATCCTTGACAAAACCCAAGGTAATTCGCCCCCAAAATACGTTTCGTAGGCGACTAACAACAAGTATGGAATTTGAGGCCCCCGTAAAAAATTTAAAAAAGAAAAACGTTACGAGTTAGGATCTCCAATTCGCCCGGTGAGAATTAAGCATCTTCCTGCTCCTTGGCTTACTGAGGATATTAAATCCTTACAACACAAGAAAAATATAGCTAAAACTAAATACAAACTTGACGCCAGTGACGCAAATAGAAATAAATATAAAAAACTTCGGAATCGATGCAACAGGTTGTGTAGAGATAAACAACGACGCCATATTCATAAGTCTGTACTTGAGGAGGAGGACTCCGGAAGAGTATGGAAGTTTCTGAAATCTCTCGGGGTAGGGAAAGCAACAAAAAATAGTCATTCAAGTAATATAGATTTAAATTCACTTAATCAACATTTTTCCTCATCTTGTACTATTGACAGTACCATAAAATTAAACACAAAAAATCAGATTTTAGCTTTACCCACCCCTGACGATCCTGCTTTTATTTTTAGTCAAATTGACTGCAGTGATGTTAAGAGAAGTATTATGGAGGTCAACTCTGATGCTGTTGGTACTGACTGCATTAGTCGTAAGATGATTACTCCTCTCCTCGATCTTCTAGTTCCTGTTATTACATCAATCTTTAATCATTCAATCCATACCGGTATTTTCCCCTCCTCCTGGAAGGACGCGCAGATAACCCCCATACCCAAAAAATCAAATCCATCCAGTTTCTCTGAATATCGGCCTATTTCCCTCTTACCATTCTTGTCTAAAGTTCTTGAGCGCATAGTTCATAAGCAAATGACACTTTTCCTTTCCAGAAATAACCTCTTAAATCCATTTCAATCCGGTTTCCGTCCTGGTCATAGTACGACTACTGCACTAGTTAAAATTACTGATGATATCCGTTTGGGAATGGATAACCAGCATGTGACAGTGTTGACCTTATTAGATTTCAGCAATGCTTTCAACAATGTTGATTATGATTTACTTTTAGCTATTTTAACTTCGCTTAACATATCTCCTGGAGTCGTTGACTGGTTTCATAGTTACTTGCAAGGACGCCGGCAACGGATACGAATCGACGAAAATTATTCTGAATGGTGTTCGATAAATGCCGGGGTACCGCAAGGTGGCGTGTTGTCTCCTCTTCTTTTTTCAATCTTCATAAGTTCAATCACTCAGTATTTATCTTCTCTCTACCACCTGTACGCTGATGATCTCCAAGTTTATGCTCAGTCTACAATACAAGATCTTCCCAAGACTGTCGATCTAGTCAACAGGGACTTAGATGGCATTGTACAGTGGAGTAAATCCTACGGACTGACCGTTAACCCATTTAAAACCCAAGTTATCATTATAGGCAGCCGAAAACTAGTATCACGCATTGATTGGTCAACTCTTCCCTGTGTTGTTTTTGACGGGGTGCAATTACAATATAGCGACACAGTAAAAAATTTAGGTGTTATATTTGACAAATTTCTGTCTTGGGTTCCTCAGGTAAGAGAAGTGAGCAGGAGGATGTTTGCGGCCGTCGGTTCTCTTCGGAGATTGAGCAATTTTTTGCCCATACCTACTAAAATTGTGCTTGCACAATCTCTCCTCTTACCAATTCTTGATTATGCCGATGCTTGTTACTTAGACTTAAGTGTGGAGCAACTTAATAAACTCGAGCGCATTCAAAATCTTTGCATACGGTTCATATTTGGGCTTCGCAAATATGACCATGTTTCCGAATTTCGCAAGAAGCTCGAGTGGCTCCCAATCCGCCTTCGCAGGAATACCCATCTTCTATCACTCTTGTACTCTGTTCTATTCAATCCAACTACTCCTCCTTATCTGAAAGAGCGGTTTGAGTTCATCTGTAACTCTCATCCTGGTATATCTCTCCGTTCTGGCAATAACTTGATGCTTAGAATCCCTTCTCATAGCACCTCCTTCTATTCAAAGTCTTTTTCCATTGAAACTGCTCGGCTTTGGAACTCTCTTCCTCTCCATATTAAACGTGCGCAATCCCTTCCAACATTTAAGCGAATGCTTCAAAAACACTTTATGCCTCCTTAATTTTACACGTTCTACTCCTTAATATTTGGCTTATATCTATATCCAATATTTAATAAGTATGTAGTTATAGTATATATTATATAATATTTATTAAATGGTAGTATATTTTGTATTTATTTTTATTATTATATATTTATTTTATTTACTTATTATTTATATATATATATGTCTAATATGTATGTATATGTCATCTATTCTCGTATGTACTGTTATTTCCTCTTTAATTTGCGTACACCCTCAATTCGTTCTCACTGATTATTATATCCTCCTCATCATGATGGTTGCCTGGAAGAGATCGCTCCTAAGCGATAAGGCCGCCATTTGTACCTTTTTTAATATTCATGTCTTTAATTTAATGATGTAGTTCTTGGTGTACAATAAAGTATATTTTCATTTTCATTTCATTTCATTTCATTTTCATTTCATTTCATTTCATTTTCATCTTTTCTGTAAAATTTAGATCGGTAGAGATTAAAATATTAGATTAGAAAAATTTAAAAAAGGATGTTTAGGTTTTGATAACTTGTAATCCTAGAGCGTTAAATTTAAAATCTCAGACAAAGTATTTATTATGGAGAAGACAATCCACTGTAATAAAGTGTAGGTACACTAGTACAGCGGTTGTCATACGCGGGGGATCTTTAATAATGATGCGAAACAATATCAATTACAAAGAACGAAAAGACATTGTTAGCCTTTCTCTTGAACGCATTACTGAGTTGTCTTGTGTTGAGCTGGAACGATATATTATAGTTTGCGTGTACCGTCCTCCCACAGGTGACTTTGTGCTCTTTGAGGATATCATGGAGGAGGTTCTAAGGAGGATATGTAGGTCATCAAAAAAAATAATAATTTGTGGAGATTTCAATATTGATATTTTGCTCCATACTCCTTTTACGGGTAGACTGCTAAATCTTTTTAGAAGCTTTAATTTAGAGAATATTTTTGTTGAAACTACAAGAATAACTGCGAACACAGCTACTTGTATTGACAACATTTTCTGTGATTGTAAAATCATCGAAAAATCAATTATCAGTAATCTAAGATCTGATCACTGCGGACAAATGATATCTGTTCCTAGTAGCGAACAGAATAAAGCAAAAGTAATAAAATATAGGCCAGTTACCACTAAAAAAGTAAGGCAATTCAAACATACTATCTCAACTATATTACCGACACTTGACCTTACGCAGGATGATCCGGATGAACTTTATAGCACGTTTTTTGATGTAATAAACACTCAATTTACCTCCATCTTTAAAATCATAGAAAAACGATTGTTTAAAAATCTTAAATTTAGTGACTGGGCAACTGTTGGCATTTATAAAAGTCGAAACAAGTTGTTTGACCTGTATGCAGAAAAACAATATAATTATACCCCCGCGTTTATTGAATACGTAAGAAATTATTCCAAATTGTTTCGAAATATTTGCATACAGGCAAAATCTCTTTATATAAAACAGAAAATCATTAATTCTGATAATAAAATAAAAGCAACTTGGGATATCATCAGTGATGAAATGGGGAAACATAAAGTACATAATAATAAACTGGAGTTAAAAATTAATAATCATATTATTGACTCTGATATAGAGATAGCAAATACTTTTGAGAACTTCTTCCAAAATATTCCAGTTACCACGACTAATTCCCTGAATTCCTCGCCAACAGAAGCCTATAATATCCTGAGGGGCAATGTTTCTGAGTGCAATGTATTATTTCGATTTAAATACGTAACCCCATATGATATTATCAAAACATTTAAATCTTTGCAACACAAAAAAACAGGAGATTTATAGGGAATATCAGTAAAAATAATTCACAATATTATTGATGTTATTGCGCCATATCTTGCTGTAATTTTTAACAAGTCCATAGATTCGGGATCATTTCCCGACCTCATGAAATGTAGTAAATTGATACCTCTGTTTAAGTCGGGAAGTAAAACTGATCCAAATAACTATAGGCCGATTTCAATTCTACCAACTCTCAGCAAGATATTTGAAAAAATAATGCTCAACCAACTGCTCCTGCACTTTAATTTAAATAAATTACTTCACTCTGAGCAGTATGGTTTTACTAAGGGTCGTTCAACAACCGATGCGGCCGCAAGGCTGTTACGGCACATTTTCGATGCTTGGGAAAAGTCACAGAATGCCATTGGTATCTTCTGTGATTTGTCAAAAGCATTTGATTGCGTTGAGCACGAGACTCTTTTACGAAAATTAGGCCACTATGGTATTAAAGAATCTGCACTCAGTCTCATTGCGTCTTATCTCGGTGATCGTATACAAAGGGTATGCATCAATGATGTTAAGTCATCCGGATCAGCCTCAGTAATGGGTGTACCCCAAGGCTCTATTCTAGGTCCGTTCATGTTTCTGGTTTATATTAATGACTTACCACATTTCGTCAAAAATGCTTGCGATATTGTACTATTTGCTGATGATACGTCTTTGATTTTTAAAGTCAATAGAACCAAAGACAATTTTGACGATGTAAATAATACTTTATCTCAAGTTTCACACTGGTTTACTACAAACAATCTACTTCTAAATGCAAAAAAAACCAAGTGTGTCGAGTTTCTATTGCCCAATACAAGGGTTACTTGTAATAATTTAAAGATAAGTGGTGAGCCATTGAAAACTGAGGACACAACTGTGTTCTTGGGAATAACCCTGGATGCAAAGCTTCAATGGGGCACCCATATAGCAACGCTTGCTGGCAAGCTTAGCTCTGCTGCTTACGCTGTTAGAAAGATTCGACAGTTAACAGATGTTGAAACTGCAAAAATTGTTTACTTTGCATATTTCCATAGTATTATGTCGTATGGAATCTTACTATGGGGTAAAGCAGCTGATATTGAAAAAATTTTCGTTTTACAAAAAAGGGCAATTCGTGCAATTTATAATTTAAAACCGCGGGATTCCCTTCGAGAGAAATTTAAAGAAATAGGTATTCTTACAGTAGCTTCTCAATATATTTATAACAACATAATTTTTGTTAAGCAAAACATTCACAGTTACAATAAAAAGTGTGAATTACACGATAGGCAATTAAGAAATAGAAATAGACTCGTGATTCCTCGATTACGCCTCAAAAAGGTCCAAAGGTCGTTTGTGGGAATGGGCGTAATGTTCTATAACAAAATTCCACAACAAATCTTAGATTTGCCTTTACACAAGTTTAAGAATTCTATTAAAAGTGTGCTCATGAAGAAAGCATATTATACAATTGAAGATTATATAAATGATAAAAAAGCATGGATTTAATTTATTCGCTTTATACGCTATTATAACTTGAGGAGTATTCGATTATTGGTGTTCAATTCGATGCTTTAATCATGGGTAGCCTAAGTATGTCACGCTCTCTTTAAACATTTCTGTGGTGGTGTCGTGTGGTGCGGGTTGTTACGTTCCCTCAAATATGGTTGAGCGAAGCAATGGCTGGATCATGCGTCATGCTCGTGAACGGGTGCCGCCGTCGGAAATGGGGCTACTTTTGTCTGCCCTTCTTAACGTGTAGAATTGTAAGCACCATTCTGAACCAGTGGTAGATTCATTTGTCGATTCAAAAGCACTTGTAAAAGTTTATCTGAATAAAAAATATGTCTTAGACTTGCCTTTACACAAGTTTAAGAACTTTATTAAAAGTATGCTCATAAAAAAAGCTTATTATACAATTGAAGATTATATAAACGATAAAAAAGCTTGGATTTAACTCGTTCCAGCAATGCGCCAGACGGCATTTCAATCATGTACATTAATAATAATAATTGTTATAATGTTATTTTTAAAAAAGAGCAACCGCCGAGTTTCTTGCAGGTTCTTCTCGGCTGGAACTGCATTCCGAACCTGTGGTAGACTCAATCGACGATTCAAAAGCACTTGTAAAAGTTTATTTGAATAAAAAACTTTTCTATTCTATTCTATTCTATAGTCCGTTCGGTAACATAGTGTCGCGTCGGTACAGGCGCAGGTGCTCTTAGTATTCTGCTTTTATTTTTATTATTATTTTCTGTTTGTACTTAATTATTTTTCTATTCTCCAGACAGAATCTCCGAATAGTCTGCCAATCCGCACTTGGCCAGCGTGGTAGACTATGGTTAAAATCCTTCTCATTTTAAAAGAAGACCCGTGTTCATGATAATATTATATTTTATGTTTATGGTTATATTGTAATAAAATACGAATATAAAAAAAAATATAAAAAGGAAAGAGAATTTTCAAGCCAAAATCCCTCATGCCTGTACACCCCGCGCGGCATGTTTTTAAGTCACCGGCGGTGCCTTTGGCAAAACGCCGCGCGGCGGAGCTAGGCGGTGAGACACAAAGGTGACCGTAAGAAAACGAACAGACTTTACCTAAAATTTGTTACATTGTATATTACAACATACACGCTGTGATAGCCTAGTGGTTAGGACGACCGACTTCTAATCGGAGGTCGTGGGTTCGATCCCGGGGCACGCACCTCTAACTTTTCGGAGTTATGTGCGTTTTAAGTATTTAAATATCACTTGCTTTAACGGTGAAGGAAAACATCGTGAGGAAACCTGCATGCCTGAGAGTTCTCCATAACGTTCTCAAAGGTGTGTGAAGTCTGCCAATCCGCTTGGCCAGCGTGGTAGACTATGGCCAAAACCCATCTCACTCTGAGAAGAGACCCGTGCTCTGTAGTGAGCCGGTAATGGGTTGATCATGATGATGATGATGATGATATACATACTGTTAGGGACACTGCATTTTTAGCATGTATCCAATTGTAAGATTGTGATTTTATTTAAGGGATAACCTAAAAAATACGTTCTCTACTCACTTCCAAGTCGTCAGGGTCGGAGATGTTCACAATTCGAACATTCATCGCGTGAATTTGCGTGATGTTACCATACTGCTTTTGAAGGGACCGCTGTGCGAGAAATATCTTCTCTGTAACGAAATACCAGATTATTAATAATTTATATGCGTACAATGTTACATCGCAGGGTTATTAGGTCCCTACCTAATTATTATTATCAAAACTGGGACATTATAATAGCAGTGTTTATATCAATTGATTGATAATTGGGTATAATTGATAATTGGGTCTAAGCTCTAAAATCCCTCTCTCCTATGAGAGAGGAGGCCTGTGCCCAGCAGTGGGACGTTAAAAGGCTGCAGTGGTGGTGGTGGTTTATATCAACTGTCTCAGAATAGAATAGAATAGAATAGAATAGAATAGAATAGAATAGAATAGAATAGAAAAGTTTTTTATTCAAATAAACTTTTACAAGTGCTTTTGAATCGTCGATTGAGTCTACCACAGGTTCGGAATGCAAGTCTCAAGTTCATTCAATATCACGAATCAAATACAGAGTGCTTAGTCTCAGTTTGAAACGCTCCAAAACTAAAAGTATACTATAAGTATACTATTGATCGAATCACAAATGACTTCAGAGCAAAATGAACCCAAAGACTTTAATTTTAGGTCCATTTTACTCTGAAGTCATTGTGATTCGATCAATAGTATACTATAAAGTTTTGGAGCGCTCCAAACTGAAACTAAGCAC
Organism: Melanargia galathea; assembly: GCA_920104075.1. Classification (NCBI taxonomy): domain Eukaryota; kingdom Metazoa; phylum Arthropoda; class Insecta; order Lepidoptera; family Nymphalidae; genus Melanargia; species Melanargia galathea. The sequence goes on along the minus strand of OV049867.1, from coordinate 18,768,702 downwards.
TCTGATTACCACAGTAACTAGGTACAAAAAACCAGCTTTTAATAAATACCTAAATGGTTTTTGTTAGACAAAATCCAAGAACTGGCTCGGTCGCTCGGTCGTCGGGAGCGGATCAAAAACTGCAAGGTCGTCGGTTCAAACCCCACCCGTTACACTATTGTCGTACGCACTCCTAGCGCAAGTTTTCACTTAATTGGAGGGAAGAGGGGAATATTGGCATGGCTAATACTTATTCTTTATTAAACAAGTATAAATTGAAAATTTAAAAAACCCCCGACATTCGCCATTTTGTGGCGGCGGCCATCTTAGATTTGCATAGTGCTATTCTACTAGTCATGCCCTTTCATTTGGTACCCATATTAAGGGAGTTGTGAAAAAATATGTAATCCGCCATTTTGTACTTTGTAGCGGCGGCCATCTTGGATCGATTTTCATCAAACATAGCTAACAATCATCATCATCATCAGCATCATGATCCACCCATTACCGGCTCACTACAGAGCACGGGTCTCCTCTCAGAGTGAGAAGGGTTTTGGCCATAGTCTACCACGCTGGCCAAGCGGATTGGCAGACTTCACACACCTTTGAGAACGTTATGGAGAACTCTCAGGCATGCAGGTTTCCTCACGATGTTTTCCTTCACCGTTAAAGCAAGTGATATTTAAATACTTAAAACGCACATAACTCCGAAAAGTTAGAGGTGCGTGCCCCGGGATCGAACCCACGACCTCCGACTAGAAGTCGGTCGTCCTAACCACTAGGCTATCACAGCTTTTTGCTTTTAGCTAACAATACTCTAGACTAATTCATCTTCCAAACAAAAAAAAACCGCATTCAAATCGGTTCAGCCGTTTGAGCGCTACACAGGGGAACAGACAGACACACACACACAGACACGTCAAACTTATAACACCCCGTCGTTTTTGCGTCGGGGGTTAAAAAACAAAAGTGTCGGATGAGAGACCTTACTGCATGTACTCACAAACCGGTGCCAGTATTCGAATGCAATTGAGTCCACTTCTATTGATAACGTCATTCCTTATTTTGGGGTATAAAATGATCTACTACATAAAAATAAGTCGGGTTTTCCTGGTTTTCCTTCCTGACGCTATAACTCCAGAACGCACGAACCGATTTCCACGGTTTTGCATTCGTTGGAAAGGTCTCGGGCTCCGTGAGGTTTATAGCAAAGAAAAACACGCGAACGAAGTCGCGGGGGTCAGCTACTTAGGGTATAAAATTATACACTATCCAAATAATTCCCTCCGTTTTAAAGCAGCACTTAAAATCATAGAAAATCATAGCGTAAAAATGTTCCTCACGCAAGTTCATTTTACCAGTGTGACACGAAAAATTTGGTAAAGATTTTGGAATTTTTGTATTTTTTCTTTGAAATAGATGTACCTAGGAGGTACCTATTATATAACTAACTAACAACCAGCCACTTTATCACACACAAAATAAAATTTGTTTCCCATGACTAAGTATCTGAGTGAACTAGGTACCTAGTAGGTACTCAAATAGGTACGTTTTTTTGGCTTTGTACCCAACTACCTACCTGTTTTTTAGGTGGCGCGGGCGTGGGTTCTGAATTGCATTATAAGGATAATAAAATATAATAATTGTAAAACTGGTAGGTATTGCCACACAAAGTTTACTTTTGCAGAAACCAGATTTTACCTATTCATTCTAAGTACATTCAATAAAAGACCGAAATCGGAATCGAACGGGTAGTGTTGTAAATTGTATAGTTATAATTATACCTACACTACACAAATTGATGCAGAACTCTTAGGGCCTGTGGACACCGCGTTTTTTAAACGCGCCGTTGACGCGCGTTTTAGAAACGTGCGTCGCCAGCGCACTTTTATTCTACAGTCAGAGCAGTTTGTTGTCGTTTGTATCGATATACACGCGAGTTAGCATCGCGGTTGTATCGTTATCTTGCTACTGTTGACGAGGTTCTGCGTAAAAACGCAATATGCCAGCGTGTTAGTATCACTCACGCGCGTCTACAACGTTAGTTTTACTTTGCGCAAAAACCGAAACAGGTGTCAAATATTTTTACATTATAAATATTTATACAAAATTTCAAAAAATATAATGAAAAGTAACGAAGTTATAAGCTTGTTATGTTGCGTCGTTGTCCTCGAAAAAAATGGTCACCGCAAGCCGTCGCCGCAGCGACTTGCGATCGACGCGAGTTCAATGACCGCCGCTGTGTGCCGACCGTCAGCTGATGCGCGGTAAATCATTGTGTCTAAGCTTGTAGGATTTCAAAATATTTTTGGACAAAAATATAACACTATATAAATGGTTGGATTTGATTTTGTTACTGATTCTGAACAAGCTACTTTCAGGTTTTGCGTAAAGTAAAACTAACGTTGTATATTTATACAGGTGTGCAAACTGCAAAGGTCTACAGGCTGCATCTGACTCGCGTGCGTGTCGCGACTGCATCGCTACAAACGGGCGTCGACGCGACGGCGCGTTTAAAAAACGTGGTGTGCACAGGCCTTTAGATGTACAGGTTTTGCACGATCGATGTTTTCCTTATTCGATTGCTTAAAATGCACATACCTACCTCCGAAAAGTTGAGATGTGTGCGGGGATCGAACCCACAAAAGGAGATCTTAACCACTAGGCTGTCACGGTTCAAAAATAAGAATAAAAAATACTCCGCTTACCAGGTGAGGAGTGCACATAACTCAAGGAGTTCCCAACGATGGGCCACGCTTTCGGTCCCGGAATTCGCCGCATCAACCTGGCATCTCGTCCGAACCAGTCGCGCAAAGCAACAACGGCAAGCGCGCACAAAATCAAAATTAAATAGAACAACATTGCGGCCACTTCCACGGCGCGGTGTCTTGTCTCACACTGACAACTTGATGAGTTAACAAAATTATATATACCTACAGACATATTTTGGACCGACTGTTAGGTTGAAATCACATCGATGCGGGATGATTTTGTCTAGTGCAGTAGTTCCCAAAGTGGTCGTGGACCCCCAAGGGTCCACGGGACACGGGCCCGTATAATTCCCAGGTATAATTTTTGACGTAGTGGAAGGATTTTAAAATTTACAGATTTTAAAGAAGATGCACTTAATTATTTTCTATTTAAAGTGTCATTAGTGTAAATGGGAATATAATTATATTATGACTAGAGAATGCGCGCGGCTTCGCCCGCGTGAGTTTCGGTTTTTCACAAATCCCGAGGGAATCGTGGATTTCCGGTTCCCGTTCCCGTTCCCGCTCCCTTTTCCAAACTTCATACCTACTTTCAAGAAAGTTTACTATAGTAATCTACCTATAGATTTATAGCTATAGATTTCGGTTTTTTCAAAATCCCGTGGGAACTGTGGATTTTTTCAGGATAAAAAGTAGCCTATGTTTTAAGTCAGATTAAAGAGAAGTGTTCAAAATTTCAGCCAAATCGGTTCAGTAGTTGCGGCGTGATTGAGTAACAAACATCCAAACATCCAAACATCCAAACCTCCAAACATCTAAACATCCAAACATCTAAACATCCAAACATCCAAACATCCACACTTTCACATTTATAATATTAGAAGCATAGTAGCATTTAAGTTTTTCCCTTAATTATTTTTTAATTTTAGGAAACGGTTATCAGTATTATTGAATAGATATAAATTTAATGCATGAAGAAAATGATAAAATATAATAATATAATCATCATCATCATCATGATCAACCCATTACCAGCTTCACTACAGAGCGCGGGTCTCCTCTCAGAGTGAGAAGGGTTTTGGCCATAGTCTACCACGCTGGCCAAGTGCGGATCGGCAGACTTCACACACCTTTGAGAACGTTATGGAGAACTCTCAGGCATGCAGGTTTCCTCACGATGTTTTCCTTCACCGTTAAAGCAAGTGATATTTAAATACTTAAAACGCACATAACTCCGAAAAGTTAGAGGTGCGTGCCCGGGATCGAACCCACGACCTCCGAATAGAAGTCGGTCATCCTAACCACTAGGCTATCACAGCTTTTAATATAATATAAAATAATATAATAGTTAATAAAAATTGACAAATATTTATAATAATTGATGTATCGATAGTTCATCAATACCTATATGGCGCGTTTTCGACCGGAGGCACCGGTTGACCTGAAGTGATGCTGTGACCGCGCGCTCTCCGCCCTCTATCTCGAAAACGGTTCACCGTATGAAAGATTTTTTTAAACAAAATTTGTATAGAATTTTGTATTCTACAATATCGATAATAAATACAAATAGCAAAAAACCCATAGGAAATGAGATATTTACAAAAAAAGCGCTAAAAACCGATTTTTGTGACCTTTGACCTTGAAATTTAATAGTAGCGTACACCCTACCATATTATTATGTAGGTTTTGAGACAACTTTTAGGGTGTCAATATATACAAGTATTTACAGACTTACAGCTGGGTATCTCGAATTCCGAGATACCTAAGTAATTTAAGCTTAAAAATGACTGGACGGTGAAACATCGCCGACTTCGAGCTGCTACTGAAACTAATAATTCTTGATCGCCCGATCCGGGAATCGAACTCACGACATTGTGATCCACAGTTAAACATGTTAACCACTAGACCAACGAATCAGTTAATTTAAATCAAAGATTTCAGCCTTAGTAATTATTTTTATATGTCCAAAGTTCATCGGTAGACAATGGATTTTTTTAAATATACATAAATTATAGTTGACTCAGTGGCTAGCTTACTCGGCTGCGGATCATGAGGTTCCGGGTTCGAATCCTGAGTTGGCAATCCTCAGTATCAGGGAATTTGGCATTTTTTACACCCCCGTGTCTCGGAGAGCACGTAAAGCTGTTGTTCCTGCACCTGATCTCTCTTCGGTTGTGAAAGATTGGCGTCCCACCGGACTACAAGAGTGAGGGAATAGAGAGTGCACCTTTGTGTGTGCACTATAATAATATGTCCTGCGTAGCTGGCTGGTCTATGTATTGACCTGCGTGTCCGAAATTCCAGCAGGTTGATATAATTAAGAGAAATATGTATAATTATAAGCATACTACACGTCATTTACTTTATATTACTAAGCCCTCATACGCATTAGCGGTCAACCGCGTACGCGGCTAACCGCGCGGCTAGTCGCTTTTATATTTTTTTTTTTATATGCAACCGCTCATTTTGTACGCACTAAATCGCGACGTTTTATGATGAGGCTAGCCGCGCGGTCAGCCGCGTACGCGGTTGACCGCTAATGCGTATGAGGGCTTATTAGTTGAAATAAAACTCAGCGCCTATATGTCAAATTTTTTTTAATAAACACAAGATCATTATCATTTGATTTGTCGTTCGTCGTCGTCGTCGTATAATAATCTTAAACAGGCGCTTATTTTAAATAATTATTTCACGCCGTCCCTCATATTATTAATTATCAATCTTATGATCTTAATTAATATTCATGTCCATTTAAGATTACGTACTGCTATTTTTAAACACACTGTATTATTGACCTCTGATTGTGACCAACAATACAACACCTATACAAGCAGGCATGTAAGAATAAAACTTGTAAATAATAATAATTATTATTATAAGTAAGTCCTACTACAATTATTATAATAATAATTATATCTATATACTTATATTTACTAAATACTAATATAATAAAGAGTTTGTTTGTTTGAACGCGATAGACGTCCATTGCTGGGCATAGGTCTCTTGCAAGGATCGCCACAGATCACGATCTTGTGCCGCCTGTTTCCATCGGCTACCAGCGACTCGCTTGAGATCGTCCGTCCACTAGATGGACGGACGATCTCAAGTACTTATTAACCTACTTTAATTAGAGTACCTTACCTTAGGTAAGTACCTACTTACCTAATTATTACCCACCCTGTATAATAAGTTAAGTAGGTACCGCTATTGAAAACTTAGCGCTATTATCATACTACTTCAAAAACAATCCAAAATCAATAAACATTTGTCTTATTATACTTGTAGTAGGTATATTAGTGGTTTAATAGGTATTTTTCAAACCGGCAATGTAGCGTGCACAACTCGGGGTCAATGCCCCGCGAGTACGGAGTAGGTCAGGTAGCGAGATAGGAGGCACCGGTGCATGTTCGCAAGAATTTCCGGAGTCTCTCAGGATACGCTGACGTTCGCCTCCGGGGGGGGGGGGGGGGGGGGGTTTAAGGTGGGTACAAATCCCACATAATCACAGTTCATGAGATACAGCCTGGTGACAGACGGACAGCGAAGTCTTAGTAATAGGGTCCTGTTTTACCCTCTGGGTAAACTACCTAAAAATGTTCATACTGCAGCGCGGCGGCCGGCCAGCGACAACTTTAGGTATTTAGGCATCAGCTGATTGCATTACATTGCGATCTTTTAAAAAATACAAGAAATATTTTAAGTAATTATTTTTCGCTTTTTTTTTTGTATGGTACCTAGTTACCTTGTCAGTTATTATCACCTGTCTTCGTTTCCGATAGCACTTCCCTTACACTAGTTGTACCTATAATTTAAAGCTACTTATATGTAAAACAATTGTGTTATTTCCATTACTTAATTGTGCATGTTCCACCACTACAGCCTTTTTTACGTCCCACTGACCAATGAGGCAGTCTTGTTTGAACATATGACAAAAAAATGGCTTTTTTAATTTCCTATATATACGTATAAAAAAAAAAAGCTGTGATAGCCTAGTGGTTAGGACGACCGACTTCTTATCGGAGGTCGTGGGTTCGATCCCGGGCACGCACCTCTAACTTTTCGGAGTTAAGTGCGTTTTAAGTATTTAAATATCACTTGCTTTAACGGTGAAGGAAAACATCGTGAGGAAACCTGCATGCCTGAGAGTTCTCCATAACGTTCTCAAAGGTGTGTGAAGTCTGCCAATCCGCTTGGCCAGCGTGGTAGACTATGGCCAAAACCCTTCTCACTCTGAGAGGAGACCCGTGCTCTGTAGTGAGCCGGTAATGGGTTGATCATGATGATGATGATGATATATACGTAGCTAAGATTATATGCTTTCTAAATATAAAGATAGTAAGTAGGTGTATGTCCTATAGCAATAAAACTTGCTGAGTTCAACTCTCGCGAGTCACTTGCACTTCTGTATGAACACTCGCAGCAAGTAAATTTCGGCAGCAAGTAAATTAAAAGATTTAGCTAGTCTTGACTTGACTTTTTATTTCATTTAAGTATTGGGTTTATTATCAGTAGCTTATATAAGTATAAGCTATATTGATATAAAAATATAATACAAAAAAATAAACATAATACCTATATTATATGCATATATATAAATCAATAATATAATGTACTTATCTATTTTTAATCCCCGACGCAAAAACGACGGGTGCTATAAGTTTGACGTGTCTGTGTGTGTGTGTGTGTGTGTGTGTGTGTGTCTGTCTGTTTCCCTGAAGCGCTCAAACGGATGAACCAATTTGAATGCGGTTTTCTTTCTTTGAAAGGTGAATTAGTCGAGAGTGTAGTTAGCTGTATTTGATGAAAATCGATCCAAGATGGCCGCCGCTACAAAATGGCGGATTACATATTTTATCACAACTGCCTCAATATGGGTATCAAATGAAAGGGCTTGACTAGTGGAATAGCACTATGTAAATCCAAGATGGCCGCCACCACAAAATGGCGAATGTCGGGGGGTTTTTTAAATTTTTAATTTATACTTGTTTAAAAATATTTAGAAATAATGATAAATTAAATACAATTTTATATACTTAAAGTAAAAGATGTTACAACTATAATTATTCGGTAACATATATTACAAAGAATGATACTTAGTCACTATTTAGAAACGTTAAAAACCTAATACTTAACATTCAATCAAAAGCTCTAATTACAAAAGTTTACCGCAGTATAGGTTTCTGTAAGAAGTTGCAGAAGTTATTAATTACTACTACTCATCGATCTACTACTAGAATAATCCGCAATATTTAAGTTACCATATTATAAGTAAGTAGGTATATAACTTTTCTATAAAATATGTACCTACTTTGATTATAAATAGTTCTTGAAACAATAATTAAACAAACAATCAAACAAAATATGATCCCGATCTCGTATTCTTAACAACTCGTACTTCTTATCAAATAGAGTGTTCTAATGGCCAGCTCCAAACTCCACTATCAGACAGTGGCAATGACAGCATAAGCATTTGGAAGGCACAGACCACTATTCAGGTCGACTAGAAATATAGAAGTGATTGAAAAATTAGCTACCTGTTTCAACAGAAACAACATAAGAACCGAGTAAGCTAGTAGAAGCTTATAAAGGGGATAGGTAGAAACTTAAAAGTCTAGATCCCTTTACGTTTATCATGGGTCAACCTTAATTTTCTCTCCCGTTAACAAATCATTTCGTTGCTCTGAACAAAGCATGTCATCTACGCCTCCGTACCGATTTTCTATAAAGTAACATTGAATTTCGTGTAACGTTCTACCTTTCGTTTCCGGCAAATAAACATAAAGGTACAACAGACAGAGAAACACGATACCAGCGTTGCAAAAGAATACTCCATGGTAACCTATGATAGAGAACAAGTAGGATGCTAATTTAATACATGAAAACTGTATAACGCCAGCCACGGCGCCCAGAACAAATATCGATGAGGCTCTTATATCCAAGGGGTGCAACTCTGATAGCAATGTCTCTAACACAGCGTATGGACCAGCCGATGTTAAAATACAATACAACGCTAACAGAGAAACGATGGTCCATCTCACATAGACGCTATCAACCGAACATAGGTACAAACATAAAGCAAGTACAATCAGAACGAAATTCGCTAACGGACCAGCAGTGAATAACAATGTTCTCATCCGTAGTCTACTCACAAAAACACAAGATATACCGGCACCCACCAAAGCGCACCCGTCTACCAGCAACGTAAACAGTAATATATCCGAAGTGCCTGTCATCTCTTGGAGCATAGTAATTATTAAAGTGTTTAACAGAATCCGACCCGCTGCCACTCTGTAAATACATATCACTGTCAAAAGAACAACAATTCTCCTATAATATTTTTCTTTGCACGCTCCTGCGAATCTACTTAAAATTGATGCTAAAACGTTAACATTTTTAGGTGCACAATTTTCCCTTTGACTATTAATTAACATTTTTAACTCCAACTCGGCGTCCTTGCTCGGAACGCGCAGTTTTCTAAAGGCTGACTCGCATTCCTTAAATCTTCCTTTGGTGGCCAGCCAGGATGGACTTTCGACCCAAAATAAAGGCAAGATTGCAGAGATCGCCGATGGGATTAAACCGAGAAGAGCGACGTTCCTCCAATGTAGAAACAGGCTCAAAACGTGTCCCAGAAGTGTACCCGCTGATGCTCCACACGCATTCATTAAGTTAAGGCAGAGGGACCGGATATTCGGTGCGACGTACTCGCCTATGTTGACATAAGTCAAAATAGAAACCCCACCATAAGACGCCCCCACAATCACTCTCGACACCAGCAGTGTGTACTTATCTCGAGCGAAGTACACCATGAGCCAGCACATGAGCACCGGTATGGTGACAATGGTTATTGTTTTCCTCCTTCCGAATATCTCAGTCAGAATCGTGATCAAGCCGAAGCCGCAGAAACAAGTGATGTTAATAGTAGAAGCTGGAAACACAAACGAAAATATATAAAGTTAGTGTCTAATATCACAACAAGTCACCTAGGTACATGGACAATATTCGTAAGCGCAAAACGACGACGCTGGTTGTTTCTTTTTATATACCTGCCCAAATTCAACATAGGTATCTACTTATACTAATAAATATTTTAACCGGCTTCAAAAAAGGAGGTTCAGTATTCGACCAGTAGGTATGTATGTATGCATGTATGTTCGCGATTATTTCAAATACCATGTTTTCAGGAAGGTTTTAGTCTATAACACATATTTTTATGTACGAAGTTACACGTATAAAATATGTACCAATATGTCACTAATATTTTTGATTGGTACACCGATTCCTCTGAGATTACTGGACCAAAATCGGTTTAATTTTTCTTAAAATATTAGCTTCTTCTTCTTCTATCCTTGGTAGTAGAGTTTAGAGTCAGTTTTAGTGTAAGTTTACATCAATTCACAATCGACAGTTCCTGAATTAAATTTAATTCAGGAAACACATTTTAGGTACGTAGTCCACTGCAGTAGTTAGATGATTACTAAAAGATATTTACCAATCCAAGAGATCTCGTCATCGCTCAGATGTATAGAGTCGTCCTTCCCGCTCAAAGCGTCGACCATGCCTGACATCTGTCCGAATATGAACCCATCGGACAGGCTGCAGAACGCCAGGCTCGTGACCACTAGCACCTGTGAAGTTTTTTGAAAAATTCCAAGTTGTTCATTTCATGAAGGCCAATTACTTTATTAAAAAAATATTCCAATTCTTTAAAAAAAAATATGCCTCTAATAGTATTGAAGCATATTTGATGCTTATTTGATGAAACGTATTTTATATTTAATTTAATACGTCAAAATATTGCATATGGGTTGCCTAACAAATTCCAGTCCAGGATATGATTAATAAATGGAAAAAAAATTTTTTTTTAAACATTTCATTTTCATTTCATCTTTATTTTCATTCAATAATCAGACCGGTGCAAAATGCTAGTATCGATTTACCTGTTTACACCTGGCTACCCGAGAGTTGTGACCGGAAAAGAATAAGCAACCTAACGTTTGCATATTCTATGGGCATCATACTTTCGATTGGTATAGAGTTTGTCTAATAATCAAACCGGTGAAATGTTAAAAAAAAAATATTTTTTATTTATTAATTAATCATAATATCCTGGACTGAAAGTTAGGCAACCCATATGCAATATATTTATTGACATGTTAAATTAAATATAAAATACGTTTCATCAACTAAACGTCTCGATGAAGGTCGTTGTATAGCGGGATCTTAGACCATAAGCACCTCTAAGGCCCTGTCCCCACAGGCGAACGGTGGCTGACTCTGAACGGCGTCTCAGCCGCAACTCATCTGGATCTCTGATAGTTATGGAGGCATTTGGAGGCGAAACAGTCGCTCACTGAACTCGCTGAATGAGTTGGTAAGAGAAACGCCGCAAACTGCGAACGTTGCACGGTGTTTGGACACTCCATTTAAAAACTATAGGCTGGCTAACTGGAAGCGAATTGTCAGCCGCTCACTGTTCGCCTAATGGGGCTGTGTAGCCGAAGCAGATTCTGCTGAGTATTACAAACCTACTCTTTAAATACATTTTTATAATAAACTAATATAACTTTTATCTGTTCAAAAATATGAACATAATTTAATCTGTATACTAATATAATACTAATATACTAATCTATACATATAATAAAATGTTATACTTGGCATCATCATCATCATCATGATCAACCCATTACCGGCTCACTACAGAGCACGGGTCTCCTCTCAGAGTGAGAAGGGTTTTGGCCATAGTCTACCACGCTGGCCAAGCGGATTGGCAGACTTCACACACCTTTAAGAACGTTATGGAGAACTCTCAGGCATGCAGGTTTCCTCACGATGTTTTCCTTCACCGTTAAAGCAAGTGATATTTAAATACTTAAAACGCACATAACTCCGAAAAGTTAGAGGTGCGTGCCCGGGATCGAACCCACGACCTCCGATTAGAAGTCGGTCGTCCTAACCACTAGGCTATCACAGCTTTGGCATATCTGTACATTAAGGTGGTACGTTTTCCATACTAATTTATTATTACCATTTAAGAACGAATGGATTATATATTTACACTGAAATTACATCGCACAGCCTTAATATAATTTTTAATTTACGCGAAATTATATTTACATAAAGAAAACATTACATAGACAGCTTAATTATTATAATAGCCATCTATTAAACGCTAAAATCGCCATCTATTAAATACTAATATATTTAACATAACACCATTGTACCAATCTATGCAAATAAAGGAATCTAATCTAATCTAAAAAAAGTGTAAATATATAATCCATTCGCTCTTGAATGGTAACATGAAGTTAGTATGGAAAACGTAACACCTTAAAGATTTTTACAAAATAGTAACTGGGGGATGGGATAAGTAATAGAACTTAAAACAGCTATTTTTAAAATTTTTGTCTGTTTGTCTGTTTATCTATTTGTCTGTTTATCTGTTTGTCTGTTTGTCTGTATGTTTGTGTGTTTGGTATGATTTAAGTTCATACTACGGAGTAACATATAGGATACTTTTTATCCCGAAATTCAGCACGGTTCCCTTGGTACAGGGGATAAAAGTTAAAAAGTGTACTTAGCTGTAATTCGTTGACGCGTGGTCCGATTTCATTCATTCTTTTTTTGTTAGAAAAGAAATATTTTAAAGATTACCGGCTAATCTCTGAAAGGCTGAATCGATTTTGATGGGACTTTCACTGGCGGATGTTTACATTTTGATCTACTTAAAAATCCGCCAGTGAACTTTTAACAGTTTTTAGCAAGGTATGAGCTCAAAGGAGCTTAGGAAAAACAAAATGATTCCCACGGGATTTTTAAAAACCAATATCCACGCGAACGAAGTCGCGGGTATCCGCTCGTAATATAATAAAGCGGAAGAGTTTGTTTGTTTGAACGCGCTAATCTCAGGAACTACTAGACCGATTTCAAAAATTCTTTCACCGTTGGATATGTACGTGATCCTAGAGTGCTATAGGCTATCTATGTACCACGGGCGAAGCCGGGGCGGACCGCTAGTTAAAAAATATATTACGTACCTGACGTAAAGCCTGTGCGTGTTTCATATTGGCGAGTCTTCTTCACAAACAACTGAAATAGAACGCTAATAATAAAAAAATTACAGTGCCATGTTTTAGATAATATGTAACTAGGTACCTACGTATGAGAATAGTAGTATATATTTTATTAATTGCCGAGTAATGTTAATAAGTGCTTAGTCTCAGTTTGGAGCGCTCCAAAACTTTATAGTATACTATAAGTATACTATTGATCGAATCACAGATGACTTCAGAGCAAAATGAACCCAAAGACTCTTGTTTTAGGTTCATTTTACTCTGAAGTCATTGTGATTCGATCAATAGTATACTTATAGTATACTATAAAGTTTTGGAGCGCTCCAAACTGAGACTAAGCACTCTGATTAGACCTAAGATAATGTAATATATAAATGGATTAGACGACACACTTACAAATGAAATATAAAATATTTAAAAATCGAACACAACGAACTACAGCCACCTGCAGCGTCCTCTGGTGACATGTCGCTGCAGGGAGTAAGGTGCGGTGACTGTTGGCCGATACCTAACCTTAAAACCTGATCAAGAAAGCTGGTCTGAGGTGATTAACCTACTGTGCAATTTATAAAATTAATGGAGAGTTTATAATATTAGGTAGTTTTGGTGTTTGTCGATTTAAGCGCAGGCCACATATTGGCAGCGAAGCGAAACGGATCGAGGCTCGTTTCGCTCAGTAGTTCACTGTGTGAACCGAAGCATGAAAGGATGCGGGAAACCCCATGAGTGCAAAAAATCATCAAAATCGGTCAAGCCGTTTAGGAGGAGAAGCACTTACCTACGATCACACGAACAAAGCACATTTTATATTATACGCATACATAAATATAATTTTAATAAGAGCTGTTTTAAATTGTGTTTCAATCTTATTCGTTTAACCTCTCTAGCATAAAGAATAATCCATCCATGCAAAGTTGGTGCCGGTCAGCTAGTTGATACGCACCTAGTATCTTTATACAAAATCTATCTATCTATCTAAACTAATATAAAGATGCTTGTCCTGACTGATCATCAACGCACAGCCTAAACCACAGAAGCTAGAAACTTGAAATTTTCACAGTAGGTAACTTCTTTTTATGACGTAAACGCACACTAAGAAAGGATTATTTATTACAAATTCTACCCCTAAGGGGGTTAAATGGGGAATGGAAGTTTGTAAGAAAGTTCATCATTTTTTAAGTTATATCTATAAAAATTGCTATTTCGACTTTTGGTTAAAAATAAAGAATATTTATTTCAAAATTTTTGAAAATTCTACCCCCAGGCCCCAAGTAGGTAAAATTGAGGAAGAAAGTTTGTATGAAAGTCCATCATTTTTAAAGTTATATTAAAGAAAATCGGTATTTGTATTGTTGGTTAAAAATAAAGAGTTACGTGTTTCAGGAATTTTGGAAATTCCAACCCCAAGTAAGATTTATAAGAATCCAAGCGGACGAAGTCGCTGGCATCAGCTAGTCTATACTAATAAATAAAATTGAAGTGTCTGTCTGTAATTTCGAAATAACTACCTCATATTAAGCTCATACGGTTATTTGAACTGTACCATAACCGAATCACACGTTTTTAAAATTTTTGTCTGTCTGTCTGTCTGTTTGAACGGGCTAATCTTCGGAACGGCTGAACCGATTTTGACGGGACTTTCACATACAAGTAGAGAATTAACCAGGGAGTAACATAGTCGGTTAAAAAAGTAGCCTATGTTACTCCTTGGTTAATCCTCTACCTGTCTGTGAAAGTCCCGTCAAAATTGGTTCAGCCGTTCCGAAGATTAGCCCGTTCAAACAGACAGACAGACAGACAAAAATTTTAAATACGTGTGATTCGGTTATGGTATCGTTCAAATAACCATATGAGCTTAATATGTGGTAGTTATTTCGAAATTACAGACAGACACTTCAATTTTATTTATTACTAGCGGTCCGCCCCGGCTTCGCCCGTGGTACCTACATAATATATAGCCTATAGCACTCAGGGATCACGTACATATCCAACGGTGAAAGAATTTTTGAAATCGGTCCAATATTTCCTGAGATTAGCGCGTTCAAACAAACAAACTCTTCCGCTTTATTATATTAGTATAGATTACTACCTATGTACACCGATATCTCCGAGATTTCTGAACCGATTTTAGTAATTCTTTTTTTAATCGATAGAAAAACTTTGCGACCCTGTTCTATAAAAAAATTTGGATTCCAACTCCTCAATCCTAATGCTGTAGAGGACCTGATCCCCAAAACGAATGGGATTTAGAAACTTTCTGTTATTTAAATTGATATTGCGGTACCAATTAAAGACTTTATCGTTGAATGAACTCGAGTAGGTACATATCCAACTCCTCAACCCTGATGCTGTAAGGAATTGCATTCCAAAATCGTGGGGATCCCACGGGATTTTTCCGTTTTGGGGACGGGTTACTTAACAAATATGCTACTTTTTGTTCTGGAAAATCAAAAGTTCCCACGGGATTTTTAAAAACCTAAATCCACACGGGCGAAGCCGTGGGCATCATCTAGTAGTAAATAAATATGATTGATTTTAAATTGATTATTTCTACACTATAGAAACTTGTTAGTTTTAATACTACACTGGTTGATTTTATAGATTGTTAGCCCTTTTGGTAGGCATGTGAATGAATTTTACATATAAGTCCGGCAGCCCTGGAACAAATTTTTAGTGATTAATAACAAGCTGAATTTTCGTGAGTAGATTCGTTTCGACAGACGAACAAGTTTTTTATCTATGAAAATTCTCGATGGAGGTAGCTACAGGCTACTCGAGTGGGGAGGTGTTAAAAGGTGAACGGGTGCCGCCGTCGGAAATGGGGCTACTTTTGTCTGCCCTTTTTGACGCGTAGAATTGTAAGCACCATTCCGAACCAGTGGTAGATTCATTTGTCGATTCAAAAGCACTTGTAAAAGTTTATCTGAATAAAAAATATGTCTTAGACTTGCCTTTACACAAGTTTAAGAACTCTATTAAAAGTATGCTCATAAAAAAAGCTTATTATACAATTGAAGATTATATAAACGATAAAAAAGCTTGGATTTAACTCGTTCCAGCAATGCACGAGACGGCATTTCAATCATGTACATTGATAATAATAATTGTTATAATGTTATTTTTAAAAAAAGAGCAACAGCCGAGTTTCTTGCAGGTTCTTCTCGGCTGGAACTGCATTCCGAACCTGTGGTAGATTCAATTGACGATTCAAAAGTACTTGTAAAAGTTTATTTGAATAAAAAACTTTTCTATTCTATTCTATTCTATTCTAAACATTTCGATTCGCTCGGGTGGGAAATCGTTCCACTAAAGTAGGACTATATGGCCATTTAATTAGGGTTCCGTAGTAAACAAGGAACTCTTATAGTTTCGCCATGTCCGTCCGTCTATCTGTCTGTCTGTCTGCCTGTCTGTCCGTCCGTCCGTCCTCGGTTAATCTCAGAGACTATTAGTGCTAGAAATCTGTAATTTGGCACAGGTATAAATATTAATTACGCCGACAAAGTGGTGAAATAAAATTTTGATAAATATTTTTTTTTAGGGTAGCTCCCCTACATGTAAAGTGGGGATGAATATTTTTTTTCTCGTCTACCCCATAGTGTGGGGTATCGTTGAATAGGTCTTTTAAAAATACTGTGGGTGTGGGAACATCATTTTTCGATTTCTAGATCAGTTTGTAAAATATGATGTTTTAAAGTGCTAATTTTTATTAGAGTCAAGTGTCCCCCCCCTCTATCAGCCAAATGGTAGTATATAGGAACTTGAAAAAATTCACAGCAGTAGTATATATATAATCAATTTTAAAGGAAAACTATCATGGCTAAGTAGGGTTTACAGGTTAAGGAGTTATATCTGTTTTTCGAGGATTGTGACTACGGAACATTACACTGCGCGTGGCCCGCCACGCACTTGGCCGGTTATTATACAAGTATTTAGTTACTAGGCTGCATACAAAAAATCTGCTGGTTATTAATAATATTCTACAGCGTCCTCCACTCCGAATATTTCCAAATAATGAGGTTATAATAAAAATAAGTCGGGTTTTCCTTCCTGACGCTATAACTCCAGAACGCACGAACCGATTTCCACGGTTTTGCATTCGTTGGAAAGGCCTCGGGCTCCGTGAGGTTTATAGCAAAGAAAAATACGCGAACGAAGATGCGGGGGTCAGCTAGTGAGGTTATAAAAATGATTAAAAATTATTAAACCTGGGAAAATGCTTCGATCACTATTTATAACATTCGATCAGTAGGGCTATTCTCTAAAATACCATCTCGATATCGAAGCTCACTCAAGTGAGATAACTCGCTTCGAAAGCAAACTCACTTCACCTTGGTTGGATATTCTGTAAACATCTGCTACGCACTTGCGAAGTGAAGTGAGTTTGAGTGAGAAGACCAGTGTGCTTAGTCTAAAGCGGAGCACTCGAAAACGAACTCGAAAACTATTGATCGATTTCAGAGTAAAATAGACCTAAAAAGGCTTGTATTAAGGTTTGAGTTCGCCAATACATTCAGCATTCGAACAATGCTGAATGTATTGGCGAACTCAAACCTTAATACAAGCCATTTTAGGTCTATTTTACTCTGAAATCGATCAATAGTTTTCGAGTTCGTTTTCGAGTGCTCCGCTTTAGACTAAGCACACTGTACTATCGAGTTTTACAGAGTACAAATTAGCAAACTCATCTCGAATTCACTCTCTATAATTCGAAAATGGCTTTACAGAATAGCCCTGCAGTAAAGGTAAGATTGTAATCGAAGAGTTAAATGATAGAGATCTTTCACATTTTACCGTTCATACATACCTAAATTATATGATGAGCAGAAATTATAAGTTTTTGCTAAAATAAAGTACCTAGGTAGGTACATAATAACTGTATCATAAAATTAGTCACTGAGTATTAAAATTTGAAAAAAAAAACCAAAATAGAAAAAAAATGATTTTTCTTTCCTATTAATTTCAAATTAGGTACCTAAGTAAGTATTTGTTAACAAATTTTAACACTGATTTAATTTTTAATAATTAACTGCTTAGTTTTTTCATAGCCATTTTCAGGCAAAGTCTAAGCGACGCGACGCGTCGTTTATAACATGTTGCAAATAGTAAACTACTCTAGCGGCACGCTATGATGGCCGGTTTGACGTTTGTCCGCTCATGAAGTTCCGTATTAATTGATAACGACTTTGAAGGAAATAATTGTATTACTTTATTGACGATAGTGATGTGCAGAGATTCATAAAGGAGATGTCCCAGAATTGCCCCAGAGTCGTTTTAAGTTTGTATAATGAAAAATACCAAGAGACCTAACTATATAAATCTAATAAAATTACTTTATAATTATTATTTTGAAAGACAAAAATAGAAACCTACGAACTAGCAGGGTTTTTTAAAATCATTCTAAAAATAAGTATTTTTATTTCCTGTTATTGTTTACTGCCATTTTATTTACAGCTATAGTCTGATTTTTATTTGACGTGACGTTTGATTTTGATGACTTTTAATGTTGCTAGAGATAAAACAATTCTCACAAAAAAGATAATAAATTCAAAACTTATGTAAATAAAAATCAATTGCCTCATGTAGATATGACAAATGCCTGACAGATACTTCAGGTACTTTAGTTAGGGGTAAAATCGAAATTCAGTTAGTAACCCTGTTTTTGATACAAGTCATTCTATTTTTGACATTACAACAACTGTCTGTTATTTTTAAATGACAACTGTAATTAAAAATCAGACTGTAGTGATGTTCGATACAATACAAGCATGTACTCGATACTTTTGTTTCGATACCGAGTACTTTTGGTATCGAATCACTACTTTCAAGTCTTACTTGGTATCGAAAGAAAAGTATCAATTCGAATCGACGCGCAGTGATACGAGTTTCTAATATTAAAAAAAAAAGATTTTCAATCGATTCGAACTAAAAAGTTTAAAATAATATTTTATTTATTTAGATTGACGATTAAACTACCTAACTCGAATAATATATAATTTTTTGAAGTCGGGGATCAATGACTTTCATATTTTTCTAGTTTAAAATGTGCCCCCCGCATCCCGGACAGCTTCGCGCTCCGCGGCTATCATGGTTCACCGCACTCGCATTCAAAAGTGGATACCTAATCTGACTTTACTTGCATTTACTTATACATTTACTTTTTATTTTACATGAATTGCATGTGGTTTGGCGCCGACTCCAAAAAATTATATATTATTTCAATTAGGTGGTTTAATCGTAGTATCGTTAAATTGTAGTAGTC
Source organism: Melanargia galathea (assembly GCA_920104075.1). Classification (NCBI taxonomy): domain Eukaryota; kingdom Metazoa; phylum Arthropoda; class Insecta; order Lepidoptera; family Nymphalidae; genus Melanargia; species Melanargia galathea. Next base: position 18,749,674 of record OV049867.1, on the reverse strand, counting down.
ACATACATACTCGTACATACGGGTCGAATACAGAACATCCTTTTTTTTGAAGTTGTTTAAAAAAACTGGCTACATGCGTTGTAGTCTGCGTTTCAAATAAAATGACGAAACTACTTTTAGGTTTTGACATTATTTTAAATCTTTAACTTTTGTCAGTGAACTGACATTGATCGAACTATATTTTTGGCCCAACTTTTTTGTACAATGTGTATCATTCCACCAAACCGTACCGAATGATATTGATCGATAAAATTAGCAACTGAATCGTATACCATTGTAGCGATCTACATAAGTATGGGATTCGGATCGTGACGAACATCCCTATACAAGGAACTTCGTTGAGCTGCATGTTTGCTCTTATGTGATTTTCTTGTATTTTACCAATTTTACTCTGTTTTGTGTTATTCTTCCAGTCTGCGTCAAGTAATTGAACACTAGTTGGTGCTCCGCAGTGCTTTAACGCAAGTTTGCATCAGAACATTCGTGAGCGAAACGTGAATAAGAGATTTTGACTCTGTTGTGTTGTGACATCTCGGCGGCAATGGCGTTTCATTATCGTTGTGCTAATATTATTTTCGATAATCCTATCTCGAAGAGTGCTTGGATTAATATCAGCAGTTAGACAGTTCCAAATATCACTAAGTATGCCGTTGAATACCCAATAATACTTTGTGTTTTGTGTAACACAACTTTTTAGGTAGGATATTTTTAGTGAGATGTTAGGGTACTCAATAAACAATAATCACACTATCAAGGGTCAAGAATACTATTTATTATTAATTTACACAGGAAAACCAATCCAAAGGTAAAAGTTTCATCGTGACGCATAAATTTTTTTTCTGGGGCAAACAATGTATTGGGGAGGGGCCATCTCCTTTTATCGAATGTAGTTTTAGGTTTAGGACTCAAAATTTATTTATAAAAAATTGATTTCTTAAATGTATACAAGTGTAGAAAAATCAGTTTGCACCATTTAAGGGGTGAATGTACTTCTGAATATGAACAATTTTCACTATGTGGACAAACCTCTGAAATCGCAAAAAAATATCAATAAATTTTTAAAAATGGAATCTAATACGATCGTCACATAGGATCGCTGGCTAGCACAACTACTACCTCCGGCAAACTCGCGTCAATGCTCAATGCAAAACAAAGCAGTTTCGAATTGACGTTGCTTCGAAAAGTATAAACTGTCAGTGCAATGCGATTGTGATATAGTTTTGACCTGGCTTTGGATTTCAAATATTGATACTGCATTACTGTTGACCCTTGCTCGTTAATTTGGACTCTGTTCAAGCCCTTTGTTGTGGATTTCGTCGATATGACCGAACGTACGCAGAGAACTGTTCTAAATAGTCAGACACGTGAGTTCGTAATACGCCTTCGTAACTATTTCGATCGTGAAGCTCAAAATGGAGGGCCAATTTTACCTATAACGTCAGTGGTTGAACGCGTAGCTGATGCGCTTAATATTGGACAACGAACTGTTAGACGGATAACTAAAAAAAAATATGGCGAGACTGGCACAGAAGAAAATAAACTTCACACACCAAAAAAGAGAAAACGAGCAAAACCAGTCGTAGGCATCGATAGCTTTGATGCCGATGCTATCCGAAGACATGTTTACGGCTACTATTTACAGAAGGAGTATCCAACAAGAAAAAAGTTGGTGCATTCACTGAAGGAAGCTGGATTATTCTTCGGTGGGGAAAGTTCTTTAACGAAGATTTTGAAGACCATTGGATTTCGATACAAAAAATGTAACAAACGCAAAATATTGATGGAAAGATTTGATATAGCGATGGCAAGGTATACTTTTTTACGGCAAGTGAAAGAAATCAAAAATTGGCAAAATGTTGTGTTCTTGGATGAAACATGGCTTAATGCTAACCATACTGTAGGCCGTTCTTGGAACGATGACACAGCAGCATCTACTTCCAAAGTTCCTGTAGGAAAAGGATCGCGACTTATAATTTGTCACGCCGGAACCATCAACGGGTTTGTCGAAGGTTCTCTCATGGCTTTTGCGTCAAAAACCACTGGAGACTATCATGAAGACATGAATGGAGAAAAGTTTACTGAATGGTTTACCTCAATGTTGTGTAGCCTCCCTGAACCATCTATTATAATTATGGACAACGCCCCATACCACTCGATGCAAATTGACAAGCCACCTGCCCAATCCCAAAAGAAAGCTGATATCGTCGCATGGCTTCGTAAAAATGGCGTAGATGCAAACATGAATATGTTAAAAGCGGAATTAGTACGTCTTTTAAAAGAAAACAAACCAACCAAGATCCGATACGTCATTGACGAAATAGCATTAGAACATGGGCACAGAGTTATACGGTTACCGCCTTACCATTGTGAGTATAATGCGATTGAGTTGGTGTGGGCTCAAATTAAGGGATATGCTGCAAGACACAATACAGAACCCCCATTTACCACAAAAAAAAATGCTAAAATTATTAGAAGAAGCTTGTGAACATGTGACTAAAGGAGACTGGGAAAAGGTTGTGAATAGAACTGTTAAATTAATAAGGGAAGATTATGAAAGAGATGTGAAAATAGATAATATTATAGAAAATGAACATATAATTATTAATGTATGTGATGATAGCAGTGACGACAGTGAAAATAGTAGTATGGACGAATCTGATTAATTATGGCCTTTTGTGGCACCTTTTTTGGTATCTTTTGTATTCATATGTTTCTTGTGTGCATATAAAGTATGTATATTCATTTTCGTTCAAATATTCAGTTCGTTCAAATAAATTAAATAAACATATACATTTTTGTTTTATTAAACCTATTTAATCAGGTACAAAAACAAAACTTAATTGTTTTTTGTTCGAGAATAAATTGACATTCCACATCACTATTGTAATGTGTCAAACCGGCCATCATAGCGTGCCGCTAGTGTAATTACTTAGTCACGTAAACCTTATCTCCACGACGCAAGAAAACGTAGGTATTTGCTGTAAGTAGCAAAAATGGCGTAAGTAAGACTGAAAACACAGTTAGAATCAGATTTTTTTCTGAGTCTCATGCCGCTGCAGTGAAAAAAATATATAAAGTCGTAATATTTTCTAAAAATTCATAAGTTCAAATCTCCTAAAACATGGTGTTTTTGATACTTTTTTGGTGTTTTTCTACTTACAGTAGAAGTGCAATCGTAATTATTTTTCACGTTTGTAAAACGTGGAACTGAGCTATTTCCATAGAAATAATAAATTAATACTTACGACGTTGTTCAGGTCTGTTAATAAAAAGTCAATTGCTGTAAGTAGCGAAAAAACCTACTTCGTATAACTTTAGGAAATATAACTTTGTATAAAAAATTTCTCTCACTGATAATAATTAAGGAGTTATGAATTTTTTCCTAGGTAATTTAAAAATCATTTTTTGGCTCTGCTGAAAAGTTGGGTTTTGGCATGGTTTTGGCTACTTGTAGAAACTTTTCTTAACTTTTCTTGCGTCGATATATTTAAGGTACGTAATGTAGGTACGTAATGTATATTTCCGCAGTGCAAGTTCATCTTTTCTATCCTAGTGTAGTCGCAAACAAAACTAGCGTCAATTTTAGAGAAGGTGAATGAAACCGTTTAACTATTTCTGTTTTCAGATGTTTCTTATTATGAGAGAATTATGTTTTTCAATTTTCCATCTTTGTAGAGCCATGATCTTTCAATGTAACATTTGTAAGTTTGTATCTTTCATCCTTGCATCCCATATGTTTAATCTGTTCATGAGTTCCATTACTTGCCCTAAAAGTTTTATTTTTAAATTCCTTTACATCTCCTATGTTCCTAATTTTATAATTACTTATTAAAGTCGTGTTTCACTGTGATGTTTGCCACAATGTTCGCATTGAAACCTTTTTTTGCAGATATACGCACAATGACCAGGTGACAAGCAACGAAAACATAGACCTTGACTTGTTACAAATGCTTTCCTTTCTTTAAATCTTCTTTACACAATCTTGGATATATAAAAAAAATCCTAAAAATATCTATTTATGTTATCTTTGGGTAAGATATTATGCTCATCTTTACAATACATATATACACTTCTTTTCTTTTTCCTTGGCACATAAATGAATTTGTGATCTCTCTAGTTAGTTTTGAATAAGAAACACCTAAGTATTTAAAACAGAAAAAATTACGTAATTAAAAAAACTAAAAACCCGACTGCGTAAAACAAACTAGTTCTAGTAACTGAAAAGCAAAAAACAAGCTTTGTACTTTATAAACTAGAATTTGATAAGATCATAAACATAATTAATGTTAGAAAATGTATGGCATGCGGGGGCAAACTAATAGTCCTGAGTAGTTGGCTAAGTAATGCCCCCGCCTGCCATACATTTTCTAACATTAATTATGTTTATGATCTTATCAAATTCTAGTTTATAAAGTACAAAGCTTGTTTTTTGCTTTTCAGTTACTAGAACTAGTTTGTTTTACGCAGTCGGGTTTTTAGTTTTTTTAATTACGTAATTTATTTCTTGGTTTTTAGTGCAAAACTATGAAAAATTATTAGATGCATATTTTTACAAGAGACAGGCCTGTGTCACTCCGCGTGTAGGTAATAGCGCGTTTAAGACCACTATTAGCGCCATCTGTTGAACACTAGAAACTTTAATAAGGTCCTTCATAATATTATTGTATTATTTTAGTGTTTGGCGATTTAAGGTTAAATTATTAGTGTTACAATAATTGATGGGAAGGGGGGAGGTGTAGGGGGGATTATGTGGAATGTAGTAGAGTGGAGTGGGAAGGGATCTTAAATAAATTACCACCAATTTACTCACAGTGTAGTTGTTATTTATTTTGTTTTCTATGATTTGTCACTCCAAACTGATTACAAACACATAGATTGTATATATTTTCGTATTTGCCTTTTAAAGCCCTTTATTTTGATACCCCACTCGAGGGTCTTGAGGAAAAAAATTTTTTTCAGCTCGCACATTAAAGTGCATAAAATCCGCCATTTTGAATTTTTATTAATTTTATGTACACAGTAACATTTGCGCTGTTAAGACAAATCTAATGACGTATCATTTATCAAAATAAGTTGAGTCGTTGAGTAGTTACGAACTGACATAGGAAACGGTCATTTTCTGTGATTTATCACTCCAACTTATTTTCAAATATATAATTGTATACATTTTTGTATTTGCCTTTTAAATCCCTTCATTTTGATACCCCACTCGAGGGTCTTGAGGAAAAAATTTTTTTTCAGCTCGCACATTAAAGCGCATAAAGTCCGCCATTTTAATTTTTTTTTAAATTTAGGTACCCTATAACACTCGCGTCATGAAGACAAATCTAATGACGTATCATTTATCAAAATCCGTTGAGCCGTTTATTAGTTACACGCGGACATAGGAATGGACATACATACACACAGGTGAAACACATAACCCAGTCGGGTAATAAAAATAACAATCACACAATTTTTAGATGAAATAGGTATTGAACCCATATACCTATATCTTATACCTACTTGTAGTATTAGTATTTAGTATTTTTCAAACCGGCAATAGGTATATTGCGTGCATAACTCGGTGCGAGCGGCGGCCGGCAACAACTTTAGATATTTATAGGCGTCAGCTGAGTATAATGCAATCAGCTGGTTGCGAACTTTTAAAAAATACAGGAGTTACGTATTTTAAGTATTTTTTCGCGTTTTTTTATGGTAAGGTCAGGGAGGCTAATTATCTTAAGAGTCAGTAATCATCACTGTTACTGTCACTGTGTAATCATCACTGTTACTGTCACTGTGTAATCATCACTGTTACTGTCACTGTGTAATCATCACTGTTACTGTCACTGTGTAATCATCACTGTTGTCTTCATTTTCGATAGCAGTCCTCTTACACCCGCTAATGGATAGGTAAGTAAGAAAAATATATTATTTAAAAAAATAGAACATCTTCTATTTTTTTAAATAATGCGAGGGAAAAACATTAGGTAGATTAGCAAAACCGAAAACCTACGTTAACTTTAAATGTTATACTAGGGCCCTGAAGGTTAGTCGGTGAGTTAACAGTTTTTATCAACTGCAGGCCTTTAAATTTGACACCTGGGGTTTAGCAGTAGGTAATTCAATTTGCACTTGTTATCTTATGGCACAAAACCATAAAAGAACTGTTAAGTGGCAATAAAAAAAGCGGTGATAGCCTAGTGGTTAAGACTTTGGCCTCCATTTTCAGGGGGACCGAGTTCGACCCTCGGCACGAACCTCTAACTTTCGGAGTAGGTATGTGCGTTTTAACCAATTAAATATCACTTGTTTTAACGAACTGTCTCGTTGGTCTAGTCGTTAGCATATTCGACTGCAAATCACGAGGTCCCGGGTTCGATTCCCGGGTCAGGCAAATAATTGTTAGGTTTTGGGTTTGTTTGTCAAGAAAGTTTCAGTCCAAGCCCGGAGTTAGTAGTTGGCGGTGTTTCACCCCCGTGCCTCGGAGAGCACGTAAAGCAATCGGTCCCAGCTATTATCACTCTTGTGTGCTATTAACACTATTATCATCTTGTGATAATAGTCGTTAAAGCCTGCCTGCATTGGTGCAGCATGTCGGGTCTAAGCTCTTAATCCCTCTCTATGAGAGAGGTCTGTGCCCAGCAGTGGGAAGTTAAAAAAGCTGTAGTGGTGGCGGTGGTGGTGGATGTTTTAACAGTGAAGGAGGAAATCGTGAGGAAACCTGCGCGCCTGATAGATCTCCATAATGTTCTCAAAGGCATGTGAAGTCTACCGACTACCAGTCCGCAGTCCGCACTAGGCCAGCGTGGTGGACTAGGTACGTCCTAAACCTTTCTAGAATAGAATAGAATAGAAAAGTTTTTTATTCAAATAAACTTTTACAAGTACTTTTGAATAGTCAAATGAATCTACCACTGGTTCGGAATGCCATTCCAACCGAGAAGAACCAGCAAGAAACTCGGCGGTTGCTCATTTCCAAATTTACAATATCAATATAACAATTTTATGTTAAGTACATGATTGAATTGCCGTCTCGCGCATTGCTGGAACGAGTCAAATCCACGCCTTTTTATCATTTATATAAGTAATCTTCAATTTTATTCAGATAAACTTTCACAAGCGCTTACGAATCGAGAAATGAATCTACCACAGGTTCGGAATGGTGCTTACAATTCTACACATGTGAAGAAGGGCAGACAAAAGTAGCCCCATTTCCGACGGTTCTCGGTTTCTCACTCTGAGAGTCTGTGAGGAGACCCGTGCCCTGTAGTTGGCAGGCAAATGATGTTGATAATATTGATCATGATGATGAAAATGATGAAAATTATAAAGTTTTGTTCTTTCACAATGAAACAAGAACTAGGGTATAAGTAAGTACATACCTACCTATTATATTACGCTCTACTGTGAGAAAGTTTCAAGCGATTTCAAGCGATTGTTTTTTCTGTTGCCGACAAATACGAGTAAAGTATATATTTAAATTTACAATGAATAAAAAATTACTTTGCTATAATCCGCTTCATAACTCCCTTAATATGGGTATCAAATGGAAGGGCTTAACAAGAGGGTCGGGGGGTTTTTAAATGTTTAATTTATTTTGTGGTGAATTTGTGTGTTGTTGTGCCTACAAATTCACTGTTAGCGGATTATAGCAAAGTAATTTTGTATTGATTGTATATCATGGAATTCCGCAAAGTAATTCTTTGCTTCTGCTTCTATTCAACATCAGTATTTAAATTAAAAAAAACTTAAAATTGACTAAAATAAAACTAATTTAAATAGCTAAAATAAAGTATGAATGTACTTACGAGATACGTACGCCCCCATAACTTCCAACAGCCCAACGGATACATGAATTACCTACCACTTACATAGGTAGGTACACGATAATCCACTATCGCTTTTTAGGGTTCCGTAGTAAACAAGAAACCTTTATAGTTTCACCGTGTCAATCTGTCCGCGGTTTAGCGCACAGACTATTAGTAAAGTGGGGACAATTTTTTATGAATAAAAACTAAAGACTCGTCTATCTGGACGATGGGGTGGTGTTAGATGTCGTTAGATAATTAATCTTTCAAAAATATTATAGGTGTGTAAACATCATTTTTTGATTCACGGATTGGTTTGTGTAATATTAAGTTTTCAATTACTAAGTTTTGTAAGAGTCAAATGTCCTCCCTGTCTGCCAGCTAAAATGTTTGTTTATAGATACTTGAAAATATTCTCAGCATTAATATAACGAAAACTATCACAGCTAGGTAAGTAGGACTTACTAGGAGTTTTAATTGACCAACTTATAATAAAAACTAGTACGGCGCGTGGGTGCGCGGCCCGCAAGCGGACCGCGAGGATTCGAGTAGTTTTTGTTTGAGCACGTCCCACCTATCTTCAATACCCTCGCCGTGCTCTTCATCCGTCTCCAAAGTCTTCGATCATCAGCTCTTTCCGTATTTTTCCTCCGCATGAATTTTTGTTTTCTACACGAAACCATCAAAAATTTTTTTTGTGTAGAAAAATAAATTCCGCCATCTTGTTTTTTAGTTCTTGATCATATTTTTCAAAGAAACCACTCTTCCATCTTTTATACTTGGTGAGATAGACACCGACGAAATTTGTATAGCCGCCATCTTGAATCCGCCATTTTGGTTTTTTTTTTCACCTCAGTGCCAATTGGATGAGGTTCTGAGTATTTTTTGTTTGAGCAGCCCCCATCTATCTACAAAACTCTGCCCGGGCTCATCAATCATCTTCCAAACCCTCAATCATCATGTCTTCCCATATTTTTCTTTGAGATTTCTCCAAAGAACCGCATCAATCGCCTTGCATACCTAGTTCACAACTTTATACTCTCTCTCAATATTCGCCATACATTTTCTATGGAAAAATAAAGTCCGCCATTTTGAATTTTTTTTGTATTCATCGAGTAGACCTTTGGATCCTGATCATGTTTTGCTAAGAAACAACTCTTTCATCTTTTATACCCTTCGAGATGGACACCGACGAAATTTGTATGGCGGCCATCTTTTTTTCGCCATTTTGAATTTTTTTTCGGCTCACTGCCAATTGGATGACGTTTCGAGTGACATTTGTTCGAGCACCCCCCACCTATCTTCAATACCTTAAGCGTGCTCTTCAACCGTCTCCGAAATCCTCAATCATCAGCTCTCTCCATATTTTTCCTCTTAATGAATTTTTGTCCTCTATACGAAACCATTTGTGAAAAAAAAAATTTTCATACAAAATTTTACAGGAGAGGCGATGAATGAGTCAGTGAATCAGAACGAACAGCTATATATATATTAACTAGTAGGGCGCGTGGGTGCGCGGCCCGCAAGCGGACCGCGAGGTTTTGCTTTCGGGTATTTTGGTTTGAGGAGCCTCCACTTATCTTTCCCAAATTCCTAATCCTCGATCATTATCACTCTCCATATTTTTTCTTCGAATCATTCTGCTCATCAAATAGATCTTTAGGTATTGATCATCTTTTTCCAAGAAACCACTCTTCCATCTTGTATACTTGGTGAGATAAACACCGACGAAATTTGTATAGCCACCATATTGAATCCGCCATTTTGGTATTTTTTTTTCGCCGTGCCAACTGGATGAGGTTTTGAGTAATTTTTGTTTGAGCACCTCCCACCTATCTACAATACCCTGCCCGGGCTCCTCAACCATCTTCCAAACCCTCAATCATCATGTCTTCCCATATTTTTCTTTGAGAGTTCTCCAAAGAACCTCATCAAAGCCTTGGATAGTTCACAACTTGTAGTCTCTTCAATATTCGCCATACATTTTCTATGGAAAAATAAATTCCGCCATTTTGAATTTTTTTTCTATGCATCGAGTAGATCTTCTGATCCTGATCATCTTTTGCGAAGAAACCACTTTTCCATCTTTTATACCCTCCGAGTTGGACGCCGACGAAATTTGTATAGCGGCCATCTTTTTTTCGCCATTTTGAATTTTTTTTCAACTCATTGCCAATTGGATGACGTTTCAAGTGACATTTGGTCGAGCACCCCCCACCTATCTTCAATAGCTTAAGCATGCCATTCCCTCGTCTCTGAAATCTTCAATCATCAGCTCTCTCCATATTTTTCCTCTTAATGAATTTTTATCCTCTATACGACACCATTATTGAAAAAAAAAAATTTCATACAAAATTGTTCAGGAGAGGCGATGAATGAGTCAGTGAATCAGAACGAACAGCTATATATATATTAACTAGTAGGGCGCGTGGGTGCGCGGCCCGCAAGCGGACCGCGAGGTTTTGCTTTCGGGTATTTTGGTTTGAGGAGCCTCCACTTATCTTTCCCAAATTCCTAATCCTCGATCATTATCACTCTCCATATTTTTTCTTCGAATCATTCTGCTCATCAAATAGATCTTTAGGTATTGATCATCTTTTTCCAAGAAACCACTCTTCCATCTTGTATACTTGGTGAGATAAACACCGACGAAATTTGTATAGCCACCATCTTGAATCCGCCATTTTGGTATTTTTTTTTCGCCGTGCCAACTGGATGAGGTTTTGAGTAATTTTTGTTTGAGCACCTCCCACCTATCTACAATACCCTGCCCGGGCTCCTCAACCATCTTCCAAACCCTCAATCATCATGTCTTCCCATATTTTTCTTTGAGAGTTCTCCAAAGAACCTCATCAAAGCCTTGGATAGTTCACAACTTGTAGTCTCTTCAATATTCGCCATACATTTTCTATGGAAAAATAAATTCCGCCATTTTGAATTTTTTTTCTATGCATCGAGTAGATCTTCTGATCCTGATCATCTTTTGCGAAGAAACCACTTTTCCATCTTTTATACCCTCCGAGTTGGACGCCGACGAAATTTGTATAGCGGCCATCTTTTTTTCGCCATTTTGAATTTTTTTTCAACTCATTGCCAATTGGATGACGTTTCAAGTGACATTTGGTCGAGCACCCCCCACCTATCTTCAATAGCTTAAGCATGCCATTCCCTCGTCTCTGAAATCTTCAATCATCAGCTCTCTCCATATTTTTCCTCTTAATGAATTTTTATCCTCTATACGACACCATTATTGAAAAAAAAAAATTTCATACAAAATTGTTCAGGAGAGGCGATGAATGAGTCAGTGAATCAGAACGAACAGCTATATATATATTAACTAGTAGGGCGCGTGGGTGCGCGGCCCGCAAGCGGACCGCGAGGTTTCGCTTTCGGGTATTTTGGTTTGAGCAGCCTCCATTTATCTCTCCCCTATTCCTAATCCTCGATCATTATCACTCTCCATATTTTTTCTTCGAATCATTCTGCTCATCAAGTAGAACATATGGTCTTAATCATCTTTTGGCAAAAACCACTCTTCCATCTTTTATACTTGGTGAGATAGACACCGATGTTTGTATGGCCGCCATCTTGAATCCGCCATTTTGGACTTTTTTTCAGCTCACTGCCAATTGGATGAGGTTTCGAGTAATTTTTGTTTGAGCAACTCCCACCTATCTACAATACCCTGCCCGGGCTCCTCAACCATCTTCCAAACCCTCAGTCATCATATTTTTGAATATTTTTCTTTGAGACATCCCCAAAGAACCGCATCAAAGCCTTGCATAGTTCACAACTTGTAGTCTCTTCAATATTCGCCATACATTTTCTATGGAAAAATAAAGTCCGCCATTTTGAATTTTTTTTGTATTCATCGAGTAGATCTTTGGATCCTGATCATGTTTTGCTAAGAAACAACTCTTCCATCTTTTATACCCTTCGAGATGGACACCGACGAAATTTGTATGGCGGCCATCTTTTTTTCGCCATTTTGAATTTTTTTTCGGCTCCCTGCCAATTGGATGACGTTTCGAGTGACATTTGTTCGAGCACCCCCCACCTATCTTCAATACCTTAAGCGTGCTCTTCAACCGTCTCCGAAATCCTCAATCATCAGCTCTCTCCATATTTTTCCTCTTAATGAATTTTTGTCCTCTATACGAAACCATTTGTGAAAAAAAAATTTTTCATACAAAATTTTACAGGAGAGGCGATGAATGAGTCAGTGAATCAGAACGAACAGCTATATATATATTAATAAAAAAATACCCCCATACAAAATATTGTTAAAGCACCACAATAGTTTCTTTTACGAAATTATTTAAAAAGTATAAGGTACATAATGTTAAATCTTGTACGATGGTACGGAACCCTTCATGTGCGAGTCCGACTCGCACTTGGCCAGTTTATTCATACAAATATTTATCTAAGTCCAACCTTTTTTAATTCAGAGTAAGGTACACTTACTTTACTTTGAATTTAAAACATCCTATCTTAGCACCTCTAGGATACTGAAGATATACCTACTTAGTTATTTCCTCATTTTCAAATCTTTAGGTCCACTGGTTTATGCTGTGCGTTGTCTGTGAATCGGTCATGTGTGACTCAGAGGAATAGAAGACTATTAAAGTAAGTTTAACTAACTCTTACATATCAAATGACCAGCAACCACAAATTAATTGATTGAAACAATTGAATTGATTTCAGATTGAGATTTTTCACTTTCAATATTCAAATTAACTTGCGCCTTTACCCGTTAAGGAATCGAACTTGAATGAATATCTGAGTTCTGTTCCATTTTATCTAGGTAGGTACCTACCAACATAAGTTTCTAGTATATAATTATTATGTCTAAACAATGAAGTAAATATTTCCTTTTGATTTCCTCATATAAATTATATTTTATTACGTTAATCAAATTCAAATTAAATTACCTACTCAACTTTTACTGAGTTGCAGTTTACTGCTGTGAGCACAGGAAATCACCTTCTAGAGTTTCGAAATGAATATAATAAGATTGTCTTTCAGGGAGTAGGTACCTACCTACATACGTACCTACCTGTCCAAATATAGGTGTTACACTAAAGGTTCCCCCCACACAGGCGCGTTATTAGGTATAGGTCGAGAATATCGCATGCGTTATTGCGATATCTGTTTTCAGTACATTTTGTATTAGGATGGTCATGTAGAGAAGCTGTGATAGCCTAGTGGTTAGGACGACCGACTTCTAATCGGAGGTCGTGGGTTCGATCCCGGGGCACGCACCTCTAACTTTTCGGAGTTATGTGCGTTTTAAGTAAGTATTTAAATATCACTTGCTGCGATAATAACGCCGCAATGGAAGTAGGACGTTGCGTTTCTCCGTCATGCGATATTCCTCTCGTAAGAAATATCGGACGATAAAAACGCAGCTGTGTGCAAGGAATCGGGACGCATTATCGCAATATCGCATGCGATATTATCGATCAATAATAACGCGCCTGTGTGGGGGAGCTTTAAAACGGTACGAAACAAGTATAAATTAAAAAATTAAAAAACCCCGACATTCGCCATTTTGTAGCGGCGACCATCTTAGATTTGCAATAGTCCTATTCTACTAGTCAAGCCCTTTCATTTGATACCTACCCATACTAAGGGAGTTGTGAAAAAATATGTAATCCGCCATTTTGTAGCGGCGGCCATCTTGGATCGATTTTCATCAAACATAGCTAACAACACTCTCGACTAATTCACTTTTCAAACAAAAAAAACCGCATTCAAATCGGTCCATCAAAAATAATAAAAATAAAAGCAGAATACTAAGAGCACCTGCGCCTGTACCGACACTATGATAGCGAACGGACTATAATCGACGCTTTCGCTTGCCTCATTCATCGCACGCGCTACCTTTAAACTACGCTACTACCTTTTTACTATTTTTAACTTTATAGGTACATAAATATACAATAATATACATATATTTATGTAGTGGATTGGTAATATAATTTGCTAAACAAAGCAAAAGTATTTACACTGCCAAACACAACAGCAGTAATGCAACATTGTGCACGTTCCGCATTGTTTAATCGCTAATATGTAGGTATTCAGTGACAATAGCTTGTAGCACCGCGCCGGATGGGGCCGCTATGGATACATTGTCGTCGCGTGTTCTATTTGTCCAGGCTTTAAAATAAGATAACCTAGAACTAGGCAGACATTAATTTATGACTTTGTTCAAATAGTTGGAGAAAATTACTTGAACTGATTTGTTAATCGCATTGATTCCAGCGACTACCACACTTTATGACTAAGCAGCGAAAATATTGAGTGAGCAGTTAAATTTTTTTTAATTTGAATTGCAGGCAAACACGCAAGCGGGTCACCTGATGTTAAGTGATTACCGCCACCCATGAAAATTTGCAGCACCAAAAGAACCACTAATGCGGAGCCTAGCCTTTTAAGGAATTTGTTGACCTGCCCCTTGAATAGCCTATGTCAAAGTTAGATACTCCCTCGTTAGCTCCCTCTGGGTATTCTATCGTCTCTATAACGGGGAATGTTCTGAGGAGTTGTTCGACCTAAGGGACCGTTCAGATAGACCGGTGCGGAGAGCGTCGGAGAGCATTTTTTTTTTCACATGTGCTCTCCGCGCCGGTCTGTGTGAACGGACACGTGGATGCGTTCGGAGCCGAGCGTACGCTCTTGGGCTGGATTGTACAGCCAGTCGGCCTACGGTCGGCTGCGCGAGCATGGAAGAGCACGCGAACGGAGCCGGTCGGATGCTCGAGCGCGAAAGAGCACGAGCATGGAGCAGCCGACCGACTCGACGAGCAGCCGAGCGGCTGCTCTTAATATTTCACACCGAGCGTATTAGGAGCATCCTCGAGGATCCTCTTATCATAAAAGAGATAAAATGTCAAAATAAAGCTTATTTCAATGTCTTAAGATTCTATTTTAAGCGCGCTTAAAATTTGCTCTGCTCTCCGCGCCGGTCTATCTGAGCGGACCCTAATACCACCTACTCATTTCCAGCACTGTACCGCACGCCATCGAAAAAGCTATCATCCTCACCACCTGGATCACTGGCATACGTCAACCAAGCGTTGCGCGAGGTCATTTCTTCCGCGCACTCAAAAATTGTGGAATCAACTCCCTTCGGAGGTGTTCCCACATAACTTTGTCATATCTAGGGTTATTCAAGGGGCGGATCAACAAACTCCTTAAAAACCGGCAACGCATTAGTGGTTCCTCTGGTGCTGCAAATGTTCATGGGCGGCGGTAATCACTTAACACCAGGTGACCCGCTTGCTCGTTTGCCCGCGATTAATATAAAAAAAGATACGTGTAACACCTCCGAAGGGAGTTGGCGGCACGGCTTTGCTGATAGGATGGTGGCTAGCCACCGCGGAAGCCTCCCACCAGGCCACACCAGGAGACGACAATTAAATTCATTTCTAATTGTGTAAGTAGGTACATTATTATTTTGAACGTTGTCGATTAGGTACTAATAAATAAACAAGTATAAATTAGAAATTTAAAAACCCCCGACATTTGCCTTTTTGTTGCAGCGGCCATCTTGGATTTGCAACAGTGCTATTCTACTGGTCAAGCCCTTTCATTTGATATCCATATTAACACGTTATTTTTTTTTGGGAGTTGTGAAAAAATATGTAGGTAATCCGCCATTTTGTAACTGCGGCCATCTTGGACCAATTTTCATCAAACATAGCTAACAACACTCTCGACTAATTCACCTTTCAAACAAAAAAATCCGCTTTCAAATCGGTCCACCCGTTTGAGCGCCACATGGGAACAGACAGACACACACACACACACACACACAGACACGTCAAACTTAGAACACCTCATCGTTTTTGCGTCGGGGGTTAATAAATAAGAAATTATAAAATCCAAAGTTGCCCCTCCCGGGAATTGAATCTGGGACCTCCCAGTTATAAGACCACAGCACTGACCACTGCGCCAGGGAGGTCATCAATAGTTTAACAAATAAAAATGCATATTGCAGATATAGCCCAAGAGCCCACGACGGTCAGTGCTTCGTTATTTTATAGAACCTGAAAGTTTCTCTGTGTATGTCTCCAACACAGGCAAGAACGACCAGCGACTATGAAGTTACTTACATGGTTACTTTGGGAGATAACAGGTAATAAAGGTGTAAAAAAATCTTACGTCAAAGTATAATTTTTTTAAATATTTTCTTCGGAATAGTATTAGAAATCACGTCATGCATTGCCAGACATTTTGTCGCGGCAACCCCCTGCGAGACGCCCTTAAGAGCCCTCTCCATGACATCGACAAATCGTTGGTGAGTGGAGTCTAAAACAGTGATTTCTGCATTTAGAAAGCGAGACGTCTTCAGTAAAGAGGAGTACTAAAAATATATACATAAATAAATAATAAATTAATTAAATAAATAAATTTTGATTGAGATATCATGATTTTTAGTGAAAAACGGCAAAGTAAAAAGATGCAAATCTAGGTTTGGTATTTCGCCTATTTTAGCAAATATTTGGCAATTTTTTACATGAACTAAAGACATTTGTAATTATTATGAAGTAACCTATGATAAGACTTCGGTCGTTTTTCAATTTTCTAGTTTCTTATATAGTTTATTTACGCACGAAGTTGCCCCAAAATTTGCCCAAAAATAGTGATATTTCAAGCGTCATAACTTTCAAAATAAATATAATTTTACTAATATTTTTATTTTATGGCATAGATAATGGAGATATAAATTGATATCTGGCTTAACTTTAGACCTATTGCGATAAATCTATACATATAATAAAATCGTAGAATTACCGTATCTGTACATTGAAGATTTTTGCAAAATAATAACTGGGGGATGTTAGGGATAAGTAATAGAACGTAAAAAAGCTATTTTTGAAATTTTTGTCTGTTTGTCTGTTTGTCGGTTTGTCTGTTTGTCTGTTTATCTGTTTGTCTGTATGTTTGTGCGTGCATCACGTAAAAACTACTGAATGGATTGAAATGAAACTTGGTATGATTTAAGTTCATACTACGGAGTAACATATAGGATACTTTTTATCCCGAAATTCAGCACGGTTCCCTTGGGAGAGGGGATGAAAGTCAAAATGTGTACTTAGCTGTAATTCGTTAACGGGTGGTCCGATTTCATTCATTCTTTTTTTGTTAGAAAGAAGATACTTCAAAGATTACTGGCTAACCTCCGAAAGGCTGGACCGATTTTGATGGGACTTTCACTGGCGGATGTTTACATTTTGATGTACCTAAACATCCGCCAGTGAACTTTTAACAGTTTTTAGCAAGGTTTAAGCTCAAAGGAGCATAGGAAAAACAAAATGATTCCCACGGGATTATTAAAATCAATATCCACGCGAACGAAGTCGCGGGTATCCGCTCGTATTAGAATAATAGGCGTAATACGTTTGTATGGAGAAGCGCGTGAAGAGAGCGGCCTTAAGTTATAAGTTCAAACATTTGAACATAGACTTTGAAGGACTTTGCTCACACATTTGAATACAGGTTTGCTTACCGGCCAGACAGACTTTGCAATATTCGCTTCATTTGAATTTGAACTTTAAACGATTTGATGTGCGCTCGGAAAACAGATACCTACCAAATGGCAAAGTGCAAATGTGTGTTCAAACTTTGAACAAATACCGAAGTGTGTTCAAACAAGTATTCAAATAAGTGTTTAAATGTTTATGCCGTGTGTGGCGCTGGGGCAAAGAAAGGTTCGATTAAAAATGAAACAACAAAAAGGTTATTAATTTTTCATTATATAATAATTTATTGCATACTCATAGATTGTATAACGCGCGACCGACGCGACGCGCGACGGTCGGACGCAACGCGCTTAACACTAGTTAAAAAATTGGCATAAAATAAAAATATATCTCTATATTCACTTGAGGCACAATAATATTCCATTTATGATACACGCTTAATATCTACACTTAAGTAATTGTATGTTTTTCGTTTACATATTTTGTAAGTTTCACCTGAACGATAACGATTTGCTGTAAAAAATTTAAACAAGTTCAACTGTATGGTTAGTCCGAGCTTGCTCAACTCGAAAACTTTACTGAATACTACATATCGAAACACGACTTTAGAGTGAAATGGACCTAAACAGGCTTATTTTAAGGTTTGAGTTCGCCAATAGGTACATTCAGCCATTAGTCCACAGCCAGCGCCCCAAGCGAAAATGTTGTAAAATAAATATTCAAAGTACTAAATTAGGACTTTAAAATAAGAGTTTATTGGGTTCATTTTGCATTACATATTACACATTTTTTTCGACATTTAGTATTTGGTAAAGTTTTGGAGGTGCGCAAACTCAGAATAACTATACTGAGTAGCTATAAGTGATAGTACTGCAAAAATTTAAACAAGTCCAAATGATGGCTGACATTTGATAGTTTTTGTACTGGAAAACTGTCAAATTATATACTTTGCAATAAACGCGCGACCAACGCTTATTTACATTTTTTGTGTTAATACGCTGTGAGCTGTCCTACACGAGTGAACTCAACGCAGATCCGATCAGAACCTAGAAGGAAGAGTCTAGAAGCCCCTAGAAGATACTAGCAGCCCCTAGAAGACATTCGAAACCACTACAACACAAAAGAATAACCTTGCAGTCTCCACCGCTCGCTTTTTAGGGTTCCGTAGTAAACAAGGAACCCTTATAGTTTCGCCATGTCCGTCCGTCTGTCCGTCTGTCCGTCTGTCCGTCTGTCCGTCTGTCCGTCTGTCCGTCTGTCCGTCCGTCCTCGGTTAATCTCAGAGACTATTAGTGCTAGAAATCCGTAATTTGGCATGAGTATAAATATTAATCACGCCGACAAAGTGGTGAAATAAAATTTTGATAAATATTTTTTTTTAGGGTAGCTCCCCTACATGTAAAGTGGGGATGAATATTTTTTTTCTCGTCTACCCCATAGTGTGGGGTATCGTTGAATAGGTCTTTTAAAAATACTGTGGGTGTGGGAACATCATTTTTCGATTTCTAGATCCGTTTGTAAAATATGATGTTTTAAAGTGCAAATTTTTATTAGAGTCAAGTGTCCCCCCCCTCTATCAGCCAAATGGCAGTATATAGGAACTTGAAAAAATTCACAGCAGTAGGGTATATAATCAATTTTAAAGGAAAACTATCACGGCTAAGTAGGGTTCACAGGTTAAGGAGTTATATCTGTTTTTCGAGGATTGTGACTACGGAACCCTACACTGCGCGTGGCCCGCCACGCACTTGACCGGTTTTTATTGTTATGATAAATTTTGTTTTCATAATTCTTATGTACATAACTGACTGACTGATACTGTCGGATATCCGAAATTATTTCATTTCCGTGTCCATAATAATTGAAAAACATTAAAACCCCTACGGTTTTGTCACAAAGAAAAAAAACCAGCGTTAAACATATTTTTTTTTAACCTGAAAGATCCAGTTCTTTTTCATACTCTAGTTTTCAGTACATTTATTGCTTCTTTTTTGCGAACTGTACCTACAATATCGTCAAATAAAGTCATGGGACCATTCTTTAACTGTGATCATCACTAAATTATAGCCACCGAAAAGTTTGCTATACATTGCTGCTTTACTGTGTGAAATAAAAATAACATTTCATAGCAAACTTACAATGGATAAGAAATATAATATCAAAATAACTCAAATAACCTGTGGCTTTCATTTTTTAATAGCCACTGATCTCATGTTACCGCCCACGACTTATATTAAGATAGGTAACTCAGAAGTTTGAATCATAGTACTAAAAGCATTCTGGACATTTTTTTTTACTAGCAATTAAAAAAAATGTGCTAAATAACAAACCTTCTGTATATAGACGACATTCTACGTTTGTACCTTAGAGACATTCGGGCCAAAATCATTATTTTTTTTTTTTCAAATTTCTAAAAAACCTATTTTTACATGATAGATTTTTACATTGGGGCCCAATTTCAAAATAATACCTTGCTTCAACTATTTGATATTTCACTAATTATTCGTATGTCTACTTAAATTCTAGGTGTTACCCGACAAAAGACTTTACGCTTGGTTCTTGTTCATTGAAAATGAAGGGAAGCAAATGGTCAAAAAATCATTTTTACTCTGATTTTTAATTCCGTGGAATTCTGACGTTTTGTAATGTTACCAGAGGTAAAACAATTCCCACAAAAAAGATAAAAAAATCAAAACTTATGCAAATACAAATCAACTGCCGCATGTAGCTATGACAAATGCCTGACAGACACTTCATGGTAATAATATCATTCGACTTCCATTTTTGAATAATTTTTTTCAATGTACTTCTTTTGTTTTCTATTGCTGTTAGTGTGCACTTTCTAGTTTCCACTCTTAGCGATTTCTATTTCAGGTCGAAACGA
The DNA here is from genome assembly GCA_920104075.1 of Melanargia galathea. Lineage (NCBI taxonomy): Eukaryota > Metazoa > Arthropoda > Insecta > Lepidoptera > Nymphalidae > Melanargia > Melanargia galathea. The sequence goes on along the minus strand of OV049867.1, from coordinate 18,729,509 downwards.
CTAATATTATTACGCGGTTTAGGGCTTTTTTATGTTGACATGGAATTAAAGTAGTTTGGGGTAAAATCGTACTTCGTAGATGTTAACCCTGTTTTCCATACAAGTAACTCATCTGTAAATGACAATGACAGCAGCTGTCAGAATTCCACCGAATTAAAAATCAGAGTATAGTTCCAAATGCTTATTTGACGATAATATGATTTACACGACTATGTAAGCCTGCACCGTTGATTAAAAAAACATATCAGGAACATTAAAAAAAGTTATTTTTGAAAAATTCTTCGCGTCCTATGCCTCTGAGGTACAATTACAAAATACAACACGTACTTTGTTAACAGCGATTTCTTCAGTTACTATATATAGTTCGATAACAAGTTATATTGCGACCTTACAATATAAGAACATTTAATAAGTGTAATTATATATAAGTTTTAGCGAAAAATTTCGCGTAAGGGCACGTTTTTTGTACTGGCGAACAAGATGGCGACCTCATATTTTATAACCCAAGAAAATCATATTCTATAGACACTGGAATTTGAAATCCAAACAAAACGTTGAAGCAAAGAAATTTGGCCTTGAACAGGCCTCTGTTGTATTTTGTCTCGTTCTAACCCTACTTAAATAAAAGTGTGTGAGGTATAGAAAAACATCATATTATAGTCTGATTTTTAATTCCGTGGAATTCTGACGTTTCTTAATGTTACCAGAGATAAAACAGTTCCCACAAAAAAAATGTAAATTCAAAACTTAGATAAATAAAAATCAATTGTCTCATATAGATATGATAAATGCCTGACAGATACTTCAGGTACTTTAATTAGGGGTAAAATTGAACTTCAGGTGGTAATCCTGTTTTTCCTACAAATAACTCATTCTATTTTTGGTAATGACAACTGTCAGAATTCCACCGAATTAAAAATCAGACTATATGGTGAATGAACTTTTCTTCACTAAAATATTTAGGTGGTCTCCAATGTATATAGAGTATAATGTTCTTGTTATCGATATGACAAAGTATTTGACTTCTTCATCGATATGACAAAGTATTTGACAGAAAACGACCGTTCCCTAGTAGCAATTTTCGTTGGGGGTTTGTTGCCAACGGTAGCCAACGGTTGGTAACATGTTGGGAGATGGTGGTTGAGATGCCAACTAAGTCCCTCTGTAAGGCCAACTGCATGAATTGTTACATTACGTCATGCAATATTGCCAACAATCTTGTAACGTTGGGCCAACCTTCGCCATAGTTGGTTTAACAACAAGGTTTAATCATACTGTTGGTCCAACGTTGGCCTAACTACAGACTACAGCGTTGTAATATATGCAAAATATGTAACGTTGGGCCAACGTTCGCTATAGTTGGTTGAACAACAAGGTGTAATCATACTGTTGGTCCAACGTTGGCCTAACTACAGACTACAGCGTTGTAATATATGCAAAATATGTAATGTTGGGCCAACGTTCGCTATAGTTGGTTGAACAACAAGGTATAATCATACTGTTGGTGCAACGTTGGCCTAACTACAGACTACAGCGTTGTAATATATGCAAAATATGTAACGTTGGGCCAACGTTCGCTATAGTTGGTTGAACAACAAGATATAATCATACTGTTGGTCCAACGTTGGCCTAACTACAGACTACAGCGTTGTAATATATGCAAATTATGTAACGTTGGGCCAACCTTCGCTATAGTTGGTTGAACAACAAGGTATAATCATACTGTTGGTGTAACGTTGGCCTAACTACAGACTTCGGCGTTGTTATATATGCAATATATGTAACGTTGGGTTAACGTTCACTATAGTTGCTTGAACAACAAGGTATAATCATACTGTTGGTCCAACGTTGGCCTAACTACAGACTACAGCGTTGTAATATATGAAAAATATGTAACGTTGGGCCAACGTTCACTATAGTTGCTTAAACAACAAGGTATAATCATACTGTTGGTCCAACGTTGGCCTAACTACAGACTACAGCGTTGTAATATATGAAAAATATGTAACGTTGGGCCAACGTTCGCTATAGTTGGTTGAACAACAAGGTATAATCATACTGTTGGTCCAACGTTGGCCTAACTACAGACTACAGCGTTGTAATATATGCAAAATATGTAACGTTGGGCCAACGTTCGCTATAGTTGGTTGAACAACAAGGTATAATCATACTGTTGGTCCAACGTTGGCCTAACTACAGACTACAGCGTTGTAATATATGCAAAATATGTAATGTTGGGCCAACGTTCGCTATAGTTGGTTGAACAACAAGGTATAATCATACTGTTGGTGCAACGTTGGCCTAACTACAGACTTCGGCGTTGTATTATATGCAAAATATGTAACGTTGGGCCAACGTTCGCTATAGTTGGTTTAACAACAAGGTATAATCATACTGTTGGTCCAACGTTGGCCTAACTAAAGACTACAGAGTTGTAATATATGCAAAATATGTAACGTTGGGCCAACATTCGCTATAGTTGGTTGAACAACAAGGTATAATCATACTGTTGGTGCAACGTTGGCCTAACTACAGACTACAGCGTTGTAATATATGCAAATTATGTAACGTTGGGCCAACCTTCGCTATAGTTGGTTGAACAACAAGGTATAAGGAACAACAAGGTAGGTTCAACCAACTATAGCGAAGGTTGGCCCAACGTTACATAATTTGCATATATTACAACGCTGTAGTCTGTAGTTAGGCCAACGTTGGACCAAGAGTATGATTATACCTTGTTGTTCAACCAACTATAGCGAACGTTGGCCCAACGTTACATATTTTGCATATTTTACAACGCCGAAGTCTGTAGTTAGGCCAACGTTGCACCAACAGAATGATTATACCTTGTTGTTCAACCAACTATAGCGAACGTTGGCCCAACGTTACATATTTTGCATATATTACAACGCTGTAGTCTGTAGTTAGGCCAACGTTGCACCAACAGTATGATTATACCTTGTTGTTCAACCAACTATAGCGAACGTTGGCCCAACGTTACATATTTTGTTTATTTTACAACGCTGTAGTCTGTAGTTTGGCCAACGTTGGACCAACAGTATGATTATACCTTGTTGTTAAACCAACTATGGCGACGGTTGGCCCAACGTTACAAGATTGTTGGCAATATTGCATGACGTAACGTAAAATATCATGCAGTTGGCCTTACAGAGGGACTTAGTTGGCATCTCAACCACCCGGTCCGCCCCGGCTTCGCCCGTGGTACATAATATTATATAGCCTATAGCACTCAAGGAAAGAATTTTTGAAATTGGTCCAGTAGTTTCCGAGATTAGCGCGTTCAAACAAACAAACTCTTCCGCTTTATTATATTAGTATAGATTTCTATACAATAAATTACAAAAAAAAAATCGATCGATATGAAGTTACACCTTCCTATTCATAATAAAGCTTAACTAACTAACTTACCTAAGTAAAAAACTTACTCCTACAACATCTCACCATCATCATCATCATCATGATCAACCCATTACCGGTTCACTACAGAGCACGGGTCTCCTCTCAGAGTGAGAAGGGTTTTGGCCATAGTCTAACACGCTGGCCAAGCAGATTGGCAGACTTCACACACTTTTGAGAACGTTATGGAGAACACTCAGGCGTGCAGGTTTCCTCACGATGTTTTCCTTCACCGTTAAAGCAAGTGATATTTAAATACTTAAAACGCACATAACTCTGAAAAGTTAAGAGGTGCGTGCCCGGGATCGAACCCACGACCTCCGATTAGATATCGGTCGTCCTAACCACTAGGCTATCACTACACTACTACTACAACATCTGCTTCATCATAAAGCCGAAATAAATATCCATTGTAACACCAATTTTAGTACTTGACCTGTGAAACTAGATGGCGCTAGTAGTACGTTAAGTCGCGCTACAATTGACCGCGGGTCCGCGTATATATATCGGCCGGCTTATGTTGGTAAATCATTCTAATCCTTACTCGGTACTTAAACGGGTAACGAACTCTACATCCACACCTGCTGGGACAGAGTTTAACGCTAGTTTTAGTACCAAACTATATAGGTGGGATGAACCCTTGCATCCACATCTGCTGGGACAGGGCGTTCTGGAAACCTACGAACGTATATTGTATACTATATAGTAAACAGTATACGAAAATATATTCCCAATAATTTTATAAAAAGAATTTTTTCATTGGGCCCATTGTAAGCAAATCAACTACTAGCCAACGTAGGCATACAGTATGAATTCCTTTGTTGGGCCATTGTAAGCAAATCAACTACTATCCAACGTAGGTATACAGTATGAATTTTTTCATTGGGCCATTGTAAGAAAATAAACTACCAGCCAACGTGGGCATACAGTAGGAATTCTTTTGTTGGGCCATTGTAAGCAAATCAACTACTAGCCAACGTAGTTATACAGTATGAATTTTTTCATTGGGCCATTATAAGAAAAGCAACGACTAGCCAACGTAGGTATATAGTATGAATTCTTTTGTTGGGCCATCATGAGAAAAGCAACGACTAGCCTACGTTGTTGGCTAGTCGTTGGTTGAAAGTCGTTGGCTCGGGTCAAGTGGGCCAACCGCTTTTCAACGGTTGGAACCACGTTTTTTAGGGATGACAAGCCTAACTGTTGGCCAACCAAACTAGGGACAGAGGCCCAACCAACAGCCAACGCAAATTGCTACTAGGGTTGTTACTTAAAATAAGGTAACTACCTAGTTATGTCGGATTTTCATCGATATTTTAAACACAACATCAAATATAATGGATCTTCTATCAATTTTAGTGAGAAGTATAAACGGTGACAAATTACATTTTTACTTTATTTTTCTACTCTTACACTCCTGATTATGTATGTATGTCAAAAAATTATGTTCAAATGATATAGTTTATTTACGTACATCTCTTATTTAAAAAAAAAATGTATTCTAGTTTAGATATTTTAAAATCACATTTTTAATGTATATGTACGTACGCCATTTGTCATTTATTTATTTATGTAATGTTTTTGATGATCGAGTTAGAGAGTAGTTAACATGAGTTTAGATAGAGATAGTGTCTGAAACTGAACATAGGTATTAAAACCCCGTTATACAATAGTTTCATAAAGTACTAATATAACGTTAAAAATGAGTGAGATAATAAAACCAAAGTACCATCTTCCGCTCGTAGTTTCTATCACAAAATTTAAGTAGGTTTACCATTTGATTTTTTCGAGCACTTCTGAGTTCACCGTACGTGACTTTGTGACGTCACAGCAAGCGCGTTTAGATTCGAAAATCCAAAAAAAATCCCGCAGTCATAATTCCGGTAATATTGCATATTGTGTAGAGGTATCTACGTTATTACGTACAACAGAATCAAAATTAGAAGACAGTGACTGATATTTTAAATTTTTAAATGAAAGAAGAGCAGGGGGCGTAGTAAAATATCGTTATCTCTCTCGCACGCCCGCATCTAACTCCACATCTAGTGTCGTGCATCTCTTTTCTGTCATTTGACAAGTACCGTAAAGGCCCCAGCTTATTAATTTTTGAGTGGATTAACAAAATTATATATATAAAGCTACTTGAAGTCAGGTACTGATCACCCCTCCTGAACAATTTTGTATGGGACTTTTTCACCATAATTTTTATGTGTGTAAAATTCAAAAATATAAGGTCTACAAAATTATAGAGAGAGCTGAACGTGGAAAACTGACTAGGGTGCCCTAAGGGATCTCGAAAACTATCAGTCGGAAAGGTACCGTCCCGAAACAAAAAATGTTCAAAACCTTGGGCCATTGGGTGAACCGGTGAAAAAAATATGGCCACCAAACAAAAAAAAATTTCGTCTCCATACAAAAATTTTGCTAATTTTCAAGAGGCTCTCCAGAACAATTTTGTATGGAACTTTTTTCGCCTCAATATTTATATGCGTAGAACTTATGAGTCTTCCTTCAGGAAAAATATGAAACGTCATGAATGTGGAAAATTTACCAAAGTACCCCAAAGGCTCTCAAAAACTATCAGTCATAGAGACATGGTTCTGAAACTGAAAATGTTCAAAACCTTGGGCCCTTTGGTGAGCCAGTAAAAAAAAGATAGGCACCGAACAAAAAAAATTTTCGCGTCCATACAATTTTTTTTTTTAATTTTCAAGAGGCTCTCCAGAACATTTTTGTATGGAACTTTTTTCTATCTCTAAGCGCATGCATAGAACTCATGAGTGTCCTTTCAGGAAAAATACGAAACGTTATGAATGTGGAATATTTACCAGGGTGTCTCATGGGTCCTCCAAAACTACCAGTCATACAGACATGGTCCCAAACAAATGTTATTAAAGACCTTGGGCCATTGGGTGAACCGGTAAAAAAAAGATGGCCGTCGAACAAAAAAAAATTTCCTCCATACAAATTTTTTGTGTTCTTTTCAAGAGGCTCTCCAGAACAATTTTGTATGGAACTTTTTTCTCTTCACTATTTATGTGCGTAGAACTTATGGGTCTTCCTTCAGAAAAATTATGAAAAGTCATGAATGTGGAAAATTTATCAGAGTACCTCATGGGTCCTCCAAAACTACCAGTCATACAGACATGGTCCCAAACAAATGTTATTAAAGACCTTGGGCCATTGGGTAAACTGGTAAAAAAAAGATGGCCACCGAACAAAAAAAAATTTTCTCCATACAAATTTTTTGGGTTCTTTTCAAAAGGCTCTCCAGAACAATTTTGTGTGGAACTTTTTTCCCTCACTATTTATATGCGTAGAACTTATGGGTCTTTCTTCAGGAAAATTATAAAATGTCACGAATGTGGAAAATTTACTAGAGTACCTCATGGGTCCTCCAAAACTACCAGTCATTCAGGCATGGTTCCAAACAAATGTTATTAAAGACCTTGGGCCATTGGGTAAACTGGTAAAAAAAAGATGGCCACCGAACAAAAAAAAAATTTCTCCATACAAATTTTTTGGGTTCTTTTCAAAAGGCTCTCCAGAACAATTTTGTGTGGAACTTTTTTCCCTCACTATTTATATGCGTAGAACTTATGGGTCTTTCTTCAGGAAAATTATAAAATGTCACGAATGTGGAAAATTTACCAGAGTACCTCATGGGTCCTCCAAAACTACCAGTCATTCAGGCATGGTTCCAAACAAATGTTGTTAAAGACCTTGGGCCATTGGGTGAATGGGCAAAAAAAAAGATAGTCACCGAACAAAAAAAAAATTCTCTCCATACAAATTTTTTGGGTTCTTTTTAAGAGGCTCTCTTAGACATTTTTGTATAAAATTTTTCCCCCACTACACGTATAAGTAAATTGAACAGATTTTTTTTTCCCCAAAAAATACAAAACGTAGTGAATGTGGAAAAATTACCAGAGTACCCTAATGGCCCGCAAAAACTATCAATCATAGAGGCATGGTCCTGAAACTAAAAATGTTCAAGACCTTAGGCCCTTTGGTGAGCCAGTAAAAATTCGTGTCCATACAAAATTTCTTTTTAATTTTCAAGTGGCTCCCCAGAACATTTTTGTACTTAGATCTTTTTTTCCACTAAACGCATGCATAGAACTCATTAGTGTCCTTTCAGAAAAGATACGAGACGTGATACCAATATTTCTTTCTATCTTTCAAGAGACTCTCCAGAATATTCTGGTATTTGGTATAGCCTCCCATTTCTTTATTTTACGAATATTGAAGAGACTACAAGGCCCGCGAGCTGCTTGCAGCTCGCGCACCGAGCGCAACACTAGTTACTTCTACGAGTATTTGAGATAAGTATTGGGTAGTGTTGAGGTGCGTGCCCCGAGGATCGAACCCAGTCCCCCCAAAAGAGAGGCCGGAGTCTTAACCGGCTTATATTCAGGTCAGGCGAACATTATTAGAAATCAGAAAAATGAGAAAATCTTTATCACATAGAGACGCTTGCCAAGTTTTCCTTAGACAGGTAAGGGAGGAATACCCGTTCAGATTTTTCACAAAGGGTAAACGGGTCGAACCCCGTGGACAGTCAACTTTATAGGATATGATGTGAGAGAGAGGTGATAAACGTGTTTGTGTGGGGGGAAGAGGGAGTGGAAACGTGTTTGTTTGGGGGGAAGAGGGAGTGAGAAACGTGTTTGTGTGGGGGAAAGAGTGTGAGAAACGTGTTTGTGTGGGGGGATGAGACAGTGAGAAACGTGTTGTGTAGGGGATGGGACAGGGAGAAACGTGTTTGTTTGGGGGGAAGAAACAGTGAGAAACATGTTTATGTGGGGGGATGAGACAGTGAGAATCGTGTTGTGTAGGGGATGGGACAGATAGAAACGTGTTTGTTTGGGGGGTAGAAACAGTGGTCAGTGAGAAACATGTTTATGTGGGGGGATGAGACAGTGAGATTGAAATATACAATACAATAAAATATATGAGAGCGTACTCTGACTCCACTCAGACTCAAGACGCAATTAAAACAGATTATTTCAGAGATTAAGACAGATTTATGTCGCAGACATATCTATGTATGTCCCGTTTTAGCTTTGTCTTGAGTTTGAATAGTGTCAGAGTACGCTCTATAGATCTTAGCCTGAGAAACGTGTTTGTGTGTGGGGAAGAAATAATGAGAAACGTGTTTCTGTGCGGGGGGGGAAGAGAGAGTAAGAAACGTGTTTGTATGGGGGGAAGAGACAGTGAGAAACATGTTTGCGTGGGGGGAAGAGAGAGTGGGAAACCTGTTTGTGTGGGGGGAAGACAGAGTGAGAAAGGTGTTTGTGTGGGGGTCAGTCGGAGTCGCTGCCCGATTCTGAGAGGCACAGGTCGTCGTTGAGCACGTCGGTCGGGAGGGCGGCAGCGCTGGCGGTACCTGCGAAATGTGGAGACATACAAGTGATAGTCTAAAAGTTAGGATTGATATTTTTTGATTGAAAGTTAAACCAACTTCACCACACACTTAATAGCCCATATCTTGAAAACTGCTGAACCGATTTTGATGAAACTTGCACTGTTCCCGCACCCCCCCCCCCCCCTCCTGCATCCCCTTGTCGACGCCCTCGGTGTCGAATTGATAATTCCTTTTTAAAGTTGGACCGCTTGCAATATAAACTTCCTACGATAGAAGTTACGGACGTGTGCATTATGTCGGTCACAAAATCGGTTATGAATCGGCGAAATTATCGGCCCGATCAGCTACAAAAAAGTCAGACGTGGCCCGTGGGCTGAGACCCTTACCGTTGGTGAGCGTTTGCCGCGCGCTGGTGTCGTTGTCGTCGCTGTCGCTGTCGCTGCCGCTGCCGCTGTCGCTGTCGCTCGACGAGCTCGACGAGCTGTCCTCCTGTCGCGGCGCTTGCGGCTGCTGCGGACGTGAACCAACATCATCATCACCATCATCATCATTATTATCATCATCAGCATCATCATCACCATCATCGTCATCATCACCACCATCATCATCATGATCATCACCATCATCATCATTTACTCAGTTCAAGTTCAGTAAATACTAAAATAGTAGAAGTTTCTATAATTTAATGTGTCGGAATAAAAGTGGTTTGTGTGGGTTACTTCAATTTCAACTCATGAAGTAGGGCTTCTAATCCACATTAGGAATGTAGTGCAAATTAGTTAATCAAATTATATTATTTTAAAATGACCATATTATATTGCTATTGAGTGAACTTTAGTTAATAGAATCACCATAATCATCATCATCATCATCATCATCATCATCATCACCTACCCATTACCGGCCCACTACAGGGCACGGCTGTCCACTCAGACTGAAAAGGGTTTAGTTTAGGCTGTATTCCACCACGCTGGCCAAGTGCGGATTGGTAGACGTCACACGTATTTTATTTATTAATTTAACCTCGCAAGATAATACATGTCCATACTATTGAGGATTTTTATTCGTGTTTAGTATAAATTTCTACATCATTTTATGTTATGACAATAATGTGTCGAAAGAAGAAGGGTAAAATATTGAAAAATCAATCACGTACATAATTAATGGAGTAGCAATAATATGATTTTTACTATACAAACATGAAACATTAGCGTATTTACAGCGTATTTACTATTTCCGTAAACCGTAAATGTCAACGACAGTACAAATAAAATATAGGCCAGAATAAGAAAATAGAATGCCAGATAGCTCAAGTAGATGACTGACCGTATTCGCCGGTGGCGGTGGTATCGACGCTGGCGGTGGCAGGTGACGCGCCGTCGCTGCCACGTTCGGAGCATGGGGAGGCACGTGGGCGTTGTGGGCGCTATGCGCAGGCGCGTGGGCGTTGTGGGCAGGCATGTGGGCGTTGTGGGCGGGCGCGTGCGCACTTGGGGCAGGCGCGTGGGAGTTGTGAGCAGGCATGTGAGCGTTGTTTGATGGTCCGTGGGCGTTGTGGGCGGGTACATGGGCGTTGTGGGCGGGCGCGTGGGCGTTGTGGGCGGGCGCCGGCGGAGGCGAGGAGCCGGCGAGCGCGTCGTCCAGTCCTATCATGGGTAGCGATGCGTGCGTACTGTTGCCGCCTGCCGACCATCTGTCGAATAAAAATGCAATTAGGGTGAATTACTTATAAACGATTTCCAAAAACGACGATATTTTTTTTAGGTATTAAAAATTATATTAAATTAAGACTATAAAAGAGATTGGTTATCAATTCGACACGATGCATGTAATATTTTTGGAACTGCATAATATTCACATAATATTTTATTATGATATATAATAATTATTTATTTTAATCATTAATTTATTAATTATTAATGTATGTATAAGGGCTTCCAAACAAATATACAAAATTTCATAGGTGTATGTTATTTTGGAATTTATAATATGTAATCTCCTTACATCTGCAATAAATTAAAAAACTTTCTGTCACTTGATTAGCTGTCATTGTAAAAAACGTAATGTATTCTGATAATCTGATAAACAATAAATAATATTAAATTATGATTGAGCTTCTTGGGTGATTTTAAATATTATCATTAGGTTATGGGCCCAGTTTTCTGTCAAATAGTTTAGACACCCTATCAGATTTTGGTACGGCAAATGACTCGTATCTGACTCTGACGCCTAATTAACGTTTGTATGTATGTATGTATATTTGTATGTACCTGTGGAATAACGTATGTAATGTTTGTAACCTGTTTAATGTATGCATGTTTGTATGTACTTGTTTTGAAGGTAGGAAATAAAGGTGCACTCACGGGGCCTGCGGCGGCGAGGTCTTGACGCGCGGCGGCGAGCGCATCATGTTCTGCGACTTCTGCGCGCCGCTGTTGAACCGCGCCTGGCTGTTGGACTGCGCGCCACCAGCGCCAGCGCCACCTGATACACCGACAAACAATGGAATATTAAATAAACAAGTATAAATTAAAAAATTAAAAAACCTCCGACATTCGCCATTTTGTGGTGGCGGCCATCTTGGATTTGCATAGGGCTATTCTACTAGTCGAGCCCTTTCATTTGATACCCATATTAAGGGAGTTGTGAAAAAATATGTAATCAGCCATCTTGGACCGATTTTCATCAAACTTAGCTACACACAACTAGTGCAGTCAAATTTGACTCCAAAAGTGGCTAAAATCGCAAACGAACGGCTAGTTCTGATTTTTTAATATGTTGTTAGGACCACTACCAGTAGTGTAAATCCAATTTTGCAGCTTCGAAAGACCTGTGCTAACTGTGCAGCACTCGAAAAACCGCGAAATTTTCGCACTACTTTTGGTTTTTTCAATATAAGTCCTAAACTATGGGTTTAAAAAAAAATATTTTCTATACGTTTTTAAAGAAGATTAAAATGGCTACAATTTAAGACCTAAACTAGCTCTTTAAATTCAATATTTGCTGAGATACAGCTCTCCAAAAATTTACAATTAATTCCGAAAAAGTGAAATTTTAAGATTTGGTCAATTTTAAACTCCGCTATCGGGGAAAATACTCATTTTACAGATAAAGTTAATTGAGAAGATGTTGTAGTAAATATAATTAGCTTTAATTTAAACACTAAACGACGTCTGTAGCCCATATAGTTTACTTACAAATCCTAAAAGTTTAAAAAATGCGAAAATTGCAGTTTTCTCTTTAGTTTGTTTTGAATGTAATTTGAAAGAAAAAACCATGTACATCCACAAGAAATATGTATTAAAACTATTACTAAGTATTTATATTTAGTATTTATAATGTTATTTATTCAAGAAAAAAATTATTTATATTATTATTGATATTTACTGATTTTTATGAAACATATTAACCTGTATTAAAAGGACATTATGAGTTCCGAGCAATATAAGTCGTAAACTACGCATTTTTTTTAAATATATTCTATACATTTTTAAAGTAAACTAAAATTGCTACAATTTGACGCCAGAACCAGTTCTGTAACTTCAATACTTGCCGAGATACAGCTCTCCTAAAATAGAACTTTTTCCAAAAAAAGTGAAAATTTAAGATTTGGTCAATTTTTGACCGCCATCTTGAGGATAATACTCATTATAAGGGTAAAATTATAGTCAAAATGTTGTAGTAATCTAATTAGCTTTAATTTAAGGGTGGAACGACGTCTCTAGGCCATATAGTTTACTCACAAACCTTAATGAACAATTATAACCAAAAATAATATCTTTGTAATGTAGGTTAATATGCTTCATAAATATCAATAAAATAAGATAATTAATAAATATTTTTTTTTCATAAATAACATTATGAATACTATAATAATAGATTAAATGTACATTTCTTGTGGATGTTCATGGTTTTTCCTTTCAAGGTACTCACAAACCAAACTAAGCAGAGCAAATTAACGAAAATTGTTTTCCCATTTTTTGGACTTTTAAGATTTGTGAGTAAACTATATGTCCTAGAGATATCGTATTACCCTTAAATTAAAGTTAATTAGATTTACTATAACATTTTTACCTATAATTCTACACATAAAACGAGTATTATCCCCAAGATCGCGGTCGAAAATTGACCAACTCTTAAATTTTCACTTTTTTTGAAAAAGTTCAATTTTAGGAGAGCTGTATCTCGGCAATTATTGAAGCTACAGAACTGGTTCTGATGTCAAACTGTAGCAATTTTAGTCTACTTTAAAAATGTGTAGAAAATATTAAACAAAAATGCGTAGTTTACGACTTATATTGCTCGGAACTCATAATGTCATTTTAATACAGATTAATATGTTTCATAAAAATCAATAAATATCAATAATAATATAAATAATTTTTTTCTTGAATAAATAACATTATAAATACTTAATTTAAATACTTAGTAATAGTTTTAATACATATTTCTTGTGTATGTACATGGTTTTTTCTTTCAAATTACATTCAAAACAAACTAAAGAGAAAACTGCAATTTTCGCATTTTTTAAACTTTTAGGATTTGTAAGTAAACTATATGGGCTACAGACGTTGTTTAGTGTTTAAATTAAAGCTAATTATATTTACTACAACATCTTTTCAATTAACTTTACTCGTAAAATGAGTATTTTCCCCGATATCGGGGTTTAAAATTGACCGAATCTTAAAATTTCACTTTTTTGGAATTAATTGTCAATTTTTGGAGAGCTGTATCTCAATAAATATTGAATTTAAAGAGCTAGTTTTGGTCTTAAATTGTAGCAATTTTAGTCTACTTTAAAAAAGTATAGAAAAATATTTTTTTAGAAACGCATAGTTTAGGACTTATATTGAAAAACCCAAAAAAAGTGCAAAAATTTCGCGGTTTTTCGAGTGCTACAAAATTAGCACAGGTCTTTCGAAGCTGCAAAATTGAATTTAGACTACTGGTAGTGGTCCTAACAACATATTAAAAAATCAGAACTAGCCGTTCGTTTGCGATTTTAATGTCAAATTTGACTGGCGTAAACTTAGAACACTCGCGACTAATTCACCTTTCAAACAAAAAAAACGCATTTCACCCGTTTGAGCACTACGGTGGCAAACCAGCTAATAACACTCCTGACTAGTTCACCTTTCAAACAAAAAAACGCATTCAAATCGGTTCACCCACGGAAGAGAGAAGGCAGGGGAAGTGAAATGCACCAAAACTACTATAGGAACCGCTGTCGCCAAACTCATACAAATATACCGTTAATCATATATTGCACTACAAAGAAACAAATCGTTTGATTTGTCGTTTTAAGTTTAGTCAAAACTAGCCTACTTCACATAACTCACAGATTTGGAAACAAGCCCTGATTTTCTAGAAATAAGATTTATTTTGCTTTAACGGAAGAATGTATTTATGAGCTATAGTCACACTAGATTCGATTGTCCAATTAATTCCGCTACTTGACCATAGATGGCGCTGTATTGCTACTCATTGAATTATCTATCGATATCGATAGATACTCGTTATTTTGTTTATTCGCAAAAAGAAAATTAAAAAAGGTAATTATAAAATTAAATAAAAGTGCTGGTATGTATGCACTGATGAGTAAATAAAAATGTTGAGTAAAAGCCATTAAAACTTTAGTGATTGACTAAAATGTAAAGTTATCGATTCTTAATTTTTTTACTATTTGGGTTTTGACAATGACTTATATATTAAGAAAAGCGATATATTATTATTATGAATCAAAAATAATACGATATAAAAAATGCCTACTTATATAATACGATCAATTTAGACTTCCAAGATTACAATATTCACACCTGGCTGAAAATTGGTAGGATTGTTCAAAACACTATTATAAATGAAATGTGAAAAGTCCTCATCGATCCGACACCTGGAAAAAAATTACTCGGTGTCAAAGTTTTCACGGGAAATTTTTCAGCAAAACGGTAAGTCTTATCATAAAATTATTTTAAACAAAATTGTAGATCAGATAATTATCTATAAAAAATGTCTGTATACTTTTTTTCCTAAGAGCCACCGTCTTTGAGATATAACGATTCAAAAAAATTAATTTCGAAATAAAAATGAGGGGCTGGGTTTCTTTTTACCCAAAATTCTGTGGTGGTGGTGCAATCTTGTATTTGCATAGTGCTATTCTACTAGTCAAGCCCTTTCATTTGATACCCATATTAAGGGGGTTGGAAAAAAATATGTAATCCGCCATTTTGTAGCGGCGGCCATCTTGGACCGATTTTCTTCAAACATAGCTAACAACACTCTCGACTAATTCACCTTTCAAACAAAAAAAACGCATTCAAATCGGTCCACCCGTTTGAGCTCCACAGGGGAACAGACAGACACACGCACACACACACAGACACGTCAAACTTATAACACCCCGTCGTTTTTGCTTCGGGGGTTAATTAATAATAACTGTATCAAAAATCATCGTTTGGTCGTTAAAATATCGATAACAATGTACTTAGCTAACATCATGACATCTCTACGACCACGACCACCCGATCGGCGTCCATACCGTGAGTCTAACGTCTTAGTGAAGGAATATATTTATATAGTACAAGTCCATTGCGTCCTAAGACCGACCGATTCAATGATTGATTTCTACTAAGCAAGCAATGGATTTTGTTCATAATGAGATATAGACTTCTCAATTTAGCACATTTTTAGCATAATGTAAATATACAAAATAATGTTTTCTTGTTTTTTATGGAAAATAACAACAATAGCTTGTACTTAAGTGTGAAATGAGATGCCATATTTTGTATGATTCACTTTTTTGCTTGATTTTTTGCAAACAACCACTGAACAACACGGCATTTTGTTAAAAATCGAGAGCGGTGAAGCGATCGTTGGATGACATTCGACTCAAGACAAAAACGGTTCTCAGGTGTATTTAACGCCAGAAGAGTTCTCAGGAACCACGCCCCCTTGCCATATCTCGTCTAATTCATTTTATCTATGGGTTCACCCGTTTGAGCGCTACGGTGGAACAAACACGTACGCACG
Organism: Melanargia galathea; assembly: GCA_920104075.1. Lineage (NCBI taxonomy): Eukaryota > Metazoa > Arthropoda > Insecta > Lepidoptera > Nymphalidae > Melanargia > Melanargia galathea. The sequence continues at coordinate 18,713,698 of OV049867.1, read as the reverse complement.
CACGCACGCACGCACGCACGTTGTATTCATGAAGTCCGCCGTCACGGGCGTCAGGGGCCGCGGCTTCTGGCTCGTATCCTGTGTGTGCCACTCGCGACTAAGTTCCGGGCGGTCTTAGATCGCGCGTATCGTACCTTGGTTGTTGTTGGTGCGCTTGTTGGTGGTGACGCGGGTGCGCGACGTGGAGCGCTGCGTGGTGTTCATGAAGTCCGCCGTCACGGGCGTCAGGGGCCGCGGCTTCTGGCTCGTTTCCCGTGTGTGCCACTCGCGACTAAGTTCCGGGCGGTCTTAGATCGCGCGTATCGTACCTTGGTTGTTGTTGGTGCGCTTGTTGGTGGTGACGCGGGTGCGCGACGTGGAGCGCTGCGTGGTGTTCATGAAGTCCGCCGTCACGGGCGTCAGGGCACACGAGTAGATATTATACAGAGGAAAAGCTACCTAAGAACGTCCAAAATTTATACCTATTCTGATAGGGTTGTCACCTGTTGCATGTGAAAAATTATGGGTAAAAATAAAAATATTATATACTAGTATACATAATATAGCAAGATATGTAATAATGATTGGAAAAATATGTTTTTTATATTACATTACTATACTATATATAATTTATATAGTTACTTAGGTAGGTAGTAGGTACTTACTAAAACTAAGTGTGATAGCACAAGCATAGATATCCCTAGTGACAGAACTAGATACTTACTTACTTTAGCAAAATGAATGAATTGAATACCTAGTTACTTAGGTAGGTAGTAGGTACCTACTAAAAGTCAGTGTAATAGCACATGCGTAGATGTCCCAGTGATAGTATTTAGATACTTACTTTAGTAAAATAAATGAATTAAATACCTAATTACTTAGGTAGGTAGTAGATTATAAAACCGTAGACATTTTTATGAACAGATATCTACTAAAAATAAGTGTGATAGCACATGCGTAGATATCCCTAGTGACAGTACCTAGAATCTAGATACTTACTTACTTTAGTAAATTGAATGAATTAAGTACCTAGTTACTTAGAATGACCCGTTAGCGCGGTTGGCAGTGACCCTGCCTTCCGCTCCAGGGTCGCGGGTTCGATTCCCGCTCCGAGTCTGGGTGTATTTATAATATGTATGTATAATGTATATATACCTTTATATAAAATATATATATGTATTTATATGTAAATATGTCTATCAGTCGGCTATTACCTATAACACAGGCATGAAGTTGCCTACTTTAGGAATAGACGGCCGTGTGCGTATGTGTGAGTATTTATTTATTTATTTAATTATTTATTTAGATAGGTACCTTAGATAGGCCCATCGCGATGGCCCATTGCATAGAGGATCTATAACACATTTTAACTTACAACCCGTTTACTAAAAGATAGGACCTCGCTGACAAGTTGCTTTGACTCGCTCGCTCGCAAGACAATACTAACACAGCATACCTGGGTATGCTGTGTTAGTATTGTCAGTTTTTCACAAACATTTAAGTTTCATACAATACCTAAATATTCTTAATGATGCTTTTTTGCACACCCTACCCATGCGTCGCAGTGGCGTCATCGACGCCAGGTCCAATCTTTTAGTAAACGGGTTGTACCTGGCAATGTTATTACTCAATTATATTCAGTAGAATCTGCTTTTTGAACCAGTAGTAGAGTATTGACATAGTATCATAAGTGGCACATACTATCCTACAATAAATAAATTCATGTCATTTCAATTAATTTCATTTCATTAATTTTATTGTATAGATATGTAAAGGTAGGTATACTTACTTCACTTGATCTCTAGGGTACACAAAAAAAGAGATTGGAAAAGTGCGCACGACCCACAGCCCTGTCGTTTGTCTACCAACTGTCCTACCAGCGGAGCGTACGTGAACCGTTGGTGAGAGCTCGTGTGTGCGTGAGCGGCGCTATGTGTGCGTGTACCTACAGCGGGCCGCTTCTAGGTAGCTTTCTCTCTGTATAATATCTACTCGTGTGGTCAAGAGCCGCGGCTTCTGGCTCGTATCCTGTGTGTGCCACTCGCGACTAAGTTCCGGGCGGTGTTAGATCGCGCGTATCGTACCTTGGTTGTTGTTGGTGCGCTTGTTGGTGGTGACGCGGGTGCGCGACGTGGAGCGCTGCGTGGTGTTCATGAAGTCCGCCGTCACGGGCGTCAGGGGCCGCGGCTTCTGGCTCGTTTCCTGTCTGTGCCACTCGCGACTAAGTTCCGGGCGGTCTTAGATCGCGCGTACCGTACCTTGGTTGTTGTTGGTGCGCTTGTTGGTGGTGACGCGGGTGCGCGACGTGGAGCGCTGCGTGGTGTTCATGAAGTCCGCCGTCACGGGCGTCAGGGGCCGCGGCTTCTGGCTCGTTTCCTGTCTGGAAGGGGAAATTGTGGCTAATTTTTGTACCACTACCACCACTACAGCCTTTTACCGTCCCACTATTGCGCACAGGCCTCTCATAGGAGAGGGATTTAGAGCTTAGACCCGCCACGCTGCTCCGATGCGGGTTGGCAGGCTTTAACGTCCTATTGTCACATGATAGTGATAAAAACTGGGACAGACTGTGTAACCTGCTCTCCGAGGCACGGGTGTGTGACGCTGTCACCGGGCCAGATAAGTTATACTATAAACTAAATTGACAAGTTTAAAAATATCGCTGTCCCCTTCTACAGAAAGCGTTGTGAAAGAGATAGGAATAGATTTACAGCTGTCATTTTAGTTAAGTTTACGAGATAGTGAATTTTAGAGGGGCAAAGTTAATTTAAAATGAATAGGTATTTTGTGTGATTTCTAAATGAACAAATATATTATTTCATATTCGAACTTATAGGGTGTTTTCTAAATGGACTACGCCAGGTAAGACAGACAAGATATCATAAGAGCAATAAGAATTATTATAGCTTTTTTTATGAATTTACCTCGTCTTCTTGACTTGTATATTACTGGACAGCTTCTCCAATGTGATCTCTCCTGTGACTCTATCTATGATCAGAACGCATTCCTTGGTGTAAGGCCTTTGGCTGCCCTTGAATACCGTCTGTGGGACCCCAGCGCCATCTGCAAAAGTCGAAATCTTCTCTTCATCAACCTATAGACATCCACTGCTAGACATAGGTCTATTGTACTCCCACACGCCTCAATCTTGCGCCGCTTATATCCAGCGGCACCCTGTGACTTAACAAAATTAAAAAAATAGTGAAAATTTTTTTTAAATCCATAAATAAATGACAGAGAAATTAATTATTTAAGTTTATGTATTTTAACGCAAAATTGACTGCCACCGAAAGATTTTTTCGAAAAAAAACTGTAATCGACAGCTGCGGATGTTCGCACATCCGCAGCTGTCGATTACAAAAATCACGCAAATTGGTTCAGTAATTTCAGAGAAATAGGTAAAACAAGTAAATTTACATAGAAAAAATACTTGGAACTGGACGCGATGACGTCACACGCTGGAGCGCCGCGTGAATTATTTGCGAAAGCGCAACTTTAAAGTTCCATAACTTTACATTAGAATAGTTCCATAACTTTTTCAGTTTTTGAGATAATTGAATGATTCTTTCAGATTTTTGTTTTATTTCACTTAAATTTTTATAATTAATTAAAAAAAATTGGAAACTTTTCCATTGCGGAAAATAACCCAAGATTTATATTAATCAAAAGAAAGCGCCCTACTATATCAATATCCAAACTCACCTAAATGTGGCACTGTAACAGTCACTTGATTATTAGTTCCCACGTCCACTGTCGCCATCTTGTTAACATCCACTGATGCTGGCTTGAAATCATCTGAAAAATTTATCTGTTATATAAAATTTGTCTATTTTAAGAGTGAGAAGAAAATAATAGACCTGCTTGACATGTAGTGGCGGAGAAGAATGTTACAAAAGTTCAAAGTCAAGGAACATGTTTCAAATGAGCGAATCAATTTTCGAAGAACTTGGCATCAAGTATCCTCTGTTTAGGGTTCCGTATCCAAAGGGTAAAAATGGAGCCCTATTAATGTCACTCTGCTGTCTGTCTGTCCCCCAGTCTCTAGCTTGAAGACGAAATGAGTTACAAAGCTGAAATTTTGGTATTTGGTGCAGATTGTTGACCCAAATCAAATATTGAATTAGAAATTGAATTAAATTATTTTTCAGGGGGGGGGCTCTTCCTTACATGAAAAAGGAGCCGAAAAATAAAACATTTTTTTCTTACCCTAACGTGTGGGGTATCATTTTTTAGAACTCATTGAGTAGAGTACGAATATATCGATTTTTAATTTTTTGCTTAAAAAAAGGAATAAAGGGGGCCATCAAAGTTGTCAATTTTAGATCATTTTTATGACATGGGTAAACTCAAAAACTAAACCAGTTAGGAATACGAAATTTCGGTATATTATGTACCATATTATACTGTATTTAAACAACAAATAATGAAAACAACAATTTATAAAGTAGTTTGTAAGCTGTGACCAAAAGAAACTAAAATTTTTTTGGGTTTTTCTTTCGCAGTTTGTTGAGATGCCTAGCTCCGACATGAAATATTTCATAATTATGTACGGATCTAAGAGAGGTTGTTTTTTTTTTATTTTGCATTTTCACTTTCTTCAATGTGTCCATGGAACAACTAGAGTTCCAAGGAAAACTCGAAGACAACGGGTGAAAAGGTGTTGTAATGCTCACTAGTTAAGGCCTATGTTCAATAGTCAATATCCTGACTTGATGATGAATAACTTTAAGGAAACAAGTATAAATTAAAAATTTAAAAACCCCCCACATTGGCCATTTTGTGGCGGCGGCCATCTTGGATTTGCATAGTGCTATTCTACTAGTCAAGCCCTTTCATTTGATACCCATATTACGCGAGTTGTGAAATAATACGTAATCCGCCATTTTATAGCGGCGGCCATCTTAGATCGATTTTCATCAAACAATCTCGACTAATTCACCTTTCAAACAAAAAAAACCGCATTCAAATCGGTTCACCCGTTTGAGCGCTACATGGGAACAGACAGAGACACACACACACACAGACAGACACATCAAACTTATAACACCCCGTCGTTTTTGTGTTGGGGGTTAAAAAACTATACCACTTACATTTGATAGTATGATATTGTGAGGCTTTGTTGTTGGTGAAACTTGCCCCTAACTTCAGCTCTCTGACATCATAGTTCAGACTATGTTTATCTGCCATCCTTGCTGCTCTTTGCCATGTGTCTAATGTAAAAAAAAAAAAAAGAAATCATTAATGATGACTGTACACTTATAGTAGTGTCCAGATAAAAATGACCCAATAGCATTAAATAAATATTTAGTAGTGTAATTGTGGAACCAACTCCCTTCAGCAGTGGCAGTTGGCAATTGGCAGCTTGTAATGCAAATCTTTATGGGTGGTAATAATCACTTAACATCAAGTGACCTTTCTGCTTGTTTGCTCACTCATTATATAAAAAAAAGTTTATGTAAAAATTAATGTTTATTTGTAATTTAAAGTTACTTATTTTTTAAATAATTACTGTAAGTTACTATTTCATTTCATTTCTATTATAATCTAACTACAGAGACAGGTAAAAGATAATAAAATAAAGTTATAGGGAAGAAAAAAATACACAATTTAAGCAGAAGCCTAGGTGTAAATATAAAACACTTTTACTGCAATTTAAATTCCATCTAGTTCATTCAGCTGACAATGAAACATATAGGGCAAATTACATAAGATTTCAACATGAATAAGAGTGAAGATTTAAGTTTAATACTTCACTTTTAATAACACGATTTTGATATATTTAATTAATTAGACTAGCAGCTAAGTAAGTTTAAATGTACTCACAAAGTTACATTATGACAAGACACTGATACTTAATGAAAAAATTACAACAGCTCACTTGCTCTCAAGTTCATAATTTTATTACAGAAACTTAATCAAATGTGTTGTTTTTCTAACGATTACTATTATGCATACGTATTGCATTCACTTCGATCCAACCGACAAGTGTTTTTATTTTCATCATATCTAAGTCAAATCTTTCTTTTCATATCTAAATTACGTCTAGGCCTTTTGCCTACAACTACTACTTTCGAAACAGGTATCACACAACTGTTAAGTATCATGAAAATACGTTCAAATGAGCAAAATATGGCAAATGAATAATTTTTATTTCTGCATACTATACCTTTGAGTATTTTTCCACCAAGGTTACTTGTTGCCTAAGATTTATCAACCAAATTCATAATCAAGGCGATTTTGCAAAACTTTACATTACAGAAAGGAATATAAAATGTAAATGATAGTGAAATAATCCGAAAATTAGACATTGACTACTTTTTCGACCTACTTTTCATGACGGCTGAATGACGGACAGGGCCATAGTGTTGCCAGCCTTTTCAAAATATTTGTCCCTAAACATAAGTCAGAAACCCCTAAAACCCCCCTAATAAAATAAAATTATTAAAAAAATTATAAATAATTAAGAGAATTAATGAATAAGGCCAAGATGAAATAAAGAGAAATGAATGGTTTATAAGTTTAATATTAGAGCGAAAATGTTGTTCTTATAAAAAAAATTAAACAAAAATTGTAGGAAATTTAATTTTCTATAAAAATGTCTCACTATTTTTTATACGACCAATATTTTTATCGCAATTCCAAAAATATAAGAAGACAAAAAAACACCTAAAAACCCCACAGCATTTATTTACTCCCTAAATTTGGGGAGAAAACTCTTAAGTTGGCAACCGTACAGGGCCATTGCCCATTGTCAAATTACCACAGAATAATATACCTAATTTTTTTTTTGTTTCCAATAAGGCTTCGCCACGGATGTGTACCTAGTAAAGCCGGATTGAGTACCTACCTTATGATATCACAGAAAGAAAAATAGACTATTTGATACAATATAGGTATAGATCGACCAGAATCTCATGAAAAATAGGGAAATTAAATTTTGTAGTAAGCAACACTATTTTAACTCGGCTGCCCTAGTGATAAACAAAGTAATCACATTTAGAACACCTTACCTGGGGATCGTTTCACGAAACGAAAAATCAAGCAACTGCATTTTAAATACAAAAACAAAGTAATCAACATCCAATTACTTTGTTTTTGTGTTGTGCTTCGTGTTTACTTGGTTTTGCATTTATATTCCGGGTTAGTGTGTGCAGTTACTTTGTTTGGGCAATTCAAATTTCAGTAAACGGTTCAAGTTATTTGAAATATTAAACTGTGGTAAAAAACTACTCGACATAAAACTTTTGTTAATGCAAAAAGTCAATTTCACAAAAATGTCAGTTACTTTGTTTATCGCTAGGGCAGCCGTAGTGTTGCTAACCTTGGAATTTCATTTCCCTATTTTTCATGAGATTCTGGTCGATCTACACTATAAAGTTATTTTTCAATGACTTATTCAACTAGAGAAAACGTGCCGAGTGAGAGCCACAAACTAGAGAGTGGTGTCCCACTCGCACAGTTGCTATTACAAAAAAAACAAATCGTGATGGTAGGCTTGAACCATTCATAAGTTAGTTCATTATTCAACGAGCTTACAGTATTCAGCATTCATTGAATACTTGTTTGTGACTTTTTTTTATTCGTATTTAATTTAACCCTTATGTAAGATCAATCTACCTAAAAATCTGTAGATCAATCATTCCACAGAAGTTAAGGTAATAGTTTTATGCTTGTACACTAGCAACCATAAAATTTCAATATGACACGTGACATATTGTCAATAAATCAGTGCGTATTGTGTGTTATTGTGAGAAATAAAAAACAAATAAAAATGGTAAAAATATGGAGTGAAGGGTTGCCGAAGTAAAAGTTTTGCAAATTGTGGAATATCATTTCATTTCATAGATAGGACATAAATTTTATATTTTTAAAGGGAATTCATACATTTTTACTTTGATACCACTAAAGTAACCATGATTTTGGATTTACATAACAGACTTCCAAAAAATGAAAATTTACAAAATAAATGGCTGGAAGCCATTGGATGAATGGATGAATGAACGCGGATTATTTCGGAGCAAATATTGCCTCATTGCCAGCAAAACCGCGATGTCCGCTAAAACTCTATAGAATTTTGGAATCCTCGTGCTTTTAGTTTTAAATTGACGTTAAACAGTCATAATTACTTATAGATCGACCAGAATCTCATGAAAAATAGCCTCACCTATTTGATTTTTAAAAAAATTACGTTTTTACTAAATTTTGAAAATTAAATGATTGATTGGAACCTTTTTCACATAATTTGGATAAATCTTTCATAAAACAAAAATGTCTATTTAATTATTATGCTTATGAAAAATTTCGATCAATTATCTTAACCTAGTATCTACCTACAACGTTAATATTACTTTGCGCAAAAACCGAAACACGTGTCAAATATATTTCTATTAAGAATATTTATACAAAATTTCAAAAAAATATAATGAAAAGTAACGAAGTTATAAGCTTGTTATGTTGCGTCGTTGTCCTCGAAAAAAATGGTCACCGCAAGCCGTCGCCGCAGGGACTAGCGATCGACGTGAGTTGAATGACCGCCGCTGTGAGCCGACCGTCAGCTGATGCGCGGTAAATCATTGTGTCTAAGCTTGTAAGATTTCAAAATATTTTTGGACAAAAATATAACACTATATAAAAATGGTTGGATTCGATTTTGTTACTGATTTTGAACAAACTACTTTCAGGTTTTGCGTAAAGTAAAACTAACGTTGTATACTAATCTATACTAATATAATAAAGCGGAAGAGTTTGTTTGTTTGTTTGAACGCGCTAATCTCTGGAAGTAAGTACCAGTCGGATTTGAAAAATTCTTTTTGCGTTTGGTAGTCAAATTTTTAGGAAAGGTTGTAGTCTATTTAATATTCCTAAAATCCTCCCCTAAGGGGGTAAAATGGGGGTAGAAAGTTAGTATGAAAGTCCTATGTTTTTAAAGTTACAGACCTGAAAATCGGCATTTAGATTATTAGTTTTAGGTTATAAAAATTTGTATATTTTATTCTGAAAAATCTTCCCTTAAGGATGGTAAAATAGGGGATGAAAGTTTTAATGGGAAGTTTTAAGAGCCCTCTCCATGGGAGCGACAAATCTTTTGTGAGTGGAGTCTAAAACAGTGATTTCTACAGTTAGAGAGCGAGACGTCTTCAGTACTAAAAATAAGAGTAAGAGTAGAGTAAGAGTACTAAAAATATATACATAAATAAATAATAAATTAATTAAATAAATAAATTTTGCTTGAGATATCATGATTTTTAGTGAAAACTGCAAAGTAAAAAGATGCAAATCTAGGTTTGGAATTACGCCTATTTTAGCAAATATTTGGCAATTTTTTACATGAACTAAAGACATTTTAAATTATTATGAAGTAACGTATGATAAGACTTCGGTCGTTTTTCAATTTTCTAGTTTCTTTTATAGTTTATTTACGCACGAAGTTGCCTCAAAATTTGCCCAAAAATAGTGATTTTTCAAGCGTCATAACTTTCAAAATAAATATAATTTTACTAATTTTTTTATTTTATGGCATAGATAGTGGAGATATAAATTGATATCTGGCTTAACTTTAGATCTATTGCTACAAATATTAGAATAATAGGCGTAATACGTTTGTATGGAGAAGCGCGTGAGGAGAGCAGCCTTAATTATATTATTGTAATTATCAACTTGAAATTTGGAAAGTAGGTTCATTCTAGAGCTTAGATATCAGCCTAGAAAATATTTTATGAAAATCCTCCCCTTTTATATAACCTTCCTACCCCTATTTTACCCCTACAGGAGAGGAATTTTGTAAAATATTTTCTAGGCTGATATCTACGCCATAGAAAGAACCTACCTTCCAAATTTCAAGTTAATAATAACAGTAATTAAAACTTCACATAAAAACTTTCATCCCCTATTTTACCAGCCTTAAGGGGAGATTTTCCAGAATAGCTTATACAGGTTTTTATTATTTAAAATGTATAATCTAAATGCCTATTTCATATCTGTAACTTCAAAAACATAACCTTCCTACCCCCATTTTACCCCCTTAGGGGAGGACTTTCGTGAAATCTTTTCTAGATTGAAAGTCTTAGAATGAACCTACCTTCCAAATTTCAAGTTCATAATAACAATAATATAATTAAAACTTCCCATTAAAACTTTCATCCCCTATTTTACCACCCTTAAGGGAAGATTTTTCAAAATAAAATATACAGGTTTTTTATTATTTAAAACTAATAATCTAAATGCTGATTTTCAGGTCTATAACTTTAAAAACACAGGACTTTCAAACAGACTTTCTACTCCCATTTTACCCCCTTAGGGGATTTTAGGAATATTAAATAACCTATAACCTTTCCCAAAAATTGGACTACGAAATGCAAAGAGAATTTTTCAAATCTGACAGATACTTCCAGAGATAAGCGCGTTCAAACAAACAAACAAACTCTTCCGCTTTATTATATTAGTATAGAAGTATAGATAGTATAGATAAAACTATTTATAAAAAATAATGTTATCTAAACACATTGCCAACTTTGTCTCATTCCTATCATAAAATAATTCGTTGAACTTTCAAAGATTGATTGTGTAGTAGGTATCTAGCTAGGACTAGGATGACTAGGTTTATCCAATTACTACATAAATCATCTTTTATACGAATATGGTTACCCTACTTAGAAAGAGATGAAATTATACAGTTTGACTTCTCGTTCGGCACGTTTTTTGTAGAAGGTAGGTAGTAGGTACTCAGTCCAGCTTGAGTGTAGGTCCGTGGTAGTAACTAATACCTATATAATCTGTGAATTGTGATGTTCTGTAATCTGTGGTGATGTTTGTGAATTCAATTCGAATTTCGAATTGTGATTTTGCGCACCCAACCTTTTGCGAAAGTAACAAGAAAGGCAAAAATTCAAAAATTGATTTTCTAAAACGCGGCCAAAATAGGTTTCGTTTTATCTTCAAAAATGAAAAAAAAATCTTTAACATTGGAAGTAGATCCATCAATTATGGAAAATAACATGAGAATTGTTAAAGTAAGTAGTACATACTACATTACCTACAACTTGAATAAATATGTTCAGAACTGAAGACCTCTACCAGCGCAGTAAAATGCATGTTTAGTTGCTTATTAGTTAGTCCCTGATTAGATTCTCAGTTGGTCAATCTTCTTTATGCTCAAACACCTAATGACATAATTATTTGTATTGTCATTTGCAGGAAAACCCTGTGGAGGAAGAATTTAATAAGTTACTAGCCGAGGCAGTCCCTTCGCAAACTGTAAAGCCTCGACCAGGTATTATTAATTATTATTTACTAGCAGATCCCCGTTATTTTGCCCGCGCATATTTCGTCTTTCTATCTTTCGGTGAAATTCTATATGCCACTCCTACCCTCGCCAGAGTGAAACGACCCTATGGGCCTGTTTCGCCACCTGATAAGTATCGAATAGCTACTATCTACAACTTTTGTCTTTGCCACTTGATATATTGTGACAAAACTTATGTTTAGGCTATCTGACACTTATCAAAGGTGGTGAAACAGGCCGTTGGTCGTACCGTGTAGCCTCAAAACAGCTTTTCTGTTCACACATTCCATCCACATTTTATTGGTCACGTACTAAAATATGTTTTAAATACTAATCTCAGGCTAACTGGCATTATTTTGCGCCTCTGGTAACAACAAATTTGCAAGTGAAGTTATCAACTTATGCATCTTATTACTTACAACTTTGTTGTTTGCAACATTACTACATTTGTGAGTGAAGTTACGAGTTATTGGTATGTGTCAAGCTATGCCTTTTAACATTTTATAAGGGTTACTTTACTGCAATATTTATGCTATAATTCTGATTTATGATTTTTACTGCATGGCTTTTGTAAAGTCCATTCGGTAACATAGTGTCACACAGGTGCAGGTGCTCTTATTATTCTGCTTTTATTTTTATTATTTTTTACACTTTGTAATTTTTTTTCTATTCTATAAATAAAACAGAATCTTCAAATAGACTGCCAATCCGCACTTGGCCAGAGTGGTAAGTAATCGAACGTGGTAAGTAATCGAACGTGGTAAGTAAACGAACGTTGACCGTAAGTAAACGAACAGACTTATTTGCCCAACTGTGCAGTAATAGTCTTTAGTTTTGACAGCACTGTAAGAAGAGTCACTTTAGGCAGTAAATGGATTGAAAATTATATTGCAGGTTTCTGTGTAAAGACATTCACAAAACCAGACAACAAGAAGGTATTTGTCAACATCTGTCTCACTGAAGCCATACCGAGCCCCGTGGATATCACCAATGGGGAGTTGATGCAGATCCTCAATTCTGAAAACCCGTCAAGCTATAGAGTTCCCATGAGCATCGGTGAGGGGAGAACAGAGCAAGATAAATCTGGTGCACCGGCAACAGTTTACGACGTAGCAATAAACCCAGAGTTCTTTTCAAAAATTGAAAAAGACGACTTATTTCAAACGTTTTTCTTAACTGTAGTCTTCGAAGGATTACAGGACAAGTATCAGTTTGAATTAGACATGCAGAGAAAGTTCACTGTATTGAAAAATAGAAAGTCCATAGGCACTTTGCAGTCTCATAGAATACAGATAAGGGATGTTAAGAAGTGTGAGGAGAAAGCCAAGCCGTTGATAGAAGAGATTCAAAAGCCCACAAAGATAAGTGAACTTGCACTACCTAGAAAGAAGGAATTAGTGTATAGGCTGCGACGGGAACCTCCTACAGGCGAGATTGAGTACTTACTAGCTGAATTTATGGTACCAGCTTCAGTAAGTTGCAGTCATTTTAATTATCTATTTATACCAAATTATGGGATAGAGACCCCTGCCATCATCAGGTGGGTGATAAGTCGTATGTCAGTATGATAATATTTTCACTGAATTCCTTACTGGTGGTGGCTAAACCACGATAAACTTGGCCTCCCTGATTGTTTGCGGGGCGCAGGGCGGGTGATGTGCTCATTGAGAAATTAATAGAATAGAAAAGTTTTTTATTCAAATAAACTATTACAAGTACTTTTGAATCGTCAATTTGAATCTACCACAGGTTCGGAATGCAGTTCCAGCCGAGAAGAACCTGTAAGAAACTCGGCAGTTGTTCTTTTTTAAAAATAACAATATAACAATTATTTATGTACATGATTGAAAAGTCCATGCTTTTTTATCGTTTATATAATCTTCAATTGTATAATAAGCTTTTTTTATGAGCATACTTTTAACAGAGTTCTTAAATTTGTGTAAAGGCAAGTCTAAGATTGCTTGTGGAATTTTGTTATAGAACATTACACCCATTCCCACAAACGACTTTCGGACCTTTACAAGTGCTTACGAATCGACAAATGAATCTACCACTGGTTCGGAATGGTGCTTACAATTCTACACATGTGAAGAAGGGCAGACAAAAGTAGCCCCATTTCCGACGGTGGCACCCGTTCACGAGCATGACGCATGATCCAGCCATTGCTTCGCTCAACCATATTCGAGGAAACGTAACGTAACGTAATTCAATGGATGTGCTCGGTTATTATACATGATCACATCGCATCACCCGCCTCGCACCCCACAAGCCGTCAGGGAGGTTATGTTTATAGCGATTTACCTATAGCCTTACCCCCTGTTAAGGTCCAACCTAACCCCTCCCCCTCTCTCGAACTTCAATCTACCTGTGACTTGTGAACCTTACAATGCACCCCATTGAAAGGTTTGTAAGTTCTTCTTCACTTATTCTTTTCTTACCTTGGAGAGTTCCCACCTTATCAGTGACACCTTAGACACTAAATTATAAAATTAATTTTTGAAATGAAAATACATTTGAGATATAACTTATTGTTATCTATGTAGATAAAACTGAGACAACTGAGATAAACTTTTACAAGTACTTTTGAATCGTCAATTGAATCTATCACTGGTTCGGAATGCCGTTCCAACTGAGAAGAACCAGCAAGAAACTCGGCGATTGCTCTTTTTAAAAAATAACAATATAACAATTTATGTACATGATGAATTGCCGTTTCGCGCATTGCTGGATCGAGTTAAATCCTTGCTTTTTTGTCATTTATATAATCTTCAATTGTATAATATGCTTTTTTTATAAGCATACTTTTAACAGAGTTCTTAAACTTGTGTAAAGGCAAGTCTAAGATTGCTTGTGGAATTTTATTATAGAACATTACACCCATTCCCACAAATGACTTTCGGACGTAGGCATAATTGAGAAATCATAAGACTTAAAATAAGAGTTAAAATGACATATAATGAGACTGTCTCTTAATTCGGTCTTGTCTGACCAAATTGCATACTCTATAGATATCACTGTAAAACTGTGTTTTAAATTTTTCAAAATTTTTAAAAAATCAGTTTGTCTGAAAAAATTCACTTGTGAAATTTAAGGTGGAACTGAAAGACTTGAACCTGGAAATAGGTGAAGACAGACTAGTGTTGGATTCCAAGGGGCTGTTTGAGTCTGTGGACTTTTTCCTGCCGTGCAGCGTTGATCAGGATGTAGTTGATGCTCAGTTGAACAGGAATAAAGATGTGAGTATTTCTCACTTTTCTGTTCAAACAGGCCTAGATAATGATGAGAATAAATTGATTTCAGACTTAGTTTTGGACTTACCATATTATTGTTACAGATTACAACCCTGCCATGTTTGTATAGAGAAATTATTGAATTGAACACTAAAGGCCAAATTAGACGGTGCTCCATTCATCGTTCATTTTTGCGGTGAACGATGCACGATACGATATTTACTATGGCAAAGTGCCAGTGAACGATGAACGGTCGGTGTTTAGATGGTTCATTTTCGATGATTCACCGATGAAGCCTCGAAAATGAAAGCAACAATCTCGAAAAATGAACTGTCTAATTTGGCCTTAAGGGCCTGTTTCACCACTTTCTGATAAGTGTTGGATAGCTTATTCATAACTTTTGTCTATGTCACTTGACATAAAGTAAGAAAGTGACAAAACTTACATTTAGGATATCCAACACTTATCAGGAGGTGAAACAGACACGTGAGTTAAGCGTCCAGTACAAATGTATTTGTATACTTTTTCTGTTTTATTTTTTCATAACTAACAAATTTCAAACCTCAATATGTCTCACCCATATCAACCTTCATTATAACGAGCGGATACCCGCGACTTCGTTCGCGTGGATATTGATTTTAATAATCACGTGGGAATCATTTTGTTTTTCCTATGCTCCTTTGAACCTTGCTAAAAACTGTTAAAAGTTCATTGGCGGATGTTTAGGTACATCAAAATGTAAACATCCGCCAGTGAAAGTCCCATCAAAATCGGTCCAGCCTTTCGGAGATTAGCCTGTAGTCTTTAAAGTATCTACTTTCTAACAAAAAAAGAATGAATGAAATCGGACCACCCGTTAACGAATTACAGCTAAGTACACATTTTGCCTTTCATCCCCTCTCCCAAGGGAACCGTGCTGAATTTCGGGATAAAAAGTATCCTATATGTTACTCCATAGTATTAACTTAAATCATGCCGAGTTTCATTTCAATCCATTCAGTAGTTTTTACGTGATGCGCGCACAAACATACAGACAAACAGATAAACAGACAAACAGATAAACAGACAAACAGACAAAAATTTCAAAAATAGCTTTTTTACGTTCTATTACTTATCCCTAACATCCCCCAGTTATTATTTTGCAAAAATCTTCAATACGGCAATTCTACGATTTTATTATATGTATAGAATAGATATGGAAAATTTGATACTATGTTTGTATGGAATCTCAAGTTCATTGCTTGTTTCAAATTGTGTTTGTTGGTTGTTGTTGTACTTTCATAGCTTGTTTAAAGCTTACAAAAGACTCGTAAGTAATTGATGTGATCTAATTCTATAAGGAAAAAATCAGCAAACATAATATCAAGGCAATTTTGCATTTATAAGTGTGTTGAGATTGTTAAAATGAAAAATACAAAATGAGATTCATTATTGTTTATTTTGTTTCAGATGTTGTATGTGAAGATGCCTATTATACATTAAACTTATATTGTAATGGTTTAGCATTAATATTTAATTAATAAATAATATTATAATAATAGAAAATAACAGTTTATTTTTGTAAAACTTAATTCAAAACCAAATAGTGTTGCACATTATTTTGGAGACAATCTCTAAAGCAGCCCTAAATGTCATAATGTCCTTTTCAATGGGGAGCATTATGAAAAGGATAGCACTATTTTTAGACCTGTCTAGTCTAGTTTGTCTAGTTTTGAGGCTAGAGCTCTGATGAAAAACGAAAGACGAGGAAATCACCAATTACATCGCAGATTATTACATACTAGATGATACCCACGGCTTCGCCCGTGTGGATTTAGGTTTTTATAAATCCCGTGGGAACTTTTGATTTTCCAGGACAAGAAGTAGGTAACCCATCTGCAAAATGCCACGGGATCCCCACGATTTATGAATGCAATTCCTTACAGCATCAGGGTTGAGGAGTTGGACATGTACTCTAGTTCATTCAACGATAAAGTCTTTAATTGGTAGGTACCTCCAATATCAATTTGAATAACCGATAGTTTCTAAATCCCATTAATTTTGGGGGTCAGGTCCCCTACAGTATTAAGATTGAGGAGTTGGAATCCAAAATTTTTTTGTGACAGTGTCGCAAAGTTTTTGTCGATTAAATAGAAATACGCAAATCGGTTCAGAAATCTCGGAGATATCGGTGTACACAGGTAGAAAAACAACTCCTCCTTTTTTGAAAGTCGGTTAAAAAAGTAGCCTATGTTATTCCTTGGTTAATTTCCTTTACCTGTATGTAAAAGTCCTGTCAAAATTGGTTCAGCCGTTCGGAAGATTAGCCCATTCAAACATTTTAAAAACGTGTCATTCAGTTATGCTACAGTTTAAATAACCATATGAGCTTAATATGAGGTAGTTATTTCGAAATTACAGACAGACACTACAATTTTATTTATTAGTATAGAATCAGAAGATGAAAATGCAAGCAACAACAGTTAAAGTTGGCCTTTTTAATGTTAATTTTTATCAGTTAAAATCCCAAATATTTATTACTTTTAAAAACGATTCACGATTTTTATAAAAAATCGCACGATTATTATTAAAAATACCGACGACTAAAATTACTATCACAAAAATGTAGTATTATAATAATGTTATCATAAAATATACCTACTTAATCACTACATAGTATAAAACAAAGTCGCTTTCTCTGTCCCTATATCCCTATGTATGCTTAAATCTTTAAAACTACGCAACGGATTGTGATGCGGTTTTTTTTAATAGATAGAGTGATTCAAGAGGAAGGTAAGGTAGGTGGCAGGACGACGTCTGCCGGGTCCGCTAGTTGATAATAACTTACATAATAAGCTAGTTTTTCGAATAAAGATATGTTTTAAGATCATAAAAGATACATTCTTATTTGTAGGAAATATTCTACACACATAACAAATATTTATTCTTAAATGCTAAATTGGTATTGTAAAAGGTATTGGGTACTATAGTTGGGACATTACAAACGTGTGAACTGAGCCATAAAACATTACGATCATAGGGTTGTGAGGGCTCTCCCTCGCTCTTTATAACCTGTTATCGACTATCGACAAATCCTTTTTTACTGTTACACACAACACCAGAGAAACAGGTTCCAGTTCCATTAGGCCTGTAAGTGCGAGCGAGAAGTCCGCTAAAAATTATTTATGACTCAGTTTGCACGTTTGTAATGTCCCAACTTTAATGCTGTTTTTACACACTCTGACAGCTGTAACTTTTTGAGTGCTATAAGCAATATTTGTAGCTCCATTGAAGCGCTTTTACCTTCATCATTCCTTTTTTAACTCTCAAATAATCTAATTCTACCTTTTTCTGCAGGGAATATTGTACATAGATTGTGTACAACAATAATTAGTGCCACTATTCTACATGGAAAATTCTGCGAGGTGTTTTGTACAATATTTATTAACTACTTAATAACTATAATTATAATTATTCCTATATAAATGCACATTAGTTTACTACATATATTAAATTGATTAGTTAATTTATACATGTGAGTCAAGCGTAGATTTTTTTGATGGAGTATGTATGTACTTAATTATAAAAAAAAAATACTGAGGTTACCTAAATGCCACACAGAGTCTATACTGGTTGTTTAAACAACTCCTTAGAAGATGAAAAATAATTTCACTCTAAGAGTCACTTAACGCTTCATTAGTACAGCCAAATGATAGCTCCTTTAAAGATTAATGATAATTAGTTAATGTGGCTAATTCTGTTGTACAGAATCTCTAAACTAAACTAAATTGACAGGTTTAAAAATAGTGCTATCCTTTCCCGCAGAGAGCATTGTGAAAGAGATAGGAAAAGATTTAGACCTGTCATTTTAGTTTAAGTTTAGAGATTGTGTACAACAGAATTGGCCACACTGACTCATTAAACTAATTTAATGTCCGAGTGCAGCAGTGTTTGTTTTATCTTTATCAGCTATTTTTTTGTGGTCAATCTTTAAGAGTAACCGTAACATAGACTTTAAACATGTAGCCTTTAATTGACAACCTTGAGTCATAGAATACTAATTTACAACTCATCCCTAAAATGCACGTGACTCTTGATTTCGATATTCTCCATGTTCTCCAGCAAGCCCTCATCGTACCTCATCAGATGAGGGCCGATGTCCTGTAGGAGGGCGGTGTATTCCCTGGGTTGCAAGGCGACCACTCTGCGGCCGCTGCGTCCGAGGTACAAGTCACGGCAAATAAGTCGACCGGTGACCTTCAATGCGCAGAAGTCGAAAATGAGGTGTCTCGGGGTGTGAGAGGGTCGCGGGGAGGGCGTGGGGATCGTTCGTAAGCACTGATTAGCTCTCGCGGATCCCTCGTAAGCGCTGATTGGCTCTCCAATCGTATTGTGTCCCGCTCACTCGTACGACGCTGTGCGCACTTGAAGATCACCGGTCGACTTACGTGCCGGGGGTTATACAGTCGTATAGGACGGGTAGAGATAATGATAATTAGCTAACTACTCATTAAACTAATGTCTCTGAGTGCGGCAGTTAGTCACAGAACACTAATTTACAACTCATCCCTAAAACGCACGTGACTTTTTATTTCTATATTCTCCATGTTCTCCAGCAAGCCCTCGTCGTACCTCATCAGATGAGGGCCGATGTCCTGTAGGAGGGCGGTGTATTCCCTGGGTTGCAAGGCGACCACTCTGCTGGCGCTGCGCCCGTTTCGACCGAGGTACAGTCGTATGGACGGGTAGCTGGTTATGTGCTCGTGCTGGCACAGGCCGCGGTCTGTGACGCAGTTCACTTTGCCGAACTTCATGCTTGATCTCAGTTGCTACGAAAATTATGAGGAATTTAAAATTTAAATCCTTTATTCCGAGTCTGCACACCTCGACAACGCTACTAGATTTCGAATATCGAAAAACTACAATGTGGCCGATTCTGTTGTACACAATCTCTAAATCTATACTAATAAATAAAATTGAAGTGTCTGTCTGTAATATCGAAATAACTACCTCATATTAAGCTCATATGGTTATTTGAACGGTACCATAACCAAATCACACGTTTTTAAAATTTTTGTCTGTCTGTCTGTCTGTCTGTTTGAACGGGCTAATCTTCGGAACGGCTGAACCGATTTTGACGGGACTTTCACATACAAGTAGAGAATTAGCCAGAGAGTAACATAGGCTACTTTTTTAACCGACTTTCAAAAAAGGAGGAGTTGTGTTTTTCTACCTATGTACACCGATATCTCCGAGATTTCTGAACCGATTTGCGTAATTTTTTTGTAATCAATAGAGAAAATTTGCGACACTGTCCTACAAAAAATTTGGATTCCAACTCCTCAATCCTGATGCTGTAGGAGACCTGATCCCAAAAACTAATGGGATTTAGGAACTGTCGGTTATTTAAATTGACATTGGGGGTACTAATTAAAGACTTTATTGTTGAACTAGATGATGCCCACGGCTTCGCCCGTGTGGTTTGTAAAAATCTCGTGGGAACTTTGATTTTCCAGAACAAAAAGTAGCCTATCTGTAGTAAGTAGTAACCCGTCCACAAAACGGAAAAATTCCGTGGGATTCTTACGATTTCGGAATGCAATTCCTTACAGCATCAGGGTTGAGGAGTTGGACATGTACCTACTCGAGGTCATTCAACAATAAAGTCTTTATAATTGGTATCCCCAATATCAATTTAAATAACCGACAGTGCCTAAATCCCATTAGTGTTGGGGATCAGATCCCCTACAGCATCAGGATTGAGGAGTTGGAATCCAAATTTTTTTAGGACAGTGTCGCAATGTTTCTCTATCGATTAAAAAAAAATTACGCAAATCGGTTTAGAAATCTCGGAGATATCGGTGTACATAGGTAGAAAAACACAACTCCTCCTTTTTTGAAAGTCGGTTAAAAAAGTAGCCTATGTTACTCCCTGGTTAATTCTCTACTTGTATGTGAAAGTCCCGTCAAAATCGGTTCAGCCGTTCCAAAGATTAGCCCGTTCAAACAGACAGACAGACAGACAGACAGACAGACAGACAGACAGACAGACAAAAACTTTAAAAACGTGTGATTCGGTTATAGTATCGTTCAAATAACCATATGAGCTTAATAAGAGGTAGTTATTTCGATATTACAGACAGACACTTCAATTTTATTTATTAGTATAGATGAACTCGAGTAGGTACATATCCAACTCCTCAACCCTGATGCTGTAATGCATTCCGAAATCGTAAGGATTCCGCGGGATTTTTCCGTTCTGGGGACGGGTTACTACAGATAGGCTACTTTTTGTTCTGGAAAAAGTAAGTTCCCACGGGATTTATAAAAACCTAAATCCACACGGGCGAAGCCGTGGGCATCATCTAGTCTAAACTAAAATGACAGGTCTAAATATATTCCTGTTTCTTTCACAATCCTCCCTGCTGAAGGGGATAGCACTATTTTTAAACCTGTCAATTTAGTTTAGGTTTAGAGATTGTGTACAATAGAATTAGCCACAATATCAGAGCAAAATGGACCCTAAGGGCCTTTTTCACCACCTTCTGATAAGTTTCAGATAGCCTAAACGTAGGTTTTGTCACTTTCTTACTTTATGCCAAGTGACAGACAAAATACTTGAATAAGAATAGAAGGTGGTGAAACAGGCCCTTTAGTGTAAAAAAATAAGAATGAATTTCAGTAATTATACTCACAATAGCAAGTATCGCGAAGTCTGGATACCTTTCGTAGCAATGGTAACACCTCGGCGAATGGAAGTACACGAGCCAAGGTTTCTTCACCCTACAAACAAATACTGTTTCACGAGAGGCTCATGTATTTATAGAGGGTTGGAAGAAAGCGAATATTTTCGGGTAAAGTAACTTTATTAACTCCCGACGCAAAAACGACGGGTGTTATAAGTTTGACGTGTCTGTGTGTGTGTGTTTGTCTGTTCCCCTGTGGCGCTCAAACGGGTGGATCGATTTGAATTGGTTTTTTTTGTTTGAAAGGTGAATTAGTCGAGAGTGTTGTTAGCTATGTTTGAAGAAAATCGGTCCAAGATGGCCACCGACACAAAATGGCGAATGTCGGGGGTTTTTTAAATTCTTAATTTATACTTGTTTTGGATAAAGTAACTTTTTTTATTCTCTCTTTATATTGCTGCTCATCTAATGGTAAGTGACGATGCAGACTAACATGGAACCGAGCTAACTTGGAAGAGGTATGCATACCCCTGATCGGTGTCTACGGCATCGTACAGGAACGCTAAATCGCTTGGCGGCACGGTTTTACTCCTAACTTTGTTACAACTACGTAATTATCTGTGTCGATGTGACGTTGAAAAAATTACTCTATTCCAATAACTCGCAGTTAACCCATAGTCCATCCATATAGTTTGAAGCATGCACCATTTCTACTATAAAACAATAAAATAAAAATTAAAATCCACAGAATAGTCTGTGGATTTTAATTTTTATTTTATTCCTCCTATAGAGGAGAAGAGACTTATTCCTTTAGTCAGTGGATTTTGAAAAAACGCTTACCGTTTATTCCATCTATCATCATCATCATGATCAACCCATTACCGGCTCACTACAGAGCACGGGTCTCCTCTCAGAGTGAGAAGGGTTTTGGCCATAGTCTACCACGCTGGCCAAGCGGATTGGCAGACTTCACACACCTTTGAGAACATTATGGAGAACTCTCAGGCATGCAGGTTTCCTCACGATGTTTTCCTTCACCGTTAAAGCAAGTGATATTTAAATACTTAAAAGTACTTTTAAGTATTTAAATTCAATCTATAGAGACAAAAAAGTCTCACCTGCTAGGGTTCAGCTCCTCGGCGATGACAGTCTTCGCGAAGGTCTGCCAGTTCAGTTTGACAACGTCATCGATGATATCCAGCGCCCACTCCGCGATGTACGGCGCTTGCGAAATATGCTCCAAGTTAGTGCTGCAGGCAAATAAAATTTAATCAAAATTGGTATAGTTGACGCCGAAAAATTATTCGCCTCTGAATATAACCCGCAAGGCGCGTCGCAATAGCATATTTAGATCCCGCGCGAGTTCGCGTACGCACGAAGTTCACGGACGACTATTTGTTTGGCGTTAACTCTACACTGTACCTCGTTGCCTCGTATTACACTGTACACTTTTTGAACGTCAATTTTACAAATACGTAATGGTGATAATCTGTCTCGTCGATCCATGGAAATATCGACCAACAAACAAACATTTGGTCAATTTTAAACTCGGATATCGGAGAAAATACTCATTGGAAAATGACCAAATGTTTCACTTTTTTGGAAATAATTGTTAATTTTCGGAGAGCTGTATCTCAGTAAATATTGCATTTAAAGAGCTGATTTCATAAATTGTAGCAATTTTGGTCTACTTTAAAAAAGTACAGGAAATATTTTTAAAAACGCACAGTTTAGGACTTATATTGAAAAAACCAAAAAAAGACTTATATTGCAAAAATTTCGGGCTTTTTCGAGTGCTGCAAACTTAGCACAGGTCTTTCGAAGCTGCAAAATTGGATTTAGACTAATGGTAGTGGTCCTAACAACATATTTAAAAAATCAGAACTAACCCTTTAATTGCGATTATATTGTAAAATTTGACTGGCCTACAAACAGTTATTGCTATTGGATTGTATTTAGGTAGTATAATAATAGCGCTAAGTTTTCGAGAGCGGTCCCCTTATACCCTGTGTGCTTAGTCTAAAGCGGAGCACTCGAAAACGAACTCGAAAACTATTGATCGATTTCAGAGTAAAATAGACCTAAAATGGCTTGTATTAAGGTTTGAGTTCGCCAATACATTCAGCATTCGAATGTATGCTGAATGTATTGGCGAACTAGACTAAGCACACAGTACGTCTGTGAATACTCACGTATAAAACTGTTTGGAGCCGACTAGATACAGCCTCGCGGTGGGTGTCCGTATGTTGCTGCAGAACCCACCCGCCTGCTTCGGACACGCCAACACGCCCACACGTATGGAGTCCAGCGGACGGAGCTGCGAGAAGTAAGTATATTCTTTAATAAAATAAACATTTGGTACATACATACAATGAAGATAAAACATTGAGAAATTAATAATACAGAGGCGCCATAATATAGGCACGCTATAGAAAATAGTGGATCGAAAAATAGCTCAAGCTTATCAAAATTTTCATAAGTGTGTAAGAGACAACACTACATTTTTGACATAATAATAAAACAGTTTGCGGCAGGCTCAAGGCAAAAGATGGCCTCCGTAAAATGTATACATAAACACTCACACACGCACAACTTGAGACATCATAATGAACACGCGCCATTTTGTGTCTTCGGATTGTGCGTGTATGATACCTAATCTGTGCATGTATGAGTGTATTTTTGACACGTTTTTAAAGTAGGTATGGCGCCTCCATATTATTAATTTCTCAATGAGATAGAATGACTGTTTTAAAAGGTGTCATGTCATAGGGCGAAGTGAGAGTTCCCGTGCCAAATTCATGGAGCGTAAACGGGCAAAATCCGACCGCTTTGCGAAAAGTTGCGGACATAAACCAAAATAGTTTTATATCAAAGACAATATTTATAGCCTACTTATAATAATACTAGCTTTTCCCCGCGGCTTCGCCCGCGTGAATTTCGGTTTTTCACAAATCCTGAGGGAATCGTGGATTTCTGGTTCCCGTTCCCGCTCCCTTTTCCAACTTTTATACTTACTTTCTAGGTAGTTTGCTATAGTGATCTACCTATAGCTGTAATTTAGGTTTTTTCAAAATCCCGTGGGAACTGTGGATTTTCCAGGATAAAATGTAGCTTATGTTTTAAGACAGGGCATTCAGAAGTTGCGACGTTATAGAGTAACAAACATCCAAACATCTCAGCCGCTGCAATCGCTTCAAGTTTTCGACTTAGGTTGCTAGAGGGTGCTGCGATCGTTTTTTTTAAATTTTGAATGATGGCTGCTAGAGGGCGATGCGATCGTTACTTAGTTTCCAGTTTTGGCTGCCATAGGGCGCTGTGATCACTTCAAGTTAGGCCGCCAGAGGGCGCTGCGATCATTTTTAGTTTCCAGTTTTGGTTGCTAGATGGCGCTGCAATCGGGTTTTTAGTTTCCGGTTTTGGACGCAAGAGGGCGCTGCAATCGTTTTTTAATTTCCAGTTTTGGCTGCTAGAGGGCGCTGCTATTGCTTCAAGTTTCCGGCTTAGGCCGCCAGAGGGCGCTGTGATCGTTTTTAGTTTCCAGTTTTAGCCGCAATAGGGCGCTGCAATTGTTTTTTTAGTTTCCAGTTTTGGCCCCCAGAGGGCGCTGCAATTGTGTTTTTTTAGTTTCGTTTTTAGTTTGCGCTCGTTTTTGATTTCCAGTTTTGGCCGCAAGAGGGTGCTAGAATCGTTTTTAATTTCTAGTTTTGGCCGCAAGAGAGCGCTGTGATCGGGTTTTTAGTTTCCGGTTTTGGACGCAAGAGGGCGCTGCAATTGTTTTTTAATTTCCAGTTTTGGCTGCTAGAGGGCGCTGCTATTGCTTCAAGTTTCCGGCTTAGGCCGCCAGAGGGTGCTGTGATCGCTTCAAGTTAGGCCACCAGAGGGCGCTGCGGTCGTTTTTGGTTTCCAGTTTTAGCCGCAAGAGGGCGCTGCAATTGTTTTTTTAGTTTCCAGTTTTGGCCGCCAGAGGGCGCTGCGATCATTTTTAGTTTCCAGCTAGAGGGCGCTGCTATTGCTTCAAGTTTCCGGCTTAGGACGCCAGAGGGAGCTGTGATCGTTTTTTAGTTTCCAGTTTTGGCCGCCAGAGGGCGCTGTGATTGCTTCAAGTTAGGCCGCCAGAGGGCACTGCGATCGTTTTTAGTTTCCGGTTTTGTCCGCCAGAGGGCGCTGTGATCGCTTCAAGTTAGGCCGCCAGAGGGCGCTGCGATCGTTTTTAGTTCCCATTAAAACTTTCATCCCCTATTTTACCACCCTTAAAAGAAGATTTTTCAAACTAAAATATACAGAGTTTTATTATTTAAAACTCATAATCTAAATGCCGATTTTCAGGTCTATAACTTTGAAAACATAGGACTTTCATAAAAACCTTCATCCCCTATTTTACCACCCTTAAGGGAAGATTTTCCAGAATAACTTATACAGGTTTTTATCATTTAAAAATTTTAATCTAAATGCCTATTTTCATATCTGTAACTTCAAAAACATAACCTTCCTACCCCCATTTTACCCCCTTAGGGGAGGATTTTAGTGAAATATTTTCTAGGCTGATATCTAAGCCCTAGAGTTAACCTACCGTCCAAATTTCAAGTTGATAATAGCAAAATTATAATTAAAACTTCCCATTAAAACTTTCATCCCCTATTTTACCACCCTTAAGGGAAGATTTTTCAAAATAAAATATACAGAGTTTAATTATTTAAAAGTAATAATCTAAATGCCGATTTTCAGGTCTGTAACTTTAAAAACATAGGACTTTCATACAAACTTTCTACCCCCATTTTACCCCCTTAGGGGAGGATTTTAGGGATATTAAATAGCCTATAACCTGCCCCAAAAGTTGGACTACCAAATGCAAAAAGAATTTTTCAAATCCGATAGGTACTTCCAGAGATTAGCGCGTTCAAACAAACAAACAAACAAACAAACAAACAAACTCTTCCGCTTTATTATATTAGTATAGATGAAATATTGATATATATGTCGCAATTGAGTCGGCAATAATTGGAGCGCCAACGCCACCAAGCGGCGTTCGATCGAGTCTACGCAGTGTCTGAGTGTCTATAGAGTATAGAGTAAAACCTTCTTGGATCTGAGTTAGCGACCGAAGAAGAAAAAGATGAGAATGACAACGATGACAGCGGTCAGATAATAACAGAAAGAACAGAAAATGGTTTCGAGTTGAATTGCTCTTCTCTATACACAAATGCGTGGAATCAATCGCGCGTTCCATCTTATTTACCCTGCGTTGATAATTGTAAAGTGATTGAGATATAAGTGCTTGGAATACTTGATTGGACATTATAATTTGATTGAGAGAATTCCTTCTTTGATTGTAAGCTAACATAACCCACTGACAGTCGCCCACGAGAAAGAATTTAAGATGAACACCGCAAAGAATCACGACCATCCGGACACAGAGTCGCGTTATATATATATAAATGTTTGATTCGAAATCGATGTGAACATAAAAAGTTATTAAATATTTAAAAAATTTGTATACATACAGCAGACAGCAAACGCGTGAGCTACGTGATCATACACTGTCTATTTTACTAACAATAGGAATTTTTATAGGATATCAAAACTTTTTCAATTTTTTCGTGATATCTACAAAGATCATTATCGTATATACAATATACATACTGTTAATTTCGTTTGTGTCCGCTGTAGGTATGGTTTCCACACAAAAGTGCCCGTTTATCTTTGAAATAAAGACTTTATTTATTTACCCTCTTGGCGACGATTCTGAATTCGTGTTTGAGCTCGTCGCATATTCGTCCGCATTTCCCGGGCAAGTAGGCCACGAGCCACACGTGCTCGCGATACGCCACGTCCATGATTTCAAACGCTCGCTCTTCGCCTATCTCGAGCTCTGCAAGAGATATCTAATTCAACAATAGGGCTAATTCTGTTTTATACAATTTCTAAAAAACCGGCCAAGTGCGTGGCGGGCCACGCGCTGTGTAGGGTTCCGTAGTCACAATCCTCGAAAAACGGATATAACTCCTTAACCTGTGAACCCTACTTAGCCATGATAGTTTTCCTTTAAAATTGATTATATATACTACTGCTGTGAATTTTTTCAAGTTCCTATATACTGCCATTTGGCTGATAGAGGGGGGGACACTTGACTCTAATAAAAATTAGCACTTTAAAACATCATATTTTACAAACGGATCTAGAAATCGAACAATGATGTTCCCACACCCACAGTATTTTTAAAAGACCTATTCAAAGATACGCCACACTATGGGGTAGACGAGAAAAAAAAAATTCATCCCCACTTTCTACATGTAGGGGAGCTACCCTAAAAAAAAATATTTATCAAAATTTTATTTCACCAATTTGTCGGCGTGATTAATATTTATACCCATGCCAAATTACAGATTTCTAGCACTAATAGTCTCTGAGATTAACCGAGGACGGACGGACGGACAGACAGACGGACGGACATGGCAAAACTATAAGGGTTCCTTGTTTACTACGGAACCCTAAAGATTAACTTTTTAAATCTATTTCTATCTCTTTCACAATCCTCCACGCGGAAAAGGATAGCACTACTTTTAAACATATGAATTTAGTTTAGTTTGTGGATTGTGTGCATCTGAATTAGCCACAATAATAGGTCAAGTGCGTGTTGGATCACACATTGGGTAGGGTTCCGTTATCATGCCGAAGAAAGTCTCTTAGAGTAAACAAGACTATTGATAGTGTATTAGAAACAGTCCTTTGGAACTGTTTGTATACTGACCAGAATTATGAGTTGAATAAACTCATCAGAATTATGAGTTGTATAAATTCATCAGAACTATCCGTTATCTGTTGTATGAACCTATCTGAACTCTCCATTATGAGTTCTTTAAAATCGACAACAGAACTCTCACATATGAGTTGTAAATAAACTTAACAGACCCTTCCTTTTTGAGTTTTATAAACCCACCAAAACTCTCCATTACGTGCGGACTAGAAATCTGCTTTGTAAGTTGTATAAACTCACCAGAAATCTCCCTTATAAATTGTATAAACTCACCAGAACTCTCCCGTATGAGTTGTATAAACTCAAGCATCTCATCCTTGCTCGCGTGCCCGTTGTATGTGTGTCTGTTTGTTCCGTTCTGCAGCAACACCGCGGGTTGGTTGCGCGCCACCAGACGACAGTACTCGTCGGTTGCGAGGTTACATATCATTATACCGAACTGGAAAATAAAATGTATATATTGAGGACTCCTCGGCGCGGTGGTGAGCGCAGTGATTTTATAAATGGCAGGCTTCGGGTTCGATTTCCGGCAGGGGCAATTTGGGAATTTATAATTGCTAAAATGTCCCTGGTCTGGCCTAGTGAGAGGCTTTAGCTGTAATATTATTTGTCTGTACGCATGTGGGCTGCGAGAAAATTTGGTAGAAATTATTCTTCGCGCATTCTATAGGGTTTGCGTAGCCTTGGAAAGCCCCAGGAAGAAACGAATTCCTTCGTTCGTTCGTTTCAACCAATGGACGTCCACTGCTGGACATAGGTCTCTTGCAAGGATCGCCACAGCACACGATCTTGTGCCGCCTGACTCCAGCGGCTGCCAGCGACTCGCTTGAGATCGTCTGTCCATCGAGTGGGGGGTCTACCTGCGCTTCGTTACTTTTGCTGGTGCGAGGTCGCCAGTCAAGCACCTTGGGACCCCAACGTCCATCGGTTCTTCTAGCAATGTGCCCCGCCCATTGCCACTTCAGTTTCGCGACTCGATGAGCTATGTCGGTAACTCTGGTTCTCCTGCGGATCTCCTCATTTCTGATTTGATCCCGCAGGGATACTCCGAGCATAGCTCTCTCCATCGCCCGCTGAGTGACCCTGAGCCTTCTTATATATATATATATATTTTTATTCAACTACAAGTTAGCCCTTGACTGCAATCTCACCTGATGGTAAGTGATGATGCAGTCTAAGATGGAAGCGGGCTAACTTGGAAGAGGTATATGTATACCCCTTGATCGGTTTCTACACGGCATCGTACCGGAACGCTAAATCGCTTGGCGGTACGCCTTTGCCGGTAGGGTGGTAACCAGCCACGGCTTAAGCCTCCCACCAGACCAGACCAGAGACAATTTAGAGAATATAAAATCCCAAATTGCCCCTGCCGGGAATCGAACCCGGGACCTCCCACTTATAAGACCACAGCGCTCACCACTGCACCAGGGAGGTCGTCAAAAAATATTCCTTAGGTCAAAAAATATTCCTTAGGTTAAAGATAAACTTACACTAATTCCAGAATCGGCCAGTTCTAAACACAGCTCAGTGAACGGCTCCAGCAGATGGTCCCACGACACCTGATAGGGTACTACTAACAACACCCACGTAGACATCTCTGAAATAAGTTTATTTCATTTTTATTTATTTTTGAATTTTTTTCGTAAAGTTTATTTGTAAGTAATAGTTATTTTAAGAAATAAATAATATTTGAATTGAACGTTTGTGCTATTGATGAATGTGAAAACATACATGGCAATTTACTCTAGTTTCTAGTAGAACATCAGTTTGTCTAGTTGTCACTTCAGTTTCGTAACCCGTTGAGCTATGTCGGTGACTCTGTTTGTTGTACGGATCTCCTCATTGCTGATTTGACAGTTTATTTACCCCCGTCCAGTATCTTCTGCAGGTCGGAGGCGGACAGCGTGTGCAGGGCGCGCGCCAGCGCGGCGCGTCTCAGCGCATGTTTCGTGGGCGCGCCGAACAAGCGCTGGTACGCGCCGCCCACCTTGAGCACCGCCCACGCGGGCGCTTCGTCCACCTGCAGAGACGCGCACAGCTCCTCGTCCAAGTCGCAATCCACCTCGCCTGAAATTAAAAAAAAAATGCGCCGAATTGTACATCTCATTTTTTGGAAGTTAAAAATTAATTTTCGTTTCGACGTCGCCCACGTCTCAACAATAGACGTCCACTGTTGCGCATAAGCGTCTAACAAGGATCAACGGTCAGGGAGTAGAATAGAATAGAATAGAAAAGTTTTTTATTCAAATAAACTTTTACAAGTACTTTTGAATAGTCAAACGAATCTACCACTGGTTCGGAATGCCATTCCAACCGAGAAGAACCAGCAAGAAACTCGGCGGTTGCTCTTTTTAACCCCCGACGCAAAAACGACGGGGTGTTATAAGTTTGACGTGTCTGTGTGTGTGTGTGTGTGTGTGTGTGTGTGTGTGTGTGTGTGTGTGTGTGTCTGTCTGTTCCCCTGTGGCGCTCAAACGGGTGGACCGATTTGAATGCGGTTTTTTTTGTTTGAAAGGTGAATTAGTCGAGAGTGTTCTTAGCTATGTTTGATGAAAATCGGTCCAAGATGGCCGCCGCTACAAAATGGCGGATGATATATTTTTTCACAACTCCCTTGATATGGGTATCAAATGAAAGGGCTTGACTAGTAGAATAGCACTATTGCAAATTCAAGATGGCCGCCGCCACTAAATGGCGAATGTCGGGGATTTTTAAATTTTCAATTTACACTTGTCCAAAACAATATCAATATAACAATTTTATGTTAAGTACATGATTGAATTGCCGTCTCGCGCATTGCTGGAACGAGTCAAATCCACGCGTGAACTGAAAACTGCATGGTTGATGGGCCAAACCCCACCTGTATGTATATTATCGTACCTATATAATTATAATGGTGAAAGGGGAAATTTAATCGTAAATCGAAAATACATGGCTAATATTCTTCTTCAAAAATTTCACCACCCGAGTTCCGTGAGTTTATACAACTCATGAGGGAGATTCCCTTATGAGTTGCATAAACTCACAGGACTATCCACTATAAATTGTAGAAAGTCACCAAAATTCTATAAAAAAATCGCCATAGAACACGATCTTGTAACTGCTAAAAATGCTGCGTTTACCTTTGCACACAAACGCTGACAGATTTTGGACGAAAAGACAAAGTTTCTGTAACGCCGCGCCGCCCAGCCAAGTTGGTTTTCAATTCAAATTCAGTATAGGTCACAAAATACCACCACCACTATAATCTTTTAACGTCCCACTACTGTGCACAGGCCTCCTCTCATAGGACAGAGGGATTTAGAGCTTAGACCCGCTACGCTGCTGCAATGTGGGTTGGCGGGCTTTAACGCCTATTGTCCCATGATAGTGATAATAACCGGAACCGACTGCTCAACGTGCTCTCCGAGGCACAGGGGTAAAACACCGCCAATTACCAACTCCAGGCTGACATGGCACTGAGAATTTCTTGACAGAAAAACCCAATACCTAACAATTTTTTGTCCAACCCAGGAATCGAATCAGGGACCTCGTGATCTGCAGTCGAATATGCTAACCACTAGACCAACGAGGCAGTAAATACGGTGTCCATTTATTAATAGGATACAAATACGCATTTCTGATAATATAAATTTAACTCAGACCAGCTGGGTTATTCTGTAACTTAGTTAGCAACTGAAAATAGTTGCCAACTAATAAATTTGATATACATTGCTGCTTTACTGTGGGAAATTATAAAGTGTTTTCATAATTTCACACAGTAAAGCAGCAATGTATATCGAACTAATTTGTTGGCAACTATTTTCAGTTGCTAACTAAGTTACAGAATAACCCCCCAGACCCTTATAGCCAGAAAAATGTTTTATTTTTTCTTACCAAAATTAATTTCAGGTACAGTCACAGTCATCTGATGTAGCAATAGTTTGTCAGCGCCCTTCGTGGTAAAGAATAGCACCCACGGAGTTTCATCCCCGGTCCGAAGATCGTTTCTAATTTTCTGCAAAATACGAGCAAAAAATCACATTTAAGTACTTTTTTAAGAATGTTGACCGTTCCATGGGACTATGGGAGTGAGAGAATGGAGTGTGTACCTCTACCTCGCGCACACATTGTTTCCTATAAAATATATCCTGCATGATTTGACTTGTTGACTAGACTTTGATATTGGCTGCCAAAATTCAATCGGGAGAATATAATATAAAAAAGTCCAAATTTTTTAAAGTCCAGCGAGCATTAGCGTAAAGTGGACTTAAAGTATTTTAGAGTCGCAAATTTAGTGATTTAGATTTTTATTTATTTAATTTAATTTTGCGCTTGGGGCGCTGGCTGTAGATGTATGGATGAACTCGGCCCTAAAAACAATTCAGAGAAGCTACATTTTACTTTGAAGTCATAGTGTTTCGATACTCCAAGTGTCCAAGTGTACATCATTATCGAAATGTGCAAAGTCTTAAATTATTATTTTTTTTAGTCGTGATGTGCAAAGTCATGCTAAGTATTAATTTTTTTAGTCAACATGTGCAAAGTTTTGCTAGGTACAAATTTATTTTTTTAATTTTTTAGTCGAGATATGCAAAGTTGTGCTAGGTATAAATTTATTTTTTAATTTTTTAGACAAGATGTGCAAAGTTGTGCTAGGTATAAATTTATTTTTTAATTTTTTAGTCGAGATGTGCAAAGTTGTGCTAGATATAAATTTATTTTTTAATTTTGTAGTCGAGATGTGCAAAGCTGTGCTAGGTATAAATTTATTTTTTAATTTCTTATTTGAGATGTGCAAAGTCGTGCTAAGTATTATTTTTTTTAGTCGCGATATGCAAAGTTGTGCTAGGTATTATTTTTTTTATTAGTCGAGATGTGCAAAGTCAGGCTAAGTAATTAAATTAATTATTTTTTTAACTAAACTAAATAATCAGTACACAATTTGAACTCACCTTTAAGTCTTCAAAGCTGATTCTCTTTATTCTCGGCAGCAAATCCACAATTTCTCTCAGAATGCTCTGTTCGTCTGTGGCCTGCAGCTCCCGCCGTGTGTTTCTGTGTGCAAACACGATCGTTGTCTCCGGATCATTTGTAAGTGTGTCCCGAACCTCGCTAGCTTTCACCACCGTCGCTAGGTGATTCTAGAAGGTAAAAATTCTGAATAATCCATAAGAATATAAAATATTATTATTATTAGTACAGCTGTTACAATACAGACTTTGAAATAATTACGGACTTTCATACAAACTTTCATCCCCTATTTAACCCCCTTAGGGATGAAATTTGCAATAATCCTTTCTTAGTGTGCGCCTATGTCATAAAAGGAAGTTAGGTACTGTGAAAATTTCAAGTTTCTAACTTCAATGGTTTAGGCTGTGCGTTGATCATTCAGTCAGTCAGTCAGGACAAATCTTTTTTTATAAGTATAGATAATAGTTAGTTATGAGCAATAAACCTTTGCCTGCCATAGCAGTGTTCGTGTGGTCCGGGTGACATAGGCTACAATTTATTTACGAGAAAAATCAAGAAGTGACTTTCGCGCTCCTTTCTAGATTATTAAATTATTTTCGGATAGACATAACAGATGGCGGCACTAGCTACTTGCCCCGCTTGCTTGCTTTCTGCACATTAAATTATTATTAAATTATGTCGGGTTTTAGTTTACGAACTTTATGTTAGCATCAGCTAACATAACTATACATACAACGTTAGTTTTACTTTACGCAAAACCTGAAAGTAGTTTGTTCAGAATCAGTAACAAAATCGAATCCAACCATTTTTATATAGTGTTATATTTTTGTCCAAAAATATTTTGAAATTCTACAAGCTTAGACACAATGGTTTACCGCGCATCAGCTGACGGTCGGCACACAGCGGCGGTCATTCAACTCGCGTCGATCGCAAGTCGCTGCGGCCACCTGCGGCGACGGCTTGCGGTGACCATTTTTTTCGAGGACAACGATGCAACATAACAAGCTTATAACTTCGTTATTTTTCATTATATTTTTTTGAAATTTTGTATAAATATTTTTAATGTCAAAATATTTGACACGTGTTTCGGTTTTTGCGCAAAGTAAAACTAACGTTGTATAGACAGCACAAGTCAACCAGACATCCCGGCAGTTGGGAAAATACTCACAAGATGGTAAGCCAGTCGTGTCAGCACATTGTCGTTGAAACTGTCCTCATCCACTATATATACAACAGGTTTGTCCGTGTTCTTCAGCACTTGGCTGACCCTGGGCACGTGGACTCTGCTCGTGATGAACTTCATAACAAACTCTTCTAGGGCCTCCGTTGTGTGTGCACCATTGTAATAAACGTAGTTGCCTTTTTTACCCTGAAATAGGATAAAAAATTGTTATTGTTAGTTTCCCTATCGTGTTTAGCAGTTATTGTTATTTGGTGGTCATTTACTAAAGTTGGTCTTCAAATACATTCTAAAGTGCAATCATAGATAAAATAGCTGGTACCATTGTAATTTTAGATTCATGTTTTGAGAGATGGTTCGATATTTTTGATATTTAGTACTTTTTTTTTTGGTAAGATAGCTGGTGTCAAACAACTTACGGCATAATTACATAAAATAATAAAATTTTACAGGAGGAGCAAAAAACGTATTCAAAGCTGCTAAGACTTGTTCGAAACCAACAAACTTTGGATGCAATTTTAATGCAGTTGTAGGCTATTTTCGATAGAAATAAATTAAGATTTTTGTTCAGCAGGCCAAAAACCACTGGATTAAAAAAAAAAAGTATTTTGACCAGAAGTGTTTTGTTCGCCAGTACCTCATTGAATAGTGGCATAATTACACTATTTCAATATGATACAAATTAATATAATATGGTAAGTATACTTACATTCGGATAGAATAACAACGTCGGATAACTACCAATCCTCATATTGTTGTAGCAAAATGAATTGTAATATTTGCAATTGACAGCACCAATTTTAACCTGGAATGAATGGAAATACCTAGTTAATTGATTTCCATTATATAGGAAAAAGCTGTGATAGCCTAGTGGTTAGGACAACCGACTTCTAATCGGAGGTCGTGGGTTCGATCCCGGGCACGCACCTCTAACTTTTCGGAGTTATGTGCGTTTAATGTGTGTGCGTTTTATGTGCTTCTCACTCTGAGAGGAGACCCGTGCTCTGTAGTGAGCCGGTAATGGGTTGATCATGATGATATAGGAAAAAAGAAACGACTTCAAAGCAACAGAACGGCCATTTAGAATGATTTTGCAGTGGCGTTATTTTATTTTGATACTCTGTAAAAGATTTCGTGATGAGCAAACTTGTACTAAGGATAATATTGTTCTACCGATTTTTATAGCACAAAGTTTTCTGGCGCTGACATACACATGTATGAAAGAATTCGGCATCAAAATGTAAGAATTAAAATCTCGTACTATTGATGATTTGGGGATGAAAAAAGCTGTGATAGCCTAGTGGTTAGGACGACCGACTTCTAATCGGAGGTCGAGGTTTCGATCCCGGGGCACGCACCTCTAACTTTTCGGAGTTATGTGCGTTTTAAGTATTTAAATATCACTTGCTTTAACGGTGAAGGAAAACATCGTGAGGAAACCTGCATGCCTGAGAGTTCTCCATAACGTTCTCAAAGGTGTGTGAAGTCTGCCAATCCGCTTGGCCAGCGTGGTAGACTATGGCCAAAACCCTTCTCACTCTAAGAGGAGACCCGTGCTCTGTAGTGAGCCGGTAATGGGTTGATCATGATACTATTGATGGACTGCACTTACTATTCCTTTATAAGTTTCAGCTAGTTTCTTCCAGCCATCTGCCAAGTTCTGGCAAGGCGGGCAAAATGGTGAGTAGAAGTTTACGAAATGTAGACCTTCACTCAGAAATGCATCTGAAAATAATGATCTATATTTATTTACCAAACAAATCTAAATATCCATGAGTTGGTTTAAGAAAACAACTTCATAAAAATAGAAAGAAAGAGAGAAAGAAACAAGGCATTTATTTGGAGCCACTATAACCCGCGGCATGTAAGTCGAGCGGTGACCTTCAATGCGCAGAAGTCGAAAATGAGGTATCTCGAGGCGTGAGGGGTCGTGGGGATCGTTCGTAAGCACTGATTAGCTCTCGCGGATCCCTCGTAAGCGCTGATTGGCTCCCCAATCGTATTGTGTCCCGCTCACTCGTACGACGCTGCGCGCACTTGAAAGTCGACGCTCGACTTACGTGCCGCGGGTTATACACAGTTATAGGAATAAGATATCTACAATTCTACAGACATCGTATGTAGCAGATAGGTCAGTGTCAGCTGCACAGACATAAAAATATTATTCCATACTATTCCTCCCTTCTTTTATTAAACATCAAGCAAATATTAGTGTACAGTATTCACACCAACACAGACCGATTTTCAATGAGAATGTTTTGGCTGTGTCTGCCGGTGGATATGAGAGTACCAGTGCTTTTTCTGTTTGCCACGTTAGTCTATTAATCACGTGAGGTTCGAAAGGGGGGGGAGGGATTCAGCAAAAATCACGAAATATCACAAGGGGGGAGGGGGGGGGGTATAATAAGATATCACGTGTAAGTACTTATTTTTTCGTCAAACGCGTGTTTTTCTAGAATCAAGGATTAGATTATACTTTATACGGTACTTAAAAATAATACCTATTATAAAAATTTTAAGATTCTTTGTAGGTACTAAACAATACACGTGATTTTTGGTGGGAGGTGGGGGGTAGTCTTAAACCTCACCACGTATCACCATGGGGGAGGAAGGGATCAAAAAATGTTAAGAAAACATAACGTGATTAATGGACAGCCCCTTACGCTGGACAGATATGAAAAGAGCTTAATATGTACTCACAGAAACTTCCACCAGACAATGTTTCGACGAACGGATCGTCATGGTAAAGTCCATTATAGTACAAATTGTTGTACTCCGTCTGAGAATGGTAATCATATTTCCTGGTATAAGACTGCTGTGAGCCGTACAAATCGTACTTGTGTCTTTTATCGGGATCCTTGAGAGTTTCATAAGCTTCTGTGATTTCTAGAAACCTCTTTTGTTCTTTTGCATTCTAGAACAAGCAAGAAAAAAAGTAAAAAAAAGTTAACATAATAACATTAAACTGTTACATAACATCAATTCATAATGAACAGGACTTTTAATAATTAAATAGAACTTTACAGCGCATGCACACACGCATGCATATTTATTGGTCAAATATGATTTTGTTGATTGTAGATCTGCCTCGTTGGTTTAGTGGTTAGCATATTCGACTGCAGATCACGAGGTCCCGGGTTCGATTCCCGGGTCGGGCAAATAATTGTTAGGTAAGTATTGGGTTTTTCTACCAAGAAATTCTCAGTGCCAGCTCCCAGTTGGAAGTTGGTGGTGTTGCACCCTGTGCCTCGGAGAGTACGTTAAGCAGTCGGTCCTGGTTATTATCACTGATGTGACAATAGTTGTTAAAGCCCGCCAACCCGCATTGGAGCAGCGTGGCGGGTCTAAGCTCTAAATCCCTCTCTCCAAAGAGAGAGGTGGCCTGTGCCCAGCAGTGGGACACGTTAAAAGGCTGTAGTGGTGGTGGTGGTGATTGTAGATATAGGGAAGACAGTCTCCTGTAACATATTTTTTAGTTTCAAATGAGGCAGGGCTTCACATGAACAGTACATGTCTTGTTTCTTGTTTTTCACGATTTAAAAACACATTAAATATCATCTGCTTTAAAGGTGAAGGAAAACATCGTGAGGAAAACTGCATGCCTAAGAATTCTCCATAATGTTCTCAAGGCGTGCAAATTCTAACAATCCACACTAAACTAGTGTGGTGGACTATGGCCTAAATCTCATTCTGAGAGGACTTGTGCCCTGTAGTAATAGGTTGATAATGATGATGATGAAATACTCTACTAGCTAAAATCCACTCAATAGCAACATATGGTCATTGAAATAACATAATTTCATCAACTAATCTGCCCTACATTCATAATGTAGATACCTACTACACGAGGTCAGATTGAAGTCACCCACACAAATCGCCCACTTTATTCCAACACATTAGATTGTACAAACTTCCACTATTTTAACATTTACTGAACCATGTAGTACATAATATTTTAAAGTACAATATTAACTCTCTATGACTAACTTCTGTATAGTGAAAAACTCAGTCAGCAGTTAGCAGCAGTTATATATGCAGTCACTGAAAATCAGCATTGGGACACCTGGAATCTCAGATGGTTTCCAAACCGGTCTCCAGTCTGAGAGGCCCTGTGCTCCAACACAAGCTGAGTGACTTACCTGTTTGTGGCATTGCACTGCTGTACAAGACAAAATGTTACACTAACAATTATGTTTTAATTGTTATATTTTATTTTAAGTTTTGTACAAGTGCTCTTCTACAAATAAAGATTTTCTATTTCTATTTCAGCCACCTAGTTCATAATTTATTATAGTAACTAGCATCTGCCCGCGGCTTCGCCCGCGTGAATTTCTGTTTTAAATAAATCCCGAGGGAATAGTGCAATTTCCGGTTCCCGTTCTCGCTCCCTTTTCCAACCTTTATATCTACTATCAAGGAAGTTCGCTATGGTAATCTACCTATAGCTGTAGCTATAGATTTCGGGTTTTTCAAAATCCCATGGGAACTGTGCATTTTTCCAGGATAAAAAATAGCC
Source organism: Melanargia galathea (assembly GCA_920104075.1). Lineage (NCBI taxonomy): Eukaryota > Metazoa > Arthropoda > Insecta > Lepidoptera > Nymphalidae > Melanargia > Melanargia galathea. Next base: position 18,675,140 of record OV049867.1, on the reverse strand, counting down.
TGTGTGTTGCCAATGCATGCAACACAGCACACTATTGCAATGTGTTATGTGAGCGTGATTTACCTAAGAACAGTCAGCGCCCTCTATGGCGTTTTTGGAAGTTTATATCTATTTTACTCCCACAGGAATACTTTTCCGGGATAAAAAGTACCCTATGTGTTAAGTCAGGGCATAATCTATCTCCATTGAAAATTTCAACCAAATCGGTTCAGTAGTTGCGGCGGAGAAGAGGAACAACCATACACACACACGCACACACACACACACAAACTTTCGCTTTTATAATATTAGTGTGATTGGGGATGAAAGAATCTTTAGTTTCATATACAGGGTTAAATAAAAAATACCAGAAAGCTCTCGGCACGTAATTGTTATCATTAAAACTAACAACTTTTGTTCTACGACTTTTCAAAATTCCGCATTAATTTTTTTCATACAAAAAAATTAATGAATTATATTATTTCTCTAAAGTGACATTACTCTGTACACGCACACGCACGCACGCACACACGCACAGAGTCAAGACTCGAGACCAAGACACGTGACGTGCGTTCGTGCGGCGTTGCCGATGTTACAGAGTAGTTACAAGTAGAGAATCTATGTAAAATATTGAATATTAAATATTTCACAAAATATCGAGTTAAAAAAAAAGTCGTAGAACAAAAGTTGTTAGTTTTAATGATAACAATTACGTGCCGAGAGCTTTCTGGTATTTTTTATTTAACCCTGTATATTTTTTTCTTTAGTACCTACATACTTACAGGATTTTTGTCAGGGTGCAGTTTCACAGCCAGCTTCTTGTACGCGTGACGTATCTCCTGTGTTGAGGCAGTTTTGGATACACCCAATATCTGGTAATATGTTGTACTGCTCAGGTTTACCGTTGAAAGTAATAAAACATGGAGCAATAAAAGGATTTTTATCCTGAAAAATATAATATTAAAATTAGTCAAAAATCGTAGATAGCCAGAGATCGTGATCAACTTAAATATTAAGGTTTCCGAAAGACACAAACATCAAACTGAATTGTTTCATGGTGTTGTTAATATTATATCGTACTTAAAGCAATTCAAAATAGATCAAAACTCAATTATTCTGGCAAGCGCAACTTTAAAATTTCTAACTTTTTCCTTTGCAGAGATAATTTAATTAATTCTTTCACATTGAGTTTGTTTCATATAAATACTTAATTGTGTGTTAAAATTAATAGATAAAGTATTACTTACATCTTGGCAACAACGGTTAATTTAGACCACCGGCTTTGAACAAGTTTTCTTGCAACGCTTTCATAAAGTAAACAAGATCTACTGGAAATTGAACATTAATTAAATTTCGCAACGAGTTCCAAAAATAATCGAACAAGTTTTTACATTAATTTGTGAATATTTGGTGATACACAAAGTTAGAAAATTAAAAATTGTGCATTGTGTAATGTGCAATATTGCATTGCGGTGTCGGTGCATAGAGATAATAATTGTCGGTGTCAAGCATAGACAACGAAAAATGAGTGTCAACTGTCAAATTGTCAATCACTAGTCAACTGTCAAGTGTCAACTGTCAATCACAGCAAATGTCAATGGATGATGGATCATGGCTAGAAACATAATAAATAGAGTTGGCATACCTACCTTAAAAACGTGCCAAAAATACACTCACACACGCACAATCCGAAGACATAAAATGGCGCGTGTTCATTGTGATGTCTCAAGTTGTGCGTGTGTGAGTGTTCATGTATACATTTTAGGGAGGCCATCTTAAGTCACGAGTCTGCCGCAAACTGTTTTATTATTATGTCAAAAATGTAATGTTGTCTCTTTCACACTTATGAAAATTTTGATAAGCTTGAGCTATTTTCCGATCCACTAATTTCTATTGGACATTATGCCAACTCTATTTATTATTATTATCTCTATGCTAGAAACATAGAACCAGTGGAATTTGCGCTTTAAACAAAACGTTGCAAAGAAAGGCCTTGAACAGGTCTGGAGTTGCTTTGTCTCGTTCTCATCTACTTAAATAGAGTGTGTGAGGTATATAAAAACTAGAGATAAAAATATCCCAGGTAAATGACCTTGTCTTTACTACAATGTTTTAGGCGCAGTCTCCAGTGTCTACATTTAATATTATATATTTACCGTCTAGAGAGGGTAGCAATATAATTTTTTTTTAATTGGCTTCTCGGCCTGAAGCCTGGAAGCTCTATTTTTTTGAGCCAGGGCTTAATAACGTTACCAAATTCATGTAATAATTTTATTGTAAAACAATAGGTTAATTTCATTATTGATACTTTTTTTACGTAAAACTATCGTTACATACATTAATTGTTAGCATTTAACATAATTTTAAAGTTGATTAGTATCGGCAAAGAGTATCACTATAACGAAGTATATAGTATAACAATGTTGTTATGATATTGTTAACGTTATTTTTTCCTTTTATTAATAATTGCTGACTAATTAATTTTAAATGCACATATTTTGAATATCTATATTGTACCATCATAGTCAAAATCGTGTTCTTACTTGATTCGTTTCCGGACGCTGGAACGGTATTCCAAGAAAAGTCCTAGATAAGTAGGTATACCATTAAAGTCTATGTTTTGATCAGTAGGTAGAGCTAGCGGTCAATACAAAATAATGTTATGTCCATAGATAAAACCGTGGTTATGTCCAATGTACAGAATTCATCAGATTAAGTTCCTGTTAAAAAAAACAACTTTATTTTAATCCACAAAATTGTTTAATGTTTATTTTTGGGCGCACAGCAGTGTGCTGCTGACAAGTTATATTCACAACAATCATTATTATTAGTACATAATTACTATATTTAATTTTTTAAATCTGTCTAGGTAACTATACTAATTTATAATTTATGGAAGTAACCTGGAAGTTACTAAGTTGGTACTTATTAGTTATCACACTTCACACTAATATTATAAAGGCGAAAGTTTGTGTGTGTGTTTGTATGTTTGTTCCTCTTTAACGCCGCAACTACTGAACCGATTTGACTGACATTTTGAATGGACAGATTATGCCCTGACTTAACACATAGGCTAAGTTTTATCGCACGGATCCCACGGTATTTTAGAAAAAATCGAAATCTATAGCTACAGTTATAGGTAGATTACTATAGCAAACTTCCTTGAAAGTAGGTAGGTATAAAGTTCGGAAAAGGGAGCGGGAACGGGAACCGAAAATCCACGATTCTCCCGGGATTTGTGAAAAACCGAAATTCACGCGGGCGAAGCCGCGGGTAGAAGCTAGTTTTCTATATTCTTCTAAAAAACTTAACGTGCAAAGATTTCTGGAATTTACTTATTTTTCTCAGAATATCAGTACCTACCTATTTATTACCTACTTGTAATAATTTACTTCTAAAAACTCCGTCACGCCTTTATAGAGTACCTACTTATCACCCATTAAATATGAAAAATAAATTTAAAAATATTAAAAATACTTAAATTTAAATATAAAAATGCCAAACTTTTATCACAGTAAATAATTGTACGGCTAAGTTAGTCATACCACACTCCCCCAGCGAGAATAGATAGGTAAAGTCTACACTTAGTCTACATAAATCTATTCTCGCTAGGGGAGTATGGTATGACTAACTAACTTGCGAAAAACTCGTGAATTAATTATTATCGGTAAACATTTTAAGTTGGGTACCTACTTACATAAATCTACATTTTTAAACATCGCCAAAAAGATGTTAACAGTGCCTACCACTTTAATTACTTAGTTGCAAAAACGATGTAGGTACCAACCTGAATAGATATAACTTTTTCGTAGGCCCGATACGCCAACGTATAAAATAAGTAGTACCCCTGGGAATTGTCCTCTGGGATGAAAAGTATGCTATAAACGTCCCCGGGATGCAAGCTATTTCTTTGTCAAGTAACAGCTTACCGAACGAGTAGCTATAACAATCTGTTTTTTCTTATTTGTCTTATAAGGTAAACAAATTGCAAAAATAAGGAGAAACGCGTCAGTGATGCTCTTTCCACGGCGCTTTAGACGTTCTTGTATTCGAAATTTCACTTAAATCATGACTTCATTGTTAGATCGTGGTAAGAACTTCCTATGCGCCGTGCAAAGCGCGTCACTTACGCGATTCTGCGAGAATGGCCTTGTTTACCTTTTAAGACAACTAAGGAAAAACAGACTGTATACTTAGTACGTAATTATCCAAAGAGTCCAGGCTGTAAGATAACTTTCAGCCAAGTTTCAGCTCAGTCGGCTGAACGACACGCGAACGCATGAAGACAGTAGAATACAGACAAATTTTAATTTTTATTTGTAACATTACTAAAATGTATGTATGCATAAATTGAAAGTTGAAATAAAACCACAATATACGAACGACTTAAGTATCATTATTTTGATTTACATATTTTTCGTCTTAAAGTATAGTAGGCTGCTATTCTAAGCATGACCACCATGAAAACTAATACAATAATATTTGTCCAGAAGTGTTCTTGTTTAAAACTAAACTCGGTGATGATCTCCTTTGGATATCTGTGAACAAAAAAGAAAGATATTACTTATTATGATAGTTAGATTCTATGAAGAGACACCTTGCCTACCATTAGTTATTTTACGGCTTAGATACTTACTTTATTTTTACGATTTAGATGTAACCCGCGGCACGTAAGTCGAGCGGTGACGTTCAAGTGCGCGCAGCGTCGTACGAGTGAGCGGGACACAATACGACTGGAGAGCCAATCAGCGCTTACGAGGGATCCGCGAGAGGTAATCAGTGTTTACGAACGATCCCCACGCCCTCCCCGCGACCCCCTCACCACCCGACATACCTCATTTTCGACTTCTGCGCATTGAAGGTCACCGTTCGACTTACGTGCCGCGGGTTGTACTTTTACAATTTAGATACAATAGTCCATAATATACTACCAAGAAGATACAGTTTTCTAGCCGATCCGTAGCATTCATAACAATAAGTATAGCTCCATAGACCCTACTCCATCCGTGGTAAGGCACTCCTATTATAACAGGCGCCACCTACAAAATCCTACACCTATAGTAAATCGATGCAGTAAACTGACGTTTCATGGGAGTCATTTGGTTTTAACGAACGCCTCACCTCAGATGGCAATACAGCGTTTCATCTGGACACGCGATCGGGGCGCGGTTGTACGCGTACAGCGCGAGCACCAGCGCTTCGAACGCGTACTTGAGGCAGGAAATGTACGAGACGACCTGCATCACGGGGTGCATGTGCTCCGGCAGCACCAGGAACCCCGCGAACACTATCATGAGGCACGTGGTTATCGCCCCGAAGAATGTGCCGTTCTGAAAGAGAAAACAAGTATAAGGCCTAGGCCGCACTGCGAAATTTACTCGCGCGAATTTTTTCGCAAAATTCTGTGACATATTATGGGAATGTATGAAGCTGCACGCACATGCGATTTAAAATTCACGAGAAAAATGCGAAATATAAACCGCGCGAATAAAATTCGCGCGAATAATTTTCGCAATGCGGCCCCGCTCTAAATTAAAAATTAAAAAAACCCCCGACATTCACTGTTTTTTGGTGGCCGCCATCTTGGATTTGCATAGTGCTATTCTAAGCCAAGCCCTTTCATTTGTTACCCATATTGAGGGAGTTGTGAAAAAATATGTGATCCGCCATTTTGTCGCGGCGGCCATCTTGGACCGATTTTCATCGAACATAGATTTAATTAAACACGATGTTTTCCTAACCATTAAAGCGAGTGATATATAATTGCTTAAACTTCATACTCACAACAGCGGAACAGCAGGAGCCGATGAGGTTTCCGATGGCGTCCGCCAGGAGCGCCACGTTCGACAGCACCAGCACGAACATGGCGAAACGGGACATCTCTAACGGCTGCCCCGTCAGCATGTACGACGGGGTTGAATATAATATACTGAATGAGATCTGGAACAAGTATAAATTAAAAATTAAAAAACCCCCGACATTCACTATTTTGTAGCGGCGGCCATCTTGGACCGTTTTGCGTGTAACATAGCTAACAACACTCCCGACTAATTCACCTTTCTAACAAAAAAACCACATTCAAATCGGTTAACCCATTTGAGCGCTACGGGGGAACAGACAGACACACACACAGAGACACGTCAAACTTATAACACCCCGTCGTTTTTGCGTCGGGGGTTAAAAACAATAAAGAACAAAGGTTTATTGACGCAAGAGATGCAAGCTATCCCAGCTGCTGCGTGGCGGCTGAAGCATGAAAATGTACTGTGCATCATTACACACATGTGCACATTGTGCACACTACATTGTGTACTAATATAGGTGCCTTGTATAATAGGGTGGGCCGATTTCAATAATTTTAGAATTTCGCGTTACAAGACCCCGCAAAAGTTGCGTAATGCGAGGTAGGTTATACGAAAAATAATTAAAAAAAACAAGCTTATCACTTTGAGCCCTCTACTTGCGATCGAAATTTGATAAAATACCAATTTTTCCTGTATTTCAATCTCATGTTTTCTCTTGTTAATAAGTATTTTTGGACCATTTTATTGATTTTCTACTGTTATCTTACCCTTTATTTACTCTTTGACAATTTTGCAACAAAATCAGACATGCAAAAAAAAATTAAAACAATGTTTGTTTAACATATTTCGCGCGGTAAAATCATTTGCTTTTATTATGAACTCGCTGCAGTACCTATTGTCCGAGCTATTGTTTCAAACTTATATGGTTTTCTAATAATTTTTCAGTTTTCCTGTGTTACTATAATTTATAATAATCAATACCTATACAAAAATGAGCACTGGACCACGGCGAAGTGATACAGTCTGTCTTTTATTTGGACCATATTCTGAACTAGATCATATGTGGCTTCCCTACTGTAACTGACGTTGTTAAGTTTATATTATTGAAAAGACACAAATTAAAACGAAAGTATAACGGAAAACAACCTTCTAACAGTGAATTTTTTTTATTAGTTAGCATAGAAATAGAATGTATTTTGAAAAATGCATCAATTCCAATAGTTTCTCCCAAACGTGTGAAACAATTGCTGAAATCACTTCTTTAATTAATTCTCAATCTTTCATTTATAAGATACAAAGAAATGCATTTTTTAACCACCCAGAAAACCTGCTGTTAGCAATGTTGTATGACTTGAGAGATCACGTGCGATAACTCGCTGTAGCGCGAATCATGAAAGCTAGGCTTTCGGGTGCTACCACTTAAATCCGGATTTTCAAACCTACGAAGATAAACCTTTTAGCGGAAAATTATATTGAACTGTTACTGTGGCAAGATCTTGTAATCACTCAACCGCCAATTGCTACAAAATATAGTAACGAAGAATTACAAGATATGGCAAAAAACTAATCAAGTGCCACAGTACGATTATCCTTGCCACACTCAAGGCGTAGAAAGATCTGTAAAACTGGTAACTGAAGCATCTCAACGTGTCATCGGGGAAACCGGGATGGCTTAATAAAGAATACAAAGTCAGAAATGCTTTGAGTTTGAGAGCAAAAGTCAATTTAAATTTGGTGAAAAGTGACGAGAGTCACTTTACGAAGTTCATTTTATGTTTGTATATATAGAAATTCTATATAAATGATAATAATTGCTTTAAAATATAGTTTCATTCATACTATTATACATGAAAAACTTCTAAAAAGTTATCAAAACATGCAGAAATAATTAAGTAAAAAATTAATGAAAATTTATTAAAAATTCATTTTTTGACTGCTAGTAGAGGGCTGAAGATTGATTTTCATTTCAAATCTAATAGTGTACTCTGAATCTACGTAATCAACCGCAACTTTTGACACCTCTTGCGTAATGAAAATCGAGAAAAAAAAATTTCCCATACAACATCGGCCCACCCTATTGTATAATCCTTTACTTGGCTGTGAAAGTCCCTTTAAAATAGGTTCAGCCGTTGCAAGGATTCGACCGCATAGACAGACAGACATTTTATTCAAATAGTTATTTCGAAATCACAGACGAACACAATTTGTATTTACTTAGGACATAGGTAGTTGTATACGTGAAGTTCATGATTTTGTAATTATTTTCTTAATCCTACTTAATATTATAAATGTGAAAGTGTGGATGTTTGGATGTTTAGATGTTTGGATGTTTGTTACTCAATCACGCCGCAACTACTAAACCGATTTAGCTGAAATTTTGAATGAAGATAGATTATACCCTGACTTAAAACATAGGCTTATACTTTTTATCCCGAAAAATCAAAGAGTTCCCACGGGATTTTGAAAAAACCGAAATCTATAGCTACAGCTATAGGTAGATTACTATAGCAAACTTCCTTGAAAGTAGGTATAAAGGTTGGAAAAGGGAGCGGGAACGGGAACCGGAAATCCACGATTCCCTCGGGATTTGTGCAAAATCGAAATTCACGCGGGCGAAGCCGCGGGCATTCTCTAGTTAATAATAATGTTAAGAACTTGGCTTTTTCACTGCCGTGCGTCAGAAATGGCAGTAATTTAAGAAAGTCGCAAAAATGCGTGCATTTTTCAATAATCTTCCTTACTTCCAAATTGTAAGGTATTTTGTCTGTTTATTTGTATCAGCGCGCTTAAAGCGCAGTCCACATTGGGAGCGAAATGAAATGAAACGAGGTTCATTTCGCTTCACTCATATATTCTATGAGAGCTCACAAGTTTGCATCGCTGGCTTCGCTTAAGTTGTAACGAAGCGTTACATATTTTATTAATATTTAATTTATTAATTACTATAAACTTATTTTTTTACTATTATTTAATATTAAACTATTAAAATTTACCATATTTATTACATCAATAAACTTGCAACACTATTGTTTCGATTGGCTATGCGCCTGCGATGGTGTGAAGTTGACGACAAACCGGCCGCGGTCTGAAGTTGGATCGAAGACGCAACGTCATTCAGGCCCGGCGCGCCGTTTAGCGCCGGGCGTGTTTCCTAATAAAATATTATATTTTGCGTCAGGCGCACTAGCTCGACGCAAAATGTTTTTAAATTACACATTTTTAACTAAATAAATATAAAATGTAGTGCATCAACGATCAATCTCCCGCATTTAGGGTAAGTTTTGAATGGTACCTAAAACACGTAAACTCATTGTAGGTAGTAATTAGTCATCTCACATTTTTTATACTTTTTTTTATCATCTTAGTGTATTTAAATGGTCTAATAACTAATTATTAAAATCATTAAATGTACTTTTTAACTTCTTTTTCATTCCTACATAAAGATTATTGCAAATCTTTTGTTCATTGTACGATAAGATTGCATCAGACGAAATTTTGTTTACCAACCCTCATTTTCATAACATCGTAAAATTATAATTAATTGTTTTCGTTTCTTTTGGGCCTTCAGCCACTTATTCACTATAAACTATTGTAAACTCCGTTCTGGATTTTCACCACCGGCAAATCTACCATGCAATTATACCTCCCTGTGTCGTACATGGGCCGTGGGTGGATCCAGGACGGATTGATATACCAGTAGATAACCGAATCTGGTTATCAATTCCAGGAGCATTGTTCGAGCTTCGCAACATGGGCAATTAACATCCCGCCCACCTTCACATACCAGCACCGTTGGGATCCCACGAACAACACCTGCTGGACTCCTCGTCTCCACGGCCACTCACCACCTCCAGGCCCCCACACAAGGGGAGTATAATCAAACTACCACAGAAGTCAGGGCCGAATCAACGTTAACCCACTACCCTCTCTTGTGTACCTACCTACTGTTTAGCCGCGGTAAAACTTGTACCGACTTACCGATTTATCGTTTGAACTTTTAATAAATACTTTTTACCGTGCGCTTTCTGTTCTTCATTTCATTTTTAAATGATTCTTCTACCCCCGGTACACTGGCGCCCTCTAACGTGGTTGATTCTGCCTTGCTTTTGTGGTACAGTGGTAGATTTGTACTGTTTTTTTTTTATTTTTGTAAAACGCTTTATTTTTTTGGTTTGCCGTAACTAAGGTGAACGTTACTTATTTCCAAATTGTTGTAATTTTATTTTTACGCTGCTGTTAAATTTACTTTAAAATTGTTACTATTTTGGTACAGTCAGCTAAAAATAAATTTGAATATTTACTTTTAATTTTTCTTAAGGAAATATTTTGAAGTTTCGTGCGCATTAGCACATGCTTCGCTACTAAATATAAAGCTGCGTTCACATTAGTTACAATTTTAATTTTTTTTTGTTGATAATTTTTTTTCTTTTTAAACATTCATGTCGATTTTCATTTTCATCAAACCAAGCGTTCTGTTAGGTAGATTGTGACAGAACGGAGTATTGTTTTTTAATCAATTTTTTTGTGCCATTCACAACTTTTCCCTAATTGTTGTTTATTATTGCGGTTATTTTAAATATTATTTTTATTTTATTATTATATTTTGATTAAATTCTTATTTTATTAAATTACTATTTAATATTATACATTATTTACTTGTATAATGGATTATTATTGATTTAATTTATTTCTTTCTGCATATTATATTATTTATTTATTTTGTTTTCTTGCATTCACCCTCGCTCATTAAGATGGCTTTTACTTTCCGTACAACGGAGTCATAAGCCGCATTAGGCATATGACTTCATTTATGCTAGGGCGCGTCTTATAACGCTTTAGCTATCAGCGCATTAGTTGTTAGCGCCTAGTTATAAGACGTTTTTTTTGAAAGGTGAAGTATGTTAACGGGAATTGAAAGAGGTAAAAGATGAGGAGCATGGAAGGTCGCGTGGAAGATAAGTAAGGAATTGTAAGGAAGTAAATTTCATTTTTTCAGTACGGATTTTATTTTTAAAATAAAATCCTTATGAGGGAAGGGGGGTAATGTAACGAAGCGTTACATATTTTATTAATATTTAATTTATTAATTACTATAAACTTATTTTTTTACTATTATTTAATATTAAACTATTAAAATTTACCATATTTATTACATCAATAAACTTGCAACACTATTGTTTCGATTGGCTATGCGCCTGCGATGGTGTGAAGTTGACGACAAACCGGCCGCGGTCTGAAGTTGGATCGAAGACGCAACGTCATTCAGGCCCGGCGCGCCGTTTAGCGCCGGGCGTGTTTCCTAATAAAATATTATATTTTGCGTCAGGCGCACTAGCTCGACGCAAAATGTTTTTAAATTACACATTTTTAACTAAATAAATATAAAATGTAGTGCATCAACGATCAATCTCCCGCATTTAGGGTAAGTTTTGAATGGTACCTAAAACACGTAAACTCATTGTAGGTAGTAATTAGTCATCTCACATTTTTTATACTTTTTTTTATCATCTTAGTGTATTTAAATGGTCTAATAACTAATTATTAAAATCATTAAATGTACTTTTTAACTTCTTTTTCATTCCTACATAAAGATTATTGCAAATCTTTTGTTCATTGTACGATAAGATTGCATCAGACGAAATTTTGTTTACCAACCCTCATTTTCATAACATCGTAAAATTATAATTAATTGTTTTCGTTTCTTTTGGGCCTTCAGCCACTTATTCACTATAAACTATTGTAAACTCCGTTCTGGATTTTCACCACCGGCAAATCTACCATGCAATTATACCTCCCTGTGTCGTACATGGGCCGTGGGTGGATCCAGGACGGATTGATATACCAGTAGATAACCGAATCTGGTTATCAATTCCAGGAGCATTGTTCGAGCTTCGCAACATGGGCAATTAACATCCCGCCCACCTTCACATACCAGCACCGTTGGGATCCCACGAACAACACCTGCTGGACTCCTCGTCTCCACGGCCACTCACCACCTCCAGGCCCCCACACAAGGGGAGTATAATCAAACTACCACAGAAGTCAGGGCCGAATCAACGTTAACCCACTACCCTCTCTTGTGTACCTACCTACTGTTTAGCCGCGGTAAAACTTGTACCGACTTACCGATTTATCGTTTGAACTTTTAATAAATACTTTTTACCGTGCGCTTTCTGTTCTTCATTTCATTTTTAAATGATTCTTCTACCCCCGGTACAAAGTCTGTCATGCGCAGTATGAACCGTAGTGTGAAATGACGCGGTAGCGGCATGAGCGAAGCGAAACAAACCTCGTTTTGCTTCGCTTCGCTCCCAATGTGGCCTGCACTTTGAGAAAAGCAATTGGAGGGATTAAACTCTAACCAATGAAGATAGGTATTTGATCTGAGGAATTGCGTTGAGCCGCATCCCGACGTACATTGAATACTTTTTTGTCTGCCTCGTTGGTCTAGCGGTTAGCACGTTCGACTGTGGATCACGAGGTCCTGGGTTCGATTCCCGGGTCGGGCCAAAAAAAAAAAATGAGGTATTGGGTTTTTCTGTCAAGAAATTCTCAGTGCCAGCCCGGAGTTGGAAGTAGGCAGTGTTAGATACACCCCCGTGCCTCGGAGAGCAAGTAAAGCCGTCGGTTCTGCGCCTGATTTCTCTCCGGTCATGTCGCATTGGCGTCCCATCGGACTATGAGAGTGAGGGAATAGAGAGTGCACCTGTGTATGCGCACACACTTGTGCACTATAATATCTCCTGCGCAGATGGCTAGTCTCCGCCTCGGTTGAGATTGGCCGCCGTGGCCGAAATCGGTCAGGAGGACATTATTATTACTTTTTTGTACCGGAAAATCAAAAAGTTCCCACGAAATTTTCAAAGATCCTAAATCTACGCGGACAGAGTCGTGGGCTAATAGCTATTATCTAGATATAAAAATTATATAAATAACGTAAATACGGGAACACATAAAAGCGATCAAGATAAGAATAAGTAGGTATGTAGTGAACGTTAAACTGCCATTTTCTACTTCTTGCTCAGCTGTTGTGTCACATTGAGTGGGACAGAAATAAATAAAACCGGTCAATTGCGAGTCGAACTCGCACATGGTGGGTTCTGTATACAATACGAGATAGAATAGTTCGTCTATCACGCGAATCGAGTCGAGTACTAGAAATTAACAAAGTTAATTTGTAAATGTAAAATGAATAGATTCCGCTATTTTAATTTCTAGTTAGGTAATTGTAAGAAGTTAAGTAATTGTACACTGTACAAGGTAATTCACCAAAATAATTAGGTTACATTAACGAAGTTCATAACTATGAAAACACCGCAATTATTGAATACTCTAACAAAAAGATAAACTGGATTGAGGGGCAAACTTAACTTTGCCGTTAAAAAACTGTCGTCGTTGGCGTTTTTGAGAAAAAAGGATATACAAACAGACGGATAGCGAAGTAATCCTATGATGGTCCTTTTTTCCTTTTGAGATACGGAATCCTACTTAAAAACTGCGGTTTAAAATAGCTATTCTTATCTTGATCGCATTACATGGGTATAATGTTCTCGTTTCTTGGCCAAAAAACTTTTACTTTTCACAAAAAAATAACTTAGTATTAATAATTTACTTTACGCAAAAAAAAATCAAGTCTTACCTGTATAGGTATGCTGGTAAGGACTATCGCAACGTAGTAAGTCTTGAGATTGTACCAATTGTTGAAATTTTCTTTTTTCAGCACTGATAACTCATCTGGAACTAAAGAAAAACTCAAATCAGTCAGATACTGGTCACGCACGTTTTCTGGTACAACCAAATTCAGTCATTTTGTTCACGTATAATTATATCCTATGTACTATTAAGTTAAGGTTAATAATAAAATAGAATAGAATAAAAAAGTTTTTTATTCAAATAAACTTTTACAAGTACTTTTGAATCGTCAAATAAGTACGTTGGATCTATAGTAAGGTTTTATTAAAATATGTTAGTTTTAATAAGCTTCACTACCTAGTTTTTAGACCACTTTTCGTAAAAAAGCTCATTTCTAGTGTCGGTTTCAACTTCGCACTGTTAGGAGTACCTGTGTACTTTTTAATGCAAAGTAGCTTGCATTCAATAGCCATGAAGTCTAAGTCTAGGATCTAGTAGTACGTCTTGTATTGACCCAAAGTCTTGTATATCACTGGGTGGCCTGCCTAACCTCTAGAAGCCTAGCTTCTGGAGTGACCATCCAGGCTGGAGTGACAATTTGAACGGGAAAGGCACACCACGCATAATACACCTTCACGGTTTATGTGCGGATACCTGCCCAGTGTGAAGATGAAGATGAAGATGAAGATGGAGATGGAGATGGAGATGGAGATGGAGATGAAGATGAAGATGAAGATGAAGATGAAGATGAAGATGAAGATGAAGATGAAGATGAAGATGATGAAGATCAAGATGAAGATGAAGATGAAGATGAAGATGAAGATGAAGATGAAGATGAAGATGAAGATGAAGATGAAGATGAAGATGAAGATGAAGATGAAGATGAAGATGAAGATGAAGATGAAGATGAAGATGAAGATGAAGATGAAGATGAAGATGAAGATTAAGATGAAGATGAAGATGAAGATGAAGATAGATGAAGATGAAAATGAAGATGAAGATAAAAATGACGATGAAGATGAAGATTACACACAAATGGGTCAAAATATCGACATCGTAATGAGGGATATCTATCGTGATAATATAACCTAAGTATGTACCTACCCGTTAAGTACCCTATAACTTTATTATCCCAAGGTACTTGAGTGGCGACCTCGCATCAGTAAACGAAGCATACATAGACCCCCCACTAGATGGACAGATGATCTCAAGCGAGTAGCTGGCAGCCGCTGGAAACACTCGGCACAAGATCGTGTTCTGTGGCGCAGTGAGACCTATGTCCCGCAGTGGACAGTTGGACGCAGTTGGTTGAGACGACGACGACGATGACGACGAAAGTTATTATGTTATTAAACCAAGAAATGTCTTTAGTTATACATACATTTAAGCACAGCGGGCATGACGGAGGTGTATGTGAGGTAGGCGCTGGAGACGATGAGGAAGCCGAGGTTGCTGAACGTCTTGGAGGCGTCGCTGCCCGCGCGCTGGAACAGCAGCCCGAGCAGCACGCCGATCACCAGGTGCAGCAGAATTTTGAGGTGCGTCTCCGTCTGTATGTCAAACATCTGCATTAGTTTGAGCGTAAGAATGTATGTATGTACGCACGTCGTGTGTATGTATGTCGTGAATAGTCAGATTCATTGCTCCGCATTACGAGTTTGATATTGTGAAAAATTCGCTAACTAGCCAACTCGTGGCACGATAGGAATATGGAATTCACTACTCTATCTGACGATGGCCTTCGACTTCCAGCCATAGCAGCGCCATCATAAGGTCACACAATGGCAAACCACTGACTGATCTGTCAACGCACAGCTCCAACCACTAGACGGATAGAGCTCAAATTTGGTATATAGAAGCTATTGAGACGTAGGCATCCGCTAAGAAAGGATTTTTGAAAATTCAACCCCTAAGGGGTTAAATAGGGGTTGAAAGTTTATATGAGATTTATAAATAAATAAACCTAATTTATTAACGTTGATATTAATCATCCACTCACCCAGTCGCTACAGTACTGCACGACACATCTTCGCAGCAGCACCTTGAACTTGTACAGCTCATGCGGCTTGTTGATGACGACGCGGCCATCTTCCCGCACGAGAACTTGGCTTCCTCCGCCGCCGCACCCAGTGTGCTCAGTAGGGCTATTCTCTAAAATACCATCTCGATATCGAAGCTCACTCAAGTGAGATAACTCGCTTCGAAAGCAAACTCACTTCACCTTGGTTTGATATTCTGTAAACATCTGCTACGCACTTGCGAAGTGAAGTGAGTTTGAGTGAGAAGACCTGCACTATCGAGTTTTACAGAGTACAAATTAGCAAACTCATCTCGAATTCACTCTCTATAATTCGAAAATGGCTTTACAGAATAGCCCTGCTGCACGGCGAAGTCGCGGCCGCACTTGGCTGCCAGTGGCTCGTTGAAATTAACTATCCACTCACCCAGTCCCTGCAGTACTGAACGGCACATCGCCGCAGCAGCACCTTGAACTTGTACAGCTCGTGCGGCTTGTTGACGACGACGGTCATCTTCCCGCACGGGAACTTGGCTTCCTCCGCCGTGGCGCACAGCGCGCCCTGCGCGACGAAGTCGCGGCTGCACTTGGCCGCCAGTAGCTCATTGAAATTACCGTACTCGCCGTTCGCTATTTCTAATACTGAAATTAAGAGAAATCCTCACTTAAATAAAATTAGGGCCTGTAGGTGATTTAAATGTAACTATCCTATCTACTCGTATATCTACAGATAAAAATAAAAATAAATTATGTAAATATGTTTGTCCTTGCATTCCTAAACTATTTATTTATCAACCTATTTGCGAGTAATTTTTTTAACGTTATGAATATTTAATAGCTATGAGGGAACAGATCAACGTTTTAAGTAAGTATAAATTAAAAATTTAAAAAACCCTCGACATTCGTCATTTTGTGGTGGCGGCCATCTTGGATTTGTATACTTAGTGCTATTCTACTAGTCAAGTCCTTTCATTTGATACCCATATTGAGGGAGTTGTGAAAAAATATGTAATCCGCCATTTTGTAGCGGCGGCCATCTTGAACCGATTTTCATCAAACATAGCTACGAACACTCCCAACTCTTTATAGTATTAGTGTATTATCTATGCTCCAGACTAATTCACCTTTCAAACGAAAAACCGCAAATCGGTTGAGCGCTACGGCGTAATAGTAGACTCACACACAGACACGTAAAACTTATAACACCCCGTCGTTTTTGCGTCGGGGGGTTAAAAACAAAGACATAGACACATAAAATTACTTATATCCTTTATATATATTATCTTGTGCGTATAAAATATATTAGCATACCTATACAACGTTAGTTTTACTTTACGCAAAACCTTTAGGTAGTTTGTTCAATATCAGTAACAAAATCGAATCCAACCATTTTTATACCATGATAAATTTTTGTCCAAAAATATTTTGAAATCCTACAAGCTTAGACACAACGGTTTACCGCGCATCAGCTGACGATCGGCACACAGCGGCGGTCATTGAACTCGCGTCGATCGCAAGTCGCTGCGGCGACGGCTTGCGGTGACCATTTTTTTCGAGGACAACGACGCAACATAACAAGCTTATAACTTCGTTACTTTTCATTATATTTTTTTGAATTTTGTATAAATATTCTTAATGTAAAAATATTTGACACGTGTTTCGGTTTTTGCGCAAAGTAAAACTAACGTTGTATATATATTATCTTGTACGTACCATAATCCGCAGGGTTGTGGTAGACGGGACAGTGGAGGCCGACGGACGCGAGGTAGGGCACCGTGTCTGCGCTAGGCCCGTTGTAAATGCACAGTCCGTTGGCGAGCACGTAAACCTGATTAAAAATAACAGGCTTCAAAAATTGCATCTAGATGTTAATCTTGCGCACATAAGTGGCTCAGCTTTATAAGATTTGCATGATAACTAAAATGAACCGTAAATCCGTACTGTTTGTACCGTTACGTTGACTTGCAACTTGCACGACCGTTGTACAACGACCTTCACCGAGATGTTTATTTGATGAAACGTATTTTTAACCCCCGACGCAAAAACGACGGGGTGTTATAAGTTTGACGTGTCTGTGTGTGTGTGTGTGTGTGTGTGTGTGTGTGTGTGTGTGTGTGTGTGTGTGTGTGTGTGTGTGTGTGTGTGTGTGTGTGTGTGTGTGTGTGTGTGTGTGTGTGTGTGTGTGTGTGTGTGTGTGTGTGTGTGTGTGTGTGTGTGTGTGTGTGTGTGTGGACCGATTTGAATGCGGTTTTTTTTGGTTGTCGGTCAGTCCAAGATGGCCGCCGCTACAAAATGGCGGATGATATATTTTTTCACAACTCCCTTGATATGGGTATCAAATGAAAGGGCTTGACTAGTAGAATAGCACTATTGCAAATTCAAGATGGCCGCCGCCACTAAACGGCGAATGTCGGGGGTTTTTTAAATTTTTAATTTACACTTGTATATTTAATTTAACACGTCAATAAATATATTGCATATGGGTTGCCTAACAAATTTCAGTCCAGCTCCAGGATATGATTAATTAATAAATAAAAAATAAATTTTTTTTTAACATTTCACCGGTTTGATTATTAGACAAACTCTATACCAATCGAAAGTATGATGCCCATAGAATATGCAAACGTTAGGTTGCTTATTCTTTTCCGGTCACAACTATCCTGTAGCCAGGTGTAAACAGGTAAATCGATACTAGCATTTTGCACCGCCGGTCTGATTATTGAATTAAAATTAAATGAAAATAAAGATGATTTCATTATGAATTTGTCTAATAATAATTAATCAAACCAGTGAAATGTTTAAAAAAATTTTTTTTTTTTTTTTTTCAATTATTAATTATTAATCATATCCTGGACTGGAATTTGTTAGGCAACCCATATGCAATATATTTATTGACGTATTAAACTAAATATAAAATACGTTTCATCAAATAAGCATCTCGGTGAAGGTCGTTGCATGGCGGGATCCTTAGGGTGGGTTTTTTGATCCATAGTTAACTCAACCAATGGTCAAAAATTGCAACAAATAGTTAATTTTCCGTAAAATGCGTTTTTTGAGACATAGTTAGCTTAACAAATGGTCAAATATCTAACCATTTGTTAGAATATTTAACCACTGCGTCGTCGAGGGTTTAGCAATATGACCACTAGTTAACTTTTGTAAAACATCTGTTCTATTGTGTGACTTTTTGTTTTGTCCATGACTTTACATTTCGTAATTCGTTGTTTGTTGTTGGATAAAGAGCTGAGTGATTTGTGTGCTATATACCTACTTACGTAGAATTATTTTCGCTCATTTTATGATGGATTTATATGTATCGAGATATTTTGACTATGAAAATTTTAGTTCATCTGACGATGAAATAATTACGGTATACGTCCTAATGAGAAGATCTAAGCTGTGACCATGAAATTCACCGCTAGATCACTGGGATGACGTCGATTTTCGCAAGCGCTATCGATTGTCTAAAGATACCGCAATGTGGATCGTCGGAGAAATAGGGAACGCGTTGCAAGAAATCATGCAGTTACACCAATCGAACAATTACTAATCACATTAAGATTTTATGCTACTGGAAATATGCAGCAATGTTCCGGTGATCTTTCTGGTGTATCAAAATCACCTGTTCGCAAAATAATTCATTCATTGTGTCAAGACAAATATGTACCAAATTGAAACATCTTATCATAACAACACAAATCTGACATAAATATCGCGGTAAATGTCCATATGTTATGGGTCTGTGGTCAAAATAACCATTATTGCCATAAGAAAATATTTACTCCCTATGAAAAATGACGTTCCCCTAGGTAAGTCAATGTTTATAGCAATGGCAATACTTTAACCATTAGTTAATATTAACTATAGTCAAAATGGTAATCAAAAAACGAATCTTTGGTTTAACAATTGGTTAGTGACTTAACTATAGTAAGTTTAACTAATAGTCAACTGGACTTTTACTATGGATCAAAAAACCCACCCTTAGATACTATTGGTAAAGTTCGCGCGCGGTAGGTATAACCCCCGCAGATTGCTATTGCGGTGGAACCTTGTCACCTGTGCTTGTCACATTAACTTCAGCGTGACGTCAAACGAAACGAAAATATACCGTCAGCAACAAATTTTTTTTTTATAAATAAATTAAACCGAATGAACAAATAATTTTCTAATAATAACTATTGATTTATTACAATATTGTATCAAGAAAGAGGTGGCACTTAGCAAGTTAGCCGCGACATGAGCAATGAATTTATATATACTTAAAAGTAAGTAGGTATACAAAATATAAACAAATAAAAAAATTTGAAATTGTAATCGTCTAAATAAATTAAAATAAAAAACTAGCCAAGTGCCTCGGGCACTCGCTCTTTTAGGGTTCCTTACATAATTATAAACAACATTTAATATTATGTGTGTAAAAAATATTTCATTTCCAAGCTAAGTAAGTATATACAGATAGACATTGCAACAAACCGTGAAAGAAAAACCCAAAAAATGTTCGTTTGTTTTGATCACAGCTGCTTACAAACTACTTACCTACTTTATGAATCGTTGTTTTCAGTGCATATATTAATTGTTGTAGTTATAATACGATATACAATTAAAACATTATGTTGTTAATATACCGAAATTTAATTTTCCTAACTGGTTTAGTTTTTAGAGATAAAAACCCGCCACAAAAATGGTCCCAAAGTGGCAACTTTTTAGATGTTTCTTTTTTCTTTGTACCGAAAAAAAATTATTGATACCGATTAAAGACTGAGCGAATAACAAAATATAATCATCGCAAACAGCCAAATTTTTTTTCTATTAAATAATCTATACTAATATAATAAAGCGGAAGAGTTTGTTTGTTTGTTTAAACGCGCTAATCTCTGGAAGTACTTGTCGGATTTGAAAAATTCTTTTTGCATTTAGTAGTCCTATTTTGGGGGCTGGTTATAGGCTATTTGATATTCCTAAAATCTTCCCCTAAGGGGGTAAAATGGGGGTAGAAAGTTTGTATGAAAGTCCTATGTTTTTAAAGTTACAGACCTGAAAATCGGCACTTAGATTATTAGTTTTAAATAATAAAACTCTGTACATTTTATTTCGAAAAATCTTCCCTGAAGGGTGTTAAACTAGGGGATGAAAGTTTTAATGGGAAGTTTTAAATTACTGTTATTGTTAACTTGAATGTTGGAAGGTAGGTTTTTTTATAGGGCGTAGATATCAGCCTAGAAAATATTTTATGAAATTCCTCCCCTATGAGGGTAAAATGGGGGTAGGACGGTTATATGAAAGTTCTATGTTTTTGAAGTTACAGATACGAAAATCGGCATGTAAGCTATTAGTTTTAAATAATAAAAATCTATTTAAATTATTTTGGTAAGGGCCTGTCTCACCACCTTCAGATAAGTATCAGATAGCTATCTACAACTTTTGTCTTTGTCACTTGACATAAAGTAAGAAAGTGACAAAACTTATGTTTAGACTATCCGACACTTATCAGGAGGTGGTGAAACAGGCCGTAAATCTCTTAAGGGTGGTAAAATAGGGGATGGAAGTTTGTACAGGGAAGTTTAAATTATTGTTCTTTCTAGGGGGTAGGCATCAGCTAAGAAAAATTTGACGAAAATCCACCCCAAAGGGGGTAAAATGGTTTACTTATATTATGACATTAGTTTATGAACTTAATAAATATAAAACAGGGATCCTGTAGGTACTAATTATCATGGGACATAACTACAGATTGACGTGATTATTTGCAGTTGCATTTTTTAGTTGAAACCTGGAGAGTGACAGGCTACTATTTTATCTCGGGAAAACAAAGGGTTCCCGTGGGACTTTTGAAAAATCTAATACCGCGGACGAAGTCGCGGGAAACAGCTAGTTAAAAATAAAATGTGAACGTACTTGGTCGAACAAATTGTAGATGGAGGCGGGTGGCTGGTGTATGGTGCACACCACGGTGCGGCCGGCCCGCGCAAGGCTCTTCAGCATTTCCATGCATTGCGCAGACGTCGAACTGTCCAAACCCCTGCAATTGATGATCTATTAGTATCTTCCTTATCTTCGATCTAAGCAGCTAAAGTTACACCTAACCTCTTATTAACCCCCGACGCAAAAACGACGGGGTGTTATAAGTTTGACGTGTCTGTGTGTGTGTGTGTGTGTGTGTGTGTGTGTGTTTGTGTGTGTGTGTCTGTCTGTATGTTCCCCTGTGGCGCTCCAACGGGTGGACCGATTTGAATGCGGTTTTTTTGTTTGAAAGGTGAATTAGTCGAGAGTGTTGTTAGCTATGGTTTATGAAAATTGGTCCAAGATGGCCGCCGCTACAAAATGGCGGATCACATATTTTTTCACAACTGCCTTAATATGGGTATCAAATGAAAGGGCTTGACTAGTAGAATATCATTATTGCAAATCCAAGATGGCCGCCGCGCCGCCACAAAATGTCGAATGTCGGGGTTTTTTTAAATTTATAATTTATACTTGTACCATTGTCCATTAAAGAAATGTGATTATGTTATGTGTAAAGGCCAATTTGAGATAAAGCCATATCGCTTACGGAAAATAAAGTTGCATTTTCGACACACTTATACGGATACCTAATATTATCAGGTAAGTATGTATCATGTAAAGTAGAATTATCAATAGAATTTGTTATTATTATATCGATATAAGCAGCTACAGACGGACAGACACATCATGCCTTCATTATAATATTTATGAATAATAATATTACAACTTGGAATTTTAAAGGCCATTGAATATTAAAACTCAAGCAAAAACAGTTATGCAAATAGATCGTTTCAAAAAACAATCATACACACATAGTATTAGTTTCTTTAAACTGTGGTATTAGTAAATTAGAATAGGTATAGGTACGTGTATAGTTCGTTCGGTAACTTAGTGTCGGTACAGGCGCAGGTGCTCTTAGTATTCTGCTTTTATTTTTATTTCTTTTTTTCTGTTTGTAATTTTTTTTCTATTCTAACAGAATCTGCGCATAGTCTGCCCATCCGCACTTGGCCAGCGTGGTAGACTATGGATAAAATCCTTCTCATTTTGAGAGAAGACCCGTGTTTATGAGAATATTATATTTTATGTTTATGGTTATATTGTAATAAAATACGAATATAAAAAAATATAAAAAGGAAAGAGAATTTTAATGAAAAAATATGAGTAAGTATAAAACGCCAAAACTCCTTGTGCCACCTTGTACACCCCGCGCGGCATGCTTTGAAGTCACGGCGGTGTCTTTGGCAAAACACCGCGCGGCAGAGGCGGCAAGACACAAAAGGCGACCTTAAGAAAACGAACAGACTATAATATAATTATTTTATTCTCAAATCAATTAAGACGGTGACTGACCAGTGCACTCATGATTCTTCGCTTATAATAAACTAGCGGTCCGCCCCGGCTTCGCCGGTCCAGTAGTTCCTGGGACTTGCGCGTTCAAACAAACTCTTCCGCTTTATTATATTAGTATAGATATACCTAGATAAGAAATAATAAATATGTAGTTTGTTTAATATTATAATGAACAGAATTTACTAACGATATTTTAAAATACAAAATATATAAAGTCACTCAGAACTCGTAGCTGTTCTAAAGTAACTAAATCCTATTACATGATTGACAGTGATTTTATAAATATGTAATTAAGTACGTGATAGAAGACGGAACATTGCGCAAACACATCTTTTCTGCAGCTTAAAGACAGCATCACGACTCCGTGTTTACCCATGCATTTAGTTTTTATTGCTATGTTTGCCATATTCAAATGCCATGGTAGGGTGAAATACGTTGGTTCCTTTGCCCGCTTTTTTTCTATTCATCATAGAAACACGCTTGACCACAATCACACCTGATGGAAACTGATGATGTGGCCTATGATTGTACGCGTTTGTCTAGACTCTAGAAGATTCCTATTCTTTCTCTTTTTAAAGATACCCAGGTTATAATATTCAGGAAACACAGATCTCGGAAGGGTATTCCAAACCCTAGCTATGCGTCTATTGAATGAAGACTTAAATCCCTTCGTTCACGTACAAGGGCGCCAGCCGATGGCCAAGGGGGGGGGGGGGGGGGCAAGTTGATGTATAGTATAGGAAAAGTAAAAAGTATTGTTGGTACAGTCGACAGCTTTTGAAACTGATTGTAGATTTTTTTATAGATACTTTTTTAATAAGTTGGTACGAAAATAGTGCAACGGGTGAGGTTTAAACCTTAACGGAGGAAAAAAAAATTGAAAAAACCAAAAATGTGCGAAAATTTTGCGGTTTTTTGAGTGCTGCAAAGTTAGCACAGGTCTTTCGAAGCTGCAAACTTGGATTTATACCAACTAGTGGTAGTAATCCTAACAACATATTAAAAAAACCACAATTTTCCAGTGACACTGCAAGCAATGTCTATATTTTTTCAAATCTCTAGGGGGGGGGGGCAGCTGCCCCCCCCTGCCCCTACCTGGCGACGCCCTTGTTCACGTAGCTGGAACATCAACAACTTCCCGCTTGATTCTTGTCAAGTGGGCAGTCTAGACTAGATCTCTCTAGTCTAGACTTATCCAACTTATCTCACGTAGTCGGTTCGTCCAGGAACAGCACCGGTGGGTTGTCTATGAGCTCCACGGCTATGGAAACCCGCTTCCTCTGCCCGCCTGACAGATCGCAGCATCGCGTGCTCTCGGTGCCAGTCAAGCCTAACTTGTCTAGAACTTTGCTTATCTGAATACGCTACTCACGTAGTCGGTTCGTCCAGAAACAGCACCGGTGGGTTGTCTATGAGCTCCACGGCTATGGACACCCGCTTCCTCTGCCCGCCTGACAGATCGCAGCATCGCGTGCTCTCGGTGCCAGTCAAGCCTAACTTGTCTAGAACTTTGCTTATCTGAATACGCTACTCACGTAGTCGGTTCGTCCAGAAACAGCACCGGTGGGTTGTCTATGAGCTCCACGGCTATGGACACCCGCTTCCTCTGCCCGCCTGACAGGTCGCAGCACCGCGTGCTCTCAGTGCCAGTCAAGCCTAACTTGTCTAGAACTTCGCTTATCTGAATATACGCTACTTACGTAGTCGGTTCGTCCAGGAACAGCACCGGGGGGTTGTCTATGAGCTCCACGGCTATGGAAACCCGCTTCCTCTGCCCGCCTGACAGATCGCAGCATCGCGTGCTCTCGGTGCCAGTCAAGCCTAACTTATCCAGAACTTCGCTTATCTGAAAACAAAATAACAAGCGTCCAAAATTTAATTAGGTAGGTACGTTCAAAGATTCTTGTACAATCTGGATCCCAAATTATTTGAACCCAATACAATTGCAATGCAATTGTCGCATTGCTGGGTTGCAATGTCTGTTATTTCTGAACTATAAAATTGATGACCTTGAAATATTTACGGGACAATCCTTAAAGTACCAACCTTCTTTCTAACAAAAAGAGGATGAATCAAATCGGACAACATGTACTTAACCCGTAATGAATTACAGCTAAGTACTGTTACCAAAGAATTCCAACTGTTACTGACTTTGGTCTTTTTGGTCGCTCTCAATTTGCGGCTCAATTCACTATACAACGTTAGTTTTACTTTGCGCAAAAACCGAAACACGTGTCAAATAAAAAATTTCAAAAAAATATAATGAAAAGCAACGAAGTTATAAGCTTGTTATGTTGCGTCATTGTCCTCGAAAAAAATGGTCACCGCAAGCCGTCGCCGCAGCGACTTGCGATCGACGCGAGTTGAATGACCGCCGCTGTGTGCCGACCGTCAGCTGATGCGCGGTAAACCATTTTTGTGTCTAAGCTTGTAGGATTTCAAAATATTTTTGGACAAAAATGTAACACTACATAAAAATAGTTGGATTCGATTTTGTTACTAATTCTGAACAAACTACTTTCAGGTTTTGCGTAAAGTAAAACTAATGTTGTATATAGGTATACCTACATATTATGTATTCTCAGACGCAATTTGGAGCAGTGGAGCTACATTTTTCGACAGGAAATGTGGATATTTTCTGGTTTTGAGACGAAGACTGCGTAGGTAGGTATAACACGGATATGTCATGTAAATAGTACCTATCTAGAGCTTACGAAAACCTTGAATATTTTGCTGATCATTTAAATAACGTGATTAAAAATGTCACATAATGCGGACATATTAAAAGCTTTATTTTTTTTGGTCAACATTAATAACAACATTCAGGAAAACGTACGAAAATCGTAATAAAAAGAACTCGTACGAAAATGGTAATAAAAGAAGCCTAGTGCGATTTCGACCCGCGTCTGCCGTTTATTTCTATTGCTATCCAATCTATACTTTTTTTTTTAATAAATAAAATTATTAAAGTGTCTGTCTGTAATTTTGAAATAACTACCTCATAAGGTCATATGGTTATTTGAACTGTACCTTATCTGAAACACGTTTTTAGGGTTCCTTATACCCAAAGGGTAAAAACGAAGCCCTATTCATGTCACTCTGCTGTCTGTCTGTCTGTCTATCTATCTGTCTGTCCGTCTGTCCGCCGGTCACTGGTCTCTAGCTCGTAGACGAAAGAGTTACCAACCTAAAGTTTTGGTATTTGGTGTAAAACATTGACCCAAAATCAAATATTGTATTAGAAATTGAATTAAATTATTTTTCTAAAAAATGATATGAAATGTGCATAGTGCACATTGCATAGACTGTAGAGTGGATTGAAAGTTAAACTTTTCTGGAAAGTATTACAACTGTCCAGAAAAGTAAGTATGAAATTTCATTTCTGGTCTTAAGTTTGAATTTGGAATAATCTTTCTTCCTGAATATCTTGTATAAATTTTTTTTCTTTGGCTTATATAGTTTGAATTCGGAACTATACCGAATTGTGCTTTAAAAGCTCACAACACAGCGTGGTTATTCGTATGGGATTTTTTACTGCGCTGCGAGCGCTGTAAGCGTCATTCGGAGCAAAAATAAAAAAGTTAGAATTTCTTTGTCTTCATATTCTATAGCGCGAATTGACTGTTCGTTTTAAATTATTTATTAAACAAGTTACCTACTAAGTACATAAAATGGGTTCAAGTTAGGATAGTATGGAATTTAGGTAGTTGCACCCCTCTTAAATTGCGAGCGGAGGCCGAATTTGCAAAAAAAATAATTTGCTTCCGCCTAATCCAAGGAAAGATAATACCTACCTATTTATTATGCGTGACTATGAAGAGTTCATCAAATGGAACATGGAAAGACAATCGGCAAACTGGTCAGAAAACGTAGGTACTTATTTTTTAAATAATTTATTTGTTTCATTTTTTAGAAAAGCACTATAGATGCCTCGACCGGAAGAGTACCTTCCTGGTCTCCTGTTATAGACGTCCTCGACAAGGCTCGTCCGTCTAACTCACCCTCGACCAGAAAAAGCTTACTTCCCGGTCTCGCATGCAGTAATGTACTATTTCAGGAGGAATTTTGTTTTAGGAGGAGTTTTGACTTTCATCCCCTCTCCCTAGGAAACAGAGCTAAATTTCGGGATAAAAAGTATCCTATATGTTACTCCGTAGTATGAACTTAAATCGTACCAAGTTTCGTTTCAATCCATTCAGTAGTTTTTGTGTGATGCGCGCACAAACATACAGACAAACAGATAAACAGACAAAAATTTCAATAATTTTTTTCAAAGAAAAATGAACCGACTTCAAACCATTCGAACTAAAAAGTTTAAAATAATGTTTTATTCATTTAGATTGACGATTAAACTACTTAACTCAAATGATATATAATTTTTTGAAGTCGGCGCCAAATGACTCATACTTTTCAAGTCGAAAATATGCTCCCCGAATTCGATTCCGACGAATTGAATGTGGTTTGGCGCCGACTCCAAAAAATTATATATTATTTGAGTTAGTTAGTTTAATCGTCAATCTAAATGAATAAAACATTATTTTAAACTTTTCAGTTCGAATGGTTTGAAGTCGGTTCATTTTTCTTTGAAAAAAATTATTTTATGTTTTTTAGTGATTTGTTTTCTTTATATTAATAATAATATAAATGAGAACTATGTAAAATAGATTATGACCTATATATTATTAACTAGTATGGCGCGTGGGTGCGCGGCCCGCAAGCGGACCGCGAGGATTCGAGTAGTTTTTGTTTGAGCACGTCCCACCTATCTTCAACACCCTCGCCGTGCTCTTCATCCGTCTCCAAAATCTTCGATCATCAACTCTTTCCGTATTTTTCCATCAATAATTTTTTTTTGTGTAGAAAAATAAATTCCGCCATCTTGTTTTCTTCTGTTTATCAAGTAGATCTTTAGGTGTTGATAATCTTTTGCCAAGAAACCACTCTTCTATCTATACTATCTATCTTAATATAATAAAGCGGAAGAGTTTGTTTGTTTGAACGCGCTAATCTCTGGAAGTACCTGTCGGATTTGAAAAATTCTTTTTGCATATGGTAGTACAATTTTCCGGGAAGGTTATAGGCTATTTAGCATCCCTAAAATCCTCCCCTAAGGGGGTAAAATGGGGGTAGAAAGTTTGTATGAAAGTCCTATGTTTTTAAAGTTACAGACCTGAGAATCGGCATTTAGATTATTAGTTTTAAATAATATAAACCTGTGTATTTTATTCTGAAAAATCTTCCCTTAAGGGTGGTAAAATAGGGGTTGAAAGTTTTTATGTTAAGTTTTAATTATTGTTATTATCAACTTGAAATTTGGAAAGTAGGTTCATTCTAGGGCTTAGATATCAGCCTAGAAAAGATTTCACGAAAATCCTCCCCTAAGGGGGTAAAATCGGGGTAGAAAGGTTATATGAAAGTTCTATGTTTTTGAAGTTACAGATATGAAAATAGGCACTTAGATTATAAATTTTAAATAATAAAAACCTGTATAAGTTGTTCTGGAAAATCTCCCCTTAAGGGTGGTAAAAAAGGGGATGAAACTTTTTATGTGAAGTTTTAGTTATTGTTATTATTAACTTGAAATTTGGAAGTTAGGTTCTTTCTAGGGGGTAGGCATAAGCTAAGAAAAATTTGACGAAAATCCACCCCAAGGGGGTTAAAATGGTTTCTTTTCGACATATTATTATCATCGGACATTTAACTATAGATTGACGTGATTTTTTGCAGTTACATTTTTTTAGTTGAGGACCTGTAAAGTGACAGGCTACTATTTTGTCCCGAGGAAACAAAGGGTTCCCGTTTAAAATTTTATAACGCGGACGAAGTCGCGGGCAACAGCTAGTCTTTTATACTTGGTGAGATACACACCGACAAAATTTGTATAGCCGCCATCTTGAATCCGCCATTTTGTTTTTTTTTCAGCTCAGTGCCAATTGGATGAGGTTTTGAGTAATTTTTGTTTGAGCACCTCCCATCTATCTACAATGCCCTGCCCGGGCTCCTCATCCATCTTCCAAACTCTCAATCATCATGTCTTCCCATATTTTTCTTTGAGAGTTCTCCAAAGAACTGCGGTAAAGCCTTGCATAGTTTACAACTTGTAGTCTCTTCAATATTCGCCATACATTTTCTATGGAAAAATAAATTCCGCCATTTTGATTTTTTTTCTATTCATCGGGTAGACCATCGGATCTTGATCATCTTTTGCTAAGAAACCACTCTTCCATCTTTCATACCCTCCGAGATGGACACCGACGAAATTTGTATGGCGGCCATCTTTATTTCGCCATTTTGAATTTTTTTTTGGCTCACTGCCAATTGGATGACGTTTCGAGTGACATTTGCTCGAGCACCCCCTACCTATCTTCAATACCTTAAGCGTGCCATTCGCTCGTCTGTGAAATCCTCAATCATCAGCTCTCTCCATATTTTTGTTCCGAATGAATTTTTGTCTTCTATACGAAACCATGCATGAAAAAAAAACTTTTCATACAAAATTTTACAGGAGGGGTGATCAATCAGTGAGTGAGTGAGTGGTGAATCAGCACGAGCAGCTATATACAGGGTTAAATAAAAAATACCAGAAAGCTCTCGATACGTAATTGTTATCATTGAAACTAACAACTTTTGTTCTACGACTTTTCAAAATTCCGCACTAATTTTTTTCATACAAAATAATTAAAACAATATGTTATTTCTCTAAAGTGACATTACTCTATGCGCACAGAGTCGAGACTCGAGACCAAGACACGTGACGTGCGTTCGTGCGGCGTTGCCAATGTTACAGAGTAGCTACAAGGAGAGAATCTATGTAAACTATTGAATATTAAATATTTCACAAAATATCGAGTTAAAAAAAAAGTCGTAGAACAAAAGTTGTTAGTTTTAATGATAAAAATTACATGCCGAGAGCTTTCTGGTATTTTTTATTTAACCCTGTATATATTAACTAGTCAGCACGAGCAGCTATATATATATTAATTATTATTAAATATCCTGTCTATTTTGTGTCATACTAAGTATAGGTGAATGGTTTTATAATGTTCTAACCCAACCTAACCTAACTTTCGATCTATACAAGATTAGTTTGTATGCGTACTACTCTTGTTAATTTGGAAAACCTTGATTAAAAAGTAATTTACAATCTATACGCGACCAGTTTCACACCCTTGCGGGTTGGCTTTGTATAGGATGGAAATACACGTAACCGTGCACTAACTCCAAGGAATCACTGTATAGTACAGCTGTACTGACTTCGGCCCAAAAGTTTTTGCAAAAGGTCAATGTTACGTAGGCGTGGCAGAGTGAAGTCTTTGGACAGAATAGGTATATTAGACTTCAGCAATAGGTCTGGCAATATCAGAGAACATATTAGTGATATATGTATACATTAGGGTGTCCCAAGACATAAGGGGAAAATTTTTTTTCGCGAAATCAAATACGCATACCCTCTATTTTTATTCGAATTGACCTCATTGACTCAAATAATAAATATTATTGCGATTGGACAACGATAACCCGTGCCGACTTGATGCCAAAGTGTTGACATGAAAATTTGTACTGACTTAGTGTAGGAAGAATTAAGAACTTAATTTTTATTACTTAATTAAAACTGCAATACGCCCAAATAGTATATTATTTCCTCATTTACATTAAAAAATATTATTATTGTACAAATTTTCTTTTTAACGTTTGTTTTTAGAGTCAGGATAGTTGTTCCTGTACGCAACGTACCTAATAAAAATTGTTTTTGTTCCTCCTCAAAAGTGATTAATCCATGAAAGTCTTGCATTAAGTTAATCGCTCTTTCGGCTACATCGTTTACTACCCTCAGTGCCGAAACTTTTTTTCTGGCTTCTTGAAACGAAGCATTATTTGATCACAAGGACATTAATGTAGAAAACTGTCTTCAATTTTAAGGCGGTTGAAGAAGGACTTTCAGTTCAGTAAAACTCTAGCAACGGAGTCTAGCTTCGGAGACCGTCAGGTGCTGTGTAAGTTTTTCTCTATAGTTCTGTATTTTATCAGCATTAATTACTTTTCCAGTTTTCTCGGAACTTTTTAAAGAGCGGAATATAAAGGCTTGTAGTTACTTGACTGATTTTTGCTTCAAATACCAATTAAGACGAATTTTAACACGTGATGTCGAGCGCTGCTACCAATTTTAGGGTAATAAAACTTCTACGCAGAGGTGTTTTGCTTTATTGCGTGTTTTCGACAAGCTTCGGTACTTCCTCCTTGTAAATCTAAGTTTTCATTAGAAGATAATGAAGACGACTCGTCTTGTAACGGTACATAAGATGATGTTGAAGGAGTCGGCTCAGACAAATATTTAGCACGTTGTTTTTCTTCTTCGATAGTTCTGAGGCGTGCTCTGTCCTCTCTATCAGTCAATTTTTTATCCACTCCTGCTAAAGCCCAAATTAGATGGTGCCCCGTCCATCGTTCATTTGTGCGATGAACGATGCACGATATAATATTCGATGTGGCACAGTGCCTGTGAACGATGAACGGTCGGTGGTTAGACGGTTCATTATCGATGAAGCTTCGAAAAATGAAAGCAAAAATCCCGAAAAATTAACCGTTTCATTTGGGTTTAAGTGACCAGCTGGGTTATTCTGTAACTTAGTTAGCAACTGAAAATAGTTGCCAACGAATTAGTTTGATATACATTGCTGCTTTACTGTGGGAAATTATAAAGTGTTTTCATAATTTCACACAGTAAAGCAGCAATGTATATCGAAATAATTCGTTAGCAACTATTTTCAGTTGCTAACTAAGTTACAGAATAACCACCCAGGTCGGCCTGGTTCTCTTTGACGTTGTAAAAAGATTTTATCACGTATGCAATGGCAGTTCGCCATTTTTAAAGTTATGTCAATGAAAATCGCTATTTGTAGTGTCGGTTAAAAATAAAGAATTACGTGTTTCAGGAATTTTGAAAATTCCACCCTCAAGTCGGTTAAATAGGGAATGAGATTTGTATGACGTCCACGCGAGCGAAGTCACGAGCATCAGCTAGTTAAAAATATACCCCTTTTAGAACTGCGTCATGGCACTAACATGTTGACTGATTGAAATGATGCGAGTTCTTAACTAAATAACGAGTGATCACAAGCACATCGACACGGTAGGTCGCGTAAGCCTTAGAGAACAAGAGTTGGCATCTATTGATGTAAGTCGGCACGGGTTACCGAGGTCCTACCTTCTTAAAATTTTATTTATAATTATTTTGACCTAAAAGTAAAAAATTAAGAGGGTATGCGTTAAAAAAAAACGACTTTGATTTTTTTGGGACACCCTAGTATACATTTATGGTTATAACTTCGTATGTAATAATGATAACTCAATGTGTTATATACTTAAACCTTCCTGAAAGTATGTAGATTACGATAGTGAAACAATCATCAAAATCGGTTCATTAGTTGCGGAGATAATCGTGAACATACTTACATACATACATACGGGTCGAATACAGAACCTCCTTTTTTTGAAGTCGGTTAAAAATAGCTTTTTTAC
Source organism: Melanargia galathea (assembly GCA_920104075.1). Lineage (NCBI taxonomy): Eukaryota > Metazoa > Arthropoda > Insecta > Lepidoptera > Nymphalidae > Melanargia > Melanargia galathea. Next base: position 18,642,833 of record OV049867.1, on the reverse strand, counting down.
GTTCTATTACCTATCCCTAACATCCCCCAGTTATTATTTTGCAAACATCTTCAATGTACAGATACAAGTCTACGATTTTATTATATGTATAGATATAGATTACTATACAATTACCCTTTCTTTATCTGCGAAGTTTGCAAAGCGAAAAATCTGAAATACTTAATTAGACAGTGTGGCCGATTCTGTTGTACACAATCTCTAAATCTATATAATATAATAAAACTGTAACAGATCCAATTCTGTACATTGAAGATATTTTGAAAATTTTTGTTGGAGGGCACTCTATAATCGATACTGAAGCCAAAACTGCAATTTGTTTCATTTTTGTCTGTCTGTCTGTCTGTCTGTCTGTCTGTCTGTCTGTCTGTCTGTCTGTCTGTCTGTATCTTGGCCGCGCATCACGCCGAAACTACTGAATGGATTCGAATGAAACTTGGTACGATTTGAGTTTGTACTCCGAGGTAGGTTATAGGATACTTTTTATCCCTAAATTCAGCACGGTTCCCTTGGGAGAGGGGATGAAAGTTAAAATGAGTATTTAGCTGTAATTCATTAACGCGTTGTTCGAATTTACTCATTCTTTTTTTGTTAGAAAGATAGTACTTTATATATTGTTCCATAAATATTTCAAGGTCATAGGTTTTTTAGTTCAGAAATGACAGGCATTTATTGGGTTCAAATAACTTGGGACCCGGATCTTTGAACGTACGGCTTATTTTAACTGGTGTGCGTTTAAATTTATGTTTGTCGATCTGTCTATTTGTTCCAGCTAATTTCCGAAACGGCTGGATCGATTTTGATGGAACTTTCTGGTGATGTTATAAGGAATAACTTAGGCTACATTTAGTTTAGGTACAAAAAAGGATTATGGGATCCAATCCGATCCTATATAAAACCTATATCCAGGCGGACGAAGTCGCGGGGGTCGGCTATCTAAACTAAAATGACAGGTCTAAATATATTCCTGTCTCTTTCACAATTCTCCCTGCTGAAGGGGATAGTACTATTTTTAAATCTGTCAATTTAGTTTAGGTTTAGAGATTGTGTACAACAGAAGCCACACTTTACAAACAAACTTAGTTGAGCGGTTCCCAGCAAAAAATTTTAAAGGCAACGAAGAATCAAATCAAATAACAGCTGTTTACCTATAGGTACCTACGTTTACTTTTAGGATACAGAACCATCGGTGCGCGAGTCTGACTTGCGCCTGGCCGTTTTAATTTATTTTTAAAAAATAAATGCACATAATTTAAGGTAAGTAAATGGTACTTTTAAATTTTATTTAAATTAAGTATTACAGTATGCCCATATTAACTACGCAGTACGCATGTAAGTAATTAAAGTGTAAAACAAAAAAGGTGTTATTTCGTTCTCGAGATCTTTTCCAAATGAAAAAAAAAATACATAGCCTATTCCACAAAAAAATAAAAATCTACGAATGTAATTAATAAATTAAACAATTTAAATATGAATATAAAATAACAAAGATATTGAACTACTTATACATACCTATTTTAGCATTCAAACACCGATTATACTGAACCGATTTGGCTGAAATTTTTAATGGAGATAGATTATGCTCTGACTTAACACATAGGCCACTTTTAATCCTGAAAAATCCACAGTTCTTACGGGATTTTGTAAAAACCGAAATCCTCCGAAATCTATAGCTACAGCTATAGGTAAATTACTATAGCAAACTTTTTAGTAAGTATGTTTAAAGGTGAAAAGTGAGTAGGAACGACAACCGGAAATCCACGATTCCCTCGGGATTTGTGAAAAACCGAAATTCACGCGGGTGAAGCCGCGGGCAGATGCTAGTGTAGATATACATTACTATAAGCATTGTTTGTTGGTGCCTGATACTTTTTAGCAAGGTATGGGCTCAAAGGAGCTCAGGAAAATCAAAGAGTTCCCAAATAATATAACATTTACAGCTTCATAATATGTATCTACCTAAAATTGACTACTTTTCCCATCCCATCATCTATATCTATAACAAGTATAAATTAAAAATTTAAAAAACCCCCGACATTCGCCATTTTGTGACGGCAGCCATCTTGGATTTGCAATAGTGATATTCTACTAGTCAAGCCCTATATTGATATTATATTGTGATATTCTACTAGTCAAGCCCTTTCATTTGATACCCATATTAATAGTGATATTCTACTAGTCAAGCCCTTTCATTTGATACCCATATTAATGGAGTTGTGAAAAAATATGTAATCCGCCATTGTGTAGCGGCGGCCATCTTGGACCGATTTTCATCAAACATAGCTAACAGCACTCTCGACTAATTCACCTTTCAAACAAATAAATCGCATTCAAATCGGTCCACCCGTTTGAGCGCCACAGGGGAACAGACAGACACACACACGCACACACACACACACGCACGCACGCACGCACGCACGCACGCACGCACGCACGCACGCACGCACGCACGCACGCACGCACGCACGCACGCACGCACGCACGCACGCACGCACGCACGCACGCACGCACGCACGCACGCACGCACGCACGCACGCACGCACGCACGCACGCACGCACGCACGCACGCACGCACGCACGCACGCACGCACGCACGCACGCACGCACGCACGCACGCACGCACGCACGCACGCACGCACGCACGCACGCACGCACGCACGCACGCACGCACGCACGCACGCACGCACGCACGCACGCACGCACGCACGCACGCACGCACGCACGCACGCACGCACGCACGCACGCACGCACGCACGCACGCACGCACGCACGCACGCACGCACGCACGCACGCACGCACGCACGCACGCACGCACGCACGCACGCACGCACGCACGCACGCACGCACGCACGCACGCACGCACGCACGCACGCACGCACGCACGCACGCACGCACGCACGCACGCACGCACGCACGCACGCACGCACGCACGCACGCACGCACGCACGCACGCACGCACGCACGCACGCACGCACGCACGCACGCACGCACGCACGCACGCACGCACGCACGCACGCACGCACGCACGCACGCACGCACGCACGCACGCACGCACGCACGCACGCACGCACGCACGCACGCACGCACGCACGCACGCACGCACGCACGCACGCACGCACGCACGCACGCACGCACGCACGCACGCACGCACGCACGCACGCACGCACGCACGCACGCACGCACGCACGCACGCACGCACGCACGCACGCACGCACGCACGCACGCACGCACGCACGCACGCACGCACGCACGCACGCACGCACGCACGCACGCACGCACGCACGCACGCACACACACACACACACACACACACACACACACACACACACACACAGACACGTCAAACTTATAACACGCCGTCGTTTTTGAATGCCACTTTTCGTTGTAGTTTTATAACTCAAGAACGGGCTCACCTATCCAAACCAAATGTTTAGGCTTTGTTCGGACTATTTAGTAGATAGTTTATGTGAAGTTTGCACAAAACCCACGCGGACGAAGTCACGGGCATCAGCTAGTCATCCATATATCAACTCCCCCCCCCTCCCTTGCCCATCAGCTGGTGACGCTCTCGGCAGATCGTATAGCGTTTCCGTCCATGATTCCATGACCGTTTACTACTAGGCTATCACAGCAGATCCGCAGATGTATACTTACAACGGTATTCTTCAGTTTGGGAGTGAGTGTGTTCCCGAGTTTCAGGTCCGCGGCGAACTGCATCAGCTCGGCGACCGTGAACAGCGGGTTGAGCCGGTCGTCCTGCAGGATGTAGCTCGTCTGCTTGCGGTAGTCCTCCTGGCTGCGGCTGCTCCTGCCCAGCTCGCACACCACGTCGCCCACGCGGATCACGCCCTTGACGCCCTCTGTCCTGGAACAAACGTGACTGTTTCTCTCCGCGTCGCAATCACATGACTAGATATCCGTACAGAGAGGAAGCTTCATACAAACGGCTCGCTGTAGGTACGCTCGCACATGAGCTCTCACCAACGGTTCACTCTGACTCCTTTTGGCTCAGTTGGATGACTTGTGCGCTATGTGTGAGTGTACCTACAGCGCGCTGTAGGTACACTTGCATGAAGCTTCCTCTCTGTACGTATATCTATTCATGTGTCGTTCTACTCGCTGAGCGTCATGGTCAGTGGCGTATAACCCCCGGCACGTAAGTCGAGCGGTGACCTTCAAGTGCGCGCAGCGTCGTACGAGTGAGCGGGACACAATACGATTGGAGAGCCAATCAGCGCTTACGAGGGATCCGCGAGAGCTAATCAGTGCTTACAAACGATCCTCACGCCCTCCCCGCGACCCCCTCACACCCCGAGATACCTCATTTTCGACTTCTGCGCATTGAAGGCGTGGGCGATGTGGACCCTCGCCCACGGCCTCGCACTCGCGAGGGTCTCGCATCACCTCTTAAATGCGACTGAAACCCCGTGCGACTGTGAAGCCGTCGTAACTACCTTCAAAGACCGCGGCCGTTAAATTGACGGAATACGACACTTGTCAGGAATCACAAAGCATTTTTAATAGGCTAGATTTATTGGGATTATCTTGGGAACGAAAGAGAAGGGTCTTCGCTGATGCGAATTCGCCCACGTTGTATACTTAGTCCACGCTACGCCTCTGGTCGTGGTCACAGAAATTCTAATAATATGGGGCAATAGAAGTACTGTGTACCATTCAAACTATACAGAACGCATGTCGCCGCCTTACTACATCTACAAACATAGTTCTACGCAATAACGCAAACACGTTAACGCTCAATGCTGTACAGTGTGCTTAGTCTAAATCGGAGCACTCGAAAACGAACTCGAAAACTATTGATCGATTTCAGAGTAAAATAGACCTAAAATGGCTTGGATTAAGGTTTGAGTTCGCCAATACATTCAGCATTGTTCGAATGCTGAATGTATTGGCGAACTCAAACCTTAATACAAGCCATTTTAGGTCTATTTTACTCTGAAATCGATCAATAGTTTTCGAGTTCGTTTTCGAGTGCTCCGATTTAGACTAAGCACACTGACAGAATTAAACCGCAGGATTAGCGCGTTAATGTTGCAAATGCGTCGCATCGTTCGTTTACCTCACACATCGTTGCATTGGCAACGTCCGCGACCTCAGCACGGCGACAAGGTCATGCGTTCACGGTTCACCGCCCATGTCGACGTGCTGAGGTTGTCTCAGGACGCCTCCACGGCCGCGGTAGGGCGTGCACCCTTCTAGTGACTTATATTATTAGGATTTTTATGTCGTGGTCTTATGAATGAATACATGAATGAATGAGTGAATGAATGAATGACTATTCTTTTACAATCCACCACAACACAGATGATACACAAATGACAAAACATTCTTCCGAGATCATTCCTTCTGTCGCTTAAAAATTGTGGAACCAAAACTCCCTTCGGTGGTATTTCCAGGTAACTTATGGGTAGATGCTTGTACTATATTGTATTCTGTGATAAGCGGTTATTGAAGAGGCGGATCAACAAATTCCTTAAAGTCGGCAACGCATTAGTGGTGCTACAGAATATGTAGTAGGATGTTTGCAAAATGGTCCCATAGATTTTTTCGAAAAAAAATTTTTAAATCTTTTTTTCGAAAAAAAGCTGTGGGACCATTTTGCAAACATCCTCAGCTGCCGATTAAAAAAAGAATCACGCAAATCGGTTCAGTAATCTCGGAGAAATTGGTAAAACAAGTAAGGTGCGTTAGGGTAAGATCGGAGGTGGGTTAAGACCGTATGACTCAAATATCGGATGAATTAGGGCATATTTTTAAATGCGGGCAATATTGTGTATTAGGCCATTTAATTGGGCCCCGGCCCGTGGTTCCCGCAAATCGCTCCATCAAGTCGGACGTGTGCTATGCGCCATTAAACAAGACAAGGTAATTTTCGTAATTTTTTCGTCAATCCGGTCTTCAACTTTTATTTTTATCTGTCTTTTTTAGCGAAGATATAGCTTTTTTTGTAATTATTTTGCCTGGATAGTTAGTTTTATGATGCCACAAAGAGATTAATTTGATCCAAAAAGAGCTAACATTGATGTTGGCGAAGATCCGGTGTACCCCCTCGCAAGTGAAGATCGGATGAAAATTTTCCGATCTTTGCAAGTTTCAAATAAGGCGGTGATAGTCAAACTTTTATTAAGTAATCATAAATGTTTCTGCCGTACGAGGTTTCTTTCACTATTGCTTTTACTGAGATTACTCAGTAAAAGCAATCTAAAACGGAAATAAAAAATAAATAAATAAATAATTAAAAAAAGATTCTAAAACGGATTAACAGTAAGATTAATTAATCGGAGTAATAGTAAGATTCCAAAGTAGAGTTAAAACAAAAATTTTGTGCCTTAATAGCTCAATCTGGTACGAGTACTTTTCATAGATCGTTAATAACAAGATACATTATGTGACAATTTAAAAAAAAAGTTTATTGAAAGTTGGTTACTTACTATAATTACTTATCTTACAAGCATGAACTAGGCTAATAAGTACCATTAATGAAAAAAAAATGAATTTTACATTGCTAATCATTTCTTAGTTTTTATAGTTGCCTAAAGTTTTATCCAAAGGCAAACCAGGGACCTTACGTATTAAGTAGTAATTCAGTTTCCTTTTCCAAATATCTGATATCCTGGTCCACTTAGTCACATTTGCTTTACTTCATCAAGTTCTATACCTTTATTCCGATTCTAATCGACTCTTTTATGCCTACTCCCTTCCTGTTTATAATAAGACACGCGCCTGCTACACGTACATGAACTTGTACACACAATAAATTTAACAATTGAGTAGGTACTTACTACACCAGGCTTCCCCACTGGGCACCGGCAAATGCATCCGATCTTTACCGTTTTACTTACTTTGTGGCATGCCAAAGTTTGAGAACCACAAAATCACAATTTTTTTACATCAGGGGTAAGTTCGAATGGCATAAAACCAAAAATGAAAGAATCGATTGGAACATTTTTGTTTCTAGTTATTTATAATTCATATTCAAATATGTTTTAGAATAGGAAAGACCGAATATATTCCTTATAAAGACTATGTTCTCCAAGCACTAGAAGTGACTTTAAATTTATGTCCGGTCATACCCCTTGGTGGCCAATTCTTAATCATGGTCATAAAAAAAATTGTGTTGACTTTGCGTACGTATAAAACAAAAACCGTTGAGTTTACATAAACAAACTATTTTTAGAGCTAAACTACGTTTAACCATTAACCGTTTATGATATATTACATTAATATAAGATGTATGGATTTCGAGAAAAAAATTTTTTTGCGACACTCTTCCAACTAGTCGAAAATCCGTCCGGTATTACCCCAACGCACCTTAAATTTACATGGAAACAAGTGTAAATTGAAAATTAAAAAAACCCCCGACATTCGCCATTTAGTGGCGGCGGCCATCTTGAATTTGCAATAGTGCTATTCTACTAGTCAAGCCCTTTCATTTGATACCCATATCAAAGGAGTTGTGAAAAAATATATCATCCGCCATTTTGTAGCGGCGGCCATCTTGGACCGATTTTCATCAAACATAGCTAAGAACACTCTCGACTAATTCACCTTTCAAACAAAAAAAACCGCACTCAAATCGGTCCACCCGTTTGACCGCCACAGGGGAACAGACACACACACACACACACACACACACACACACACACACACACACAGACACGTCAAACTTATAACACCCCGTCGTTTTTGCGTTGGGGGTTAAAAATACCTCCGAGAGTCCGAACTCCGAATAGACGCTGTGACGTCATACTCGAGTGAGAAATTTTGCGTTAAAATATATGAACTTAAATAATTAATTTCTCCTTCATTTATGGATGAATTTCAAATTTTTTTTATCACTGATTTATTAGTTTTCATTTATTATTTTAATACCATTGTGTTCAAAATGATATTTTCAACTTCAGGAAACTTCCTCATTATAGGTGGCTCCCAGTTCTTCCACATACGACTCAATTGAAGCCTCTCCCATATCTACAGGTGAATAATGAATGAATATACTTTTATTGTAACCATAACACAGAATATATAATAGGTAGCCTGTATAGTGTATACTTAGAAAACATTAATGCTAGTAGGTATACTTAGTAGAAGGACTGGTGAAGTTTTTGCTTTTTAATTTTTTTTTTCAACAAGTTTTGCCATTTCTGAGGTGCCTTCATGCATATGTAAAGCACCAATTTTATGTTTATGGTTCCTAACGTCAGAGCGAGATTCATTTAAGAAATAATTAGGCATATATTTTTTTTGCATTAGGTATAATACTTTTCCTCAAATCCCAAACATTAAAAAATGAAATAAAAAACTTTATTAACGCTGTTATTGTAAGTTCGTTAACTTTTGATAGCTTCAAAAAGACGCAAACACATTTAATTACTATAATTAGTAGATAACTAGCGTTATGCCGACAGAAGGTGATCTTAGTCATAGGTAATAGGCTGTGGTAATAGGTATTACGTACTTAGATCTATCAAATAAATAAAATTTATTGGTTTTAACAAAACTTACAAAAAAAACGTGCGCTTTAGTCGTGTCAGCATTTTGTTTTCCTCGGACATCTTGAGCACACCCCCGACACTTCATACGAGCGAACCTACTGCTGACAAAGACGACGCTATACGTAGATCGAGCGGGACAAGGACAACCCTATACCTACGTAACACTACGTAACCCTACACTAGCATCTGCCCGCGGCTTTGCCCGGATTTGTGGATTTCCGGTTCCTGTTCCCACCTATGTTTTAAGTCAGCGCATAATCTATCTCCGTTCAAAATTTCAGCCAAATCGGTTCAGTAGTTGCGGCGTGATTGAGTAACAAACATCCAAACATCCACACTTTGAAATTTATGATATTAGTAGGATGAAGGTAGGATGTTTCCCCTTTCAGTGGTGGGGAAAGCATCTAGCTGCACGCTCTCATCTTCATAGATTATTTTTATTACTTCGGCTTATGTAAATCGGATCAGATTATATTTTTTTGTTATTTTTACATCATTTCCTTTAAAATAGAAAAAAATTCAACCGCATTCTAGATTCGAGAATGTCAAGATAAGTTTTTTTTTGCAGCTTTGTAACCCTTCCACTCTCGTACGTTACGTTCAAATACTTAGTCTGATTTTCTAAATATACTTTTTTAGCTCGTAATTAACCCATCATATCATAATCTGACGTTTCTGAATAAATCTGTCCATCATTTTCTTTTATTTTGCGCGCGGCCCTATAAATAATAGGCTTATATTTGGTAGAGGTTACTCAGCAGGATGCAAGATATTTTCCCTTATGTTAATCTGCCGCGCTCGAGTAAATCCCAAAACCCCTCTCGGGCTTCCCTACTCCTCCTCCTCTCTCCCCAGTCCCCACCTCCCCGCCGGGCCGCCCGCGCCGCGCCCGTCGAATTACTCGTTAGTTCGTTCGGTAACTTAGTGTCGGTACAGGCGCAGGTGCTCTTAGTATTCTGCTTTTATTTTTATTACTTTTTTTCTGTTTGTAATTTTTTTCCTATTCTAACAGAATCTCCGAATAGTCTGCCAATCCGCACTTGGCCAGCGTGGTAGACTATGGTTAAAATCCTTCTCATTTTGAGAGAAGACCCGTGTTCATGATAATATTATATTTTATGTTTATGGTTATATTGTAATAAAATACGAATATAAAAAAATATAAAAGGAAAGAGAATTTTAATTAAAAAATATGAGTAGGTATAAAACGCCAAAACCCCTTGTGCCTGTACACGCCGCGCGGCATGCTTTGAAGTCGCGGCGGCGTCTTTGGTAAAACACCGCGCGGCGGAGGCGGCCAGACACAAAGGGCGACCGTAAGAAAATGAACTATATTATAGGCGATAAGTCACACGCAGGTGAAATTGCTGTCTACAACACCGACGCAATGTCACCTGTCTATCGGTCTTTTGTCGGATATATTTTGGTGTATGGTCAGGAACTTTTTAACCTATGATGATGATGATAATGATGATGGTGGTGGTGGTGATAATGATGGTGATGATGAGGATGATGATGATGCATGAAAGAGTATAAGGAACTCACGAGAAACCGGTGAGAGCGTTGAGCAGCGAGGTTTTGCCCGCGCCCGACGGGCCCATGATGGCGGTGAGCTGTCCGGTTCTGAACAAGCCGGACACGCTCCGCAGGATTGTTTTTTTACCTAAAACAAAAACAAGACGGAGTTGAATCATCACTATCACTAAAGGTCCATTTACACGAGAACGATTGCTCTCATATTTCAGTCACATCATGCGGCGCGGCGCGGCGCGGCGCGGCGTATCTAACCTGCTGGGTTATTCTGTAACTTAGTTAGCAACTGAAAATAGTTGCCAACTATTTAGTTCGATATACATTGCTGCTTTACTGTGGGAAATTATAAAGTGTTTTCATAATTTCAAACACTAAAGCAGCAATGTATATCGAACTAAATAGTTGGCAACTAAGTATTTTCAGTTGCTAACTAAGTTACAGAATAACCCCCCTGGTCTATACCTAATTCTAATTCACATAATTTAGTCAACACATAATTTAGTCACTTAATTTAGTTAACTGCTAAAGTAGGAAGCAAATCAATAAAGGCAATTATAATATCTCTACTTACTTATATAAATAGTATGTAAAATGTAGATCATGTATTTGTCGAAGGATTACAAAGTTCTTTTGAACAAAATCCCAATTATGATAAAGTGGAATCTCGATTTCATCACGATCCAGGTTTCAAAACAAAAGATCAAAAACCTGAATCTGTTCAGTAGATAGTTAATTATTACGATCAAATAAGCTGCAATATAAATATTACATGATAATAATATGACGTTCAGACACTGATCAAGGTCTGATGCATGTCAAGATTCTTGTTAGAATTTTTAGAAACGATAGATTAATTATTTATTTCATTCGTGGAATAAGTTTGATATTTGAAGAGTAGGTATTCTAATATTTATAAGTAAGAAGAGGTTTCTATAGGAGGCGCCGAACCTCCATCTTCTATCTTCTATCTATAATATAATAAAACTGTAACAGATCCAATTCTGTACATTGAAGATATTTTGAAATTTTTTATTGGAGGGCATTCTATAATCGATACTGAAGCCAAAACTGCAATTTGTTTCATTTTTGTCTGTCTGTCTGTCTGTCTGTCTGTCTGTCTGTATCTTGGCCGCGCATCACGCCGAAACTACTGAATGGATTCGAATGAAACTTGGTACGATTTGAGTTTATACTCCGAGGTAGGTTATAGGATACTTTTTATCCCGAAATTCAGCACGGTTCCCTTGGGAGAGGGGATGAAAGTTAAAACGTGTATTTAGCTGTAATTCATTAACGCGTTGTTCTATTTTACTCATTCTTTTTTTGTTAGAAAGATAGTACTTTATATATTGTTCCATAAATATTTCAAGGTCATAGGTTTTTTAGTTCAGAAATGACAGGCATTTATTGGGTTCAAATAACTTGCGACCCGGATCTTTGAACGTACGGCTTATTTTAAACTGGTGTGCGTTTAAATTTATGTTTGTCGATCTGTCTATTTGTTCCAGCTAATTTCCGAAACGGCTGGATCGATTTTGATGGAACTTTCTTGTGATGTTATAAGGAATAACTTAGGCTACATTTAGTTTAGGTACAAAAAAGGATTATGGGATCCAATCCGATCCTATATAAAACCTATATCCAGGCGGACGAAGTCGCGGGGGTCGGCTAGTACATATAATAAAATAGTAGAGTTCTCGTGTCTGTTACATTAAAAATTTTACTTATCCCTAACATCCCCGTTAGGGATAAGTAATGGAATGTAAACAAGCTATAATTAAAAAATTAAAAAAACCCGACTGCCATGCTAAAAAACGAACTAAAAAATTAATAAACTACCACCGTACCACTTACAGACTACAGTGTAGTTGTTATTTATTTTGTTTTTCATGATTTGTCACTCCAAATTGATTTAAAACATATAGATTGTATACATTTTCGTACTCGCCTTTTAAAGCCCTTTATTTTGATACCCCACTCGAGGGTCTTGAAGAAAAAATTTTTTTTCAGCTCGCACATTAAAGTGCATAACATTCGCCATTTTGATTTTTTATGAATTTTATGTACCCTATAACACTCGCGTCATTGAGACAAATCTAATGACGTATCAGTTATCAAAATCCGTTGAGCCGTTGATTAGTAACAAGCGGACATAGGAATGGACATACATACACACAGGTGAAACACATATACCCAGTCGGGTAAAAAAAAAAAATAAAAAAGCTATTTTTAAAATTTTTGTCTGTTTGTTTGTTTACTTATCTGTTTGTCTGTGTCTGTTTGCCTGTATGTTTGTGCGTGCATCACGCAAAAACTACTGAATGGATTGAAATGAAACTTGGCTTATTTTAAGATTATACTACGAAGTAACATTTAAGATACTTTTTATCCCGAAATTCAGCACGGTTCCCTTGGGAGAGGCGATGAAACTCAAAATGTGTACCTAGCTGTAATTCATTAACGCCTGATCCGACTTCATTCACTTTTTTTTTTTGTTACAAAGGAAATACTCGATAGACTGTTCCGTAAATACCTATTTCAAGGTCATCGGTTTTGTAGTTCAGAAATTACAGCCATCACAACCTTCAGTATTCCATATAACTTGGAACTCGGATTGTACAGGAGGAACCTTTGAACTTCCGAATTATCATCTAGGGTACATTAAAATTTGTGTTTATCTATCTCCGAAATACTGGACTGATTTTGATGGGACTTTCATTGGGAAAACTTTAGTGATGGGAAAGAGCTATTAAAAAATTTATACTCATTACTGTAGTTCCATTTTAAAGTGCGACTTTTAACAGTACGAGCTTAAAGGAGCTTAGGAAAAACAAAGAGTTCCCGCGGGATTTTTAAAAACCTAAATCCACGCGGACGAAGTCGCGGGCATCCTCTAGTCTTGAATAAATTGTATATAATACGGATGCATTGACGTTAGAAATTCAGCCTCGAATCTCGAACGCAATCGACTATTAGATGTCTAGGTCCTGTCTAGGTCATAATATTTTCTATCGCAAGCAATCACAATGTAATTGAATTTTTAAACTAATCTCTGATTCATATTACCTTACGAGCGGATACCCGCGACTTCGTTCGCGTGGATATTGATTTTAATAATCCCGTGGGAATCATTTTGTTTTTGCTATGCTCCTTTGAGCTCAAACCTTGCTAAAAACTGTTAAAAGTTCACTGGCGGATGTTTAAGTACATCAAAATGTAAATATCCGCTAGTGAAAGTCCCATCAAAATCGGTCCAGCCTTTCGGAGATAAGCCAGTAGTCTTTAAAGTATCTACTTTCTAACAAAAAAAAAATAAATGAAATCGGACCACCCGTTAACGAATTACAGCTAATTACACATTTTGCCTTTCATCCCCTCTCCCAAGGGAACCGTGCTGAATTTCGGGATAAAAAGTATCCTATATGTTACTCCATAGTATTAACTTAAATCATGCCGAGTTTCATTTCAATCCATTCAGTAGTTTTTACGTGATGCGCGCACAAACATACAGACAAACAGACAAACAGATAAACAGACAAACAGACAAACAGACAAACAGACAAACAGACAAACAGACAAAAATTTCAAAAATAGCTTGTTTACGTTCTATTACTTATCCCTAACATCCCCCAGTTATTATTTTGCAAAAATCTTCAATGTACAGATACGGCAATTCTACGATTTTATTATATGTATATATAGAATATAGATAAATAGAGATTAATGCGGGTGATAAATGCTAATAATAATATTTCAATTAAAGTTGGTTTACTTAACTTATCAGAATTTGAATGTTTCACATATATTTTCAGTAGCTAGGTACCTACTTTGAATTCAAAAGTCTTTATAATTCCTGCTTTTCTATATGAATTGCGAGCAAATGAGCAAGTGGGTCACCCAATGATCTTCTATACACAAGAAAGTCATTGGGGTCACCTGATGTTAATTAGTGATTGCCGCCGCCCATAAACATTTGCAGCACCAGAGAACCCGCTAATGCGTTGCCGGCTTATAGGCAACTAGCGGACCGGGCAGACGTCGTCCTGCCCGCTATTAGCGCCACCTACCGAGTTCAATTTTTCTACTTATAAACCTTCCTCTTGAATTACTCTATCTATTTAAAAAAAACCGCATCAAAATCCGTTGCGTAGTTTTAAAGATTTAAGCATACATAGGGACATAGGGATGTAGGGACAGAGAAAGCGACTTTGTTTTATACTATGTAGTGATTTGTTGATCCGCCTAACTATAACACTTTAAAGTTAGATGGAACCACCGCTGAAGGGCTGCAGGGAGCCGCTGGATACAAACGGCACAAGACCGTGGCATGTGGAAATTCCTTCAAGAGACCTAAGTCCAGCTGTGGAAGTCGATAACGACGACGACGTCGACCGCTAAAGGGAGTTGGTTTCACAATTTTTGTATGCGTGCAATGAAAAATCTGGCACATCTGCTTAGTCGAATTGTGCCAATCACCAGTGCAGTGGCGTAACTAGTTATACCGTTTGAGGCCCGTGTCAAATTACCGGATGGGGCCTCTTCTTACCAACTTAAGTAGCTCAAACAATGTCAAAACTGTAACAGGAAGATATTTTGAAAATTTTTTGGAAGGCACTCTATAATCGATAGGTACTTACTGCAGCTAAAACTACAATTTTTGCATTTTTGTCTGTCTGTCAGTCTGTCTTTTTATCTCGACATTCAACACGGTTCCCTTGAGAGAGGGTATGAAATTGAAAATCTTTTGTGTTAGGATGCTCCTGTGCTCACGGCCCTCTCGGACTAGGGTCGGGGTCTCTTCCGGCTGGAGGCCCGTGGCATTTTTCCGAAATGCCACCCTATAGTTATGCCACTGCCAATCACCCAGGTGGTAAGGATGAAAACATTTATTTCTTCATTCATTCCTGCTTCTGGAAAAGTGAAAAATGTGGTTACAGGAACTTAGTCCTTAACTTAGAACGATGAAATCATTGTTCTTGATCAAAAAACTTATTTCATTAATATACTGCAATATAAAGGAGAAACTAATTTTGAGATGCGTGATTTTTAAAAAACCTAAATCTTGGAAATCTTGCAGATTTGAAAGACCTACACACACAATATGGCCAGACTGCCTGCAACTTCGTTGGATCAAGGGCCTGTTTCACCACCTTCTGACAAGTGTCGGATAGTCTAAACGTAAGTTTGTCACTTTCTTACTTTGTCTCAGTGACAAAGACAAAACATGTGAATAAGCTATCCGACACATATCAGAAGATGGTGAAACAGGACTTCTTGAATCCTTAATTTTTGGATATATCTATTCAGTATGTGTTAGTATCTGTGCAGTTTGAAGCAAGTTATTTAATAAAAGCTGTTTGACCTTAGGCACTATTAAGGTCATTATTAACATATTATCGTAAGTATATTGACTTTAATGAGACCGTTTAGGTATGCATAAAAATTATCTTCCTCATCATTAAATTATTTATTATTATAGAATAAGGATAAACTGCATACGGGGTATTACGTGTAAGTTTCTAACTAATATAGTCATGTCACTCTCCATATTTTCTTCCTCCGCATTCCACTTGAAACCATACGAAACTCTTTTTGTTTTTTTTTTAACAACATTTCTACTTGAATGAGTCATAATTTGCTCGTTCAATAATGCTTAGTTTTATATAAATTAACCAGACTTAATGACTAAGCTCCTAGACTATTGTATTTTAGCGTCGGGACTTAATGACTAAGCTCCTAGACTATTGTATTTTAGCGTCGGTGCCAAAAAGAAATAAGCCGCGCAAACCACTGCCAACATTTTCCGCTTTGCCTAATTAAGTTGCCCTGTATGTTTGTTTGGCGCCGACTCTTAGTTACATTAGTTAAGGTGCTTAGTTATTACCATCAAAACATCGCACATGTTGCTCTTGAGTAGTTAGATAAGGTTACCTACAACCAGTCCTACCCGTAAAGGGGCGGTGGAATGAAAAAGCATACTCTATTTTTCACGCACGACTTAAAGTTATTGAAGAGAGTCAACTTTCTTTATTTATGTGTTTATTCGTAATCAACAGCGTTCAAAATCTATAATATAATAAAACTGTAACAGATCCAATTCTGTACATTGAAGATATTTTGAAAATTTTTATCGGAGGGCACTCTATAATCGATACTGAAGCCAAAACTGCAATTTTTTTCATTTTTGTCTGTCTGTCTGTCTGTCTGTCTGTCTGTCTGTCTGTCTGTCTGTCTGTATCTTGGCCGCGCATCACGCCGAAACTACTGAATGGATTCAAATGAAACTTGGTACGATTTGAGTTTATACTCCGAGGTAGGTTATAGGATACTTTTTATCCCGAAATTCAGCACGGTTCCCTTGGGAGAGGGGATGAAAGTTAAAACGTGTATTTAGCTGTAATTCATTAACGCGTTATTCGATTTCACTCATTCTTTTTTTGTTAGAAAGGTAGTACTTTAAGTATTGTCCCGTAAATATTTCAAGGTCATAGGTTTTTTAGTTTAGAAATGACAGGCATTTATTGGGTTCCGATAACTTGGGACCCGGATCTTTGTACGTACGGCTTATTTTAAACTGGCGTGCGTTTAAATTTATGTTTGTCGTTCTGTCTATTTGTTCCAGCTAATCTCCGAAATGGCTGGATCGATTTTAATGGAACTTTCAATGTTATAAGGAGTAACAGGCTACATTTAGTTTAGGTACAAAAAAGGATTATGGGATCCAATCCGATCCTATATAAAACCTATATCCAGGCGGACGAAGTCGCGGGGGTCGGCTAGTAATATAATATGTACAATAATCTATACATCTATAATATAATAAAACTGTAACAGATCCAATTCTGTACATTGAATATATTTTGAAATTTTTTATCGGAGGGCACTCTATAATCGATACTGAAGCCAAAACTGCAATTTTTTTCATTTTTGTCTGTCTGTCTGTCTGTCTGTCTGTCTGTCTGTCTGTCTGTCTGTCTGTATCTTGGCCGCGCATCACGCCGAAACTACTGAATGGATTCGAATGAAACTTGGTACGATTTGAGTTTATACTCCGAGGTAGGTTATAGGATACTTTTTATCCCGAAATTCAGCAGGGTTCCCTAGGGAGAGGGGAAGAAAGTTAAAACGTGTATTTAGCTGTAATTCATTAACGCGTTGTTCGATTTCACTGATTCTTTTTTTGTTAGAAAGGTAGTACTTTATATATTATCCCGTAAATATTTCAAGGTCATAGGTTTGTTAGTTCAGAAATGACAGACATTTATTGGGTTCAAATAACATGGGACCCGGATCTTTGTACGTACGGCTTATTTTAAACTGGCGTACGTTTAAATTTATGTTTGTCGGTCTGTCTATTTGTTTCAACTAATCTCAGAAACGGCTGGATCGATTTTAACGGAACTTTCAATGGCAAATAGGTGTTGTTATAAGGAGCAACTTAGGCTACATTTAGTTTAAGTACATAAAAGAATTATGGGATCCTTTCCGATCCTAGGTATATAAAACCTATAAACACGCGAACGAAGTCGCGGGGGTCAGCTAGTTATTATAATAAAATCGTAGAATTGCGGTATCTGTACATTGAAGATTTTTGCAATATAATAACTGGGGGATGTTAGGCATAAGTAAAAAAGCTATTTTTGAAATTTTTGTCTATTTGTCTGTTTGTCTGTATGTTTGTGCGCGCATCACGTAAAAACTACTAAATGGATTGAAATGAAACTCAGC
Source organism: Melanargia galathea (assembly GCA_920104075.1). Classification (NCBI taxonomy): domain Eukaryota; kingdom Metazoa; phylum Arthropoda; class Insecta; order Lepidoptera; family Nymphalidae; genus Melanargia; species Melanargia galathea. The sequence continues at coordinate 18,625,062 of OV049867.1, read as the reverse complement.
ATGATTTAAGTTCATACCATGGAGTAACATATAGGATACTTTTTATCCCGAAATTCAGCACGGTTCCCTAGGGAGAGGGGATGAAAGTCAAAACGTGTATTTAGCTGTAATTCAATAACGCGTGGTCCGATTTCATTCATTCTTTTTTTATTAGAAAGTAGATACTATAAAGATTACCGACTAATCTCTAAATTGGCTGGATCGATTTTGATGGGATTTTCACTGGCAGATGTTTACATGTTGATCTACATTCTACCTAAACATCCGCCAGTGAACTTTTAACAGTTTTTAGCATGATATGAGCTCAAAGGAGCTTAGGAAAAACAAAATGATTCCTACGGGATTTTTAAGAACCAATATATATCCACGCGAACGAAGTCGCGGGTGTCCGCTTGTTAGAAATAAAATATATTAAGGCCACATAGATTACAAAGTTAAAAATAAGTAACTAATAAAATATTAACAGAGTAGGTACAATAATTCATTGTGTGTGAAGTTGTGTGTATGTGAGAGTGTGTGTGTGTGTCTGTGTGTATGTTTTATGCTTTCTAATCAGCTCTACAACGTACATGGGGTGTCCTAATGAATTGTTTGCACTAAATACCAAACATCTGTATTGTTCTGTGTTCGCACTTTGCGCTACGTAGGAACGAATTCATCCACACCACATGGATGCCTCGTATTCTTCAACCTCACGATGGGGTTTTTCGTTGCGGGTAAATAAATTCTCTAAACTCTGGCAACTCAGTGGCAGTTTCTCTACTGAAAATCTGATGCACATCTTCGGAAATAGAAGAGGAAACACAGATGACAGTTAATCACTTGCGATCAGTGTATGTTACCTTACTATATAGGTACCTAATAATATTTTATATCATTACACTTTTAGTGTAGTATACTATGAGCATGAATGAGGTGTCAATTGAGTCGTTGTTATAGTCCGAGTGACATGGGCTATATTTTTAAGAAAACAAGCGAGAAGTTACCTTTACGGCTTAAACTAGAATATTAAGTTAGTTTCGGATAGCCATAATAGATGGCGCCACTAATTGCTTGCTCTGCACACTAAATTAATAGTCGTGTTTAAGTTTTCGAACTTTATCTCTTGGTACCTATCAAAATGTTCAAGACTCTTTTACGTGGAGAAACTTGATATTGAGTTTCCTTTCGATATAATATCGATTCGATAGAATATGAAAGTACGGTAGATAGATGAGCGAACACCTTAAAGATCTACCTATTATGAGATCACCATTAAAACATCTGAGGCTAATTATATGAATTGTAATTACGGTGTATATTTATACCTATACTAGTGGATCCGGCAGACGTCGTCCTACCCGGTAATTGTGTTTTCAAACCATCCAAGATTGAAATATAGTAATATACACACAAAATTTCATCCAAATCGGTCCAACCGTTTAGGAGGACTTAGGTGACAAACACACGTACAGAAGAATAATTAATTTATAATATTATAGGTACGGGTGAGAGGGTTTACCGTATCCACGCGACGGGATGTTTGACTTGATTTTCCAATGTTTTTAATAGTTATCATGCTATTCGGGATGGAGACAAATACAACAAATCAATAACCATGAAAATCGCTCCAGCCATTCTCGAGTTATAAGTGTTCGAACTAACGAATATAAGATATAGAATATACCTAGATATATAAAATATAAATAGTACTAACTACCACATCCGACCGCGTTCTGCCTCTGTTTGATAAAAGCTTTAAGATTTATTATATTTACCACGCGTGGGTGGAAATAAAATTAATAATTACCGGTCAATGAGATTTATCATAATATCAACCTCGTGTAGTTATATTAATAATGCCCGGTAATTATGAATTATGTTCAATTTATCACACTAACCGTGACATACTTCTATCTTATTAATTGTTTATTTACCTACTTGAAAAATAATTAATCCATACTAAGATAAAAATTAATGATATTTATATTTTTACTAAAGTGTTTATCTGCTTTTAAAGGAAAGTGTTACGTAGGTACAAATAAATTTTTAAATAAACTGTACTTACTTACTTATTATCAAAAACGGAGTAGGTATAAACTATAAAGTCTGTTCGTTTTGAACGGACTATAACCTTCTTCATATTGTTATTATTATCTAGTGTGTCTAGAAAACTTTTTGAATCATTTTGAAGATTTACCCGAAATACCTAAACTTTTAGGTACTTATCTACAATTTAATAATTACGCAACTTATAAAACATGGAAAACATGCTTTGTTGCTAAATTGCTTTGATAAATTACTCTCTAAATTACTCTATAAATGAGAGTAATTTATCAAAGCTAAATTGTTTCCTCACAAAAACAACCTACTTATAATGATAAATTATTAATTTCCCCAATTATATACCAGTATTCCAACTAGCAAAAAACCTACCTACCTAGTCATTATTATGTTATTGTTTCTGCTTTTAAGATAATACCTATAGGTACATATATAAAACAAAGTCGTGTTAGTTTGAACGGGTTCGTACTTCGTAGCTGTCAAACATCCCATCGATCGATACGGTAAACTTTCTCACCCGTACCTATATAATTCTTCCCTATGTGTGTTTGTCACCTAACTCGTCCTAAACGGCTGGACCGATTTGGATGAAATTTTGTACATAATATGTATTTCAATCCTGGATGGTTTGAAAATACAATTACCGCGCACACACACACACACACACACACACACACACACACACACACACACACACACACACACACACACACACACACACACACACACACACACGAACGCACGCACGCACGCACGCACGCACGCACGCACGCTCGCACACACACACACACACACACACACACACACACGTCAAACTTATAACACCCCATCGTTTTTGCATCGGGGGTTTAAAACAAATAAATTAGGTCGAAATCTAATCTCGTGCGTACGGCGCGTGACTTTGGAAATTTGGCACGCGTTTTCCTCCCTTTTCGCCGTTCTGTCCTTGATAATATATTTCTATGGTTTATACCCACGCCGCCGGTAAGCGAAAAGTGTGCGGGAGCGCTTAATGTGGCGTAAAATATACTTACTTACACGAAATTTTAAATTGCGTTTAGTTACTTAGTTTCATAGTGATCATTCTTTTTTATAAAAACAGTGCAAGTTTCATCAAAATCGGTTCGACAGTTTTCAAGATATGGACACTTCTTTATTTCGGTAGATTAAAGTTAGTTTTTATTTTTCTTAAAATACTTAAGTAAGTAAGTATAGCTTGTTTTTATCACATCTATGTGTTAACTGTCAACTATCCACCGTAAAACCATTAGAAAACCATACCGCAAAACGTGAGAGCATCATTAAAATCAATAAAGTAGTCTTGACACTGATGTATTAAGTATAGCAGTGTTAACGTAGTTTTTACTTTGTAATTTGTATCTATCTGCTTTTTATTATGATGGATGTATTAATAAATCACAGACTCAGTTACAAGGTACCTACTTATACAAGTATAAATTAAAAAATTAAAAAACCCCAGACATTCGCCATTTTGTAGTGGCGGCCATCTTGGATTTGCATAGTGCTATTCTACTAGTCAAGCCCTTTTAATTTGATACCCATATTGAGGGAGTTGTGAAAAAATATGTAATCCGCCATTTTGTGGCGGCGGCCATCTTGGACCGATTTTCATCAAACTTAGCTAAGAACACTCCTGACTAATTCACCTTGCAAACAAAAAAACCGCATTCAAATTGTTTGAGCGTTACGGTGGAACAGACAGACACACACACACACAGAGAGACACGTCCAACTTATGACACCCCGTCGTTTTTGCGTCGGGGTTAAAAACCGGATTTTCCTCATGAAAAATCATCCTGATGGTAGGGGATTCCTTGGGTAGGTACCCAAAGAGTAAAACGGGACCCTATATTACTAAGACTCCGCTGTCCGTCTGTCTGTCTGTCCGTCCGTCTGTCATGTAATAAATAATTATATTTATCTTTTTTGATTATATTTTGGTGGTTGTGAACTGTCGGGGTGACATGATATGCCAATGTTTTTATAGTACATTGTTCCTCGACGGGAGAAAGTGACCGATTACTACGAGGGTGTAGTTTGAGGCCCGAGGCTTCCGGAGGGATACATAGTGCTTTATACTACACCTAATAGGAAAATAATAAAATAATCAAAAATATTAAAATTATTACCGGAAATCAATCAGAAAAAGACGTTGGGTTTGCATTGTAAAAAATCTTCATATGCTTTGTTGTATCTATTTTTATCTATTTCTAGGAGATTTTCAAACAACAATAATTGCTTGGCCACATATTTTTAACCCCCGACGCAAAAACGACGGGGTGTTATAAGTTTGACGTGTCTGTGTGTGTGTGTGTGTGTGTGTGTGTGTGTGTGTGTGTGTGTGTGTGTGTGTGTGTGTGTGTGTGTGTGTGTGTGTCTGTGTGTTCCCCTGCAGCGCTCAAACGGGTGGACCGATTTGAATGCGGTTTTTTTTGTTTGAAAGGTGAACTAGTCGAGAGTGTTGTTAGCTATGTTTGATGAAAATCGATCCAATATGGCCGCCGCTACAAAATGGCGGATTACATATTTTTTCACAACTCCCTTAATATGGGTATCAAATGAAAGGACTTGACTAGTAAAATAGCACTATGCGAATCCAAGATGGCCGCCGCCACAAAATGGCGAATGTCGGGGGTTTTTTAAATTTTCAATTTATACTTGTTAATTCCGGCGGCGTTGGGCGGCTCACTACTTAGACTTTGGTCTTTGAGTTCCCTAAAGCTATACTTGTAATTTTATAAATTGAAATTTTGGATAGGTAAAACAAAAGAAAGCGACTCACAAAATACAAAGAAAATAGCGCGAAAAATTTATATATTCTATTTTTTACTTTTATTTTATAATATTATAATATATTCATATTTAATTGTATTAATTAAAATTGAATATATTTAAAACTAGCTGACCCCCGCGACTTCGTCCGCGTGGTTATATAGGTTTATGTATAGGATCGGATTGGATCCCATAATCCTTTTTTGTACCTAAACTAAATGTAGCCTAAGTTACTCCTTGTAACATCACCTATCTGCCGTTGAAAGTTTCTACAAAATCGATCCAGCCGTTTCGGAGATTAGCTGGAGCAAATTGACAGGCCGACAAACATAAATTTAAACGCACGCCAGTTTAAAATAAGCCATACGTACAAAAATCCGGGTCCCAAGTTATTTGAACCCAATAAATGTCTGTCATTTTTGAACCAAAAAACCTACGACCTTGAAATATTTACGGGACAATAATTAAAGTACTACCTTTCTAACAAAAAAAGAATGAGTTAAATCGAACTACGCGTTAATGAATTACAGCTAAATACATGTTTTAACTTTCTTCCCCTCTCCCATGGGAACCATGTTGAATTTCGGGATAAAAAGTATCCTATGTCCTACCTCGGAATATAAACTCAAATCGTACCAAGTTTCATTGAAATCCATTCAGTAGTTTCAGCGTGATGCGCGGCCAAGATACAGATAGACAGACAGACAGACAGACAGACAGACAGACAGACAAAAATGAAAAAAATTGCAGTTTTGGCTTCAGTATCGATTATAGAGTGCCCTCCAATAAAAATTTTCAGAATATCTTCAATGTACAGAATTGGATCTGTTACAGTTTTATTATATTACTAGCTTTTGCCCGCGGCTTCGCCCGCGTAAATTTCGGTTTTTTAAATGCAAGCTTAAAAAAAGAGTAAGTACCTACCTAGATAAGTATCTAGGTTTACTTAAGTTGGAATTAACGCCAGTACCTACCTACTAAAAATAAAAATAAACTTGGGTAGTAGTAGGTACTACCTATTATATACTACCAGTACTCTGTGCCGCGGTGCCGCGTGTGGCGGGCGCAGGGGCGCGCGGCGCGGGGAGTTCCGTGCAGCGCGAGCGTCGGCCGTCACGCGCAATACCTACAGGGCGTTTTTTAGCATAGGTACTACCGATTTCAACACAACTCTTTTTTGAAAGTCGGTTAAAAAAGTAGCCTATGTTACTCCTTGGTTAATCCTCTACTTGTCTGTGAAAATCCCGTCAAAATCGGTTCAGCCGTTCCGAAGATTAGCCCGTTCAAACAGACAGACAGACAGACAAAAATTTTAAAAACGTGTGATTCGGTTATGGTACCGTTCAAATAACCATATGAGCTTAATATGTGGTAGTTATTTCGAAATTACAGACAGATACTTCAATTTTATTTATTAGTATAGATAGATAGATAGATAGCGGACCCCGGTCGTGCTCGGTGACATACCGACATCAGCGCCATCTACCGTGGCGGTTACTTATTTATTATAGGTGCTATTTATGTCGTCTTTGTCGAAATAGGTTTTTTTCATGTACTGATCGGATTTTATCAAAAACTAGATGATGCCCACGGCTTCGCCCGTGTGGATTTAGGTTTTTAAAAATCCCGTGGGAACTTTTGATTTTCCAGAACAAAAAGTAGCTTATCCGTAGAAACACGTCCCCAAAACGGAAAAATCCCGTGGGATCCCCACGATTTCGGAATACAATTCCTTACAGCATCAGGGTTTTGAGGAGTTGGATATGTACCTACTTGAGTTCATTCAACGATAAAGTCTTTAATTGGTACCCCCAATATCAATTTAAATAACCGAAAGTTTCTAAAACCCATTCGTTTTGGGGATTAGGTCCCCTACAGCATCAGGATTGAGGAGTTGGAATCCAAATTTTTTATAGAATAGGGTCGCAATGTTTCTCTATCGATTAAAAAAAAAATTACGCAAATCGGTTCAGAAATCTCGGAGATATCGGTGTACATAGGTAGAAAAACACAACTCCTCCTTTTTTGAAAGTCGGTTAAAAAAGTAGCCTATGTTACTCCCTGGTTAATTCTCTACTTGTATGTGAAGGTCCCGTCAAAATCGGTTCAGCCGTTCCGAAGATTAGCCCGTTCAAACAGACAGACAGACAGACAGACAGACAGACAGACAGACAGACAGACAAAAATTTTAAAAACGTGTGATTCGGTTATGGTTGCGTTCAAATAACCATTTGAGCTTAATATGAGGTAGTTATTTCGATATTACAGACAGACACTTCAATTTTATTTATTAGTAAGTATAGATTAAAAAGAAAAAAGCATGTTAGTAATGGAATTTCCGCTCTAGCGCGTTAACAATGAATTCTCATACATCTTTTCAGCCCGCATATTTGTTTGACAGTAATGACGTACTTTTGACTTTCGATAGAAGAAAAACCAGAAGGTACTTTCCGAGCAGGTGTAGTATAAAACATTTTATGTAGGTATATTAACTGATTTTTATTCGCTATAAAATTAATAACTTTAGATACTTATAAGCAATCACTTGGCTCATTAAAATGCAAGTAGGTATTATGCAACTATTGTAATTATGTATTTTATTTCTTTTTGCATTTCATGTGAAGTTGTAGTCTTAAGTCTAGTAGGTAGATACATGTAGGTATGTCGCTGTAAGGTACCTACATAAGTACAAGTATAAATTAAAAATTTAAAAAACCCCGACATTCGCCATTTTGTGGCGGCAGCCATCTTGGATTTGCAAAATACTATTCTTCTAGTCAAGCCCTTTCATTTGATACCCATATTAAGGAGTTGTGGAAAAATATGTAATCCGCCATTTGTAGCGGCGGCCATCTTGGATCGATTTTCATCAAACATAGCTAACAACACTCTCGACTAATTCACCTTTCAAACAAAAAAAACCGCATTGAAATCGGTTCACCCATTTGAGCGTTACGGTAGAACAAACACACACACACACACACAGACACGTCAAACTTATAACACCCCGTCGCGGTCGTTTTTATAATAACAGCTGCTGGCCACATTTTGAACGTAATACACAGATATTATCTTTAATTCCAGAACAGATATACCTACTTATTATCTTTAATCTTAAGGTCTCACATTCGCATTCACATCAATTAAAAAAAAAAAGATTACTTTTTATGATCGTTTCCGTATTTTCGTTGCTAAATTAAAAAAAAATACCTACTAAGTAGGTAAGTAGTAGCAAACAAAATATAAAGGAACAAAAAATCAACTAAAACAAGTCGTACCTACTTACTTATTCAGTAATGTGGTAGGTAGGTATGAATTAATATGGAAATAATATTCAATACATTATATGTAAATGGTAGGAATTTTTAAGGAAGTTTTAGAGCTGTTTGTTGGTCTAATTCGCTACAATAGCACAGACTAGATAAGTAGTTAAGTTTTTTAAATCATAGATTAAACTTGATCATTGATCCTATGCAATTATTAGATAAAATCAATTGAAACTTTATTATAAACTAGCTGATGCCAGCGACTTCGTCTGCTTGGATTCGTATAAATCTCATCCCCTATTGGGGGTGTGATTTCCAAAATTCCTGAAACACGTACTTAATGCTTTATTTTTAACCGATCGCGATAGTACAAATACCGATTTTCACTGATATAACTTTAAAAATTCTTTCTTTCATACAATTTTTCATCCCCCATTTACCCACTTGGGGATAGTTTTTCCGAAATTCCTTAAACACGTACCTAACTCTTTATTTTAAACCAAAAACCTAAACACCAATCAATTTTCATGGATATAACTTGAAAAATGACGGACTTTCCTACAAACTTTCATCCCCTATTTAACCCCCTTAGGGGTGGAATTCGCAATAATCCTTTCTTAGTGTGCGCCTACGTTATAAAAAAAGCTACTGTGAAAATTTCAATTTCTAGCTTCAGTAGTTTAAGGCTGTGCGTTGATGATCAGTCAGTCAGACAGTCAGTCAGGACATGTCTCTTTATAATAATAAATTATTATAGATTCGGTTTTTCACAAATCTCGAGGGAATCGTGGATTTCCGGTTCCCGTTCCCGCTCCCTTTTCCAACCTTTATACCTATTTTCAAGGAAGTTTGCTATAGTAATCTACCTATTGCTGTAGATGTGGATTTCAGGATTTTCAAAATCCCGCGAGAACTGTGGATTTTTCCAGGATAAATAGTAGCCTATGTGTTAAGTCAGGGCATAATCTATCTCCATTCAAAATTTCAGCCAAATCGGTTCAGTATTTATTTATTTATTTATTTATTTATTTATTAGTATATGCGGCCTTAAAGAGTAACAAACATCCAAACATCCACACTTTCACATTTATAATGTTAGTAGGATTTATCTATTGTGTATAACATCATTAGTTAGTATCATTAGGTCAAATAAGCGCCATTAAAATAATTGCTATCGGTAATTATTATAATATCTAGATGAATAAAAATACATTTGTGCCAGTTGTCTAGTTAAATATACATAATTGCTTATTTATCTCTAGTAGTTTTGTTAAATAATGTATATATTTGTACCTACTAACTCTTGTTCACGGCTTCTATGTATGAAACATACGTAATAGGTAGGTAGGTATAGAAGTAGGTATACCGACTGTGGGCAAAGTCAGTGTAGCATTGAAATGCTGGGCACAGCCCTCCTCACTCACAGGAGAGATAGATTTAGAGCTTAGACCCGCCACGCTGCTCCAATGCAGGTTGGCGGGTATTGTCACATGACAGTGATAATAACCGGGACCGACTGCTTAACGTGCTCTCCGAGGCACGGGAGTGAGACATCGACAGTCGACACAGACAAAAGATTATAGTATCGATAGCATACGATTGTCGTAAGTATTGGGTTTTTTAACCCCCGACGCAAAAACGACGGGGTGTTATACGTTTGACGTGTCTGTGTGTGTGTGTGTGTGTGTGTGTCTGGCGTGTGTGGCGCTCAAACGGGTGGACCGATTTGCGGTTTTTTTTTTGTTTGAAAGGTGAATTAACTAGTCGAGAGTGTTGTTAGCTATGTTTGAAGAAAATCGGTCCAAGATGGCCGCCGCCACAAAATAGCGGATTGCATATTTTTTACAACTCCCTCAATATGGGTATCAAATGAAACGGCTTGACTAGTAGAATAACACTATGTAAATCCAAGATGGCCGCCACCACAAAATATGCCGCTATCAAATTTTTAATTTATACTTGTTACTTTGGATGCTGTTGCACGGAACAGAGTTCGGGTACTTTTCCCGTACCATTGGCGTTGATTCTTTAGCCAGGACGTTCTTCTACGGCCAGGTGGTCTTCTTCCGGTTATTTTGCTTTGAATTTTTTTTTGAATACCTATGTACATCAAAAATTGCAGAACCGACCGCGACGGCGCGGCGGCTAGATTCGAACCAACCATATCGATATTGCAGAGTGCAGTCTAGACTGAATACCGAGTGTGTTGACCGGTTGACCGCTAACGGTACTTACCAGTTATCACGGATAATAATCTGCCGCTGATAAGTAGGTATAGTTCGTTCGGTAACTTAGTGTCGGTACTCGGTACAGGCGCAGGTGCTCTTAGTATTCTGCTTTTATTTTTATGACTTTTTTTCTGTTTGTAATTTTTTTTTCTATTCTAACAGAATCTCCGAATAGTCTGCCAATCCGCACTTGGTCAGCGTGGTAATCCTAATAATAAATAAATAATCCTAATCCTAATAAATCCTTCTAATTTTGAGAGATGACCCGTGTTCATGAGAATATTAGGTATTTGTTTATGTTTATATTGTAATAAAATACGAATATAAAAAAATATAAAAAGGAAAGAGGATTTTAATGAAAAAATATGAGTAGTTATAAAACGCCAAAACCCCTTATGTTTTGAAGTCACGGCGGTGTCTTTGGCAAAACACCGCGCGGCGGAGGCGGCTAGACACAAAATGCGACCGTAAGAAAACGAACAGACTATATAGGTATATTATGTGCCTACATAGTGCTACGTATCTGTTTTTCCAGTATAAGTGAATGTTAGCATATATTGCGATCCAGTCAATTCTTACTTATCTAATACTTGTTAACCCCCGACGCAAAAACGACGGGTGTTATAAGTTTGACGTGTCTGTGTGTGTGTGTGTGTGTGTGTGTGTGTGTGCGTGCGTGCGTGCGTGCGTGCGTGCGTGCGTGCGTGCGTGCGTGCGTGCGTGCGTGCGTGCGTGCGTGCGTGCGTGCGTGCGTGCGTGCGTGCGTGCGTGCGTGCGTGCGTGCGTGCGTGCGTGCGTGCGTGCGTGCGTGCGTGCGTGCGTGCGTGCGTGCGTGCGTGCGTGCGTGCGTGCGTGCGTGCGTGCGTGCGTGCGTGCGTGCGTGCGTGCGTGCGTGCGTGCGTGCGTGCGTGCGTGCGTGCGTGCGTGCGTGCGTGCGTGCGTGCGTGCGTGCGTGCGTGCGTGCGTGCGTGCGTGCGTGCGTGCGTGCGTGCGTGCGTGCGTGCGTGCGTGCGTGCGTGCGTGCGTGCGTGCGTGCGTGCGTGCGTGCGTGCGTGCGTGCGTGCGTGCGTGCGTGCGTGCGTGCGTGCGTGCGTGCGTGCGTGCGTGCGTGCGTGCGTGCGTGCGTGCGTGCGTGCGTGCGTGCGTGCGTGCGTGCGTGCGTGCGTGCGTGCGTGCGTGCGTGCGTGCGTGCGTGCGTGCGTGCGTGCGTGCGTGCGTGCGTGCGTGCGTGCGTGCGTGCGTGCGTGCGTGCGTGCGTGCGTGCGTGCGTGCGTGCGTGCGTGCGTGCGTGCGTGCGTGCGTGCGTGCGTGCGTGCGTGTGTGTGTGTGTCTGTTACCCTGTGGCGCTCAAACGGGTGGACCGATTTGAATGCGGTTTTTTTTGTTTGAAAGGTGAATTAGTCGAGAGTGTTGTTAGCTATGTTTGATGAAAATCGGTCCAAGATGGCCGCTGCTACAAAATGACGGATTACATATTTTTTCACTACTTACTTAATATGGGTATCAAACAGGGCTTGACTAGTAGAATAGCACTATGCAAATCCAAGATGGCCGCCGCCACAAAATGGCGAATGTCGGGGGTTTTTTAAATTTTTAATTTATACTTGTATACTTTGTAGTGATTATACACTTCTCTCGGCATTTCTTGTTATAAAAAAAATATTGGACAAATTATACAAATTATGCACACAATGTGCAGAAGCACCAATGTGCTTTTAACAATAACACTCCAATTAAGGACATCATTAAAATTAATTAGTATAAACATTAATTCTTTAATTAAAATAAGCAATTAATTCTTTTTTATCACATCCACTGAGCGGAAATCTTAACATACAGTTAGTAAGTAATTATTGCTAAGACATTTGTAAATTAAATTCGCGAACAAAAAGCACTAGGTAGTTAGGTATAATAATATAAGATGGTTATCTAGGTAGGTGCAACAAATCGTTTTTGTTAAATTTTGCATTGTGTAAATATTACAAAGTATTCAATTTTTAACCCCCGACGCAAAAACGACGGGGTGTTATAAGTTTGACGTGTGTGTGTGTGTGTGTGTGTGTGTGTGTGTGTGTGTGTGTGTGTCTGTCTGTTCCCCTGTGGCGCTCAAACGGGTGGACCGATTTGAATGCGGTTTTTTTTGTTTGAAAGGTGAATTAGTCGAGAGTGTTGTTAGCTATGTTTGATGAAAATCGGACCAAGATGGCCGCCGCTACAAAATGGCGGATTACATATTTTATCACAACGCCCTCAATATGGGTATCAAATGAAAGGGCTTGACTAGAAGAATAACACTATGCAAATCCAAGATGGCCGCCACCACAAAATGGCGAGTGTCGGGGGTTTTTTAAATTTTTAATTTACACTTGTAGTAATTTTGTTGATAAAGATGTGTGATTTTTAATGTGCAATGTTGCCATGTACTTACTAATACTAAAACCATATTTTGTTGAAAATATACTAATTAATGAGATATAATTTTAAATTGAGTAGATATTATTATATACCTACCTAGTTACAATACTTAAGTTATCTGAATAACATATCAATAATATTAATTATGTTTGTAGATTTACAGTAATGAATCAACAAATGCGTAGACTGAAATATTTTTCTCTTATTATTGAGTGGACTCGCCTTTAATAAGGGGTCATCCATTAATTACGTCACACAAATTTCATGATTTTTACCTCCCCCGTCCTTGCCACAGCTTGTCACATTTGTGAGACCCCCCTCCCTAGTGTGACGTCACATGTTTTGCATTTTACATCTAGACATTGAATTAAAAAATTGAAAATTTAAAAACCCCCGACATTCGCCATTTTGTGGTGGCAGCCATCTTGGATTTGCATAGTGCTATTCTACTAATCAAGCCCTTTCATTTGATACCCATATTGAGGGCGTTGTGATAAAATATGTAATCCGCCATTTTGTAGCGGCGGCCATCTTGGATCGATTTTCATCAAACATAGCTAACAACACTCTCGACTAATTCACCTTTCAAACAAAAAAAACCGCATTCAAATCAGTTCACCCGTTTGAGCGCTACAGGGGAACAGACAGACACACACACACACACATACACACACACACACACAGACACGTCAAACTTATAACACCCCGTCGTTTTTGCGTCGGGGGTTAAAAAAAAACATATTTAGTGTTTTAATAGTAACTATACCTACTTTAAATATTATACTTTGAATAAGTAGATTTTGAAATGTGACGTCACACAATTTATGGCCCCCTCCCACCCCCTTAATTGTTCCGTCAGTATGCATGTTATTGCGCATTCCATCAGTATGCATGTTATTGCGCATGTGGGCCGCGGGCGGACCTCAAAACTTGTCGAAACAAGTATAAATTGAAAAAACCCCCGACATTCGCCATTTTGTGGCGGCGGCCATCTTGGATCGATTTTCATCAAACATAGCTAACAACACTCTCGACTAATTCACCTTTCAAACAAAAAAAACCGCATTCAAATCGGTCCACTCGTTTGAGCGCCACAGGGGAACAGACACACACACGCACACGCACACGCGCACACACACGCACACGCACACGCACACGCACACACACGCACACGCACACACACGCACACGCACACGCACACGCACACGCACACGCACACACACAGACACGTGAAACTTATAACACTCCGTCGTTTTTGCGTCGGGGGTTAAAAATGAATCCTTCGGGAAAAAGAATTTCTTGCTCATTTATAGATTTGACGATCTCCCTGGCGCAGTGGTGAGCGCTGTGGTCTTATAAGTTGCAAAGCAGTGCTGCCAAGCGATTTAGCGTTCCGGTACGATGCCGTGTATAAAACCGATCAGGGTTATGCATACCTCTTCCAAGTCAGTCCGCTTCCATCTTAGACTGCATCATCACTTATCATCAGGTGAGATTGCAGTCAAGGGCTAACTTGTAGTTGAATAAAAAAAAATAATAGGTACATAGAGTGCTCAAAAGCCTCTCCATCAAAAACGCTCGACGACCAAATGTATCAAGACACACGGCCGTGTGGCCAGCCAAGTTCCAATAAGAAAAACTTCTTATAAGAACGACGACATATTATACTTACAGACGGGTGAAATATATACTAAGTATATCAAGATCCATATAAAACTAAATGAATAACTAAGATAGCGCGATATTATTCTGAATCCTCCCCATTCTCCCATAACGCCATCTAAGTATCTACATATTATCACCACCATCACCACCACTACAGCATTTTTACGTCCCACTGCTGGGCACAGGCCTCCTCCTTTATAGGAGAGAGGGATTTAGAGCTTAGACCCGCCACGCTGCTCCAATGCGGGTTGGCGGGCTTTAACGACTATTGTCACAAGATAGTGATAATAACCGGGACCGAGGCACGGGGGTGAGACACCGCCAACTACCAACTCCGGGCTGAGCAGAGAACTTCTTGACAGAAAAACCCGAACCCGGGACCTCGTGATCTACAGTCGAATATGCTAACCACTAGACCAACGAGGCATATTATTACACAGGGCTACAAAAAAAATCAGCCAAGTGCGAGTCGGGCCTCGCTCTTTCAGGGTTCCGTACATAATTATGAACAATATAATATTTTGGGTCTAAGAAATATTTAATTTCCGAGTTAGACATCGCAAGAAACCGTGAAAGAAAAACGCAAAATAAGTTCGTTTGTTTTGGTCACAGCTTATAAACTATTTTATGAATCGTTGTTTTCAGTATTTGTTGTACAAATAGAGCATATAGTACATAATATACCGAAATATCATATTCCTAACTAGTTTAGTTTTTTAGATAGCCCCCGTCACAAAAATGGTCTAAAACTGACAATTTTGATGACCCCCCATTTCCTTACTTTTTAAGCAAAAAATTAAAAAAATATATATTCGTACTCTACTCAATGAGCTCTAAACAATGATACCCCACAAGCTAGGGTAAAAAAAATTTTTTTTTCTGGCTCCTTTCTCATGTATGGGAGCCCCCCTGAAAAATAATTTAATTCAATTTTTAATTCAATATTTGATTTTGGGTCAACGTTTTACACCAAATACCAAAATTTCAGGTTTGTAACTCATTTCGTCTGCGAGCTAGAGACCTGTGACCGGCGGACAGACGGACAGACAGACAGACGACAGACAGCCGAGTGACATTAATAGGGCTCCGTTTTTACCCTTTGGGTACGGAACCCTAAAAACTATTATTTTCTTCTGCGGCGTAAGTTAATGGAGTCAATTTAGATACAATGATTATGAAGTACTCAACCTATAATTAATTATTTATTTTTGTTTGAATTGACTCTGGTTCTCATGATAAACCGTTCTACTATAAAAAATACACGTTTTCTACTAATCTACCTTCATTTACCTGTCTTTTTTGAAGTAGGTATAAGTCACTTGACAAATACTTATTGTTGCCCAATGCCCAGATTTTAACAAATAAGTAACATTTATAATTTTTTAATGGTAAAAAATTCCATTTCATTATATTATTTAATTTACCTATTAGGGTTTTATTGTTCCAAAAATTATGATTTTTTCACACATGTCTTGTGTTAATAACCCCGACCATTACTGCTGCATAATAAATGGTAAATTTTACTTATTAAGGAAAGCAACGAAAGAATATAAATGGTTAAATTGTAAAACAAAGTAAGCAGTGATAGCTTAGTTGTGAAGACTTCGACTTTCCTTTCGAGCGGACTGAGGTCATTCCCGGCGCGCGCCCTAACTTTCAGGTTTGAAGTGTTTTAAGAAATTAAATACCTATCACTTGCTTTAACAGTCAGTGAAGGAAAACATCGTGGGGAAACCTACTCATACCACATATGCAGGTTTCATCTCAGGTCTTGTGAGTTCTCCATAATATTCTCAAAGACGTGTGAAGTCTACTAATCCGCGCTTGGTCATTGTGGTGGACTACGGCCTAAATCCCTAACATTCTGAGAGGAGATCCGTGCCCTGTAGTGGGCCGGTAAAGGGTTAATAATAGAAACAAAGTTAACGTACATATTTTGTAAAAAAAACTTGGGCAACAAGACTAATATCTTGCAAAGTGACTATCCGGCCAAAAACACCCACCCACCCATAAGTAAATTCCATAGAAATCATTTTTCTTGAATCTCATTGATACTTTTTTATTTACCCGACTGGGTATATGTGTTTCACCTGTGTGTATGTATGTCCATTCCTATGTCCGCTTGTAACTAATCAACGGCTCAACGGATTTTGATAAATGATACGTCATTAGATTTGTCTCAATGACGCGAGTGTTATAGGGTACCTAAATTTAAAAAAAAATCAAAATGGCGGACTTTATGCGCTTTAATGTGCGAGCTGAAAAAAAATTTTTTCTTCAAGACCCTCGAGTGGGGTATCAAAATAAAGGGCTTTAAAAGGCGAGTACGAAAATGTATACAATCTATATGTTTTAAATCAATTTGGAGTGACAAATCATGAAAAACAAAATAAATAACAACTACACTGTAAGTGGTACGGTGGTAGTTTATTAATTTTTTAGTTCGTTTTTTAGCATGGCAGTCGGGTTTTTTTAATTTTTAAATTATAGCTTGTTATGATTAATTGTATTATACTTAAGTAATTTTACTTTGTATTAATAAGTAAATGAAATCATTTGATAATTTTAAAATAATAGAACGTTAAAAAGAATATTCCCCTCTCGAATAAAATTTAATTTCCAGTATACTTACTTACTTAAATCAATTCAACAAAACTATTAAATTTCGTGTTCAGCAGACCAAAATTACCTAAAATTGATAGATAGATAGAATACTTTTTTGCACACACAAAAAAAGGTACAGTTGAAGAGAGCTTAGGCACTACAGATTTGTATGCAAAGGGGGTCTTATCGCTTAGAGCGATCTCTCACAGTCACAGACAACCTTTGGCGAGAGGAGTAGGGTGAGTCCGGGATGGTGATGGTGTAAAATTGTCTAAGAAATTCCATGCCGCCGAATCAGTGTTGCGCTGTGATAACAATGACTTATGATTTGTAGAAACTACATTTATGGCCGGTTTCACCACCTTCTGATAAGTGTCGGATAGCATAATCACATCTTTTGTTTTTGTCACTTGACATAAAGTAAGAAAGTGACAAAACATACGTTTAGGCTATCCGACACTTATCAAAAGGTGGTGAAACAGACCCTTAGACGAGGAGATTGCAGGAGACCCTGAGGCCATAGAGTTTGTGTTAAAATATCTATACGAGATATGTGGCCAATTCTGTTGTACACAATCTCTAAACCTAAACTAAATTGACAAGTTTAAAAATAGTGGTATCCTTTTTCGCTGGGAGCACTGTGAAAGAGATAGGAATATATTTAGGCCTGTCATTGTAGTTTAGGTTTAGAGATTGTGTACAACAGAATTGACCACTTTCTTTTGGTGACAGAAGGGCTAAGCTCATTGATTGCGCAAAGAATCAACCGAGCTGTTTAGCGCAGTAATGCAGCCAGTAAGTACTTTTGGCACTATTCCACGCGGGCAATACTTTTACAGTAATAAGTTTATATAAGTAAGTTTGATTGTAACATTTCAAGTTTAAAAAAACCAGAAATCAAATTGATTACGGAGTTGTTTTAATATTTTATCTTGTTCTTACCTATGAATCTTTATAAGTACTTACTTTAGTATATTTGTATATCAAATATTGTTTCATAGTTCATACGTCATAACCTCCATTTACAATTCTAAGGTTAAACTGCTTTTACATTGACGGCCTTAGTAAGGTGTATTTTTATCACAATTTTTACCAACTAGTTTAGTGTAATATTCCGACTGCCCTGAGACAAGCCGAAGACAGAGTGGCGTGGAGGCAGCTGGTTGACTCTTCAGTAAAGGCATTCCAAGACAAGCACGACCTTCAGTAATGAAGTGCACGAAGAAGAAGTTTTGCATAGTCAATTATAGGGTTTTCTTCTAATAAAATTAGGGCAGCAAAATCAAATTATTCTCTCGCGGAGTCGCTTGCCCGAAATCTATACTACTAATAAATAAAATTGAAGTGTCTGTCTGTAATTTCGAAATAACTACCACATATTAAGCTCATATGGTTATTTGAACGATACCATAACCGAATCACACGTTTTTAAAATTTTTGTCTGTCTGTCTGTCTGTTTGAACGGGCTAATCTTCGGAACGGCTGAACCGATTTTGACGGGACTTTCACAGACAAGTATTAACCAAGGAGTAACATAGGCTACTTTTTTAACCGACTTTAAAAAAAGGAGTTGTGTTGAAATCGGTAAGTACCTATGTTAAAAAACGCCCTGATAGGTATTTTCGCTGCGCGCGACGGCCGACGCTCGCGCTGCACGGAACTCCCCGCGCCGCGCCGCGCGCCCCTGCGCCCTGCACCCGCGCGCCGTACGCGGTACCGCGGTACGCCGCGCCGCCGCGCCGTACGCGGTACCGCGGTACGCCGCCGCGCGGCGGGGGGCGGGTGGACCAGAAATCTACTTATCCCTCAGGATTTGTGAAAAACCGAAATTCACACGGGCGAAGCCGCGGGCAAAAGCTAGTAGGTAATCAAACTATATATAGTTACTTGCGTACTAAAATCAACTTAATTTGATTTGCTCGCGTCTGGCACTAGGTACTTTTTGATAAGATTTTCATACTTAAATATGAAAGTTTTTTTTCTTCCAAACCAGTCGAGTAAGTAGGATATCAAAATGAAATATTTACAACTTAACTAAGTATATTATTAAATCACACACAAATACTATAAAGGCGAAAGTTTGTGTGTGTGTATGTATGTGTGACGTGTGTGTGTATATCTTTGTTCTTCTTTAATGCCGCAAATACTGAACTCGTTTGGCTGAAATTTTGAATGGAGATAGATTATGCCCTAACTTAACACATATGCTTTTTATCCCGGAAAAGGATTCCTGTGGGACTAAAATAGATATACCTAAACTTCCAAAAATGCCATAGAGGGCGCTGACTGTTCGTACGTAAATCACGCTCACATAGCACATTATTGCAACATAGTTGCATGCATCTGTATGCGTTTGCACTTTTTATCCTGGAAAAATCCACAGTTCCCACGGGGTTTTAAAAAAACCGAAATCTATAGCTACCGCTATAGGTAGATTACTATAGCAAACTTCCTTGAATATAAAGTATAAAAGTTGGAAAAGGGAGCGGGAACGGAAATCGGAAATCCACGATTCCCTCGGGATTTGTGAAAAATCGAAATTCACGCGGGTGAAGCCGCGGGCAGAAGCTAGTATAATAATAATTAATCTTGTGTGTAGCATTTGGG
Source organism: Melanargia galathea (assembly GCA_920104075.1). Classification (NCBI taxonomy): domain Eukaryota; kingdom Metazoa; phylum Arthropoda; class Insecta; order Lepidoptera; family Nymphalidae; genus Melanargia; species Melanargia galathea. The sequence goes on along the minus strand of OV049867.1, from coordinate 18,605,441 downwards.
TTTTAGATTTTGCCCTTCATCTTGTTGAGCAATGAGCGTTCAGTGAGCATTACGTAATTAAAGAATTCTTAGGATATAGCGCTCTTCTAACTAAGTAAGTAACTTCCAAGACTTCACCGCCGCCATCACCACTACAGCCTTTTAATGTCCCACTGCTGGGCACAGGCCTCCTCTTTCGTAGGAGAGAGGGATTTAGAGCTTAGACCCGCCACGCTGCTCCAATGCGGATTGGCGGGCTTTAACGACTATTGTCCCACGGTAATGATAAAAACCGAGACCGACTGCATAACGTGCTCTCCGAGGCACGGGAGTGAAACACCGCCGACTACCAACCATATATTGATTTACTATCCCCTTTCCCTATGAGCATCTTCTTTCCAATAAAATCAAAATCAAAAAATCACACGGGATTCTAAAAACCCTAAAATCCACGCGGTCGATGTCGTGAGTAAGTATGACATAGCCCAAACAAATATATTCAGCCTGCATACTTACCACAACTTAAATAAATAACTGTCTGAAATCAGAAATATATACCTACAGTAACCAACCCAAAAAGGGACCTACTTTATTAAGATAATGCATCAGGGGCCGGTTAGACCCCGTAAAGCGCAGGCCACATTGGGAAATAATCGAAGCGAAACAAGGTTCATTTCGCTTCGCTCACATCGCTGCCGCGTTTTTTCATACTATGGTTCATAATTCATATCGCGAACTACTGCAGAGTCAACGAAGCCAGCGCGGCGATGCGAACTTGCGAGCTCTCATGACTATGAGTTTCGCTTCGCTAAAATGCGAGTTTAACGACATAGCGAAGCGAAATGAACCTCGTTTCGCTTCACTTCGCTCGCAATGTGGCCCGCGCTTTATGCACGCTACCTACAGACCACAATTGAGTAGATATCCGTACAGAGAGGAATCTTCATACAAGCGGCCCGCTGTAGGTACACTCACACATGAGCTCTCACCAAACGGTTCACGGACCGAACGCCCGCGTCTGACCTCCTACCGGCTCAGTTGGATGACAAACGTGCACTATAACCCCGGCACGTAAGTCGAGCGCTGACTTTCAAGTGCGCGCAGCGTCGTATACGAGTGAGCGGGACACAATACGATTGGAGAGCCAATCAGCGCTTACGATCCGCAAGAGCTAATCAGTGCTTACGAACGATCCCCACGCCCTCTCCGCGACCCTCTCACCAAGTCACCACCCGAAATACCTCATTTTCGACTTCTGCGTATTGAAGGTCAACGCTCGACTTATTTGCCGTGACTTGTATGTGTGAGTGTACCTACAGCGGGCCGCTTGTATGACGCTTCCTCTCTGTACGGGTATCTACTCATGTGCTACAGACTCACATGCGTCAGCTAAAATTGTAAGCTCGTGTTTGTATGAGCGCCGGAACCGGATGGACGGCTCACGGCTGTGCGAGCGCGGTGATTGCAATAAAAACCATTAACAAAATAATAACATTTTGAGTCTCTATATTTACTTAGTACGTAAATCTTTATTGAAATATGAATTATTAATATCGTTGGAAAAAAAACTTTTAGATAGCTCATAACAAAACAATTATTTTTACAACAACATTTATTTTAATAGGTATTTAACATGTAATTAATTATTTCTTAATAATTTTATTTCAATAACAAGCTGATATCCGCGACTTCGTTCGCGTGGATATTGATTTTAAAAATCCTGTGGGAACTTTTTGTTTTTCTTATGCTCGTTTGAGCCTTGCTAAAAACTGTTAAAAGTTCACTGGTGGATATTTAAGTAGATAAAAATGTAAACATCCGCCAGTGAAAGTCCCATCAAAATTGATCCAGCCTTTCAAAGTTTACCCGGTAATCTTTAAAAGTTTAAAGTATCTCCTTTCTAACAAAAAATAATGAATTAAATCGGACAGCTAAGTACACATTTTGACTTTCATCCCCTCTCCCAAGGTAACCGTGCTGAATTTCAGGATAAAATGTATCCTACATGTTACCTACTCCGTAAGTCCGTAGTATGAACTTCAATTATGCCAAATTTCATCTCAATCCATTCTGTAGTTTTTGCGTGATGTGCGCACAAACATACAGACAAACAGATAAACAGACAAAAATTTCAAAAATAGCTTTTTTACGTTCTATTACTTATCCCTAACTTCCCCAGTTATTATTTTGCAAAATTCTTTAATGTACAGATACGGCAAGTCTACGATTTTATTAGTATAGATTGACGATTGGGCTGTCAAAGTCGCAGCTTTCAGACCTCTTTTGTTCCGGGGTATGTTTCAAAAATTGCTAAAGTATGTAGGTAATGTTTAGATATTTTTGAGTAAAGGTGTAATTTATGTCTGTATGACCATTGTATGACGTATATAATTTAAGTCATATCCTGTAGTTAAACAACAAATGCTAATATCGTTAAATTACTGAATAGAATTAAGATTACTACACTTATGCAATAATAGCACAGGGTTATTTCCGGTTGGTCGAAGGCCAATCTAATCTAGTGGCCTTTTTACCGCGACGGATCGCTCATCGCGAGGCATTTCATAGCTTCCATAATAGCGTATCTAACATAGATTTTGAAATACTTTTATTAACCCCCGACGCAAAAACGACGGGGTGTTATAAGTTTGACGTGTCTGTGTGTGTCTGTCCGTTACCCCGTAGCGTTTAAACGGGTGAACCGATTTGAATGCGGTTTTTTGTTTGAAAGATGAATTCGTCGGGAGTGTTCTTAGCTATGTTTGATGAAAATCGGTCCAAAATGGCTGCCGCCACAAAATGGCTGATTACATATTTTTCCAGAACTCCCTCAATATGATTATTAAATGAAAGGGCTTGACTAGTAGAACAGCATTATGTAAATCCAAGATGGCCGCCACCACAAAATGGCGAATGTCGGGGTTTTTAAAATTTTTAATGTATACCTACTTGTTTTAGCATTGTGTTTGGACAGTTAGCAAGTATAATTACGTACAGAACGGGACGCGAGGTCTAAGTTCGCGGCGAACTGCTAGTAAAGTAAATACACAATACTTCTCAGTATTAGGTACTTAAATAATTGTATGTATCTAAGGGTTAGCGTACACCTAGACGTGACGCGCACGCAGCGCGACGAGGGTCGAGCCGCGCAGATGTTTGAAGTTGCGCGACAGCTAGCTAGCTACTCGAATTAGTACCTTTTTTGTAGGAAACAAATTCAATATTGTTATCGTTATCGATAAAAGTGCGCGCCTCGTCGCGTCGCGTCGCATCTCGATGTGAGCTGACCCTATTCACGAGATTAGCAGTAAAATGACCGGTTTGATCTGTATACATACATACCTACATAACGATAACGTTTCTCGGCGATGGAAATTAAAGACGCATGTTTCTGTATGTACCTATGCCCGCGGCTTCGCTCGCGTGAATTTGGGTTTTTCACGAATCCCGAGGGAATCGTGGATTTCCGGTTCCCGTTCCCGCTCCCTCTTCCAACCTTTATACCAACTTTCAAAGAAGTTTGCTATAGTAATCTAGCTATAGCTGTAGCTATAGATTTCGGTTTTTTTTAAATCCCGTGGGCCGTGGGAACTGTGGATTTTTCCAGGATAAAAAGTATGTCTGCCTATGCGTTAAGTCAGGGCATAATCTATCTCCATTCAAAATTTCAGCCAAATCAGTTTAGTAGTTGCGGCGTTAAAGAGTAACAAACATACACACACAGACACACATACACACAAAAACTTTCACTTTTATAATATTAGTGTGATATAAGATAATTATAATGCATTTGTTTGTTGCACTGTAATAGCTCTGTAGGTCTGTTTGTTTGAAGTTAAAAGGAATTGAACCACAGTTTTTATATATTTTGTAGGTAGGTACTAGGTAGGTATTTACAGGAAACACAATACAACAGGAAAGCTCTCAGGTGGCTAGAATTTGACCGATTTTAGCGAAGTCAGTCGAAGCGCGTTCCATATTTATGAACTTTTATTAACTAAGTAATCAAAATCTAAATACAACTACTAACATACAATATGTTAAGACAATACACTCGTGGACTCCAGTGTTTGTTCCTGGAAGTTGCTTCTAGCTCGTTCTCCCCACTGTCCAAAATATAGTCTCCCAGATTTCACCCCACTGTCCAAAATATAGTCTTGCGCTATCAGGTGTGACCAGCCTATTAGTATTGCTATGCTAATTCAAATTGTTTGAATCGGTACTAATTAATTGTTAATTTAGTGATTCTAAGTATAAATTATTCTGAATTCAGATTGTAACATCATTTTATAGAATCATGACTAATTATAACGGTAATAAATCAATAATAATACTAAGACAAAATCACAAAGTATCTCTCTTCTTCTTCTTACCGAATCACAACATACCTACAGGACCTACTATTTTCACGGAAATCTGACAAACCACAAACAATTAAAATAATATATTAATTTTTAATGGGCGGATACAAAAACAAAGTTTTATCCGTGAATACTGGGTAAATAGCTAAAAAATATTCGTAAGTAATATGATTTATAAATTATAATACCTACTCTAAAGTAAGATAATAAGAATTAATCTTCGTTTGCGTGACTGGCTATAGGGTGAAATTATTATCATAGTTCGACCTATTCACACTAAATCTTAAAATGTTTACAACTGTATGCTTAGTCTCACGTTGCACAGCTCGAAAACTTTACTAAATACTACTGATAGAAACACAATGACATTAGAGTAAAATGGACCTAAAATGGCTTATTTTAAGGTTTGAGTTCGCCAATACATTCAGCATTCGTTTACAGACAGCGCCCCAAGCAGAAATGTTGTAAAATAACTATTCTAACTATTGAATACTTTAAAATAAGAGCATTTGGGTTCATTTCGGGTTAAAGAATGTTATTTCTCAACGAATTATTTACAAAATTCACTTACAGAGAAACTTTATCTAATTAGAATACTTATTGATTTTTTGCAGCAGTCAGTAATACAATTTGAATTCTATTTATCTAATCTACCCTCACAAAAATTTATTCCGTTTGAGAATGCAAGATCGTCGTCACATTCATTTTACATTAGGTAAGTAACTACATATTACAGTTTTCGATACGTAGTATTTGGTAAAGTTTTGGAGGTGCGTATAAACTCAGAATAACTATATTGATAACTGAACCTGCCCGATGAATCAATCTACATACCTACCTACTTAATAATATTGATGGAAACTGAATGAAAATCCATTTAGGTACTACCTGATTCCTAGGTAGGTACCTACTTAACTATTTTCTAAAATTTGCGCGCACGAATAGAAATGCGGCCGGGAAGACTGTTTAGTAACCACTTGAACACTTGTGACAAATAGACTTTAACGGCCCACCATTGGGCACAGTCCTCTCTTATAAGAGAGAAAGAGGGATGTAGAACTTGGACCCGCCACCCTGCTCCAAAGCAAGTTGGCGGGTTTTAACGATTATTGTCACGTCATAATGGGGATAGTGGACAACTTAACGTGCTCTCCGAGGCACGTGGGTAAAACACACTTTTGGCTTGATCCGAATAGAACCCAGGATCTGGTAATGCGCAGTCGAAAGTGTTCCGCTAGGCCACGAGTCATTAAAAACGCATTATCTTTTTACGTGGGTTGTTCCAAAAATTGTTAGGGAAATGAAAAATAATTGAAAAATGTTTATTTATAGATTTTCAAAATATTCCCTTCCAACCCCAATGCACTTATGCATACCGGGAAACCAGCTTTCGCAACATTTAAAAAATGCATCTTGCGAGATATCGAAAAATAACCGCCGAAATTCTTCTTCAGTGTTAAATTTTCGCCCACGAAGCATTTTTTATCGTGGGAAATGGGAAATCGATGGGGTAATATTTGTACCCCCGAAGTATTCGAATAGTCCATGGTTCTAACAGCTGTGTGAGCGGACGCTTCCTGCGAGACGTCCATTGTTGCAAACAAAAGAGTGACACATTTATACTTCTTTATACTTTTTTCTTAAATTAAAAATAACTAAATAGATGGGCAATGATTTTCAGCAAAGATATACTTAAAAATGACTTATAAGTATTGAAATTAGTCATCAATTCAAAATAGTTTCTAGAAAAACCGGCCAAGTACGTGGCGGGCCACGCGCAGTGTAGGGTTCCGTAGTCACAATCCTCGAAAAACAGATATAACTTCTTAATCTGTGAACCCTACTTAGCCGTGATAGTTTTCCTTTAAAATTAATTATATATCCTACTGCTGTGAATTTTTTCAAGTTCCTATATACTGCCATTTGGCTGATAGAGGGGGGGGGGACACTTGACTCTAATAAAAATTTGCACTTTAAAACATCATATTTTACAAACGGATCTAGAAATCGAAAATGATGTTCCTATACCCACAGTATTTTTAAAAGACCTATTCATCGATACCCCACATTATGGGGTAGACGAGAAAAAAAAATATTCATCCCCACTTTACATGTAGGGGGAGCTACCCTAAAAAAAATATTTATCAAAATTTTATTTCACTACTTTGTTGGCGTGATTAATATTTATACCCATGCCAAATTACAGATTTCTAACACTAATAGTCTCTGAGATTAAGCGAGGATGGACAGACAGACAGACAGACAGACAGACAGACAGACAGACAGACGGACGGACATGGCGAAACTATAATATTTGTGATTGTATTTATTCTGTAGCTATCTAACAATTTTCGGAACAACCCAGTACTTACCTACATAGATTTTTATTTCTTCTTGGTACATATTACTTACTTAGTTACTACCTACTCACTTTTTTTCAGAAATCCCGTAGACACCTCCATAGTGATGTCCTGAAATTCTAGATTCACGTCCACACGCCGTGGCATATTAATCTGTAGAGTTCGACATTCCCTGTGTTTCTGTTCCTTGCCGCGAACTTTTTGACCTAAGCCTTGCAGTAAGGCCAATGCACTCGACATTTTTTATGTAGGTATGTTACTCACAATATAAATAAAAACCTGCAGTTCTCGTTTTTTTTTCTTAAAATATATTGTATTATTACTGCACTTATTTATTTTTTTGTTTTAAATTAAGGCATAAACTAAATCGCGTAACATGTTTTAATAATTAAAGTCTGGTAATTTTTTTACTTAATTAAACTTTTGTTAAAAAATAAAAAACAAATGAAATATGTTAAAGTAACTTCAAAAACGAATAGAAATTTTTTTTGTTTCAAATTTTTATTTTTTTATTTTGGTTCGATTCGAACACATTCGTTCGATATGGCAAGAAATCGCGTACTGCCGCGCGATGTGATGTCTATGTATGAGTAGGTATGTACGATTAGCCGCTTGTCCTGGCTTGTGACTTGTTAGATCTAAATAATTTTAGGGGTTCATTGGCAATCTTTTCAACCCACACCCATGTCTCATTCTATTGGTCCGATAATTAAAACAAAAAAAAAACACGACTGCAAAACCAAAAAATACTTATTAAAAAAACAAGGTAGGTACAAGATAATATATTGCAATTATACAATTTTATGAAGCCGTGAAGATCCTAAAACCAGAAATTCGAGATATTCGAGATTTCAATGTTTGGTAGGTATTTCATCTAATTTTATTCTATTTTTTTTTTATTTCGCTGGAATTCTTTGATTGAGACTAAACTCGAAAACCGATTTGAATGATTTTTGCACCAATAGATTTATTTGTCTTACTTAACCTTGCGACTATCGCTGAAGTTATCAAGTAACGAATAGTTTATATATTACTAGTGGACCTGGCAGACGTCGTCCTGCCCGGTGACATACCGACATCAGCGCCACCTACCGTGTATGCCACACCCACATCTAATGCTAATGGTTCTTAGCTATATTTGGACGTGGGTGGCGCTGTTGTCGACTAGAATTTTTCTTTTTAATTTTCCGACCCAATTTTTCTACAAAACCTACACATCCACGCAGATAAAGTCGCGCGCATCAGCTATTCCTGAACTCCTATATTTAGTCTGATGGAACGCCAATGCAACACGGAGACACGCAGGACCGACAGTTCTATAGAACTGTCGGTCCTGCGTGTCACGTATACGTGCTCTCCGAGGCACGTGGGTGTATCTATACCCTGATTTCTAATTCCGTGGAATTCTGACAGCTGCCATTGTCATTTAAGGATGAATAACTCATGTATGGAGAACAGGGTTAACATTTATTCTATTATACGAAGTACGATTTTACCCCAAACTACTTTAATTCCCTGTCATCATAAAAAGCCATATGCCGAATAATAAAATATTATTATTCGGCATATGGCTTTTTATGATTATTTAGATATTTTAGGGCGAAACGACTAATAAGTCGTTTCGCCCTAAAATAGAAAACACCAAGAGTGGAAACAAGAAAGTGCACACTAACAGCAATAGAAAACAAAAGAAGCACATTGAAAAATTCATTCAAAATGGAAGTCAAATAGCATTCTGTGTCTGTTAGGCATTTGTCATAATATCTATATGCGGCAGTTGATTTTTTAACCCCCGACGCAAAAACGACGGGGTGTTATAAGTTTGACGTGTCTGTGTGTGTGTGTGTCTGTCTGTCTGTTCCCCTGTGGCGCTCAAACGGGTGGACCAATTTGAATGCAGTTTTTTTTGTTTGAAAGGTGATTTAGTGTTGTTAGCTATGTTTGATGAAAATCGGTCGAAGATGGCCGCCGCTACAAAATGGCAGATTACATATTTTTTCACAACTCACTTAATATGGGTATCAAAATGCATTTGAAATTCGATGAAAAGTAGAAACGACACCAAAATCCTCTCTTGCGTACCAGGAGTCCATAATATGATGATAGGAGGTCGTTTTAGTTCCCAGGCCCTGTACAATTGACAGAAAGGGACAAACATACATATTCAAATAGGATTTAGTCTGCGAGAGAATGAGATAGACTACAGTCAATATCCAGGACGACCGCTCTTCGCCTATAGTCTATTTCAAGAAGGTTATAAGTATAATATTATATTTTACTAGATGATGCCCACGGCTTCGTCCGTGTGGATTTAAGTTTTTAAAAATCCCGTGGGAACTTTTGATTTTCCAGAACAAAAAGTAGTTTTATCTGTAGTAAGTAGTAACCCGTCCCCAAAACGGAAAAATCCCGTAGGATCCCCACGATTTCGGAATGCAATTCCTTACAGCATCAGGGTTGAGGAGTTGGATATGTACCTACTCGAGTTCATTCAACGATAAAGTCTTTAATTGGTACCCCCAATATCAATTTAAATAACTGTCAGTTTCTAAATCCCATTAGTTTTGGCGATCAGGTCCCCTACAGCATCAGGATTGAGGAGTTGGAATGCAAATGTTTTGTAGGACAGTGTCGCAATGTTTCTCTATCGATTAAAAAAAATTACGCAAATCGGTTCAGAAATCTCGGAGATATTGGTGTACATAGGTAGAAAAACACAACTCCTTTTTTTAAAGTCGGTTAAAAAAGTAGCTTATGTTACTCCCTTCTCTACTTGTATGTGAAAGTCCCGTCAAAATTGGTTCAGCCGTTCCGAAGATTAGCCCGTTCAAACAGACAGACAGACAGACAGACAAAAATTTTAAAAACGTGTGATTCGGTAATGGTACAATCCTACAACAATCAATTTTGGAACATGCAAGGTCAAAAAATCTCAAAAAGAAAAAAGCACGCAGTGCATTCGTGGGAAGATTGATAAAAATGCACTGTCCGTCTATCTATCTATACTAATCTATATCTATACTTATCTATACTATTATCTATACTAATAAATAAAATTGAAGTGTCTGTCTGTAATTTCGAAATAACTACCTCATATTAAGCTCATATGGTTATTTGAACGATACCATAACCGAATCACACGTTTTTAAAATTTTTGTCTGTCTGTCTGTCTGTCTGTCTGTCTGTCTGTCTGTCTGTCTGTCTGTCTGTCTGTTTGAACGGGCTAATCTTCGGAACGGCTGAACCGATTTTGACGGGACTTTCACATGCAAGTAGAGAATTAACCAGGGAGTAACATAGGCTACTTTTTAAACCGACTTTCAAAAAAGGAGGAGTTGTGTTTTCTACCTATGTACACCGATATCTCCGAGATTTCTGAACCGATTTGCGTAATTTTTTTTTTAATCGATAGAGAACATTGCGACACTGTCCTACGAAAAATCTGGATTCCAACTCCTCAATCCTGATGCCGTAGGGGACCTGATCCCCAAAACTGACGGAATTTAGGAACTGTCGGTTATCTAAATTGATGTTGGGGGTACCAATTAAAGACTTTATCGTTGAATGAACTCGAGTATGTACATATCCAACTCCTCAACCCTGATGCTGTAAGGAATTGTATTCCGAAATCGTAGGGATCCCACGGATTTTTTTCCGTTTTGGGGACGGGTTACTAACTTACTACAGATAGGCTACTTTTTGTTCTGGAAAATCAAAAGTTCCCACGGGATTTTTAAAAACCTAAATCCACACGGGCGAAGCCGTGGGCATCATCTAGTTAATATAATAAAGCGGAAGAGTTTGTTTGTTTGAACGCGCTAATCTCAGGAACTACTGGACCGATTTCAAAAATTCTTTCATTGTTGGATATGTACGTGATCCCTGAGTGCTATAGGCTATATATTATGTACCACGGGCGAAGCCGGGGCGGACCGCTAGTACTAATATAATAAAGCGGAAGAGTTTGTTTGAACGCGCTAATCTCAGGAACTACTGGACCGATTTCAAAAATTCTTTCACCGTTGGATATTTAAGTGACCCTTGAGTGCTATAGGCTATATGTAGATATATGTATGTATATATACCACGGGCGAAGCCGGGGTGGACCGCTAGTCTCAAATAAAAGGTTAAATTACTAACTATACTTACTGATAATGAACTAAGCTACTTAAGATAATAAATTATTTGCTTTGTTTATTTTTATCACGTTGCGCGTCGTTAGCTCACATAAACCGTAATAATTAATAAAAATAAATAACATTTACTTATAGGCACTCTTATGCATTAGGTAGGTCCTAACTCCTAGCGTAGATATAGTACCTATCTACATAAGCAGGTATAGGTGAACTGTCTCGTCGGTCTAGTCGGTAGTTGCTAGCTCGCTCGGATCATAGGGTACTGGGTTCGAATCCCAGTCCTGGGTCGGGCTAATAAAAATAGCTTCGTTCCTCGCACCAAAGGATGCTTTTACATTGGCTTCCCATTGGACTGTGAGAGTGCGGCAATAGAAAGTGCACTTGTGTTTGGTGACACACTCGTGCACCATAATAACTCCTGGTTGCGTAGCACTCCTCTCAGAGTCAGTTAAGTCTCAATAAAGATTTTTGATTTGATTGATAGTAAGTAGGTATGTACGTATACCTAGGGTTCAGAACCGGGAAATCCCGGTCTCGAAAGTACCGGGAATTCCCGGTTCTTTTGTCAGTAAAAAAGAACCGGGAAATCCAATTTGATTCCCGGTTCTTTCGGTACTTTCGGGAATTTTATTTTAATTACACGATTCACGCTACTACTTACATACAATACTCTATATAATACTAATTACTAATAATACTACTTATATACTAATAATCTTTACAATACCTACTAACTTTACTTTTTTATACTTTCTACTGTTCAAAAGTTCAAAACTAACGTGAATTTAGCGTGAAAATAAATGGCGCGCGGTAACTTACAAGTCTACCTCGCTCGCTGTTGTGTGCGATCGCTCGCTTACTCAGTTTTCGGATTGCAGTGCGCGCAATATTTAACCCACTTGGGGATAGAATTTTCAAAAATGCTGAAACTTATATTTTTTATTTTTTATGGAAAGCTCAAATACCAATGTTCATGGATATAACTTGAAAAATGACAGACTTTCATACAAACTTTCATCCCCTATTTAACCCCCTTACGGGTGGAATTTCCAATAATCCTTTCTTAGTGTGCGCGCCGCCTACATCATAAAAGGAAACACAGAAACTGAAAATTTCAAGTTTCTGACGATCCGGCGCCATCTGTTCCGGCTTTCAGCGACGTGAACCGCTTCGGAAACATTCAAGAGTGGTGCGGATCTGGTCAGTCTAGCAAATTGCACTCCTACCTCTCGATCTCCTGCTGTTCATTTTCCCGGTAACTATAAGATTTTGTAGGTTATCGCCGGGTTTACGGGCGGTATGGCCGAAGAACTCAAAGATCCTCCTCAGGCATAAATTGGAGAGCCTCAGATTTTTGTCAATTTTGAGTTCTTCGCGGATCAATTGGTTGGTCCTGAATGCAGTCGAAGGGATTCTGAGCATTTTCCTCCAGCACCACATCTGGCGATCGCCAGCTTTTACTGTCCATGTCTCCGCCCCGTATAGGAAAATGAAGAAAACTAAAGTATTGACGAGTGTAATTTTTGTCTTATTGCTGATGTTACGATCCTTCCATATCCTATCGAGCTGAGACATTGCAGCCTTGGCCATTCCGATTTTCCTGCGAACTTCAGCTTCGCAAGACCCGTTATTGCTGATGCTAGAACCCAAGTAAATTAAGTGATCAACGGGTTTTAAATTGAGTGTTCCATTGAGTTCTAGCTTAGAAGCACGATTCACCACCATGATCTTGGTTTTAGACCGATTTATGGCCTGTGTTGCTTCATTTTGTTCAGGAGTTGGGACATTTCAACTTCATTAGCTGCAAAAAGGATGGTGTCATCGGCGTAGTGAATGTTTTGAATTTTAGGGCCGTTGATGGTAATTCCACCATCCCAGTCTGCGCAAGTCCGGCACATGATGCTCCCTCCATAGATGTTAAACAGAATAGGGAATACGATGCATCCTCGACAAACTCCTTTGCCAAACGAGAAAGGTGTTGATGTCCTCTTGTCGATTCTTACTACCCCCTGACTATATGAGTAAAGGGTTTGAAGCACTCCGACTAGAAGTTTTGGGACTCCCATTTCCTGGAGAACTGTCCAGTTTACACAGACAAAGGCCTTACTACTGTAGTCGACGAAACACATAATGAATGGTACATTGGATTCGTAAGCTTTTTCAACGTAGGCGCACACTAAGAAAGGATTATTGGAACTTCCACCCCTAAGGGGGCTAAATAGGGGATGAAAGTTTGCATGAAAGTCGGTAATTTTTCAAGTGATATCCATGAAAATATGAATTTCAGGATTTTTGGAAATTCTATCCCCAATGGGTTAAATAGGGGATGAAAGTTTAAATAACAGTGCGTCATTTTTCACGTTATGTATCAAATTAAATCTATGAAAGTTGCTATTTAGATTTTTGGTACGATCAAAAACTAGTCCTTTAAGGTTATAATCGCTAAAATCTGAAAAAATCCGAAATTTCCGCGGTTTTTTCGATTTTGGACAAAGTTGCATTTGGCGCTCGAGTTCACAAACTTGGATTATTCATTGAGCCAACATCATAAACATCAGAACTACCGGATTTGAGGCGAGGTATTACCTCATACATTCAGAAGTTAAAGTTACTGGACTATAAAAAATAGTAGCAAAATATGATAAGACTGAGTGATTAAGTTCTGTTTGATTCGAGTTTTATTTTTAAACTCACACAATATTAGTTCCAATAAAGATTACTTAAATATTTCATTGTGCTGTACTTTTAAAGTGTAAAACTTGTTTTATAAAGAAAAAAACTACAAAGAACCGAAAATCCCGAAAGAACCGGGAATTCCCGGTTCCTTTGGGTAAAAGAACCGAAATTCCCGGTTCTCAAAAACAGGACCGGTTCCGTAAACCCTACGTATACCCGAATTACTAATTCCGTGGAATTCTGACGTTTCGTAATGTTACTACAAAATTGCAGTTCGCGTGCAAAATTGCAGTCTGCCAGATTTTCAGTTTTCAAATTGTTGATTGCACTTGTCATAACTGCATCGCAATTACGCAGTCGGTTGAAATACAGTTATGCAATGGCGGTCAGTATGCCTATACCACATATGCCCTACAAATATATAAGTAGGTAATTCACCTTCGTCCTTAACTCGACCGCAAAGGTTATATTTTAATCGCTAACGAAAAAAAGGTATTTTGTGATTTTGTAATCATCAGATAACCACGCAATCATTTCAAAATATGTAATAATTCAGCTACTTATTTAAATTTCGATAGGTACGTAAATTGATCCAATACAAGTTCAACGTTTCAATAAATCACGCGTTAAATATACCTACTTAACTCAGATTACTATAATAAATTTTCCAAAACTATTCTATGTATTCTCGTTCTACTTTTTAGGGTTCCGTATCCAAGGGCAAAATGTTGTCTGTCTGATTGCCAGGGATCTAATAATATAATACAATATAAAAGACATTTTTTTTAAACAATTTATGCTTATGATAACCTAATTAATTAATAGTTGCATAATAGTTATACAACCTACTCTATTTTATTATCATTATCCATTATATGTTTTGGCCTATTATTATTTGACTTACATTATGAGCGAATATATTAAATACAAGCGGATACCCGCGACTACGTTCGCGTGGATATTAGTTTTTGAAAATCCCGTGGGAATCATTTTGTTTTTCCTAAGCTCCTTTGAGCTCATACCTTGCTAAAAACTGTTAAAATTTCACTGGCGGATGCTTAGGTAGATCAAAATGTAAACATCCGCCAGAGAAAGTCCCATCAAAATCGATCCAGCTTTTCAGAGATAAGCCGGTAATCTATAAAATATCCCCTTTCTAAAAAAACAGAATTAATGAAATCGGACCACGCGTTAATGAATTACAGCCATCAATGATTACAGCTAAGTACACATTTTAACTTTCATCCCATCTCCCAAGGGAACCGTGCTGAATTTCGGGATAAAAAGTATCTTATATATGTTACTCCATAGTATGAACTTAAATCGTGCCAAGTTTCCCTTTAATCCATTCAGTAGTTTTTGCGTGATGCGCGCACAAATATACAGACAAACAAATAAACAGACAAACAGATAAACAGACAAAAATTTCAAAAATAGCCTTACGCGCTAATCTCAGGAACTACTGGACCAATTTCAAAAATTCTTTCACCGTTCGATATATAAGTGATCCTTGAGTGCTATAGGCTATATATTATGTACCACGGGCGAAGCCGAGGCGGACCGTTAGTAAAATAATCAAACTGTAACAGATCCAATTCTGTGCATTGAAGATATTTTGAAATTTTTTATTGGAGGGCACTGTATAATCGATACTGAAGCCAAAACTGCAATTTTTTTCATTTTTGTCTGACTGTCTGTCTGTCTGTATCTTGGCCGCGCATCACGCCGAAACTACTGAATGGATTCAAATGAAACTTGGTATGATTTGAGTTTATACTCCAAGGTAGGGCATAGGATACTTTTATCCCGAAATTTAGCACGGTTCCCTTGGGAGAGGGGATGAAAGTTAAAACGTGTATTTAGCTGTAATTCATTAACGCGTTGTTCGATTTCACTCATTCTTTCTTTGTTAGAAAGGTAGTATTTTATGTATTGTCCTGTAAATATTTCAAGGTCATAGGTATTTTAGTTCAGAATTGACAGACATTACAACCCTCAGTATTGGATTCAAATAACTTGGGACCCGGATCTTTGAACGTACGGCTTATTTTAAACTGGTGTGCGTTTAAATTTAAGTTTGTCGGTCTATCTATTTGTTCCAACTAATCTCCGAAACGGCTGGATCAATTTTAACGGAACTTTCAATGGCAGATAGGTGATGTTATAAGGAGTAACTTAGGCTACATTTAGTTTAGGTACATAAAAGAATTATGTGATCCAATCCGATCCTATATAAAACCTATAAACACGCGAACGAAGTCGCGGGGGTCAGCTAGTATAGAATATAAGATAGATAGAAGATAGAAGATTACTTATATGTATCAACTAATAAACAAGTGTGTGACTACATCGGTTTACTTAATTACTTATTGCCTAGATGATGCCCACGGCTTCGCCCGTGTCGATTTAGGTTTTTAAAAATCCCGTGGGAACTTTTGATTTTCCAGACCAAAAAGTAGCCTATCTGTAGTAACCCGTCCCCAAAACGGGAACGAAAATCACGTGGGATCCCCACGATTTCGGAATGCAATTCCTTACAGCATCAGGGTTGAGGAGTTGGATATGTACCTAATCGAGTTCATTCAACGATAAAGTCTTTAATTGGTACCCCCAATATCAATTTAAAATTTAAATAACCGACAGTTTCTGAATCCCATTAGTTTCAAATCAAATCAAATAAACTTTATTCAAAATTGGTACACTGTACACTTTTTGAACGTCAATTTAGGTAGGTACAGGCAATGGTGATAATTATTTACGGAAACTTAAAAGTTTTGGGGATCAAGTCCCCTACAGCATCAGGATTGAGGAGTTGGAATCCAAATCCAAATTTATAGGACAGTGACGCAATGTTTCTCTATAGGTTAAAAAAAAATTACGCAAATCGGTTCCGAAATCTCGGAGATATCGGTGTACATAGCAGGGTTGTTACGGATGCAAAAATTTAGACATCCGCGGATGCAGATGCGGATGCGGATTATTAGAAGTTCACATCCGCGGATGCGGATTTGATGCGGATGCGGATTTTGGGATTAAAAAAAATACAACTATTTAAATTTTAAGTGCATAAATAAATGGAAATCAATTTAAAATTAACTTTTTATTTACATATGTAATCATATTTCTAGAATAAAATCACACAAGTTTGTTTTATTTATGCCACAACAAAATTTAAAGCTTCAAGTTTCATAATAAAAAATCTTTGTTGATGTGAATCTGCATCCGTAAAAACTCCGCATTGATTGATGCGGACGTGGATGCGGATGCAGATGTCTGAATTAATGCGAATATTCCGCATTTGCGGATGCGGATGCGAATATTCGTAACAACCCTAGTACATAGGTAGAAAAACACAACTCCTCCTTTTTTGAAAGTCGGTTAAAAAGTAGCCTATGTTACTCCCTGGTTAATTCTCTACATGTATGTGAAAGTCCCGTCAAAATCGGTTCAGCCGTTCCGGATTAGCCCGTTCAAACAGACCTAGACAGACAGACAGACAAAAATTTAAAAAACGTGTACTTTCAAGGAAGTTTGCTAGTGAAGTTGCCTATGTTTTAAGTCAGGGCATAAGCTATCTATATTCAAAATTTCAGCCAAATCGGTTCAGCAGTTGCGGCGGAGAAGAGGAACAAACATACACACACACACACACTTTCGCCTTTATAATATTATGTGTGATAGCTTCTGCCCGCAGCTTCGCTCGCGTGAATTTCGGTTTTGAACAAATCCCGAGGGAATCGTTGATTCCCGGTTCCCGTTCCCGCTCCCTTTTCCAACCTTTATACTTACTATCAAGGAAGTTCGCTATAGTAATCTACCTATAGCTGTAAATATAGATTTCAGGTTTTTCAAAATCCCGTGGGAACTGTGCATTTTTCCAGAATAAAAACTAGCCTATGTATTGCCAATGCATTCAACACAGCAAACTATTGCAATAATGTATTATGTGAACGTCGTTTACCTAAGAATAGTCAGCGCCCTCTATGGCGTTTTTGGAAGTTTATATCTATTTTAGTCCCACATGAATACTTTTTCCGGATAAATAGCTTATGCCCTAAACATAGGCTACTGCCTATGTTTTAAGTCAGGGCATAAGCTATCTCCATTCAAAATTTCAGCCAAATCGGTTCAGCAGTTGCGGCGTGATTGAGTAACAAACATCCAAACATCCAAACATCTAAACCTCTAAACATCCAAACATCCACACTTTCACACTTATAATATTAGTAGGATAGGTACCGATGGTACTTGTCCGGAATGAAAAGTATCCGTTGTCTGTCTCCAAGACGCAAACTATTTGTACGCAACAACGGTTGAACGACAGATGGATCATTCAAATTGCTTCAGTCAATATTATCCTATCCAGTCCATCAGCGTACTTGGAAATAATCGCTGACCTCTTCTCTAATCTGTGTTCAACTTTTATATATTTACCTAATTATTTTATCTTATCCGCCGAACATTAAATGGCAAACGCAAACACAAAGGCCTTGGCATTTAAAATATGTGTATAATACTTTACCATGTCTATCGGTAGTAATATTATGTTAAGGGTTAGTATTTGATAGAGCTCAGTCAGACTAACATTCACGATTGAAAAAAATTGAACAATCGTGGGACTGTCAATGTCGGTAGAAGCTATGCTTCTTTTTGCTGGGGCTTCATTAGCAGGCGAATATTCGTGTCGGATTGTCGCGGTCGCGCCAAAAACATCGTCTACGGATAAAAGCGATGTTCTTGTTTACATCTACGCAGTCAATTACATCGCCTTCTGCGCGTCCGACGTGGGCGATAACTCGTGCGACGTAAAATGGAGGAAGTAGCGTTGTATTGCATGTCGGTTAATAAAATTATTTGTAGCAATTATCACTAGCAGTACGAGTATCATTTGCAAAACATGGAAACATGACCACGAGCAGAAAGAGGAAAAAATCACACGTCCACACAGCCAAAGTCTGGACTGCTGTCTGCAACTGAAGCGGCGAAGTGTAACCACGCAAGCGAATGTTGTCGCGACAAAACCCTTTAACGCGCGACCGACGCGACAGTGCCGCAATGGCACCCGAATATAAAGTCCGCCAGCTCCGCCCGCGCGGCGTTTGCTAAAGGCACCGCCGGTGACTTCAAAACATGCCGCGCGGGATGTACAGGCACAAGGGATTTTGGCGTTTTACATCGAAGCCTACCTATTCATATTTTTTTATTAAAATTCTCTTTCCTTTTTTTTTATATTCGTTTTTTATTACAATATAACCATAAACATAAAACATAATTATTATCGCGAACACGGGTCTTCTCTCAAAAATGAGAAGGATTTTCACCATAGTCTACCACGCTGGCCAAGTGTGGATTGGCAGACTATTCGGAGATTCTGTTAGAATAGAAAAAAATTACAAACAGTAAAAAAATAATAAAAATAAAAGCAAACTATTAAGAGCACCTGCGCCTGTACCGACACTATGTTACCGAACGGACTATACCGCGATGTGACGAACTCGGGCCACACTTGTCGGGACAACGCGAATATTCGCCACAGCCCGGTAATGAAACGGAGAATATTGCGCACAGTGGACACCTCTCTCTCCTCTCTCTCTCCTCTTTCTCTCTCTCTCTCCTCTCTCTCTCTCTCCTCTCTCTCTCCCCACCTCTCATTCGCCTCGTCCCGCCCCCTTCACTCGCCCTCACACTCGCCCCACATGCAGCGCTAGAAATAGTGCGGAGTGGTGAATCTTACGGTGTCGTTTTTTCCAAGTGGTGAAGCCACCAGGTGGGTTATTCTGTAACTTGGTTGCAAACTGAAAATAGTTGTCAACGAATTAGTTTGATATACATTGCTGCTTTACTGTGGGGAATATAAAGTGTTTTCATAATTTCACACAGTAAAGCAGCAATGTATGTATATCGAACTTATTCGTTGGCAACTATTTTCAGTTGGTAACTAAGTTACAGAATAACCCCCCAGGTCCGGCGTAAGAAGCATAGCTTCTGTCGCACGTCTTACAGTAGACTGTAAAGCCGCGTCTACGCTTACGAACTGCGCAGCCGACATATTCTTGTCCTGTTTAAGTCACCTAAAACTTTTTTTTAAGAACAGCCATGATGAACATGATGAATACTCCCCTTTCCCCTCCAAATACTAAGCGAAAGCTTATGTTAAAAATATTGTAACGGGTAGGGTTTGAACCGTCGACCTTACGGTTTTCGATCTACGCCCGACAACCGTTGCGCTATTGAGGCTTTTATTAATAATATTTGTCATATTTTTTCTGATAATGTACATAATATTATGTACACTGTCAAAAAAATATGTGTCACTACGAAATACGAATAGAATACATAAACAATTCACGCTCACTTCAAATATATACGTATACGTAGGCAGGTAACAATAGATATTATAATAGGTAATGTATGTAATCTATCTTCTTCTTCCATCAGTAATTCTATATTATATATAAAACAAAGCTGTGTTAGTTCGAACACTTAGTAAAACTCGAGAACGGCTAGAGCGATTTTCATGGACTCCGTCCCGAATAGCAAAATAACTATTAAAACACAAAAACATTGAAAAATTGACGAAAAAATAAAATAAAAGTAAAAACATTTCCCCATACAAAAATTGTTCATTGGTTTGGCAACTGTCATCTAAGTCGATCCCGTGTCGATACGGTAAACTCTCTTACCCGTACCTACATATTTATTATTCTTCTGTACGTGTGTTTGTCATCTAACTCCTCCTAAACGGTGGATGAAATTTTGTGTGTATATTTCAATGGGTTCCTGGATGGTTTGAAAACACAATTACCGGGTAGGTACAGGTAACCTACCGGGTCTCGGTAGGTGATGCTGATGTCGGTATGTCACCACCGGGCAGGACGAAGTCTGCCGGATCCACTAGTATGTGATATTCTATTTGCATTAATTAATTTAGCGGAAATAATTATGCATAGCAACCGGAAATAATTTGATCCGGAAAAGTTGATATTCAACTTATAAACGTTGAGAATGCCCGCGGCTTCGCCCGCGTGAATTTCGGTTTTGCACAAATCCCGAGGGAATCGTGGATTTCCTGTTCCCGTTTCCGCTCCCTTTTCCAACTTTTATTACCTACTATCAAGGAAGTTCGCTATAGTAATCTACCTATAGCTGTAGCTATAGATTTCGGGTTTTTCAAAATCCCATGGGAACTGTGCATTTTTTCAGGATAAAAAGTAGCCTATGTTTTAAGTCAGGGCATAATCTACCTCCATTCAAAATTTCAGCCAAATCGGTTCAGTAGTTGCGGCGTGATTGAGTAACAAACATCCATCCACACTTTCACATTTATAATATTAGTAAGATAAGATAGTAAGATAGTGAGATGTCTTTATTATTTAAAAATCTCCGGTTATATTAATAACTAGCTGATGCCCGCGACTTCGTCCGCCTTAAAAAAAATTCAAACTAGGTATCTTCCTAACGCCTAAAGCCTAAACGTAAGTTTTGTCATTTTCTTACTTAGTCAAGTGACAACGACAAAAGTTGTGAATAAGCTATCCAACACTTATCAGAAGGTGGAACCGGCCCTTGATAATATAAATATGATGTACCTACCAGTTACCAATAAAATATCTGAATTTATGTAAAATACTTACATTGTTGAGGTAGGTAATTAAGTAGGTACATAATGTATATAGTAGGAAATAATAGTAAAAATTTAATGGAGATTTTATGGAGATATAATGAAATGACTATAATATAAAATAAATGTAATTTATTCTACACGAGTATACATTAAAAATTTAAAAACCCCTGAAATTCGCCATTTTGTGGCGGCGGCCATCTTGGATTTGCAACAGTGCTATTCTACTAGTCAAGCACTTTCATTTGATACCCATATTAACGGAGTTGTGAAACAAGTATACCTAAATTAAAAATTTAAAAAACCCCCGACATTCGCAATTTTGTGGTGGCGGCCATTTTGGATTTGCATATTGCTATTCTACTGGTCAAGCCCTTTCATTTGATACCTATATTAAGGGCGTTGTGATAAAATATGTAATCCGCCATTTTGTAGCGGCGGCCATCTTGGACCAATTTTCATCAAACATAGCTAACAACAATCTCAACTAATTCACGTTTCAAACAAAAAAAACCGCATTCAAATCGGTTCACCCGTTTGACGCTACAAGGGAACACACACACACACACACACACACACACACACACACACACACCCACACGCACACACACACACACACCCACACGCACACACACACACACACACACACACACACACACACACCCACACACCCACACACCCGCGCGCAGTGTAGGGTTCCGTAGTCACAATCCTCGAAAAACAGATATAACTTCTTAACCTGTGAACCCTACTTAGCCGTGATAGTTTTCCTTTAAAATTGATTATAATATATACTACTGCTGTGAATTTTTTCAAATTCCTATATACTGCCATTTGGCTGATAGAGGGGGGGACACTTGACTCTAATAAAAATTAGCACTTTAAAACATCATATTTTACAAACGGATCTAGAAATCTAAAAATGATGTTCCCACACCCACAGTATTTTTAAAAGACCTATTCAACGATACCCTATGGGGTAGACGAGAAAAAAATATTCATCCCCACTTTACATGTAGGGGAGCTACCCTAAAAAAAATATTTATCAAAATTTTATTTCAGCACTTTGTCGGCGTGATTAATATTTATACCCATGCCAAATTACAGATTTCTAGCACTAATAGTCTCTGAGATTAACCGAGGACGAACGGACGGACAGACAGACGAACGGACATGGCGAAACTATAAGGGTTCCTTGGTTACTACGGAACCCTAATACATACATAGACTGCTAAAATCATAACCCTTCCTTTTGGCTAAACAATAGCATGCAGCAGCGGCAGGCTATCGCACGCTATCGCAGTATTTCTTTGGTCACGTCTCGTTGATCCGAGTCTTTGCTAGATACACAGACGGAGTGTGACCACGTAGCACGCTGTTGTTTTATTTAAAGCCTAAAAAAATGGATCAGCTTAATCCATTTTTTTAATAATTTTTTGTCGGTCCACTCCAGTCATGCGTGAATTGCCGCCGTGGAATTTTCCCGCGAGTAACGCGATACGCGCGTGTAACTATTTAAAGTCTGTTCGTTTTCTTACGGTCACCTTAAGGTGCTGATAGACTTGAGCATTCGCTTGTAACAGAACATCGAGCATTCGCCGTTGTTATTTTTGTCGAACTGAACAACGAGCCGAGTCAAGCATAGAGCCATATATTGCTACGAACATCTAGAGAATTCTAGCGAACGCTCTATTCGATGCTCGTCAAAGATATTCTTCGTGAAGATGTCAGACTTGACGGTCGCGTGTGCTGCAATTTGTACTCATTGGTTGACATTTATACATCACCAGCCAATACCATATAATAACCAGCAAATCTGCTCCCTAGAATGTTCGCCAGAATGCTCGATAGAATGCTCGCTAAAATGTTCTCGTATTTTTCTGTGATGTAACATTCGCACGAATGCTCATTACAAGTGAATGCTCAAGTCTATCAGCACCTTTATTGTCGCGCCGCGCCGCCTAGGTACGCGCGGTGTCTTGCCAAACGCACGCCGGTGACTTCAAAACATGCCGCGCGGGTGTGCCTGTAGTCTGTACTAGGGTTCAGAACCGGGAAATCCCGGTCTCGAAAGTACCGGGAATTCCCGGTTCTTTTGTCAGTAAAAAGAACCGGGAAATAAAATTTGATTCCCGGTTCTTTCGGTACTTTCGGGAATTCTATTTTAATTACATGATTCACGCTACTACTTACATACATAATCTTTACAATACTAATTTTACTTTTTTATACTTCCTACTATTCAAAAGTTCAAAACTAACGTGAATTCAGCGTTTAAATAATTGGCGCACGGTAACTTACAAGTCTACCTCTCTCGCTGTTGTGTGCGATCGCTCGCTTACTCAGTTTTCGGAATGCAATATTTAATCCACCTTGGGATAGAATTTTCAAAAATGCTGTTTATATTTATTTTTTCTAAAGCTCAAATACTCATGGATATAACTTGAAAAATGACAGACTTTCATACAAACTTTCATCTCCTACGGGTGGAATTTCCAATTATCCTTTTTTAGTGTGCGCCTACATCATAAAAGAAAACAATGTGAAAATTTCAAGTTTCTGACGATGTTGCGCCATATGTTCCGACTTTCAGCGTTGTGAACCGCTTCGGTAATATTCATGTTGAGAGTGGTGCGGATCTGGTCAGTCCAGTGAATTGGACTCCTACCTCTCGATCTCTTGCCGTTCATTTTCCCGGTAACTATAAGTTTTTGTAGGTTATCCCCGGGTTTACGGGCGATATGGCCGAAGAACTCAAAGATCCTCCTCAGGCATGTGTATGTTGGAGAGCCTCGGCTTTTTGTCAATTTTGAGTTCTTCGCGGATCGATTGGTTGGTCCTGAATGCAGTCCAAGAGATTCTGAGCATTTTCCTCCAGCACCACATCTCAAAGACATCTATGCGCTGGCGGTCTCCAGCTTTTAAATCCATGTCTCCGCCCCGTATAGAAAAGTGGAGAAGACTAAAATGTTGACGAGTGTAATTTTTGTCTTATTATTGATGTTACGATCATTCCATATTCTATCGAGCTGAGACATTGCAGCCTTGGCCATTCCGATTCTCCTGCGAACTTCAGCTTCACAAGAACCGTTATTGCTGATGCTAGAACCCAAGTAAATGAAGTGATCAACGGGTTTTAAATTGAATGTTCCATTGAGTTCTAGCTTAGAAGCACGATCCACCACCATGATCTTAGTTTTAGACCAATTTATGGCCTGTGTTGCTCCATTTTGTTCCGGAGTTGGAACATTTCAGCTTCATTAGCTGCGAAAAGGATGGTGTCATCGGCGTAGTGAAGGTTTTGAATTTTAATGTCGTTCATGGTAATAGGGTATTTGACAACATTCAAAATATACTATTGATTGTGGTCATCTTATCAGATAATAGCCTAAAAATGACATATTTCACTCAATCAAACTAAACTATGTAATTTTACGCGATAATTTGCACGAAATAAAACATAATAATTTTTGAAATTTTATCAGGAACGTGAACGCTCTGGGATTGTTTGTGATGTCACTTGATAGCACGTAACTTGGTTGATATAATTGAAGTTTATCAAGTCAACCGAAACTAAACTTTACACATGAAAGAATAAGATTGATATTAAAATGAGTAGGTATAACAATTTAGAACATTACGATACAGCAGTCGCCTTGCGTAGCGTCTCTGTCGCACGCACCGAGTTCCGAAAAGGAGCGAGCGAGAGAAGTGACTTGCATAGCGATTTGTGACTTCACTCGATAGCACGTAACTTGGTTGATATAATTGAAGTTTATCAAGTCAACCGAAACTAAACTTTATACTTGAAAGAATAAGATTGATATTAAAATGAGTAGGTATAACAATTTAGACATTACGATCCAGCAGTCGCCTTGCGTAGCGTCTCTGTCGCACGCACCGAGTTCCGAAAACGAGCGAGCGAGAGAAGTGACTTGCATAGCGATTTGTGACGTCACGCGTATCATGTGATCAGAAATGTCGTTTTTGGCGTGGTTTTCAAAACTTAAACTTTATCATTGATTTAATTCTTAATACTGTAGATATTGCGAAAAATATCAATGTAGTGTGTTTTAATAAGTAACTAGCTGAACCCCGCAACTTCGTTCGCGTAGATATAGGTTTTTATATAGGATCGGATCGGATCCCATAATTCTTTTATGTACCTAAACTAAATGTAGCCTAAGTTACCTACTCCTTATAACATTGAAAGTTCCATTAAAATCGATCCAGCCGTTTCGGAGATTAGCTGGAACAAATAGACAGACCGGCAAACATAAATTTGAAACGCACACCAGTTTAAAATAAGCCGAACGTTCAAAGATCCGGGTCCCAAGTTATTTGAACCCAATACTGAGGATTGTAATGTCTGTCATTTCTAAACTAAAAAACCTATGACCTTGAAATATTTACGGGACAATACATAAAGTATTACCTTTCTAACAAAAAAAGAATGAGTGAAATCGAACAACGCGTTAATGAATTACAGCTTAATACACGTTTTAACTTTCATCCCCTCTCCCAAGGGAACCGTGCTGAATTTCGGGATAAAAAGTATCCTATGTCCTACCTCGGAGTATAAACTCAAATCGTACCAAGTTTCATTCGAATCCATTCAGTAGTTTCGGCGTGATGCGCGGCCAAGATACAGACAGACAGACAGACAGACAGACAGACAGACAGACAGACAGACAGACAGACAGACAGACAAAAATGAAAAAAATTGCAGTTTTGGCTTCAGTATCGATTATAGATTGCCCTCCAATAAAAAATTTCAAAATATCTTCAATGTACAGAATTGGATCTGTTACAGTTTTATTATATTATAGATAGATAAAGAATAATTTAAAACAATTTCCAAAAATTAGTCAAATACCCTATTCTACCATCCCAGTCTTCGCAGGTCCGGCGTATAATGCTCTCTCCGTAGATGTTAAACAGGATACGGGATACGGATGCATCTTTGACGAACTCCTTTGCTAAACGAGAAAGGTGTTGATGTCGTTTTGTCAATTCTTACTACCCCCTGACTATCTGAGTATAGGCTTTGAAGCACTCCGACCAGATGTTTTGGGACTCCTAATTTCCTGGAGAACTGTCCATAGGAGCATCCAGTTCACACAGTCAAAGGCCTTACTGTAGTTGACGAAACACATAATGAATGGTACATTGAATTCGTAAGCTTTTTGAACGCAGGCGCAAGGCTAAGAAAGGATTATTGGAAATTCCACCCCTAAGGGGGTTAAATAGGGGATGAAAGTTTGCATGAAAGTCGGTCATTTTTCAAGTGATATCCATGAAATACCAATTTTCATTAAAAATTTCATTAAAGTATTTAAAATTTCGATAAAATATAAAAAAAAAAATCAGGATTTTTGGAAATTCTATCCTCAAGTGGGTTAAATAGGGGATGAAAGTTTAAATGACTATAAAAATTACATTAATATTTCATTGTGATTTACTTTTAAAGTGTAAAACTTGGTTTATAAAAAAAAACTATAAAGAACCGAAAATCCCGAAAGAACCGGGAATTCCCGGTTCCTTTAGGTAAAAGTACCGAAATTCCCGGTTCTCAAAAACAGGACCGGTTCCGTAAACCCTAGTCTGTACACCCTGTACTCGCCTGTACAAGGGATTTTTCGTTTTACATCGAAGCCTACCTAGTTACCTACTCATATTTTCTTATTAAAATTCTTTTTCTTTTTTTTATATTCGTATTTTATTACAATATAACCATAAACATAAAATATTATATTATCATGAACACGGGTCTTCTCTCAAAATGAGAAGGATTTTAACCATAGTCTAAGACCACGCTGGCCAAGTGCGGATTGGAAGACTATTCGGAGATTCTGTTAGAATAGAAAAAAAAAACTACAAGGGCACTTCTCCGAAATTCTGGCAAAAAGAGACGAGGTTGAAAAAAATTTTTTTTTTTTAATTTTTGATTATTTAAGGATACCTCCTCAAAGGGGTACCTAAATTGATATCGGTGATGAAGAAGGCCTTTATCGTACCCTGGTTTCCTAGGAGATATAACGAATTCGGTAATTATGATGGTCATGGTAATGATAAATTGCGATATGGTAATTATCTCTGGTATATGGCGATTAGAATATGCCTATGGTAATTTGTTATTAATCATGGTGATGAGAAACTCTAGAAAGCCATAGAAAAGTATCCGAAAAAGGTGTTTGCTTAAAGTCTAGGAAATCGCTGACCAATAAAACTTAGGACCTCGAGCGTTACAACCATTAGTATTCAGCCAAAGAACCTTGGAAGCCACTTTACGTAGCATAACAACTGAGGTGTAAATTCCAGAGTAAACCTGTTCCGGATGTTTGTGTGGACGAGTTTCATGTTGAAATCCTCTGAAAAAGACTCTGAGCTGCTGGACTCAATAAGTGTGCAGCTTTGAAGACCTAAACAGATAATTTTAGACCCAAAAAGGCGTGGTGTGAGCATAATTGAGAGTGAACAGGAGCATAATTTTTTTATATTTAAAAAAGTGGACAGAACACATTCCCGATTAAGAACCATATACCACGAAGACTCCACGATGTTATTGATTTCGAAAAGGGTACTGATAACTGATATTAGTGATTGAGCCAATGACTCTTCAAACACAAAAATGTACCAGGTTTATTGAATCGGTCTGGTATTCGGCAGAGTCATCACATAGCTGGTTACGGTGCTCCATGGTAGTTCAAATGGCATGTCTGTTAAAAGTGCGAGAGGCAGAAAACCTTTGCAAATTTGATATTGGATACGATTTTCATATCCAAGATCTCATTAGAATCGATAACGGATATACTTTTCATAGTAGGAACTACGGTGAACATGCCTGTGTATTCGCTTTATTGCAATCTGAAACAAGTTAATGCAATCCACCAAAGACTCTCTTTGCTCAAAATGCGCTGGAAGAATACTTCAAGATGCTTGATTATTAGAAGGGACAGAACATAAACTTTAACAAAGACTAACATTTTCTTAGACTTTTAATAGCTTCAGCAAATGCTCTATAACTTTTATGTGTCCTCCGAACATGTAGGTCTCCGAATGAACTTGTGGCTAATAAGATGACAAGTTAGTTAGTTGTGCCTAGCATCAGTTTCAAGAAGGAGTTTAAATCAAGAGTGCATATTATAATTTTTTTTCTTATAAAAAAAGCATTTGTATCCACAACAGAAAGGAAACGCTATATACGTTTGGGGAGAGAAATTGTATATGTTATTTTTATGTGTTTATATGTTTTCATTTTCCTCAAATGGTGCTGGGCAGATTCAAATGCAGTTTATTATTCGCTATTATAAATTACCTCAAGGCATATTTTTAGATATATTTTATGATTCTAGTATAGACTACCAGAAGCATAGCAGGAAATGTTTTTCTGTAAAATTGTGAGCCCAATTTTTTCGGAAACTACCAAACCGATTTGGATTTTTTTTTTTTTTTTTGACGCTGGGAAATGCATTTACGCACACCCTCCGGAAGCCTTACAGCGAACTGCAATGCTTCCGGAAGGTAGTGTGGGACTCAGGCAGGCCAAGAAGTGGCCAGAATACCCACTAAAACCCAGCGATGTTCCTCCGTGTCGCCTGGTGGCTGGGTTACGGGTACACTTGCGCAATCATCCGCGACCCAGCCGGCGCCGTCCGCCGAGGCAGACCCTCCACCGGGGGACCTAAAGGCCCCCTAACACCGTCTGAGGCGCACCAGGAACATAGTGGTGCGCCTCCCGACCCGAGGCGTCTCAACGGGCGACGGATACGCCATTCCATCACCCGGAGTTCCTCGCCAGAGGCAACCCTCAAGAGGGCCACACCCGCAGGCGACCCTCAAGAGGTTCACCCCTCGTGTAATTTTTTATAGAGGTTTTCTTCCTCGCGGCCCCTCGCTCAGTGCGTGGGGCCCCCGGTTCCGCTCAGTGCGGATTACGGGTTGCCCGACGGTGGCCGAAGCCAGCGCCCACCGGCCACAAAGACCAGCGGACCCGCCGCGCAGGGCGTTTCCACCCCCTCCGGTAATTTTTTAACGAGGTTTTCTTCCTCACGGCCCGAAAGCCTCCCCCCCCAATTGTCGCCGCCCGGAGTCTCCACAGTCCACTCTGATGAACAGAGAAGTACCAGGAGCCTCCAAGCGGCAACCCCCTGCTGGTTTTGGTCCGCGCCGGGTTTCCCCGGTACCTCCCATATCTGGGAGGCGTTCCCCCATCCGCCACCAGGGGGACGCACCCGATGGGGGACCAGCAACCCCACACGGGAAACCGATTTGGATACAATTTGTGGCATTATGTAGGTATTACATCAGAGCAAGTTTCTTAGTATTTTTATACTGATATAGGTCTCTATTTTTTTTTTAATTATTAATTTTCCATTTTTTACGGTCATTACATTGTATTTTTTGTTGTCATGTCGTCATTTCAGTCCAAATATATATTTATTTCATATATTTTCATAGCAAGTTAGGTAGTTTTTCTATTATTTTAAATATCACACTTGTATTATGCTTAATCTTCTTATAAACTCTTTTGTTTTCAGTATTTTTGTCATTTTTGACTTTTTTTTCAAATTTCTATAATTTAAATTGTTTAAACATCTGAAAATTCTAAAAATAATTATATAACGTCATTATTATCAAAACCATTCATAAATTATGATAAATGAGAGAGATACCCCCCATTTACTATTAAAATTAATTAAAAAAATCATGGTAATTATGGTAATTAGGACCATGGTAATGAAAATTTGCTAATTATTAATTTATTAAAAAATTTAGAAACACAGTAAAATTTTTGTAGGCTACTCGTGTGAAAAAGAAACACATTTGACATGACAAGAATAAATAACAACAAAATATAACGCGTACTTTAGGCCTGGCAAAATATCTATGAATGAGGAGGACTAAATGACAAAGTGCATTTTTACTACATTATTTCCCTTTATCTTCTCAACGTTATGAAGTACGCTTTTTCTTTTAAAACATATTGCTAGAATGACCAATGCTATGTTAATTGATCTTATCATGATCGTTGTACTACATATAGTATCATTATTGTGATAGTGTTTGTGTCAGGTCATGGCAATTATGAAAAAGTCGTGTGACAGACTTCACTACCTTGTAATTTATTTATTTTTAGTTATATTCTCAGACTGATTATTTTATTCTAAGGGGTAGTTATCCATTAATTGACCATATTTTTTTAAGAATTTTTTAACCACTCAATTTCGAATTAAATGGGTTTGTATTCGACGACCCAAGCAATGTGACAGTCATGGTAGTGAGAAATTAGAGGTTCAAAATTTTTTTTAACACAGATCCCATCCCATTTATCTTCTTTTTCTTGATGGCAGGTATAGAGGACACTGTCTAGTATCTACAAAAAAAATTACATAACCCTGGGTATTTATTAACCTACGTTCTCCAGCTTGTGACATGCTTTTGCCAGAATTTGGGAGAAGTGCCCACAAACAGTAAAAAAAAAAAGCAGAATACTAAGAGCACCTGCGCCTGTACCGACACTATGTTATCGAACGGACTTTACTTATCTCTGCACAAAGAAAATCGCGCGTTGTTTATTTCAAGCTTTTTGTTTTACTAGCTTCTGCCCGCGGCTTCGCCCGCGTGAATTTCGATTTTTCACAAATCCCGTGGGAAATGTGGATTTTTCCAGGATAAAAATTAAAAAGTAGCCTATGTGTTAATGCAGGGCATAATCTATCTCCATTACAATTTTCAGCCAAATCCATACAGTAGTTTTTGCGTGATTGAGTAACAAACATCCAAACATCCACACTTTCACATTTATAATAATATTATAGTAGGATAATATTAACATAGGTAGGTACCTATCTATCTATGAAATGATAGTCGAATTGTTGCCATGGCTGCTTCAATTGATATGATGCCATGGCTACGTTCGCGGTCAACTACTAGCTACTTACGCGGAGTAGACATAGGTACCTACCTACTTCAAATAGTTATGGTAGATAGTCTTGTGCCGCGGTCACATTAAAGGAATATACCATTGGGTAGGTAGGCGGTACATTTTGGCAGATCAAAGAATTTCAATGGCAGATAGCGGCGATGAAAGAAGAATAAAGTACAATTGGACATCGGAAAAAAGTAGGTACTCGTAGGTATGTAGGTAGTAGGTACCTACATACTGTGCCACCAACTTATCTATTCCACAGACATATAAAATACGTCTGTGATCTATTCAGACTTCAGTGTGGTTCAGGTGGCCAAAATTGGAACTAGAGCCGCGTCGTCGGCCGCCATTTTACGAATGTGATTCCTCTGTCAGTTTCTGTCTAGTGTGAGTGCTCTAGTGTTTTTTCGCAATGTTGAAAGAATTTTAATGGTTATAAAAATTGAAATAAAATAAAACAAAAATCTGAATGAATCATTAAATTATCTCAAAAACAGAAAAAGTTATCGAACTTTAAAGTTGCGCTTTCACGAATAATTTCGTTTCACGCGCGCTCCAACGTGTGATGTCATCCAGATGGTTCCAAAGTATTTTTTCTATGTAATTTTTTTTTCGAAAAATCTATGGGACTATTTTGCAAACATCCTCAGCTGTCGATTAAAAAAAAAACACGCAAATCGGTTAATGTAATCCCGGAGAAATTGGTAAACAATATTAACCCAGATAAGCCTGAAACTATTTTTACTCAAAATCTTTACAATAAACAAATTTTTTTAGTTGCATTACCTTTAAAATGAAGAAAAAAAATATTAAAAAAAATATTTTCCTTAAGGTTTTCCGGGAAATGCCCGTCCTATATATAGGACAGTAGGATAATAGGTAGTAAGTAAGGGTTAGTATTGACCGTAACTGAAAACGGACTAATATATTTATCTATTTATGAAAAGGGTACAAATAATGAATTTTAATGTTAGTATATCAATTTTGCAGTGTGATGACTTATGTATGATAAGTTATAAAACACATAGCACATACTTCTATATCAAATTTATGCAGCGCGTCAAACATTTTTTGACATTGACTGTAAAGTCTTTGTTTTGATTGAAGAATAACCAAATGATTTAATTGGTTATGCCTTGATCTTTCCAGCTGTCTTCACGTTCATATTGGGACGGTTGACTTGGCCCCATTTTTCCAAATTTTCTGTTTGACTCAATCAAAGCTGTTGTTACTCTCCTGCGGAAGCTTAGGTGATCCAATTTCCCGTATTTTGTTTTATACAATAATTTCCATGCAAAAACGTTCAGAAAGATATTATTTGTAAGTAATGGCATGTGCCATTTCTTGACTCTAATGCCTACTCTGTGTAACCAATCATGTAAATTTTCGAACCAGTCAATCTGAAGTTTATCTTGGAAAACTCTTTGAACTTCAAGCCAAACCACTGAAGATGTTGCTAAGCCTCTTTTCCTCCACGCATAAATTCTTTTGCTCTGAGCTGATCAACTAACAGCAAGTTGCTCTTCGGTATCAATAATGGGATACTCAACTTGGAGAGATATTTCTACAGGTTGAAGTAATATGTTACGTAAGAAGTTATTCAGCGTCCACGTTATCTTCATCACCCTTGTCTTCATCACCTTCGTCAGTAGGGCAATTGGGGTGAACAAGGGGTGGTAGAATACATATTGTTACCTTTCTGTCATTTTTCTCACCATCGGAAGCTGTTCAAAGCGTCTATTATCCCATAAGCAGTTAGCGGTCCGAACATAAAAAGTTACCTGTATTATCCTACTGTCCTATATATAGTCCACCACTTTTTGTCGTAAATTATTTCCACTTTACGAAATATTATATCAATAAAATTGTTATACAAAGTAAAGAAGAGGTTATCCAGAACATGTGAAATGTGAAATTTGCAACCTAAACATAAATTTCAGATTTTTATACATATCTCTTGTGAGCCGTTTCTGTAACGCGCTTTTATTGCGCACTTTTTAGTTAAATATATCGAAAAATATTAAATAAAACGTCGATTTTATATTTTTACTATAATAAACATAGTCTCCTTACTTCATATCACAACAAAAGAAATCAACCATTTAAATGGGTACTTTGGTATATTTTTTTATTTTCACTGTCCTACATATAGGACAGTAGGCTTATCTGGGTTAAAACAAAAAAAATGCCTTGCAACCGTTTGGATGACTTCACACTCGGCAATCATTTTGCGTTACAAGTATAAATTAAAAATTTAAAAACCCCCGACATTCGCCATTTTGTGGCGGCGGCCATCTTGAATTTGCATAGTGCTATTCTACTAGTCAAGCCCTTTCATTTGATACCCATATTAAGGGAGTTGTGAAAAAATATGTAATCCGCCATTATGAAGCGGCGGCCTTCTTGGATCGATTTTCATCAAACATAGCTAACAACACTCTCGATTAATTCATCTTTCAAACAAAAAAACCGCATTCAAATCGGTCCACCCGTCTGAGCGCCACAGGGGAACAGACAGACACACACACACAGACACGTCAAACTTATAACACCCCGTCGTTTTTGCGTCGGGGGTTAAAAATACATAAACTTAAATAATTAATTTCTCCGTCATTTATCGATGGATTTAAAAAAAATCACTGTTTTATTAGTTTAGATCTATATTTTAATTCCATTGTGTTAAATATGATATTATTCTCAACATCGGGAAACTTCCTCTTTCGTGGGGGAATGTTTTGAATGAAATTGAAATGAGCAATACCAAATTCACTATAATTGAACAGATAAGTTGGTGGCACTATACCTACAACAGCAGGGCTATTCTGTAAAGCCATTTTCGAATTATCGAGAGTGAATTCGAGATGAGTTTGCTAATTTGTACTCTGTAAAACTCGATAGTACAGGTCTTCTCACTCAAACTCACTTCACTTCGCAAGTGCGTAGCAGATGTTTACAGAATATCAAACCAAGGTGAAGTGAGTTTGCTTTCGAAGCGAGTTATCTCACTTGAGTGAGCTTCGATATCGAGATTCGATATCGATGGTATTTTAGAGAATAGCCCTACAGTACACTGAACTGTAGTATGAAGAGGGTCATAGAACTCATATAAGATAATAAATTAGCGTTGAAAATTTATAAAAACAAATCGCAATCAATTCATTGACAACCGATAGTAGATACCTACTTCAACATAAAGAACCCTATTTTACAATAAAGCCTGCTATTATAATATTCCGTGATGCTAAATTAACTCTGGTAATGTGGCAGACGAGTCAAAAACGTGACTAGCATTTTTTTTTTAAATTTGATTACAATAATTTAAGTACAAGTTAGCCCTCGACTGCGACCTCACGTGATGATAAGTGACGATAAGTGGGCTAACTCGGAAGCGGTATCATAATACATCTATACATCTTCTATCTATACTTACATAATATAATAAAATCGTAGAATTACCGTATCTGTACATTGAAGATTTTTGCAAAATAATAACTGGGGGATGTTAGGGATAAGTAATAGAACGTAAAAAAGCTATTTTTGAAATTTTTGTCTGTTTGTCTGTATGTTTGTGCGCGCATCACGTAAAAACTTCTCAATGGATTGAAATGAAACTCGGCATGATTTAAGTTCATACTACGGAGTAAGTGTCATAACCCACTGACGCGACATGTCGCGCGCGGCAAGCCGCGGGTTGTCGCGCGCGGTTTTATTTTCCATATAAACTCTATGCAAACGCTTGGCACATAACCCACTAGCACACGAGTAGATATGCCACTAGCGCGGCACGGTCGCGCTGTCGCGCGCGGCTTGACTTTGAATGAAAAACCGCGCGCGACATCCGGCAGAGCGCTAAACGTTTTTACATGTAGGACGTTCTAAAAATAGAGGATGTACCCAGTATCTATGTTTCGCTTTTTTGCGACGGCGGTTGTAATAAAACAATAGTGCTGCGATCTCTTTGACCTCAATTTTGAGACTGAGTGTTTCTTGCCGCGCCCTGTCGCGACGTGCTGCCGCGCCTCGAAAAAAACGCGCGCGGCAAGCCGCACGCGACGTGTCGCGCCAGTTTGTTATGGCACTAACATATTGGATAGTTCTTATCCCGAAACGCGGTTCCCTTGGGAGAGGAGATAAAAGTTAAAATGTGTACTTAGCTGTAGGTAGCTACGGACCACCGTCCATAGCATGGGGAGAGATAAAAGCGGGAAAACTATCCTTTTTTGTCTCTAGAGGGATAATTTTATCTATGAAATATTAGACGTGGGTATAAATCTCAAATCACTATGGACGGTGGATATAATATCCACCTGTCCCTGTGAAATGTCAAACGGGGATAAACTTCTCCTCTCCCCTGTTGCCGTGCTTTGAAAGGTGGAAAAGAAAATTTTATCTCCCTGTCGGTGGACATAATCGGGTGATAAAATTTTTGTCTCCTGCCCATGCTAGCCCTGCTGGTGGGGGCTTTTCCTATACTGCATAGGTATAGGCCAATGTGAAATCGCCATCACCATAACCCTCACTCCTCAGAGTAAGAAATTCCTCTGAGTCATAACCCTAATCTGTTTCTATGCATATCATACCAGAACCACAGCTTGGCGAAAGTCGCAGCCGAAGCCTCTCACCAGACCAGACCAGAGGCAAATAATAAATTCCTAAATTATGTATACTTACCTACCTGCCGGAAATCAAACCCGGGAACTCCCACTTAAAAAGTAGGACAACAACGCTAACCGCTACGCCAAAGAGGTTGCCATCATGACGTCTATAGTTTTTATAATATCTATTTTAACTGTAACTTTACACCTGCTTGTCATTTTGTTTAATTATCACGGAAAAATAATGACTCTCTGATGCCCGAGTCGCAAACTGATCTGGCAGGCCCCTGTTGACGCTAGGTACTACTAAGACCCTGGATGGTTTATTCATATTACGAAAAATTCTGTTTCATACAATACCGATGACGAAGGGTGCATGGCGGTGATGACAGACGCTGCGTTGCATCTGCGGCGCCGCTGCCGCGTCCCGTATGGCGTATACCTACCTACTTATAAAATTGTATGAAATGTATTGAAGAGTCGTAGGTTGTATGCCATGTCACTACAAATCACAATAGTGTCACTTGCGAGGCTGCAGCTTCCAATCCAACAAAATAACTAAGTAGGTAGGTATGTTGCGACGCCTATTTCTTTAATAGGTTAAGAATCTAAAATTATCGATTTGGGTAATTTATAGAATCGCCATCAATTTATTTCATAAAATATAATATTATACTCGGTAACTAAATATGGACACTAAAAATTACTACGACCTGCCTACGTAGTCGAGAGCAAAAAATAGAATTAAAAAATATATAGCGCCATCTAGCGGAACGTCTCATTTTTACGGCGCAAGATTTTAAATACCAATCGTCTGATTTTTCGCGTTGTTCTTTTGAAACTTTGATTATTCGAGTTGAAGTTACAGATGATCGTATGTAGATGGCGTTGTATTACATTTTACCAGATCTATACTTATATATATATATTGTGGCTAATTCTGTTGTACACAATCTCTAAATCTATACTAATAAATAAAATTGAAGTGTCTGTCTGTAATATCGAAATAACTACCTCATATTAAGCTCATATGGTTATTTGAACGGTACCATAACCGAATCACACGTTTTTAAAATTTTTGTCTGTCTGTCTGTCTGTCTGTCTGTCTGTTTGAACGGGCTAATCTTCGGAACGGCTGAACCGATTTTGACGGGACTTTCACATACAAGTAGAGAATTAACCAGGGAGTAACATAGGCTACTTTTTTAACCGACTTTCAAAAAAGGAGGAATTGTGTTTTTCTACCATAGGTAGTACACCGATATCTCCGAGATTTCTGAACCGATTTGCGTAATTTTTTTTTTAATCGATAGAGAAATATTGCGACACTGTTCTACAAAAAACTTGGATTCCAACTCCTCAATTCTGATGCTGTAGGGGAACTGATCTCCAAAACTAATGGGATTTAGGAACTGTCGGTTATTTAAATAGATATTGGGGGTACCAATTAAAGACTTTATCGTTGAATGAACTCGAGTAGGTATATATTCAACTCCTCAACCCTGATGCTGTAAGGAATTGCATTCCGAAATCGTGGGGATCCCACGGAATTTTTCCATTTTGGTGACGGGTTACTGCAGATAGGCTACTTTTTATTCTGGAAAATCAAAAGTTCCCACAGGATTTTTAAAAACCTAAATCCACACGGGCGAAGCCGTGGGCATCATCTAGTCTAAACTAAAATTACATGGCGAAATATATTCCTATCTCTTTCACAATGCTCCCTGTAGAAAAGGATAGCACTATTTTTAAACTTGTCATATTAGTTTAGGTTTAGAGATTGTGTACAACAGAATTGGCCACATTATCTATACTAATAAATAAAATTGAAGTGTCTGTCTGAATGAATAAAATTGAAGTGTCTGTCTGTAATATCGAAATAACTACCTCATATTAAGCTCATATGGTTATTTGAACGGTACCATAACCGAATCACACGTTTTTAAAATTTTTGTCTGTCTGTCTGTCTGTTTGAACGGGCTAATTTTCGGAATGGCTGAACCGATTTTGACGGGACTTTCACATACAAGTAGAGAATTAACCAGGGAGTAACATAGGCTACTTTTTAACCGACTTTCAAAAAAGGAGGAGTTGTGTTTTTCTACCTATGTACACCGATATCTCCGAGATTTCTGAACCGATTTGCGTAATTTTTTTTTTTAATCGATAGAGAAACATAGCGACACTGTCCTACAAAAAACTTGGATTCCAACTCCGCAATCCTGATGCTGTAGGGGAACTGATCCCCAAAATTAATGGGATTTAGGAACTGTCGGTTATTTAAATTGATATTGGGGGTACCAATTAAAGACTTTATCGTTGAATGAACTCGAGTAGGTACATATTCAACTCCTCAACCCTGATGCTGTAAGGAATTGCATTCCGAAATCGTGGGGATCCCACGGAATTTTTCCGTTTTGGTGACGGGTTACTACAGATAGGCTACTTTTTGTTCTGAAAAATCAAAAGTTCCCACGGGATTTTTAAAAACCTAAATCCACACGGGCGAAGCCGTGGGCATCATCTAGTTTAAAAATAAAATACTCTCTAACGAGAGAGATGTTATGTTATGATGATCTGTTAACTATTGTTACCTACATTGAATTTCAGCAGTTTACTAACTATGTGTTTTTTATATTATGTTAGTTAAAAATACAATAACTAGATCGATTGTATCGTGGGCAGATGAATACAAAGCCGATTGCTTCCATTTTCTACGCCTACGTATATTATACTAGCAATTATACTTAAAAAGGATTTTTCTCGACCCTCGTTTCTAAATTTCTACGAAAAAGGTCAATAACACAGAAAACTTAATACCTACTAACTGCGAACTGTGGTTTAGTGGTTTCCTTAGCAAGAAAACCACAAGTTTTAACTTACCTAATTTTTATAGGTTAGTACACATTGATATAATTATAAGTCAGTGTTAGTACATAACTGATTGTGGTTACCTACTAACACATTCATTCAAAATGGTAAGTAAGTACCTACTTACACGAAATTTTTTCTTGTACAATACCTACAAGGTCAAAACCAAGCAAGTGACATTTTTGTCAAATAATTAGAATTTCGATGACAATAACTGAAAAAGGAAGCCTTATTATCGTACATTCTTGAAGTCCTTTGTCTCAACGCCTCTATTGTACAGCTTTGTTACAGCGTTCGTTTCACGTGTCAACTGTCACGCGGGACACAAGGATTGTAATGTTCAATAATATTATTCATTATTTACAAATTAGAGCGATACCACGTGATACCACAGTGTAACGACTGCCTTGGATGAAAACCTTGTACGCGACATTTTTGTTGTGAAAATAGTTTATCTTTATAATATTGTAAGTTGTTATTGGGATAAAATTATTGTTATATCAATTAATTGCAATTAATTATATTAGTAATTGAAATAACTGTATCAAAATACGTACGTATAGGTATCAGGTAGAGTTCCGTAATCTTGAAAAAATATCATAAGTAGAGTAGAGATAGAGTCAGGTAGAGTTTCGTATAAAGTCATCAACTGTGTCAAATTTTAACATCTTGTTTATAGTTTCTGAATAAAATGTCTGACACATACAGACAAACAATAAAGATTCCTTGATTCATAAAAAAGTTATGGAAGTATTGTGGAAGTTCCTTCAAAATCTAAGTCCAGTAGTGGACGTCCATCGGGGATGGTGGGTGGGTGCTCCATCTGCATCGCTCACGTCCTCAGAGCATTCTTTTCGCATAACTTGACAAAGAATATTGTGTTCGATGAAATAAATAAATGAAAATACAAATTAAATACACCTAAATAACTTTAGATGGGTAGTAAGTAGGTAGGTATATCTACTTAATTATTTTTCTGGATCCCCGGCAATTTTTCGACCCTTAGAGATCTCTTGGAATACAAAAGAAAAATTGCTCCAATTTAACCCAGTTGTCACGTTTTGATCTGAAGCAGCCGATTATTATTTGCATTTTACTCTTCTGTTTACAAGACAAAAGGCATTTGTTTGATAGTGGAGCGGCGCACCGCGCACGCGCATTCGATCGCGCGCCTCGCAAAGCGCCACACGCGCGCGAATTTCGCTTCATCGGATATACGCGACGGATATCGCGAAAATATCGCGCGCGTTTCAAACAAAAGACGAGAAACCGCGGAAATGATGCTCGCGGGAGCCGAAATAGTGGAGAGCAGTGTTGCCTTCAAAACGGACGAGGCCGGCAGGTCTCAGGCCGTGATCTCGCCGGGCACGTCGCACGCGCCCGGCCCCGGGTCGGGTCTCTCCCGGGTGCCGACGAGGGAACCGGTGGACATCCAGTTCACTAACGTCACGTACACCGTCAAACTGGGGATAAACAAAGGTATTTGAAACAACGTTGTTCTTTTGTGGTGCATAGCCGAGATCGTACCAGGCACGTCTCAGGCGCCCGGCCCCGGGTCGGGTCTCTCCCAGGTGCCGACGAGGGAACCGGTGGACATCCAGTTCACTAACGTCACGTACACCGTCAAACTGGGGATAAACAAAGGTATTTGAAACGTCACTGTTCTTTTGTGGTGCATAGCCGAGATCTTACCGGGCACGTCGCAGGCGCCCGGCCCCGGGTCGGGTCTCTCCCGGGTGCCGACTAGGGAACCGGTGGACATCCAGTTCACTAACGTCACGTACACCGTCAAACTGGGGATAAACAAAGGTATTTGAAACGTCGCTGTTCTTTTGTGGTGCATAGCCGAGATCTTACCAGGCACGTCGCAGGCGCCCGGCCCCGGGTCGGGTCTCTCCCGGGTGCCGACTAGGGAACCGGTGGACATCCAGTTCACTAACGTCACGTACACCGTCAAACTGGGGATAAACAAAGGTATTTGAAACGTCGCTGTTCTTTTGTGGTGCATAGCCGAGATCTTACCGGGCACGTCGCAGGCGCCCGGCCCCGGGTCGGGTCTCTCCCGGGTGCCGACGAGGGAACCGGTGGACATCCAGTTCACTAACGTCACGTACACCGTCAAACTGGGGATAAACAAAGGTATTTGAAACATCGTTGTTCTTTTGTGGTGCATAGCCGAGATCGTACCAGGCACGTCTCAGGCGCCCGGCCCCGGGTCGGGTCTCTCCCGGGTGCCGACTAGGGAACCGGTGGACATCCAGTTCACTAACGTCACGTACACCGTCAAACTGGGGATAAACAAAGGTATTTGAAACGTCGCTGTTCTTTTGTGGTGCATAGCCGAGATCTTACCAGGCACGTCGCAGGCGCCCGGCCCCGGGTCGGGTCTCTCCCGGGTGCCGACTAGGGAACCGGTGGACATCCAGTTCACTAACGTCACGTACACCGTCAAACTGGGGATAAACAAAGGTATTTGAAACGTCGCTGTTCTTTTGTGGTGCATAGCCGAGATCTTACCGGGCACGTCGCAGGCGCCCGGCCCCGGGTCGGGTCTCTCCCGGGTGCCGACGAGGGAACCGGTGGACATCCAGTTCACTAACGTCACGTACACCGTCAAACTGGGGATAAACAAAGGTATTTGAAACGTCGCTGTTCTTTTGTGGTGCATAGCCGAGATCTTACCAGACACGTCGCAGGCGCCCGGCCCCGGGTCGGGTCTCTCCAGGGTGCCGACTAGGGAACCGGTGGACATCCAGTTCACTAACGTCCCAAAGGTTCATAATATGTAAAAGCAAAGCATCGTTACTTATTCTTTTGTGACGTATAGGTAGGTACCTATCTTCTTTGATAGTACATTTCTTTCTTATCTTTTGATTTAGGCGTCCGTGTAACTTTGAGTAAGCAAAAACTACAGTACAGTTTATAAGCAAAGACCGCATTGTAAAAGGTTGTGAGTGTATCTGTGGATGTGAGTTTTCCACCCTAATTAAAAGCGGGTTCACACATAGACGTTTTCTGGATTGTAATTTTATATGGATCGTTTGTGTCCTTTCCTAAATGACCCGACAGACGATGTCCTGAGTTCATCTAAAATCTCATAGAAAATAACACTCAGTTTTCCCCGAATTTTTCGGGAAACTTTTCAAATGTTAAAAATATTTAAAAAATCGGTCCAGGCGTTTTTATTACAATACTTAATTTTTTTATACATTTGGCTTATCAATCATCATCTATTAGCATGTTGACACGCTCAAAGTGAATAATTACTAATCCAAAAACATTGTTTAAGTACTTAATGTGGCCGATTCTGTTGTACACAATCTCTAAATCTAAACTAAAATGACAGGTCTAAATATGTTCCTGTCTCTTTCACAATCCTCCCTGCTGAAGGGGATAGCACTATTTTTAAACCTGTCAATTTAGTTTAGGTTTAGAGATTGTGTACAACAGAATTAGCCACAATACCTACTTTATAAAACCACGGAGGAATGAAATAAAATAAAAGAAGTATTAAGTAAGTATTTTAAGAAATAAATATTATTGTTATGGATTGCAACAGCTGTCAACCTAAGTTTAACCGGGTGGCGGGTGATAAGCAGTCGACCCTATAATGGTTATCATCGGAACCTTGGAAAACTCAAGCCAGATCCAAGTTACACTGAATGAAATGTAATGTTGCAATTGCAATTCAACAAATAAATAATTTTGCTGTGATATTAAGCTGTGATAGCCTAGTGGTTAGGACGACCGACTTCTAATCGGAGGTCGTGGGTTCGATCCCGGGCACGCACCTCTAACTTTTCGGAGTTATGTGCGTTTTAAGTAGGTATTTAAATATCACTTGCTTTAACGGTGAAGGAAAACATCGTGAGGAAACCTACATGCCTGAGAGTTCTCCGTAACGTTCTCAAAAGGTATGTGAAGTATGCCAAATGCCAATCCGCTTGGCCAGCGTGGTAGACTATGGCCAAAATCCTTCTCACTCTGAGAGGAGACCCGTGCTCTGTAGTGAGCCGGTAATGGGTTGATCATAATGATGATGATGAAATAAATAATTTTAAGATCAAATGCCGCTTTAATGGACCTTCTTAGTTTTTCCGTTTCTTAGAGTTCTCAGTCAAAACAGTGAGATTTTTTTTGTATTTCTTTGTATTTAGGTGTCTACCTAAAATATTATGTAGAATTTTATGTGGCAATGCAATAAGTTTTGAATGTTTTAAATGTTTAGTTAAAGGGAAAAATATTACTTATCATATCACAATAATTACTTAGGCGACTAATAACCACGATAATACAAAATATAAAGGTATGAAATCTAAAAGCACATTGGCACGTTTTGTTTCTTTAATACATAGTTACGATTAAAGATGATCGCATACTATCTCGCAGTAGCCGCAAGGGCCGCGCGCTTCGTATTTTTTCATGACATTGCATGCGCCATATTCGGCCGCAAACTGCCTCGTTGGTCTAGACTGTAGAGGTTAGCATATTCGACCGCAGATCACGAGGTCCCGGGTTCGATTCCCGGGTTGGGCAAAGAAATTCTCAGTGCCAGCCCGGAGTTGGTAGTAAGCGGTGTTTCACCCCCGTGCCTAAGCACGAGAGAGCGCACGCTAAGTAGTCGGTCCCGGTTAT
The DNA here is from genome assembly GCA_920104075.1 of Melanargia galathea. Classification (NCBI taxonomy): domain Eukaryota; kingdom Metazoa; phylum Arthropoda; class Insecta; order Lepidoptera; family Nymphalidae; genus Melanargia; species Melanargia galathea. The sequence continues at coordinate 18,562,276 of OV049867.1, read as the reverse complement.
TATCACTATCAGTTGTGACAACAGCCCGCATTGGAGCAGCGTAGCGGGTCTAAGCTCTAAATCCCTCTATCTTATGAGAGAGGAGGCCTGTGCCTAACAGTGGGACGTTAAAAGGTTTTAGTGGTGGTGGTGGTGGATATTCGGCCGCATCGAGCAGATTTAAGAAATGCTAATTAGACGTCAGGGCTCGCGTAACCTTTGCTCATGCATTTTTGGCATCACGGTGTTGCCAACGTCACTCGCATATTAAATACTGGAACATGCATCTCTTGGGCCTTGCGGAAGTGTGCGATATTCTTTAATCACTATAACAATGCTATAAAATAATTAAATACTTACTATTGTTTAAAATGTGCACATAACAAACAAAAAGAAACAAAGAGAACAAAATATATACCTACCTTAGTAGTAATTAGGTAATAAAACCAGTTAGTCTAATGTAGTTATTACTTACCTAATTACTACCAGTGTTATGCTATAAAATATAACAACGTGTTACATGCTAATTGTTAGTATTTTCTACAAGCTTCTGCCCGCGCTTCGCCCGCGTGAATTTCGGTTTTTCACAAATCCCGAGGGAATCGTGGATTTCCGGTTCCCGTTCCCGATCCCTTTTCCAACCTTTATACCTACTTTTAAGGAAGTTTACTATAGTAATCTACCTATTATAGCAGTAGCAATAGATTTCGATTTTTTCAAAATCCCGTGCTAACTGTGGATTTTTCCAGAATAAATGCATGCAACGACAGCAAACTATTGCAATAATGTGTTATGTGAGCGTGATGTACTTAAGAACAATCAGCGCCATCTATCGCGTTTTTGGATGTCTATATGTATTTAAGTCCCACAGGAACACTTTTTTCGGAATAAAAAGTTAAGTCAGGGCATACCTAATCTAATAATTTATCTCCATTCAAAACAGCCAATTCGGTTCAGTATAGTTGCGGCGTTAAAGATTAACAAACATATCACAATGGCATGAATTTATGGTTAGATACAAGTATGCATTTTTTTAATTAATAAGGGGAGAGAGTCACCAGATCAAAGGGTATTGTGACCAATGACCACATCTATACTATCTATACTAATAAATAAAATTGAAGTGTCTGTCTGTAATATCGAAATAACTCCCTCATATTAAGATCATATGGTTATTTGAACGGTACCATAACCGAATCACACGTTTTTAAAAAAATTGTCTGTCTGTCTGTCTGTCTGTTTGAACGGGCTAATCTTCGGAACGGCTGAACCGATTTTAACGGGACTTTCACTTACAAGTAGAGAATTAACCAGGGAGTAACATAGGCTACTTTTTTAACCGACTTTTAATTTACAAAAAAAATATTTGGATTCCAACTCCTCAATCCTGATGCTGTAGGGGACCTGATCCCCAAAACCAATGAGATTTAGGAACTGACGGTTATTTAAATTGATATTGGATGTACCTACCAATTAAAGACTTTATCGTTGAATGAACTCGAGTAGGTACATATCCAACTCCTCAACCCTGATGCTGCAAGGAATTGCATTCCGAAATCGTAGGGATCCCACGGAATTTTTCCGTTTTGGGGATGGGTTACTACAGATAGGCTACTTTTTGTTCTGGAAAATCAAAAGTTCCCACAGGATTTTTAAAAACCTAAATCCACACGGACGAAGCCGTGGGCATCATCTAGTCTATAATCTATATCTATACTAATAAATAAAATTGAAGTGTCTGTCTGTAATATCGAAATAACTACCTCATATTAAGCTCATATGGTTATTTGAACGCTACCATAACCAAATCACACGTTTTTAAAATTTTTGTCTGTCTGTCTGTCTGTCTGTCTGTCTGTCTGTCTGTCTGTCTGTCTGTCTGTCTGTCTGTTTGAACGGGCTAATCTTCGGAACGGCTGAACCGATTTTGACGGGACCTTCACATACAAGTAGAGAATTAACCAGGGAGTAACATAGGCTACTTTTTTAACCGACTTTCAAAAAAGGAGGAGTTGTGTTTTTCTACCTATGTACACCGATATCTCCGAGATTTCTGAACCGATTTGCGTAATTTTTTTTTAATCGATAGAAAAACATTGCGACCCTGTTCTATAAAAAATTTGGATTCCAACTCCTCAATCCTGATGCTGTAGGGGACCTGATCCCCAAAACTAATGGGTTTTAGAAACTTTCGGTTATTTAAATTGATATTGGGGGTACCAATTAAAGACTTTATCGTTGAATGAACTCGAGTAGGTAACTACATATCCAACTCCTCAACCCTGATGCTGTAAGGAATTGTATTCCGAAGTCGTGGGGATCCCACGGGATTTTTCCGTTTTGGGGACGGGTTTCTACAGATAAGCTGCTTTTTGTTGTGGAAAATCAAAAGTTCCCACGGGATTTTTAAAAACCTAAATCCACACGGGCGAAGCCGTGGGCATCATCTAGTAATATAATAAAGAGGCTTGTCCTGACTGACTGACTGATCATCAACGCACAGTCTGAACACTGCACACTGAAATTTTCACAGCAGCTTCCTTTTACGACGTAAGCGCACAGCAAGGATTATTGCGAATTCCACCCCTGAGGGAGTTAAAAATAAAAAGACACGTGTTTAAGGAATTTTGGAAAAAACCACACTCAACTTCTCAAGTGGGTTAAAGAGGAATCAAAGTTTGTATGAAAGTCCACCACTTTTAAAGTTATATCAATGTAAATCGGTATTTGTATTGTTGGTTTAAAATAAAGAATTATGTGTTTCTGGAATTTTGGAAATTCTACCCCCAAGTGGGTTCAATAAGGGATGAAATTTATGAGAATCCAAGCGGACGAAGTCGCTGGCATCAGCTTGTTATACATGTAGCTATTAAACTCGAACTCTACAATTCTTTAAAAAAATACTTTTTGCTAGGACTGCCCCTTTGCTCCCCTAGAAAGAGGTGTTCATTAAATCATTATCACATTGCTACAATCTCAATTAGTTATTGTGATTGACGGAATTTAGAGCGGGGCCGCACTGAGAAAATTATTCGCGCGAATTTTATTCGCGCGGTTTATATTCCGCATTTTGATATATTTTTCTCGCGAATTTTAAATCGCATGTACGTGCAGCTTCATACATTCCCATATGTCACAGAATTTTGCGAAAAAATTCGCGCGAATAAATTTCGCAATGCGGCCTAGGCCTTATGGTTGCAACTATACGTTTTTAACCCCCGACGCAAAAACGACGGGGTGTTATAAGTTTGACGTGTCTGTGTGTATGTGTGTGTATGTGTGTGTGTGTGCGTATGTGTCTGTTCTCCCGTAGCGCTCAAATGGGTGAACCGATTTGAATGCGGTTTTTTTTTGTTTGAAAGGTGAATTAGTCGAGAGTGTTCTTAGCTATGTTTGATGAAAATCTGTCCAAGCCGCCGCCACAAAATGGCGGATTGCATATTTTTTCACAAATTTAAATTTTTAAATTTATACCTACCTACTTGTTACAAAGTCAAAAACACGTAAATCATCCCTTTGATTTTTCAGTCATATTGATGTTTTCACGACGTATTCGCGTGATACACACGTTTTCTCTCTTTTATTGATTGCGGCAAACGCAAATTAAAGTTAAAACTATTATCTATTAAATCCATTTCATATTATATGACCTCTATTTGTTAGGCTTATTGTATCTTCTATGATAAGATAAAAAAAGCCAAAGTACATAATTTTATGTCACAGAATCCCCACTAATAAAGTAAATGCGAAAGTGTGTCTGTATGTCACCTTTTCACGGCTCAACCTCTTAACCCAGTGTTTCTCAACTTGTGGTCCATGGACCCCTGAGGGGTCTGTATAATTAACGCTAGGAATCCATGTTGAGCTTATATCTATCATAATACATGAGACAATTATATGTTGTAAGTAAATACTGTGTACAATTTGACGTTCTAATCCAGAATAAGCAGCAGCAACAATACAGTGTGTCCGGGATCGAATTAGCGATATTTTAGGGACATATTCTACAACTCATTACCTCTCTGAAAATACCACTTATTAGGGCCTGCCCCCCTCCCCCTCCCAGGGACAGCCATTTCAATTGGGTGTGCGTTTTTGTGGGTATGTGCGCACAAAAATTGTAATAACTCGAAAGTCTGCTGATGCACAGGTCTTCAAATGACCTTATTCGATTGGATACAATATTCTCCATCACTAAATACCAAACAATAGAATAAAATGTTAAAATAATTCGATCAAAAATGCTTCGGAAAAAAATTATTTTTTCAAAAATATTGAAAACTACAAGTTTATGCTGCATTTTGCAAAAACGAGGTCTTTAAGACCACATTATAAAGTAATAAATCGATAGCTTTTGAGATAAGCAACAAAACGACATAAAAATTTTGACTGTAAGTTACTTACTTCTGGAGATATTGGTAATTGTAAGTACTTCGTCCCCAAGCATGAATTACGAGTATTGAACCCAAATTTAAGATTCATCATTTTTTTACTACAAATAAGGTAAAAAATCTTAACTTTATAATTTAATTTTTGTTAGTTATAAACTCAATAACTCAATAACTCTGATTTGTGTATGTGACACAAATCAGATATCCGAAAAACTAGGTTATTTCCGCCACAAACCGAAATTACCACCTCTGTTCTGTTAGCTAGTTGCTTCATGTTAGGAGGATCGTTGGATCATGTCCAAATACAATCTTATTTTATCTGCAACGGACAGGATCGTCTCCAATAATTCTTTTCTGGTATTTGGTACCATATAAAAGACCTTCTGCTTCATAGGTCCTCATAAAAAGAAGTCCAAAGGTGTAAGGTCTGGAGAATGAGGTGGCCATTCCATTGAATTGTTGCCACGTCCGATCCAAGGCGAATAGTTGACATCTAAATGCTCTTTTATGGCTATAATAATACCGAGTAGGCATGTCTTTAAACCTAGCAAAATTCACAAACCTGAATCACAAACAAAAATGAGTAATAACTTAAGTAGCGATCATAACGCCTCCTCGCCAGGAACAACAAAATAAAATTTCAGATATTTAAATTTTTTATACGAATTTTTAATCAGTTGAAGTAGGGGTTTGATCCTAAGTTTTAACCTCATTCACTGACTAATCAAAAACAATATTATTATTACCTGATCGCCCGAGGTATGCGATGGAAACCCACATTCGAATAACATAAGAACTTACGCGCTCGCGGTTAAGTTATGTTTAAATAATAATATCTCCTAAAGTAAATAACTTACAGTAAAATTTTTTATGTCGTTTTGTTGTTTATCTCAAAAACTGTCGATTTAATACTTAACAATGTAATCTTAACGACCTCGTTTTTGCAAAATGCAGCAAAAACTTGTAGTTTTCAATATTTTTGAAAAAATAATTTTTTTCCGAAGCATTTTTGATCGAGTTATTTTAACATTTTACTCTATTGTTTGGTATTTAGTGATGAAGAATATTGTATCCAATCGAATAAGGGCATTTGAAGACCTGTGCATCAGCAGACTTTCGAGTTATTACATTTTTTGTGCGCACATACCCACGAAAACGCACGCAAAATTGAAATGGCTGTCCCTGAGAGGGGGAGGGGGGCAGGCCCTAATAAGTGGTATTTTCAGAGAGGTAATGAGTTGTAGAATATGTCCCTAAAATATCGCTAATTCGATCCCGGACACACTGTATAAGCTGGTAGAAGCGAAACCTCATTTTTAGGGTTCCGTAGTAAACAAGGAACCCTTATAGTTTCGCCATGTCCGTCCGTCTATCTGTTCGTCCGTCCTCGGTTAATCTCAGAGACTATTAGTGCTAGAAATCTGTAATTTGGCATGGGTAGGTATAAATATTAATCACGCCAACAAAGTGGTGAAATAAAATTTTGATAAATATTTTTTTTAGGGTAGCTCCCCTACTTGTAAAGTGGGGATGAATATTTTTTCTCGTCTACCCCATAGGGTATCGTTGAATAGGTCTTTTAAAAATACTGTGGATGTGGGAACATCATTTTTCGATTTCTAGATCCGTATGTAAAATATGATGTTTTAAAGTGCTAATTTTTATTAGAGTCACGTGTCCCCCCCCCCCTCTATCAGCCAAATGGCAGTATATAGGAACTTGAAAAAATTCACAGCAGTAGGATATATAATCAATTTTAAAGGAAAACTATCATGGCTAAGTAGGGTTCACAGGTTAAGGAGTTATATCTATTTTTCGAGGATTGTGACTACGGAACCCTACACTGCGCGTGGCCGGTTTTTTTATCTGTCAGAAAGGGTCCGTGAGTTCTTTGAAATTTTGTGAGGGGTCCGTGACTAAAAAACCCCGTCTTAACTGATATGTAACTGATATTTGGTACAGAGATATTGCATCCTGGAGACTTAACACAAGATACCCATGGTTTACTCCTGGAAAACCCCAGAGGTTACTCTTTTGTTCTCCCTCATCTAATTAGCTTTTCTGAATTCTGTGGCATTTCTAATTTGCACTGCAGGTCAGCTGTAGAACATTGATATTCATTAGCATAAGACGAAAAGCTTAGACTATCCAGATGGAGCATTATCTAATTTACAATTACTTATGTTCTAATTATTATTTCAACCCTCCGTTTTTAGAGATAAAAAATATTCAATATTAATCCAGAAATATTTGCGATAAGCATGCCATTCCGTCCACTGTTTCAGTGTGATGAACGTACAGATAGACAGACAGACAAAAATTAAAAAAACCGGCCAAGTTCGAGTCGGACTCGCGCACGAAATCTATAAGAACGGCAAAAAAATCATGTCTGTTGTAAGGTCCTTAAACATTTATTTTATTCTGTTTTTTAGTATTTGTTGTTATAGCGGCAACAGAAATACCTACATCATCTGTGAAAATTTCAACTGTCTAACTATCACGATACAGCCTGGTAACAGACGGACAGACAGACGGACAGCGGAGTCTTAGTAATAGGGTCCCGTTTTGAGGCTCTACATCTATACTTACTAATAAATAAAATTGAAGTGTCTGTCTGTAATTTCGAAATAACTACCACATATTAAGCTCATATGGTTATTTGAACGATACCATAACCGAATCACACGTTTTTAAAATTTTTGTCTGTCTGTCTGTCTGTTTGAACGGGCTAATCTTCGGAACGGCTGAACCGATTTTGACGGGACTTTCACAGACAAGTAGAGGATTAACCAAGGAGTAACATAGGCTACTTTTTTAACCGACTTTCAAAAAAGGAGTTGTGTTGAAATCGGTAAGTACCTATGTTAAAAAACGCCCTGATAAGTATTTTCGCTGCGCGCGACCACCGCGACGGCCGACCCACACGAGTAGTAAATCTACAGAGGGGAAGCTTCCACAAGCGGCCCGCTGTAGGTATACTCACACAAACACACTCACCAACGGTTCACGGACGCGCGTTCGTTCCACTAACCGGTACAGTTGGTGACAAACATGCGCATATGTGTGAGTATACCTACAGCGGGCCGCTTACTAGAAGCTTCCCCTCTGTAGGTACTCTGTGGCCGACCGCTCGCGCTGCACGGAACTCCCCGCACCGCGCCGCGCGCCCCTGCGCCCTGCGCCCGCCGTACGCGGTACCGCGGTACGCCGCCGCGCGGCGGGGGGCGGGTGGACCAGAAATCTACTTATCCCTCAGGATTTGTGAGAAACCGAAATTCACGCGGGCGAAGCCGCGGGCAAAAGCTAGTTGATAATATACATAGCTTATTAAAAATTCTCAAAATTTTAATGTACCTACAGAAACCGTCGTTAGTTTTAATGTAGATTGATAATATACATGTATTGTATTTTCTTGATTGTAAGTTGTAACTCTTCATTCAAAGTAAAAAAAAGGCATTGACATCGTAATAATCGTATGACTTAGGTATTAGACTCGTTTTTTGCACCCAGGCCAAGGGCATTAACTTCTTGTTGAACGAGCTAAGTTTTTATCCAAGTAATGCTGATTCTAAACTGTTAACTTAAATCATTAGCTGATACGTAATGTGTGCTTAAGTTGTAAGTAAGACGTCCTACCCAATAAATTCTTCATTCTTATGAGCATTCTATTAAGCCGGTGTCAAACTGATCAGTAGGTAACTAATACTAACGTTACCAACTTGTTTGTTGTGGAAACCGTAGCATCAAATCTGTATCTGTACTATTAAGTATTGTGTGCGAACACACAATCTTTTATAACAATAAACAAACTACTAGCTGATGCCTGCGACTTGGTTCGTGGATTTTTTTAATCTCATGAGAACTCTTAATTAATTTATTATTCGTGGCTTCTTTACGTAGTAATACTTAGTATTCTTTACTACAAGTAAAATCTTTTCGTAGATTTTGTTCTCTTAGACAATTGTTGAACAGCTGGCCTGTATCTATAATGAGGTGAAATCAAGCAAATTGCAATGTAATTACCTCTCACTGTTGCTTCCATAGCTAAGTACATGTACATCAGCTGGTAAATTGCTCTCTACATAATCTAGCTCAGATGAAAAATGCACTGCCTATGCAGCGAGTTATAGGTACTTATTAAACCGTTACACTTGACACACAGACTGGTCTTTGGGTCAAGGATTAGAAAAATAACACTTGTAGGTTGACTACGTTGGTTAGTAAATAACCGACGAAAAAAGAAGTTTCTCAAGTCGACGCGTAATATTATATTTTTTTTTGAATGTATGACATTTAAAAAGTAATAAAAATTAGTAGATTTTAGCCACAAAAAATAAAAAAATAAACACAAGCGCTATTTTACGCTTTATTTCATTAATTTGTTTTTTGTTCGTTTGTTTGGTGCCGACTCAAAATTAGGTTAGGAGTTTAGTTATCTAGTGTTTTTGCTTTCATATTTCGAAGTTTCTTTCAGTTGCAACCTGTTTAATATGCCTTTTTGTAATAATAAAATAAAGCCAATTTCACTGCTACGAATGATGTCATCCTAAAATTAACTACCTGCTGTTTTCTGCATAAAAGAGCTTTTATTTGATACCAAACTCTATCCATGTATATATCTAAACAATATGTACCTGCCTATATTGTTTTATATTCTTTTTTTGGCGTTTATTTGGTTGTTATATCCGCCATATTGGATTTTTTCATGACGTCAGTGCCTAAAACACACTTAACGTTAAGACAAAGCTAAAGTCGACTCATTCAACAAAATCTGATGCAGATGAACAGACACATACATAGTACATACATAACTTCTGAACTCTATACCTCTGCAATTGCATAGTCGGATAAGAAGTGAGTAGTCCACCGCGAAAATAAACGGGAAATCAAAGTCCAAATTGACTTCAAACAATCGGACAATAAATTATTGCAATCATGAAAACACTTCCTGTGACCATAATAATAATGAAGTCGGTTAATAATATCTATAATTGCAGTTAATTTTCCGTTGAACTATTTTTTCCTCACTCATATTAACCGCTGGTAAAAAGATTTCGATCTATGCTATAATTAAAACTGTTGGACACTAACATGCCGACTTACGTGAGCGAACTTAGCGCGCGAAAATGTCAAACGCTTCCGTCTCTCTTTGTCCTAGGTGAACCCGACGCGATGCGATGCGACACGTCGCGACGCGATACGACTCCGCAGAAAATGACAAACTTTCTACGCGACAACGTAGGCAACGTGAAGGCTCAGTTGCTGTTTGATATTTTCGCGTCACGTCGTATTATGTCGCTTTAGTCGCTAATGAGAAACCTCTTGCAGTGTCCTATGCAAGCGAATGTACGCAAATTACGGTGACAAGCGGATTAGCACAAAACTACACTAAGTACACAAAACAATAAAACATTAATATGATTTTCGTATTGTTTGAGTACCTATTGTTGGAACGAAGTTCCTTATCACGCGTTGCGAAAGGGGGTTAGACGGAAAAAAATAAGAGAAAAAGTTGTAACGACACTTTTTGCCCGTTGGCGCGGTTGGCAGTGACCCTGCCTTCCGTTTGGGGGTCGCGGGTTCGATTCCCGCCCCGAGTCTGGGTGTATAATCACTACATAGTATAAAACAAAGTCGTTTTCTCTGTCCCTATATCCCTTTGTACGCTTAAATCTTTAAAACTACGCAACGGATTTTGATGCGGTTTTTTTTAATAGATAGAGTGATTCAAGAGGAAGGTTTATATGTATGATAACATCCATTAAATAGTGGAGAAATACTGTTATTTTTGAGGTTTCTAATGTGATGTCGTAAATAATTACATTTTTTCCGCTTACATTGCAAACGCAGGCTGAACCCTACGAGATTTATCAATATAATGTACTAAGTATTGTACACATTGAAAAGGTCTATAGAAAACTCCGCGATGGTATATGTCTATCTCTTATGGATATCCCACAATAACATTTTTTGTCATTTACTTTTTTACGACAAATAATGGCTAATTTTAGAAGCGATTTTAACCAATACAGCATAAATCCTTATCTAATTAAATACCTTAAGTACATTGTTGATTTATTATAGATCTATATGGCCTTTTACAGCATATGATTTAAATGAATATTTTCGAAGATATTACAGATTTAAAAATTGCGGGAAATAGACTTTGCGCGCGGCGCGCGGTTCCAGCCGACCGGGGCGGCGATGCGTAAAGTTCTCCTATAGCATTTTGAATTTAGCAGCGATCGGACGCGTATGCTATCGAGTATCGGAGCTTTCTAGCGAGGAAAATAACAATCACACTAATATTATAAAGGCGTTATTAAGTTATTAAGTTTGTGTGTATGTTTGTTCCTCTTCTCCGCCGCAACTACTGAACCGATTTGGCTGAAATTTTAAATGGAGATAGCTTATGCCCTGACTTAACACATAAAGTAACTTTTTATCCCAGAAAAGTATTCCTGTAGGACTAAAATAGATATATACCTCCAAAACGCCACAGAGGGCGCTGACTGTTCTTAGGTAAATCACGCTCACATAACCCATTATTGCAATACTTTGCTGTGTAGCATGCATTGGCAACACATAGGCTACTTTTTATCCTGGAAAAATGCACAGTTCCCACGGGATTTTGAAAAACCCGAAATCTATATCTACAGCTATAGGTAGATTACTATAGCGACCTTGCTTGATATTTTAAGTATAAAGGTAGGAAAAGGGAGCGGGAACGGGAACCGGAACTCCACGATTCCCTCGGGATTTGTTCAAAACCGAAATTCACGCGGGCGAAGCCGCGGGCAGAAGCTAGTTATGTATATATGTAAGTATATAAGTATATACTATATATTTATACATTTATTAAAATATATATATATGTAAATATATCTATCAGTCGGTTGTTACCTATAACACAGGCATTAAGTTGCCTCCTTTAGGAACAGACGTACGTGTGTGTATGTGTGAGTATTTATTTTTATTATTTATTATTGAACAGTGTGGTGTCGCGAGTTGCGACACCACACTGTTCAATGATAAATATATAATATGTATTATTATAATAATATAAATTATATTTGTTGAGTGTATACAGGTTTTTTGTACATAATAAAAAATAAAAAATAATAACTTTATACATACCCTTGACACCTCTCAAGTTTTTTTTAATACTTATTAGGTACAACGACAGAGACTTTGGTGACATTTATTCAAAAATCTCTTGTTTTATGAGACAAAAAGGAAGGATTTTAGCGTACGTTATAAAATATAACGTAATCTGAGCCGCGCTCAATAATTTGTAGTTTGTACTGAGGTATATTTAAAAAACCTTACTGGAGTTAGGATTTTACATGAATCCTGTTTTCCCAGGATAAAAAGTATCCTATGTCACTCTTCAACCTCAACTATACCCGTGCAAAAAATCTCATCGGCGGCGTGACTGTAGTTCCACCAAACCATCAAACCAACATAGTTTTGCGCTTACAATGGTAGGTATAGTAGGGGTGTTAATTTAGTTGAGTACCCGTAATAGGTATGCACCGAGCGTGTTATTAAGTCTATTAATGGTAATCTGCAGTCTAAAGTCCACTAAACCGGATGGGATCGCAAGCGAATTTGATATGGCAATTTTATTGCGCTACTACACAATGATATTAAATATATGTCATTAATCGTGTACCTAATACATTTATTGATGTCAAAGGTGTTACTCATCGTAAAAGTCCACAAAGTCATAAATATGTTTAAACAAAATATAAATTAAGTTGTATTGAAAATGCAGGCCTTTTTTCAGTACAAAAATGCAAATAACGTTATCATATTAATCATTCTTATAACAAGTTGGTACACGTGACAGGGTGGTTATCGATTTTCGTTCGAAACACCTTGCAAAGGCTAAAATCGCTATGTTTTATCTATTATGGAAAAAATGGTTTTGATTATCTTGTTAAGACACAAACGATGCAAGAAGGCATCCTATTACAAAGGGGCTGAATGCTCAGGGTAAAAAGAAAATTAGGAAAATCCTGTGAAAAAGTCATTTATCTCCGTGTGCAAATGCCCATCTATTGAATTACATATTTTTTTACTCAATTCGTGTGCATCAAACGAATTAGTTAATTTGTTTTTCAAATTAAACAATGATATAAGATTAGACTGTTTACCCTTTGTAATTTATAAAGCCATTCTAACCCTGAAATAATCCAACTTTTAATTTTGTCAATCGTAAACGGTCATTACGTTCTCTGGTAATGGAATCGCTACTTCACGAATCACGACGTGTTCAAACGTGTACAGAAACGATTTACCCTCCTGCGTATCCGGCGTCTCAGTTAGTGCCGCTGATGTTCAGTGTGCTTAGTCTAAAGCGGAGCACTCGAAAACGAACTCGAAAACTATTGATCGATTTCAGAGTAAAATAGACCTAAAATGTCTTGTATTAAGGTTTGAGTTCGCCAATACATTCAGCATTGTTCGAATGCTGAATGTATTGGCGAACTCAAACCTTAATACAAGCCATTTTAGGTATATTTTACTCTGAAATCGATCAATAGTTTTCGAGTTCGTTTTCGAGTGCTCCGCTTTAGACTAAGCACACTGTTATAGTATGGTGATCTTTCAAGTATTTTGTCACGCGATAGAGTTCATTACGTTCCATCGATTTTCAACGTGACTTAATTTTTTAATTTTTTCTATATTTAGTACTAGGATTTAAATGTTTTGCTTCTATTCAGAGTTCTATTTCGAAGATTTTATGCAAAAGCTGTGATAGCCTAGTGGTTAGGACGACCGACTTCTAATCGGAGGTCGTGGGTTCGATCCCGGGCACGCACCTCTAACTTTTCGGAGTTATGTGCGTTTTAAGTATTTAAATATCACTTGCTTTAACGGTGAAGGAAAACATCGTGAGGAAACCTGCATGCCTGAGAGTTCTCCATAACGTTCTCAAAGGTGTGTGAAGTCTGCCAATCCGCTTGGCCAGCGTGGTAGACTATGGCCAAAACCCTTCTCACTCTGAGAGGAGACCCGTGCTCTGTAGTGAGCCGGTAATGGGTTTTTTTTTTTTTTTTTTATTTTAAATAAAACTACGCTCCACAGACTTGGTGTCCGTGCCTTTTTTTTTTTAATTTTTGTTGTATTTAATTTATTTTGTTTTTACTCACATTTCTCCCTTAAAACTAATGCAGTGGTAATTATAGCTATTAGAATTAACTATTAAATATACAATAGAACTATTGCTATTAGTAATCTTTTTTTTTTTTTTTTTTTTTTTTTTTTTTTTTTTTATTTTTTTTTTTTTTATTTATTTTTTTTTTATTTTTTTTTGTTATTATTATTATTATTATTATTATTATTTTTTTTTTTTTCTCATATAATGTCTTAGGGCTACTTATTCATTTTCCTTATTCTATCTTATTCTACCTTATTCTACATTTACTTTGAGTAAGCTTCTGGCCACTGTCTCATTTCCGTCACGAATGGCCATTTTAATATTGTAGTCCCGTATGTCCAAACTCTTTGCTCTTTCCGCCCTCGAGACGAACTGCGCGATCGCGTCTGTGTTGTCGTCGGTGTAGTATGCACAGCTGGTGGTATGCCGTGTTACCGCGACGATCGCGTGGGGGACTTCGTCGTGGATTAAATTCTCTTTTCTTGCGTTGTACGCACAATGACGACCGTCTCAAAAGTCAGTCCCTGGGCTTCGTGTATTGTATTAACACGGGATCCAAAACCCTCCCCGTACCCTTGGGCCTTCAGAAGTGCCTTCTCTTTTTGGGTGTGGGTCAGATACCGGTAATGGGTTGATCATGATGATGATGATGATGATGCATTCACGTATCTCGAGTATTTTAAATTTAAAATCGATTTGGTCATTTGTTTCCAGTTCATTTATATCCATTCCGTTCCAAAAAAACAAGTGGACATGAGTAAAACAAAGAAAAAACTTACAAAAGAAGAAAAGTTAGCTAAAGATAGAGCCAGACAAACGCCAAAATTAAGAGAAATTAAAAAAACAATTCAGGAGACAGGAATTATTAAAATTAAGAAAGAAAAATAGCGAAAAAATTACCTTTTAAGAAAAGAACAGAAAAAGATTCGCAGCATCATTGAAATGTCTGCTTGAGCACAACATGAACAGAAAAAAACTCTTTGAAATATAAGAAAAAAAAGAGGGGGCAAAATAAAGTTAAAGAGAGGAGTATTGGTCAACGATACCCCTGAAGTTCCTCAAAAAGAGAATTAAACTGGAAATATTTCACCTGAAATTCCAGAAACCAATCAAATTATTGTCAAACCTATCTCCTCAGACAAGGCGACTACTTAACTCGGTTTAACAAAGATTGAGACGTAAAATTTCTGCAAGAAATGATTATGCTTGTTTACTGTTAATCTAAACTTAAGGTTTAGATTTTATTTCAATTTTATTCGTTTTTTTCATATAATTATTCATTATTTCATAAAATAATCTAAGATGGGCTACTAAAAAGCTTCTGAATTCATTTTTATCCGACGATAGGTCATTACACTCCAAGTGATTTTCATTTCTTTCCACTGGTTCATTACACTCCATTAATTTTCCGGAAAACTGCTAGAGTTACGAAGAGGACTGCTAGAGTTACGTACATTTGTAATTTTTTCTCATACTGCAATCTAATCAAATCAAATCAAATCAAATAAACTTTATTCAAAATTGGTACACTGTACACTTTTTGAACGTCAATTTAGGTACAGGCAATGGTGATAATTATTTACGGAAACTTAAAACTAAAACTACGAGGGTTCCAAACGCGCCCTGGTCTGAGAAGAGCCCACAACAAACTCAGCCGGGTTTATTTTTTTTTTATTATCACCATCTTACAATATGGTATAATAGCCATAAAAATGATTTGAACTGTTGGCTTTTAGAGCAATCTATGTCCATGGATTTTTGTCATTAAAAAAATCTTTTAAGCTATAGTAAGACTTTTCAATTAATTTGCGTTTAATAAAACCTTTGAACTTATTGAGAGACATATCCAAAATGTTCTCTGGCAACATATTATAAAAAAGTACAGAATTACCAACAAATGATTTTCCAACTTTTCGCAGCCTAGTAGTGGGCAACACAAGTTTATCTTTATTTCTAAGATTAATGTTATGACAGTCACTTTTTTTCTTAAATTTATCGATATTTTTGTGTACATATATTAAATTTTCAAGAATATATTGGTTATAAACTGTCATAATTTTAACTTCCTTAAACTTATTTCTCAGTGACTCTCTGGGTCCCATATTATATATGGCACGAACAGCCCTCTTCTGCAGCACGAAAATGGAATTAATATCAGCAGCATTACCCCATAAAAGTATGCCATATGACATAATGCTGTGAAAGTAACTAAAATAAACTAACCTCGCAGTTTCAATATCAGTTAGTTGGCGAATCTTTTTAACCGCATATGCAGCAGAACTAAGTCTGTTCGATAAGTTATTTACATGAGGGCCCCATTGGAGTTTAGCATCTAACGTTATCCCCAGGAAAACAGCCGTATCCACTAGATCTAATTCCTCATTATTAAGCTGTACAGTGGTTTCAACTTGTTTAACATTAGGTAAAGTGAATTTAACACACTTAGTTTTTTTCCCATTAAGTAATAAGTTATTTGCTTCAAACCACTGTACCACTTTTGTGAGAGAATTGTTTACTTCGTCAGGTATTCTTTGGTATCTATCAATTTTAAACAAAAGTGATGTATCATCAGCAAACAATACTATCCCGTGATTATCCTTAGCGAGATAAGGAAGGTCATTAATATAAATAAGGAATAGAAAGGGCCCAAGAATAGAACCCTGTGGAACTCCTATTTTTACAGCTGATCCGGTAGACCGCTTTCCGTTCACATCTACTTTTTGTGTTCTATCATTAAGGTAAGAATTCATTAAATCCAAAGCTGCACCTTTAATTCCATAATGGTGTAGTTTTCTGAGTAATGTTTCATGATCAACACAATCAAAAGCCTTGGACAAATCACAAAAAACTCCAAGTGCATCATGTGACTCCTCCCAGGCTTCAAATATATGTTTAATTAACTCAACACCAGCATCAGTTGTTGAGCGACCCCTTGTGAAACCAAACTGTTTTGTATGTAATATATCATTAGTATGAAAATGTTTAAGCAATTGATTTAGTATTAATTTTTCAAAAATTTTACTAAAGGTAGGTAGTACCGATATTGGTCTAAAGTTAGTGGGGTCACTAGTACTACCTGATTTAAATAACGGAATTATTTTACTATGTTTCATTAAGTCAGGAAACACACCACAGTCGATACAATTGTTAAATATTAAAGCTAACTCAGGTGCAACAATGTCAATCAATGACTTTACAACGTTAACGGAAATTCCCCACAAATCATTTGTTTTCTTATTGTCGATTAATTTGAAGGCCTTAATAACGTCAGAGCAACTAACGTGACTGAATTTAAATTTTTGATTGCATTCAGGCACGCTATCCTCCAATAATGAGAGAGCGGCAGCTGGTGAAGAGTTCAATGATCTTGTAGTAGAAACAGGGATATCCGTAATCTATAAGTGTATATACAAAAAATAATAATAAAAAGAAAAAAAATTTTTTTTTCAAAACCGCGTAATTAAAACGAAAATCGATAATCACCCGACACAGCGTTTTAGAGAGCGTGATATTGAGAGTTTTGAATAAGAACTTGTGTTAATTAAAAGGAGTCAATTTTCAGACCTCGTCGAACCCCTAAAATCAGTTTCCGTTTATGTCGACCACTTGGACAATGATATCGACCCCTTGGGGTCACCAAGTCCACCACTTTGGGAATCTCTAGTAGGTATAGATAGACTATAGAGCTGCATTTCTGTAATTTTGCAACCGGCGCGTTCAGTTCATGGTTTAATTATTATCTCTGCTAGACACTTTTGCACTACAATACGATGATATTCCGTATAGCGTAATTTATGTGCATTGATGTGGAAACTACATTGTTAGTGCAAACAAGTGGTAATGTCGTGACTTGACCAGCCTTGTGGTACCGACCCACCAGCCAGCTTATAATAATCATGTTTTCTTCTGAAATTATTTCTGTATTTTTCCAGATAATCTTATTTCCTGTTCAAGATTTTAAGAATACTATATTTTTTGTATTTTTCTATAGATTAATTTTCTGAAGTAGGTATCTAACCCTATCGATATGTATAATGTTCTCCAGATATAATTTCGGCAACGGACCAATCTCAAGGGAGAATATTAGGTGCGCAAACACAGGTGAAATCTCTATTCCCTCATTCTCAAAGTCCGATGATACGGCAATCCTACACGAACGAGTAAAGATAAGGCGTAGGACCAACGGCTTTTCGTAGTCAGGGAAAGTGTGTTAGTATAAGCTCACATGAAAAGAAAATTGTAAAACGCTACATAAAAATCCTTTTCAAAAAACCGACTTCAAACGCCACTAAGTACAAAGTATAAAAATAATTTTTGTTTGTAGTCTATGCTTGATACCCAATATGAATTCAGAATGAACATTGCGCCAATCCCCAAAGTTCAGGTGGGCAGTACCCCTGCAGCGTCAGGATTGAGGAGTTGGAGCGAAAAAATTCTATGGGATTTAAAAATAAAATTTAAAAATAAAAATTCTATTCGCAAACTTCTTCTGTCGATTAAAAAAAATCACCCAAATCGGTTCAGAAATCTCGGAGTAGGTAATCGGTCAACATACATAGAAAAAAATATGAGCCGAATTGAGATGCTCTTCTTTTTTGGAAGTCGGTTAAAAATAGATAGGTAACAATACAGTTTCTCTTAGAAACATGGGTGGTACATTTTTGCTATCGACGATAAAATGTTCAAATATCATTCAAGTAACCTACATGTAATTGATAAAAACACCAATGTGTTATCAATTAAGATTAGGTGAATCAAAATTCGATCAATGATTTACTGTTAAAAATATATTATAAACTTTTAACAAAAACTATATCACTACATCACTACATAGTATAAAACTAAGTCGCTTTCTCTGTCCCTATATCCCTATGTATGCTTAAATCTTTCAAACTACGCAACGGATTTTGATGCGGTTTTTTTAATAGATAGAGTGATTCGAGAGGAAGGTTTGTAAGTAGAAAAATTGGACCCGGTAGGTGGCGCTAATAGCGGGCAGGACGACGTCTGCCGGGTCCGCTAGTTTTGAATATATTTAACCCCCGACGCAAAAACGACGGAGTGTTATAAGTTTGACGTGTATGTGTGTGTGTGTGTGTGTCTGTCTGTTCCCCTGTGGCGCTCAAACGGGTGGACCGATTTGAATGCGGTTTTTTATGTTTGAAAGGTGAATTTGTCGAGAGTGTTGTTAGCCATGTTTGATAAAAATCGGTCCAAGATGGCCGCCACCACAAAATGGCGGATAACATATTTTTTCACAACCCCCTCAATATGGGTATCAAATGAAAAAGGACTTGACTAGTAGAATAACATTATGCAAATCCAAGATGGCCACCCAAGGGCGTCGCCAGCCGCTGGCCAAGGGGGGGGCAAGTTGATGATATTATAGTATGCGAAAAGTGTAAAATAGGCCAGTCATATTTGAAACAAAAAATCGCTAAAATCGCAATCAAAAACCTAGTTCTGATTTTTTAGTATGTTGTTAGGACCACTACCAGTAGGTAGTCTAAATCCAATTTTGCCGTGCTAACTTTGCAGCACTCAAAAAACCACGTAATTTTTTCACTTTTTTTGTTTTTTTCTATATAAGTCCTAAAATATGCGTTTTTAAGAAAATTATTTTTTGTACGTTTTTAAAGTAGACTAAAATTACTAATATTTAAAACCTGAATTAGCTCTGTAAATTCTATATTTACTGAGATACGGCTCTCCAAAAATTGACAAATAATTCCAAAAAAGTGAAATTTTAAGATTTGGTCAATTTTAAACCCCTATATCAGGGAAAATACTCATTTTACGGGTAAATTTAAATGAAAAAATGTTGTAATAAATATAATTAGCTTTAATCTATACTAATATAATAAAGCGGAAAAGTTTGTTTATTTGAACGCGCTAATCTCAGGAACTACTGGACCGATTTCAAAAATTTGTTCACCATTGTATATGTATGTGATCCCTGAGTGCTATAGGCTATATATTATGTACCACGGGCGAAGCCGGGGCGGACTGCTAGTTTAAACATAAAACAACGTCTGTAATTTAATTATAGTTTACCTACAAAATATGCTAAAAATTCAAAAAATGGGAATATTGCATTTTTCGCTTTAGTTTTTTTGAAGGTAGTTTGAAAAGAAAAACCATGTAGGTACATCCACAAGAAATATACATTTAAACTATTATTATAGTATTTATATTGTTAATCTCATTTTATTGATATTTATTGATTATACAAATTGATAAATATTGATATTATTTTATGAAGCATATCAATCTGCTTCATTAAGATTTGTATAAGTAAGTAAGTAGCTTCAGTATTCAGGTTTGCTGTTCATTGTGCTCAGATTTGTGAGTAAACTATATGGTCTAGAGACGTCGTTCTGTCCATAAATTAAAGCTTATTAGATTTGCTATAACATTTTTCCTATAATTTTACTCGTAAAATAAGTATTATCCCCAAGATCGTGGTCGAAATTTGACCAAATCTTAAAATTTCACTTTTTTTGAAAAAAAAAAAATCAATTTTAGCAGAGCTGCATCTCGGTAAGTATTGAACTTACAGAGCTGGTTCTGGTCTCAAATTGTAGCAATTTTAGTCTACTTTAAAAATATATAGAAAGTATTAAATAATGCCTAGTTTTGAACTTATATTGCTCGGCACTCATAATGTCCTTGTAATGCAATGTTTCATAATAAAATCGATAAATATAAATAATAATATAAATACTTTTTTGTTATAAATAAGATTATAAATACTTAATATCAATACTTAATAATAGTTTAAATATATATTTCTTATGGATGTATACGGTTTTTTCTTTCGTTTTGAAGGTAGTTTACCTTCAAAACGAAATAAAGCAAAAATGCAACCATCCCATTTTTTTAATTTTTAGGATTTGTAAGTAAACTATATGGCCTACAGATGTCGTTTTATATTTAAATTAAAGCTAAGTAATTATATTTACTACAACATTTTTAGGGTTCCGTACCCGAAGGGTAAAAACGGAGCCCTATTAATGTCACTCGGCTGTCTGTCTGTCTGTCTGTCTGTCTGTCTGTCCGTCTGTCCGCCGGTCACAGGTCTCTAGCTCGCAGACGAAATGAGTTACAAACCTGAAATTTTGGTATTTAGTGTAAAACGTTAACCCAAAATCAAATATTAAATTAGAAATTGAATTAAATTATTTTTCAGGGGGGCTCCCATACATGAAAAAGGAGCCGGAAAAAAAAATTTTTCTTTACCCTAGCTTGTGGGGTATCATTGTTTAGAGCTCATTAAGTAGAGTACAAATATATATTTTTTTAATTTTTATCTCAAAAAATAAGGGAATGGGAGGCCATCAAAGTTGTCAGTTTTAGACCATTTTTGTGACGGGGGCTATCTCAAAAACTAAACTAGTTGGGAATATGATATTTCAGTATATTATGTACTATATGCTCTATTTAAACAACAAATACTGAAAACAACGATTTATTAAATAGTTTATAAGCTGTGACCAAAATAAACGAACATTTTTTTGGGTTTTTCTTTCACGGTTTGTTGCGATGTCTAGCTCGGAAATTAAATATTTCTTAGACCCAAAATATTATATTGTTCATAATTATGTACGGAACCCTGAAAGAGCGAGGCCCGACTCGCACTTGGCTGATTTTTTCATTTAAATTTACCCGTCAAATGAGTATTTTCCCCGATATCGGGGTTTAGAATTGAACAAATCTTAAAATTTCACTTTTTTGAAAATAATTGTCATTTTTTAGAGTGCTGTATCTCAGTAAATATTGAATTTACAGAGTTGGTTCTGGTTTTAAATAGTAGCAATTTTAGCCTACTTTAAAAATGTACAAAAAATATTTTTCTTGAAAACACATCGTTAAAGTACTACCTACTTACATAGAAAACAAAAAAAAAACAAAAAAGTGAAAATATTTTCGTGGTTTTTCAAGTGCTGCAAAGTTAGCACATAATATGTCTTTCGAAACTGAAAAATTGGAGACTACTGGTAGTGGTCCTAACAACATATTAAAAAAATCAGAATTTTCTTTTCAAACTATAAAATATTTATATTTTTTCAAATCTCTAGGGGGGGGCAGCTGCCCCCCCCTGCCCCTACCTGGCGACGCCCTTGTGGCCACCGCCTTAAATATTACGTGTTTCAGGAATTTTGGAAATTCCACCATTTGGAAAAGTGAGATTTATAAGAATCCAAGCGGACGAAGTCGCTGGCATCAGCTAGTGTAATACAAAGGGCAAAATGGTCAAGCCATCTATCAACCAGATATCGGATGCAAATAGCGCAACGCTGCAAATAACTAATGCTTTGCGTTGAGTGCAAGTTGCAACTGCGACGGATCCCGGACATGACCTTATCGGCGATTACTTATATCTCTACACGATTCATTGATTACGCAAAATCAAACTGATACCTATTTACTGTGAATGATTATTTTGTAGCTAAGTCACTACCTATAAGTAGTACTAGCTTCTGCCTAATTTCGGTTTTTCACAAATCCCGAGGGAATCGTGGATCTCCGGTTCCAGTTTTCGGTCATCTTGGACCGATTTTCATCAAACATAGCTAAGAACTCTCGACTAATTCACCTTTCAAACCAAAAAAAACCGCATTCAAATCGGTTCACCCGTTTTAGCGCTACGGTGGAACAGACAGACACACAAACAGACACTCAAACTTATAACACCCCGTCGTTTTTGCGTCGGGGGTTAAAAATGAGTAAGGCATAGGAACTGGGTTCAGTATTTGCGAGGTAATTGAGTTAACAATAACTCATGATGTTTACCTTGTTTACTAGTGTATCGTTTATTGTGTTTATTGTATTGTACAAAGGTCCTTACCCCATACTCAACAAAGGTAAATAAAAATAATTGTTTTACAGTCAACGGCAGCGACACGACATCGACTACAACACGAGCGTATTCATTTGGCGAAGATCACGATCGCGAGCTAAACTGCACTTTATTGCGTCGGATCAAGTGTCGCTTTTTATTTAAATGTCTGTGTACCATTAGGCATAGTCCTAATTGGCTCAGGATCGTGCGATCAAACAATGCGATTTAGACGCGCCATTGCATCGAATCAAACATAATATGGATCCCATAAGTGTCCTAATTGAAGCTCGCGTCGCAAGTCATCGAGCGATCGCAGTTTTAATTTTCATCGTACGACCAAATCGCATCGTTTGATCGTACGATCGTTAACCAATTAAGTCGACGTCATAAAGCACTATTTAGTATTCTGTGCCTTTTTGAATGTGAAATATCGTATCGACATCGTTACGATTTTGTGTAGAAACACTGCACTGCAGTCTACAGACTACACCTATCGTAAGAATGGACATTGCAAAAACGAATGCGCGGACGCACGTGTTACCACTCATCAGTTTTATTATTCATTAGAATAAGGCCGTGTGCAGACCGAGCAACAAAAGCAAACGAACAAGAATTGTAGGCGTTTACTGCTATAACCCACGGCATGTAAGTCGAGCGGTGACCTTCAAGTGCGCGCAGCGTCGTACGAGTGAGCGGGACACAATACGATTGGAGCGCTAATCAGTGCTTACGAACGAACCCCTCACACCCCGAGATACTTCATTTTCGAGTTCTGCGCATTGAAGGTCACCGCTCGACTTACGTGCCGCGGGTTGTACGTAATACGTATACAGTGAATGTTCGCTCCCCTTCGTTGTTGCGTCCACACAGACTGCGCGGCCGAAAGAGAACGATGGCAAGCGAAGGCGAGCGAGTGTGCGGGACACGCTCATTATTTGGCCTTCACAAGCAGTCACAACTGCTTGCTACGGCTAAGCAGCGCGCCTCGTCACGTGAGCAGATATTCCTACAGAGAGGAAGCTTCATACAAGCGGCCCGCTGTAGGTACACTCACACATAGCGCACGTCCGGCATCCGCGTCAAGACGCGGAGCGTCCGTGAACCGTCGCGGTCGCGTTGGTGAGATCTCATGTGCGAGTGTACGAGTAAGTACCTACAGCGGGCTGCTTGTATGAAGCTTCCTCTCTGTAGAGATATTAGTCACGACAAATAAGTCCAGCGTTGACCTTCAATGCGCAGACGTCGAAAATGAGGTATCTCGGGGTGTGAGGGGGTCGCGGGGAGGGCGTGGGGATCGTTCGTAAGCACTGATTAGCTCTCGCGGATCCCTCGTAAGCGCTGATTGGCTCTCCAATCGTATTGCGTCCCGCTCACTGGTACGACGCTGCGCGCACTTGAAGGTCAGCGCTCGACTTACGTGCCGGGTTTATATCTACTTATGTGGCCTAGTCGCTGCCCTCTAGGCCCTCATACGCATTAGCGGTCAACCGCGTGTGCGGCTAACCGCGCGGCTAGCTGCTTCTATAGAATTTCGTCGCGGTTTAGTGCGGACAAAAGGAGCGGTTGCATATAAAAATATAAAAGCAGCTAGCCGCGCGGTTAGCCGCATACGCGGTTGACCGCTAATGCGTATGAGGGCTAAATGTTTGGCGTAGCGCGACCGACAGCAAGCGAAGGTTCATTTGCTTTCGCTTGTACGTCCACACCTACTCGTTTGCGATGGTTCGTCCGCCTTCGCTCGCCTTCGCTGCTCGGTGTGTACGCGCCGTAGGTACTTAACTGCCGTAACACTTATCGTGGAGTCAGTGAACGCGTGACGTCACTGATAGCCCGCGCTAGTGGAATATAGGCCGCGCCAAAATGTGCGCGCTCAGGGAAACTTTTGCAAAACAACGGAAAGGCAAAAATTATTGGGTAATTTGAGTGATTAAAAACAATCCATTATTATGAGCGTACGTTTTTGCTTAATTTAACACACTAATATTATAAAGGCGAAAGTTTGCAAATTCACGCGACGAAGCCGCGGGCTTGAATATACCACAGAATACATAGTAGGTACTTATGTAGTTCCATAATGCTCCATGATATTATTAATGCCAAATTAGTAACTAATTCTATCTAAAGTTAAGAAACTTAGCACATCCTGGATCCTGGAAATAGGCTGCTTTTATCCCCAGAAATCAAAAAGTTTCTACTTGATTTAGAAAACCTAGATTCACACGTACGAATTTTCTGGTATCAAACTACGATTGGTTTCGTTTCTAATCTAACTAGGATTTTAAGGTACCTATCGCTGAAAAGAACTTTAGGGTACCTACCTACCTACACTTGTTTTTTAATATACTTTGACAATATGGACGATGTAAAGGGCTAGTCTCTGTAAAACCTTAGGCCAATTTTGTCCTGGGCTCTATCTCAAAAACTCAAAGATACCATTTAATAGGACTTTGTCTCAAAGACTTTTGTACCTCTATATATAACATCAGTCATACTTATTTAAGAAGACGAACTCTATCCGACAGATATATCTGTCTATATACCTATAGATAAAACAGTAAAAAAAAATTAAACACATTGAAAAAAAAAAAATAACATTCCTTTTGTTAAGCGCCTAGTGTCAATTATCACACCTAGGGGTCTTTATATCTATTTAAATGATTGAAAATAAGGAAGTTTTTAGTACCATGTCATACCTACTTACCTAATTTTTTCAACATAATACATATACCTACCTACACAGGAGAACAATAAGATATGTATACCTACCCTACCTACGTACCTACATTTAAAATACACATCATGACATGACAGTACACAAACAAATCTCAATTTATCCTGGCTCACGTGTGAATAACAATTCTCACTCCTTTGTTTTATTGTGTTACGGAGATTCCCAAGGGCGTCGCCAGCCGATGGCCAAGGGGGGGGCAAGTTGATGCTATTATAGCATGGGAAAAGTACAAAGTATTGTTGGTACAGTCTAGAGCTTTTGAAGCTGGTTACGAGCTCTTAATTTATTTTCGAATTAGAATTTTTCATTTACCTCGTTTCCATTTGCGCCAGGTTTAATTTAGATACTTAATGCAAAATATAGCATATCTATATTTTTTCAAATCTCTTTTCAAAGGGGGGGGCAGCTGCCCCCCCCTGCCCCTACCTGGCGACGCCCATGGAGATTCCTATTATGTATATTATCAAGATTATAATGCAATATACTTAATGGGTTCTTAAAATAACTAGTAGGTAGGTGTACATAATAGGCTAGTGGTACCCTAATCTTTTGTTCACGAACACACCTATTAAAACGACAGATAAATGGTACACAACTACACACGTAGGATATAAGTACCAATAATTATATTATTCAACTAGCTTTTGCCCGCGGCTTCGCCCGCGTGAATTTCGGTTTTTCACAAATCCTGAGGGATAAGTACATTTCTGATCCACCCGACCCCGCCGCGCGGCGGCGTACCGCGGTACCGCGTACGGCGGGCGCAGGGCGCAGGGGCGCGCGGCGCGGCGCGGGGAGTTCCGTGCAGCGCGAGCGTCGGCCGTCGCGCGCAGCGAAAATACCTATCAGGGCGTTTTTTAACATAGGTACTTACCGATTTCAACACAACTCCTTTTTTGAAAGTCGTTTAAAAAAGTAGCCTATGTTACTCCTTGGTTAATCCTCTACTTGTCTCTGAAAGTCCCGTCAAAATCGGTTCAGCCGTTCCGAAGATTAGCCCGTTCAAACAGACAGACAGACAAAAATTTTAAAAACGTGTGATTCGGTTATGGTATTGTTCATATAACCATATGAGCTTAATATGTGGTAGTTATTTCGAAATTACAGACAGACACTTCAATTTTATTTATTATATTATTAGTATAGATTCAATTGGGTACCGTATATAATTGAGGTCCATAGAAGCCAAATTTAACAAAAAAGCTGACTGACAAACTACCTATGCAGGACATATGGTAGGTACCTACTCCTGACTCGTGCTAGTACTATTATATATTCTGTGCTCCTGCATAGTTTTTATGTTTTACGAGCGGATACCCGCGACTTCGTTCGCGTGGATATTGATTTTAATAATCCCGTGGGAATCATTTTGTTTTTCCTATGCTCCTTTGAGCTTAAACCTTGCTAAAAACTGTTAAAAGTTCATTGGCGGATGTTTAGGTACATCAAAATGTAAACATCCGCCAGTGAAAGTCCCATCAAAATCGGTCCAGCCTTTCGGAGATTAGCCTGTAGTCTTTAAAGTATCTACTTTCTAACAAAAAAAGAATGAATGAAATCGGACCACCCGTTAACGAATTACAGCTAAGTACACATTTTGCCTTTCATCCCCTCTCCCAAGGGAACCGTGCTGAATTTCGGGATAAAAAGTATCCTATATGTTACTCCATAGTATTAACTTAAATCATGCCGAGTTTCATTTCAATCCATTCAGTAGTTTTTACGTGATGCGCGCACAAACATACAGACAAACAGACAAACAGATAAACAGACAAACAGACAAACAGATAAACAGACAAACAGACAAAAATTTCAAAAATAGCTTTTTTACGTTCTATTACTTATCCCTAACATCCCCCAGTTATTATTTTGCAAAAATCTTCAATGTACAGATACGGCAATTCTACGATTTTATTATATGTATAGATTAGTTAGTCAATCAGCTTTTTGTTACAAGTATAAATTAGAAATTTAAAAAACCCCCGACATTCGCCATTTTGTGGCAGCGGCCATCTTGGATTTGCAATAGTACTATTCTACTAGTCAAGCCCTTTCATTTGATACCCATATTAAGGGAGCTGTGAAAAAATATGTAATCCGCCATTTTGTAGCGGCGGCCATCTTGGACCGATTTTCATCAAACATAGCTAACAACACTCATCGACTAATTCACCTTTCAAACAAAAAAAACCGCATTCAAATCGGTCCACCCGTTGGAGCGCCACAGGGGAACAGACACACACACACACACACACACACACACACACACACACACACACACACACACACAGACACGTCAAACTTATACCCGTCGTTTTTGCGTCGGGGGTTACAAATTGGCTTCTACTGACCGCAATTATTCGGCTATTTTTACCCGACTGCACTACGCAAAGGAGTGGTAATGTACATACATGTATGTATGTATGTATGTATGTATGTATGTATGTATGTATGTATGTATGTATATATGTATGTATGTATGTATGTATGTATGTATGTATGCATGTATTTATGTAGGTATGTATGTATGTTTGTTCCTTTGTGGCACCCTAGACCAAACGCGTGGGCCGATTTTCATAAGTGCCACTTCGTTAGATTCGCCATACTAGCGCGAGAATTAAAATTAATTTGAAAAAAAATTCATAAAAAAGTTTTTGACATCCTATCGAGTGGAGTATCAAATTAAAGGGTTTGAGAAGTTGATTCCGAAAATATATTTTTATTAGTTCGCTTTTTACGCAGACAGGTTTTTTATTTTACTTTTCAATATTATGCTTGTTGATTTCCACAGAAAAGAAATATTTACAAATAAATAGTATCCAAACAAAAACATTTCATGTGAATAATAAGGCCAACTTCCTATCAAAAAGTTTCGGCCATTAAAAGTACTGATATCAAAAATTATGACCAAGTCCTTTGCTAGGCTCGATAAATGAAACCATACAGTTTTAGAAGGTATATCTTCTTCGATCACCCTCAAGCTGTCATACCATTCCTATAATGATCCTGTTAAAATATTTTTAAATAATTTATGTCTTACTAATAACACTATAATATGAAGCTCATTTGGGACTGAGAATAGTTTTATTGTTTTCAACTTGACAACATTTTTGCACTCCTTTGAATTTGTTTAATTTAAAAAATGTTGCCAAGTTGAAAACAATAAAACTATTCTCAGTCCCAAATGAGCTTCATATTATAGTGTTATTAGTAAGACATAAATTATTTAAAAATATTTTAACAGGATCATTAGGAATGGTATGACAGCTTGAGGGTGATCGAAGAAGATATACCTTCTAAAACTGTATGGTTTCATTTGTCGAGCCTAGCAAAGGACTTGGTCATAATTTTTGATATCAGTACTTTTAATGGCCGAAACTTTTTGATAGGAAGTTGGCCTTATTATTCACATGAAATGTTTTTGTTTGGATCTCACTCCTTTTTTCTAAGTATTTCAAAGTTAATGCAATAAGTATAATTAAGTCTTTTTTCTCTCTTAAGCTTCAGTATAATTAGGAATAGAACCCTATCACATTTTACGGTCTGATTAGATGTGGTTTAATCTTCAATACATAGTATAAAACAAAGTCGCTTTCTCTGTTCTAATTGGGTGAATTTTTATTTTGTTCGTCTGTCTGTCAAAATCACAGATAACAGAAACTCCACTCCAGAGTATTTCCACTCAGTGGTCAGTTTCAGAACTTAGAACCATACGGCTTAACTAAGAGAAGATTTTGAGTATTTGACTCTCATTAAGTTTAATGAATAGTATTAGATATTAGTGATACCTAGTAGCCGGAATCAACAGGACACCAGTCTCCTCCAAACCTCCAAAGTCGGCCACCCATCCATTTCCTGACTTGGGTCAAGGTTGCTTATCAAAATTATTAAGAAAATCGCGCTTCTGATTTTATTGGCAAAGACGAATCTCAAACTACTGGAAGGAACGGGCTTAGGCACACAGATAGCTATTAATGTGGCGTACGACATCCGCAAAGAAAGGATTTTTGAAAATTCAACCCCTTAGGGGGTAATATAGGGGTTTAAAATTTGTGTAGTCCACGCCGACGAAGTCGCGCCCGCGACTTCGATAAAAAAATATACCTCTTGGCGTTTTATTATTTACCTACACTTTACTTTTTATTAGAACTCAAGACCAGTAAGATTGACCCCTTGCTAGAAAACTTAAAAAGTCACATCTCCCTAAATAGTGCACCGATTTCGATGAAACAAGAACCATATATAGCTTCGAATAAAGTAAAATACATTTATTAAAACAAAATGAAAATTTGTTCAGTATTTTTTGTGTGATGTGGGAACATACAGATTTTTATATATCTTTGAATTGGTCAGTGTCTGATGCAACTTTTGGACATTTTTCGATTTTTTCCTTCATATACACACTAAGACTCATCTTCTTACCAAATTTCAACATTCCACATACACGGGAAGTGCGTCATAATTTTGATCAGTCAGTGAGTAGGTCTTGTTTTATGTGATTTTCAAACCTCTGTATCTCAGAAACGGTTCAACTTGAAAATTTGAAACTTTCAATTTATCATCACATCCACGAGTTTAACTTATATTTCAAATTTCGTAGGATTACTATCCCGCGAACCAGAGTTATGAGGGGGGTCAAAACAGCTCGAAATGGATCGTGTAAATAACACACTCATGCGACAAGGCCGGAGGAACTTGGCCTGGCGCACTTCGTGCGCCTAGATTTCACGTTACATTAAATACGTAAGCCACTTCCACGGTCGTCCACAACAACTTAAACTCGGCCAGCAATTTGACATTGGTTTCAACAAATAAGCTATGATACACTTACTTTTCTGGCCAGCCCCCGTAGCCAAGTTACTCGTATCTATTCTCTTTCTATGATCGTTAACGCTTTAGAGTAGTGTTTCCCAAAGTTATTTATATATTTCGCGTCATTTTTTGCAGTATAAAGGCCTTAATTTTTATTAGGCATTTAAAATGCATAAATTATCTGCACAATAATAAAATTATATAATTTACTTATAATTATTATTAGTAAATAATATAATTTTATTACTGTGCAGACTGCAGAGTATGTTTGAGTATCAAAATCGCAAACTAGATGGTGATGCAATACTTTTAAATCGTGGTTAACTGCTTAAGGGTCAGCGACGCAGCCGTGCTGATGTTAAATAACGCTAACCATTCACTATAAAATTATTATTTTTCTAAACTAAAATAAACTAAGATTATAAAAAAACTTTGGGAAACCCAGCTCATAACAATCACGATCATAGAAAGAGAATAGAATGTAATTTGACTAGGGGGGCAGGTTAGCCTGGCCAGGACAATCGTTCAATTCTAACGCGTTGCGCGTTTAACTCTCTAGTGAGGCACTTTCCTAAAACGCTGTGATAGCCTAGTGGTTAGGACGACCGTCTTCTAATCGGAGGTCGTGGGTTCGATCCCGGGCACGCACCTCTAACTGTTTTAAGTATTTAAATAAGTATCACTTGCTTTAACGGTGAAGGAAAACATCGTGGGGAAACCTGCATGCCTGAGAGTTCTCCATAACGTTCTCAAAGGTGTGTGAAGTCTGCCAATCCGCTTGGCCAGCGTGGTAGACTATGGCCAAAACCCTTCTCACTCTGAGAGGAGACCCGTGCTCTGTAGTGAGCCGGTAATGGGTTTATCATGATGGTGATGATAATGAGGCACTTTCCTCCTGAATCCGCGTTTTCTTACCACCACCACTATAGCCTTTTAATGTCCCACTACTGGGCACAGGCCTCCTCTTTCATAGGAAAAAGGAAAGAGCTTAGACCCGCCGCGCTGCTCCAATGCGGGTTGGCGGGCTTTAACGACTATTGTCACATGATAGTGATAATAACCGGGACCGACTGCTTTACGTGCTCTCCGAGGCACGGGGGTGAAACACCGTCATCTACCAACTCCGGGCTGGCACTGAGAATTTCTTGATAAAAACCTAGATCCTAACAATTTTTGTCCAACCCGGGAGCGAACCACGCGATTGTAGTCAAATATGCACTAGAGTCTAGACCAACAAGGCAGAGTGTTTTCTTGACCTACAATTAATTTTAGTATCCCTCTATCTTCCTTCTTCAAGCAAGAGCTTGAAGAACTTTGCTGGCTATCTTCTGGGGTAAGCTAATATTATGTTAGATATGAACAGAAAGACGATTCTTCTGTCTACGAGTTTTTTTCATTCAAGTACAAGTTAGCAATCTTGACTGCAATCTCACCAGGTAAGTGATAATGCAGTCGATGGAAGCGGGCTAACTTGGAAGAGGTATGCATACCCCTGATCGGTTTCTAACTTTCTACACGGTGTCGTACCGGAACACTAAATCGCATGGCGGCTTTGCCGGACAATTTAGAAATTATGAAATCCCAAATTGCCCCTGCCGGGAATCGAATCCCGGACCTCCCATTTATAAGACCACAGTGCTCACCACTGCGCCAGGGAGGTCGTCAAAACGGGTATAATAATATTATTGTTTTACACGAGAGTCGAGACATTGTTTGCAGCAAAGCGCCACCTATAATTATGTCTAGATGAGTCATGAGTCATGATGCACAATGACAAATGAATAAAAGAAACCTTTGAGATCTGCTAACTCAACGGTTGTGTAATTATTACCGAGAATTTAAGTTGTGTTAAATATAAATATATTGGCAAGTATGGTAAGTAAGGTATGAAGTATGGATGTGTTGAAATTGTGCAATGTATCTAATAGATACGTCTACGCACGCACGCACGCACGCACGCACGCACGCACGCACGCACACACACACACACACACACACACACACACACACACACACACACACACACACACACATACACACACACACACACACACACACACACACACACACACACACACACACACACACAGACACGTGAAACTTATAACCCCCCCTCATTTTTGCGTCGGGGTTTAAAAATGATAACCAGCCGAAAGGTATGGTGGTTCTTCAGCGTTGCTTCATTATTGTAAAGTACATAGATCTGCTAATTGGTTCGTGGTGGGTTTACAATCTTTGGATTAATGTGAAACTGCCAGCCGCAACCATTGTAACCCTTAGCCTTAATACATTATAATATGAAACTGGTGTTTTATTTGTTCAGACTTCAATAGTTCAGTTCAGTACCTACTTCAGTATTTACTTTTTAACTATATAGGTATGTATAGATTTAAAGTTTAAACACTTAATCGAAATTTCCAGTTGTCTCTCGG
The DNA here is from genome assembly GCA_920104075.1 of Melanargia galathea. Taxonomy (NCBI): domain Eukaryota; kingdom Metazoa; phylum Arthropoda; class Insecta; order Lepidoptera; family Nymphalidae; genus Melanargia; species Melanargia galathea. The sequence continues at coordinate 18,529,923 of OV049867.1, read as the reverse complement.
GACATAATACAGCCGATATAGACACGATAGCGGAAAATTGCGTAGATACTAACCGTTATTAGCAAACTAGGTAGGTACTTTTGTTGTATTGCAACTTGCAAGCTAATCGGTAATCACTGTGGTCAATTACGACATTCTAACATACCTATATGGATAGTTAAAAATGAAGCACAAGCGTTTTTAATCGTCTAACATAATAATGTGAATCAGGTCACGGACCTGAAAATTTTCATGTTGACAAAATTTTATTATAGTACGGGAGGGTGCGCTACAGTTGAGCAAGTTATTTTATCCCAACGACCATTATGTGGTCGTTGTTTTATACCGACTGAAAATCATAACAATAGCACAGTTTAAAGAGATACTACCAGTTGTTCGACGCCTTTGAAGTCGAGCGATGCCGCCGCTCGTGTAGGTATATACGTGTTCCTACGCAAACATGCAAGGGTTGTCACAAAATTGGGATTAAAATAATTTTCGTTATTATTATTCTCATATTATTATTTTTATTAACATAATATCATGTACATACTCATAGGTTAAAAAATTATATTGAATAAGGACATTTTTTTGAGTTCTACACCCAAAGAATCTACTTAGAAAATCAATTATTATTCTGAATTATTTACTAAATATAACTTCATATAATTATAACGACAATTATGTTTCTTTGAACAAACCAAATACTTACTTACGATCAGGTAGGTAGGTACATAATATTATCACATAATATTTTGTGGTTACACTCTATTAAGTCTGGTAAATTATTCTTTGCGTTACTACAAAATATTAAACCTTATACCTACTTAGTTTAAGTTTGGCAATGGCCAATGACGCAGCGGCCATCTTGGATTTCAAATATAATGTCATATTCGTTCTCAGCCACCCCCATAACCTTTAAAACGACGCCCATGATGTGAAAATGTCATATTGACGCAGCGGCCATCTTGGATTTCAAATATCACACTTCACATCACATTAATATTATAAAGGCGAAGGTCTGTGTGTATGTATGTGCGTATGTGTGTATGTTTGTTACTCTTTCACGCAAAAACTAAACACATAGGCTACTTTTTATGATTTTTAAAAAACCTGTATCAACGCGAACGAAGTCGCACGCATCAGCTAGTTAAGTTATAAAGTTATAAAATAACTAGAGAATGCCCGCGGCTTCGCCCGCGTGAATTTCGGTTTTGCACAAATCCCGAGAGAATCGTGGATTTCCGGTTCCCGTTTCCGCTCCCTTTTCTAACCTTTATACCTACTTTCGAGGAAGTTTGCTATAGTAATCTACCTATAGCTGTAGCTATAGATTTCGGTTTTTTCAAAATCCCGTGGGAACTCTTTGATTTTCGGGATAAAAAGTAGCCTATGTTTTAAGTCAGGGCATAATCTATCTTCATTCAAAATTTCAGCCAAATCGATTCAGTAGTTGCGGCGTGATTGAGAAACAAACATCCAAACATGCAAACATCCACACTTTCATATTTATAATATTTTTATAATATAAATAATATTTATTATATTACTATATTATTTAAAATAATGATAAGGAGACGTTGCCAGTTCGTCATAGACGTTGCTAGGTAATGTATAACAAAAACTGATAAACTTACCTCGCATCGCGGGGAAATCGGTGTTTTAGACCCTTGTTCTGTTTAGAATTTGTATTGCATCCGTAAACAGAACAGTAAGTCACCATTTTATGATAGAACTTACTAGGTAAATGACACTTAAAATATTTAAAACCACGCTCACGTCAACCCTCGTCCATCAATCAGGCAGACTGCGCGAGTCTGCCTGCAGAGTGCCGCGCCGCCCGCGCTCCGCAACCCACCCCACCGTTGCTCTGTACAAGTACATTCGTAATTTGACTGTATATTTCAAGGCTGTGACAATAGTAAGTAGTTTTCCCCTGACAGATAACAGATCCGAAACGTCAGCTGCAGGACTATTCTGTAAAGCCATTTTCGAATTATAGCGAGTGAATTCGAGATGAGTTTGCTAATTTGTATTTTGTAAAACTCGATAGTACAGGTCTTCTCACTCAAAGTCACTTCACTTCGCAAGTGCGTAGTAGATGTTTACAGGATATCAAACCAAGGTGAAGTGAGTTTGCTTTCGAAGTGAACTAATGCGAGCTAATTCACTTGAGTGAGCTTCGATATCGAGATGGTATTTTAGAGAATAGCCCTACTGCAGGGCTATTCTGTAAAGCCATTTTCGAATTATAGAGAGTGAATTCGAGATGAGTTTGCTAATTTGTACTCTGTAAAACTCGATAGTACAGGTCTTCTCACTCAAACTCACTTCACTTCTCAAGTGCGTAGCAGTAGGGCTATTCTCTAAAATACCATATCGATATCGAAGCTCACTCAAGTGAAGTGAAGCGAGTTATCTCGCTTCGAAAGCAAACTCACTTCACCTTGGTTTGATATTCTGTAAACATCTGCTACGCACTTGCGAAGTGAAGTGAGTTTGAGTGAGAAGACCTGTACTATCGAGTTCTACAAAATACAAATTAGCAAACTCATCTCGAATTCACTCGCTATAGGGTAAAACCCGGATAGATGCCGCAGTTGGATAGATGCCTCAGTGTCAAAAAACCTGACTTCCCAAATTCGTGACTAAAAATTGATAGTTTAAATAAGAAGCGCAGGCCCCCCAAACCTCAGGCCCCTCAGGCTATAGTGGTGGTGGTAAGAAAACGCGGATTCAGGAGGAAAGTGCCTCACTAGAGTTAAACGCGCAATTGAACGACTGTCCAGGCCAGGCTGACGCCAGAAAAGTAAGTGTATCATAGCTTACTTGTTGAAACCAATGTCAAATTGCTGGCCGAGTTTAGGTTGTTGTGGACGACCGTGGTTTACGTATTCAATGTAACGTGAAATACTATTTATTTGTAAATATTTCTTTTCTGTGGTTGCCTTTAATACCTAATTCGAAAATGGCTTTACAGAATAGCCCTGCAGATGTTTACAGAATATAAAACCAAGGTGAAGTGAGTTTGCTTTCGAAGCGAGTTATTTCACTTGAGTGAGCTTCGATATCGAGATGGTATTTTAGAGAATAGCCCTACAGCTCTTCGTGATCTTGTCTACGACATTCGATCGTAACAAGAACGAAAGATAACGAATAAGCGTTGAGGAAGCGATTATGAACCTTATTCCGTTGTCATAAGGTTCTCCGTAACAATACAATGACTTTTTCATGCTGTATATTTTAGCTCCACCGCGGGTGCAACGACTGACGCTCATTTTACTGAAAACAAATGTTGGAAATAAAATTCATTCGGTATAAAATCACTAGAAATATTGATTTTTATCGCAGTATCCTACGGTGGCACGTCTATGCCATTAAAATGGTAACAACCTGCAACAATACCAGATTATAGACAAGTTATCTGTAGGTACTTTTTATAAATTTCTAAATTGCCCCTACCGTGTATCGAATCCGGGACTTACCTCTGATAAGACCATAGCGCTCACCACTGCGCCATGACGGTTGTCAGAAAGTAGGTCAAAACTAAATGATTACGAATTGCCTAACTACTAGATACCTACCTACATAATAATAATATCTATTCGACACAATATGATATCTACAAGTCCAAAGTTCATCTTAGATATTTAACTCTATAACAATTACTTATTTTAGCTAATCAAAAGCGTACCTACTTTGTCATGAGTCATGACAATAGAATATCTACATACCTACTTACCGAAAAATAAAAATAAAATTGGTTCTTGTAGGTACACTGTATGATACATACAAAATACTAATTTCACAAAAATCCTCACTTTTCATTAGTTTTTCAATAATAAGTAGTTGCATACAATCTGTATTCTATTTATTATTTGTTTTCCTTATCATCCACGGCGGAACGGAGTCTGTATATAAATATTCGTTTAACGTAAAGAGGTGTTTGTTTATGCGTTTTTTTGTTATCATTTTCCTAAAAACTACTGGGCCTTATACAGAGATGACTCAGCATCAAGATGAGCCTATAAAATATAATCCTCCAGCAATTTATTATTTTTTATTTATTATACGTTATTCCCTTGTGGATGACGGAATTGAACAATTAGCTGAAAGACCTTAAAAACCAGTTCCCACCCTCCTTCAGGAATTAACTCTGGGATCTTTATTTAAAAGGGTAGATAAATCCAGGTTATTTCACAGTGCCTATAAAAAGTACGATAAAATCTCTCTTTGTTACTTTTTCACGGGTCAACTGCTGAAGGATATTGACAAAATTTGACAGCTTGCATCCAGGAAATGAATTCTTTTATCCCGGCAAAAGAAAGGAAACCTAAATCCACGCGGACGAAGTCAGGGGTGAAAGCTAGTAAAATATAAAACCTCCTATAAAATGTAATGCAAATATATACAAAAGTAATAAGTGACGCACAGAAAGGTTATCAGCTCCTAAGGAATAGCGGAAGAAACAACACATTATACACGCCTGGAATAGGTCAAAATAATATAATTTAATATTATGAACAAGTAGGTACATATAGCATTTTTCCCCACATAATTTTCTAACATTCTATGAACACCTGTGGCATCAGAGAAACTGCTGACACGTTGGCACTTGGCGGCACTGGAAGAAATTGTCCTTTACTGCCTGGATTGAGGAAACACAGTGGGTGGAAAGTGTCACAATGCTGAAGGGAGAAACGAGATAACGGGAGATAGAATAGCATCCAGGCGATTAGGATGAAAGCTTCTGCGTCGTAACATGCGGCCAGAGACCAGAGAAGGAGGTATCAGTTCAAGCAACTCTACAAAATAAAGAACTCCCCATTTAAGAGTCGATAGAACAGTGAACACTCAAAGAGAACTGAGAGTAGCTTTGCTTTACTACGCAGACACTTGGTAAACTTTAACTGAGATCTAACTATACAGCGTATTTTGACTTTGCTCAGACTTTCATCATCCTTATCAATATCGGTACGTCAGTCTTTTAGGGTCCCTGGTTAGCTCCAGTTGATTATATAGTTGATATTATCTATCCTATGCCTAATCAGTACTGTACATTGCAGTAATTAAATCTTCGTCTATCCAACGCAACCGATAGATCTCTGTTAGTCTATGAGGCCATTATCTTTTTCGTGACCAAGTATTGTACATACGTTTCCACTTGTACAGACTTCAATAAGTTTTACTTTTGAGTTAAAACGAGATAGATTTATGTCCCGCCTACTGAGCAAAGAGAACGTCGTCGTTCTCTTTGCTCAGTAGGCTAGACGTTCTGAATTCTGTAGATGTCAGGCGTAGGTATATTCCTTTGAAGCTGGAGTTCTTTTTGAGCAGGCGGAGTCACGTTTTTGAACGCACTTGAAGTAAATATTTTAGTAATAACGTTGCTATCATGACAATATTTACATTAAACTATAATTAATTATTATTATCTCGGCGTCTAATGGACTCTGATCGGTTATTTAATAATACCTACCTGGAAAACTATAATTATAATAGCTGCAACAATTAGGTATTACTTACATACATAATATATTCATACTTTAATCTGTAGATACTCGATAGATTTTTTTTTCAACTACAAGTTAGCCCTTGACTGCAATCTCACCTGATGGTAAGTGATGATGCAGTCTAAGATGGAAGCGGGCTAACTTGGAAGATTAATTATCACCATTATTGTGCGACAAATAACTCTCAAGCTACGCCCAAGGTAATGTGTAGCTGGCCCAGTGTAAACTTGGAACAAACAATCTATATACATATAATAAAATCGTAGAATTGCCGTATCCTGTAGTCTGTACATTGAATATTTTTGCAAAATAATAACTGGGGGATGTTAGGGATAAGTAATAGAACGTAAATAAGTTATTTTTGAAATTTTTGTCTGTTTATCTGTTTGTCTGTATGTTTGTGCGCGCATCACGTAAAAACTACTGAATGGATTGAAATGAAACTCGGCATGATTTAAGTTCATACTATGGAGTAACATATAGGATACTTTTTATCCCGAAATTCAGCACGGTTCCCTTGGGAGAGGGGATAAAAGTCAAAATATGTACTTAGCTGTAATTCGTTAACGGGTAGTCCGATTTCATTCATTCTTTTTTTGTTAGAAAGGAAATACTTTAAAGATTACTGGCTTATCTCTAAAAGGCTGGACCGATTTTGATGGGACTTTTACTGGCGGATGTTTACATTGTGATCTACCTAAACATCCGCCAGTGAACTTTTAATAGTTTTTAGCAAGGTATGAGCTCAAAGGAGCTTAGAAAAAACAAAATGATTCTCACGGGATTTTTAAAAACCAATATCCACGCGAACGAAGTCGCGGGTGTCCGCTTGTAATACATATAGCGATAGAGGTTACAATACAGCATTTATACGAGTACTTAATAAGTAACTTTATTTCTCATAAAATATTAGTAGGCTATGTGATTTTTAAATTTTTTTTTAGAATTGTGGAACCCTATTTTTTATTAACCCCCGACGCAAAAACGACGGGGTGTTATAAGTTAGACGTGTCTGTGTGTGTGTGTGTGTGTGTGTCTGTCTGTTCCCCTGTGGCGCTCAAACGGGTGGACCGATTTGAATGCGGTTTTTTTTTGTTTGAAAGGAGAATTAGTCGAGAGTGTTGTTAGCTATGTTTGATGAAAATCGGTCCAAGATGGCCGCCACTACAAAATGGCGGATTACATATTTTTTCACAACTCCTTTAATATGGGTATCAAATAAAAGGGCTTGACTAGTAGAATAGCACTATTTCAAATTCAAGATGGCCGCCGCCACAAAATGGCGAATGTCGAGGGTTTTTGTAAGCATGTTGTTTTTACGTCGAAATTGATTTTTACCCGACTACGGCAAAACCAAAGGGAATGGTTATGATTTTAGCAGTCTATGTAAGTATGTTTGTGGCCGATTTTCGTATGAGATTCAGTATGTTCCACCGTAGCGCTTAAACTACTGAGCCGATTTTGATGAATGAGATGTCAATGGATTCGTTGTTATAGTCCGGGTGACATAGGTTTGTGTACGAAAAAAATCGAGAAGTGACGTCCGAGCGGCTAAAGTAAAATATTATTTAATTTCGGATATAGGTACATAATAGATGGCGCCACTAGCTGCTTGCCGCGCGCTTTCTGCTCAGTAAATTATTATTTTACATTAAATTAAATTATTACTAAGCGTAGTCGAGTTTTAGTTTACGAAATTTATCTCTTGTTCGACTAAGTAGCTGGCATTAAAACTTGTCTTAGAAAAAGTTTTTTTTTCTTCACGTTAAATTCACTTTTATTTGTTTATCGTTTTCACAGGCACAAAGCAAATCCTGCACGGGGTGAACGGCCGGCTTCGGCCCAGGAAGCTGATCGCCATCATGGGCCCCTCAGGAGCCGGCAAGTCTACATTGCTGGACGTGCTCTCCGGGTACCGCATCACGGGCGTCGGCGGCGCCATCTTCATCAATGGACGAGGGAGGAATATGAGTGAGTTTAAATTGTCAAAATCAAATCAAAATCGAAATTCATTTATTCAAAGTAGGTAGGTACACTGTACACTTTTTGAACGTCAATGTAAGAAGTACATGAAAGTGAGGTAATGGCGATAATTACTACGAAAACTTAAAACTATAAAACTACGAGGGTTCCAAACGCGCCCTGGTCTGAGAAGAGCCCACAGCAAACTCAGCCGGGTTTTTTTTTATTATCACCATCTCACAAAATGTCTAATTTCAATTTCTAAATAATTTGAACTGTTGGCTTTTAGAGTAATCTATGTCCATGGTTTTTTGTCATTAAAAAAATCTTTTACGCTATAATAAGATTTTTCAATTAATTTGCGTTTTATAAAAACCTTGAGCTTATTGAGAGACAAATCCATAATGTCTCATGTCTGTACTATATAGATACCATCATCATCATCAGCCTATCCGTGTCACCTATAGGGTGGTCCTTATTTTTCGACTTTTGAATTATCGCCGCGCCGGGGCACATTGTCATTCGATTATATACATACAATACATCTAAATATATGAAATAGATTTTTTCTTTTAATTTTTTCTTACGATTTAGAACTAATCCTTTGTCAAGATAAGATTCTAATATACCTACGTACTAGGAAGCTAAAGATGTTTCAGATATGAAACACCAATCGTTATAGGAACTACTTCTATAACGATTAAAAAAAAATACGCGAATCGGTCCACCACCACCACCAGCCTGTTTACGTCTCACACAGGCACCCACACTGGGCACAGGCTCCTCTCTCATATAGAGAGTGGGATTTAGAGCTTAGACCCGCCACGCCGCTCCATTGCGGGTTAGCAGGCTTTATCGACTATTGTCACATGATAGTGATAATAACCGGAGCCGGCTGCTTTACGTGTTCTCCGAGGCACCGGGCTGAAACACCGTCAACTACCAACTCCAGACTGGCACTGAGAATTTCTTGACAGAAACACCCAATACCTTAACAATAATATGTCCGACCCGGGAATCGAACCCGGCACCTCGTGATCTGCAGTCGAATATGCTGACCACTAGACCAACGAGACAGTCAATCTAAATCAGTCCACATATCTTGGAAAAACCTTTGTTCTGCTTCTCCCTTTTCTCTCGGTTGAAATCCTCAAAAATAACATTTTTCGGACTCGAACCAAGTAGGCAGTTATAACAAAACTAGCGGTCCGCCCCGGCTTCGCCCGTGGTACATAATATATAGCCTATAGCACTCAAGGATCACGTACATATCCAACAGTGAAAGAATTTGTGGAATCGGTCCAGTAGTTTCCGAGATTAGCGCGTTCAAACAAACAAACTCTTCCGCTTTATTATATTAGTACCTATAGATGAGTTTCTAATATAAGAAATAATTTTAAAAACAAGAGTTCAACCGCGTTTTGACCTTCCTGGCGGCAACATCGGGTTGAGGTCATGACGAATGATTATATTCATATTTTGTCACGAAAATTATATACTCCCTGACGCAGTGGTGAGCGCTGTAGTCTTATAAGTGGGAGGTCGCGGGTTCGATTCCTGGCAGGGCAATTTGGGAAATTATAATTTCTAAATTGCCTTTGGTCTGATATGATGGTGGAAGACTTCTGCAGTTGTGGTCAGGACCGGATTAACCTTATCGGGGCCCCTAGGCAGTGCAATTCTCGGGCCCCTAGGCAATGCAATTCTCGGGCCCCTTTCTTTTTACATTTGTATATACTTCCTCCATTGAGAATTTTCTCAAAAAAAAATTTGTTAGATGAAGCTTTTTTCCTTGTTGCGTGGCCCGCATCGACTAGGGCCCCCATCGACTAGGCACTCACGGGGCCCCCGTGGGCCCCTAGTCGGTGCGGGGCCCCTAGGCAGTTGCCTAATCCGCCTTATGGATAATCCGGCCCTGGTTGTGGTTAGTTATCACCCTACCGGTAAAACCGTGCCGCCAAGCAATTTAGCGTTTCAGTACGATGCCGCGTAGAAACCGATCACAGATATCGCTGCTTAAATCGAAAAGGGCCACAAGTCAGAATTTCACTTTCTTACAGGAGAGCCATTCAAAGTTTTGGAATTTGTTTTTAGTATATAGTTTTGTGTTTGTCTTGTCAATTATATGCATGTTATATACCGATAAAAGCGTATTTTAAAGCTGCATTTAATGATACTAAGAAATATATCCTCAGTGTTGTCTGGAAAGATATATTAGCAGATAAGTCCCTTTTGTATATAAAATAATTGAATGTTTTCTGGTAAATAATTGAAAAATAAGACAAAAGTCAAAATACAAAAGGTTAAAATCAATATATTTCTCAACTTACTTAGGCAATCTAAAACTATAACATAAATAAATTAAGATGGCCATGCCACTTTATAAAAAACAATTGAAATAATTATTACTTGACTGAAAAGAAAACTATTTGCTTCAAACATAAAAAAAATTAAATAATAAATAAGAATTAAAAAATATTGAAAAAATTTGCCCAAAAGTGCCATATTTCAAAATATGGCACTTTTGATTTAATTTGATCTATAGAAATAGGGATATAATTACGTGATTTTTCAGTGCAAAATGGACGTATTCCACAATATGGCACTTTAACTTATAGAAAACGTGCGTTTTCTTTATAAAAAGTGTTGAAACAAGGGCGCAACTAAAAAACGTCGGTTTTGCTCATAACTTTTAAGAACTTTAGCTTAAAAACTCGAAAATGTAAAAGAGGCGTTTGTGTTTTTTCGTATCGAAAAATGCAAAATCAATGGGAGTCTTCTTTGAATATAAAAATATGACCTATTTACATCGCTTTTTTGAAATAAAAACGATTTCGCATTTTTTTGATTTGTGGCCCTTTTCGATTTAAGCAGCGATATGGTACCTCTTCCAGTTAATAGCATTTTAGACTGCACCGTCACTTACCATCATGTGAGATCGCAGTCAAGGGCTAACTTTTAGATGAGTTTTAAAAAATTACGAGACGTAAACAAACACGAAATTTCTACATTGCTGGATTTTAAAGTCTGCAGTCCCTTCCTGGCTACTAGCATTACTTATATAATGCCGGTTTTCAACTGTCTAAACAATTTCCTAAGGAAGGATCAAGCATAAGATATTTATCACCTAAGATAATGTAATATCGTACCACCTAAATCTATTGGAAATTATCCATTGTGTTTGTCCCTTAAACGTTGGTGAAAAACAAGCCATTATTAAATTGAACACTATGCATTATGTACTTTATATATTTTATCTACTCTCATATCATAAAATTCCGAATATGAAATCAAAATGTGTCATATATTGGACTACTTTATTCACATACATCTATAATATTTAAAAAAAAAATTAAAAAAGTTCATTATAACACTACTTTGTTAGGAAATTATTGCAAAACAATGTTAAAAAATAATTTTTTCTACATTATAGTACAGGCACTGGGTTCTGGTATTTTTGAGCCATGCCGGGTGTTTATTATTATTATTATTATTTAATACTTTATTGTACACCAAAAAAACATAAATTAAACAAAAGAAACATTTTAAAAGAAATAGGTACAATAGTTAGTTTACAATAGTTAGTTAGTTTAATTTTGTTACTTACAATGATTATCCCGCTATCAAAGTTACCCTATTACTACTACTGCGAAAGTGTGGCGGTAGCAAGATGCGGCCAGAGGACAGAGTGTAGTGCTACCATAATTGACCATAGACGCACTGCACGCACCGCACATTCGAAATTGACAATTGAATTTTGGCGCCTATTATTTAAATTTTTAATTTATTATTTATTTACTATTCAGTTTTTGTAACTCAAAATTTTGCAAGTGATTTTTGTTGCGCGGAAAAATGTCTAGCAGTGATACTGAAGAGAATTTAACTCCACCAGACATTCTGGAAATAGCATCGGGAATGACAAATAATCTTTTGCCAGCAAAATCAAAGAAAATTTACGATAAATGTTACCAAGATTTTATGAGTTGGAAAATTTTGAAAAAAAACACTTCATTTTCAGAAATTGTAATGCTAGCATATTTCCAAGAATTATCAAATAAATTTAAGTCTTTGTCCTTATGGGCTAAATACTCAATGCTCAAAAGTATATTGAGTATCTACAACCAAATCGATATTATTAAATACACAAGACTGATTGCTGTTTTAAAAAGAAAATCGCAGGGCTTTAAGGGAAAAAATGCAAAAACGTTCTCCCCTGAAGAATTGAGTACATTTATAAATTGCAATATCCAAAACATGAATACTTATTATAATAAATATTTTTGTTAATTTCTTAGTCTTTTCTTTTATACGTAAGATACCTATTGATGAGCTTAGATAAAGTATTATATATTTCATAATAGTAGTTTATGAAACGGTTGCATAATAGAGGTTATTAAAACACGAGTGTTAGTTTAAAAAACGAGCCGCAGGCGAGTTTTTTAATAGTATTACACGAGTGTTTTAATAACTAATTATGTAGAGTTTCATACACTACTTTATCTAAGCTCATCAATAGGTATCTTACGTATAAAAGAAAAGACTAAGAAATTAACAAAATTATTTATTACTAGCCGACCCCCGCGACTTCGTCCGCCTGGATATAGGTTTTATATAGGATCGGATTGGATCCCATAATCCTTTTTTGTACCTAAACTAAATGTAGCCTAAGTTACTCCTTATAACATCACCTATCTGCCATTGAAAGTTCCATTAAAATCGATCCAGCCGTTTCAGAGATTAGTTGGAACAAATAGACAGAACGACAAACATAAATTTAAACGCACGCCAGTTTAAAATAAGCCGTACGTACAAAGATCCGGGTCCCAAGTTATTGGAACCCACTAAATGCCTGTCATTTCTGAACTGAAAAACCTATGACCTTGAAATATTTACGGGACAATATATAAAGTACTACCTTTCTAACAAAAAAAGAATGAGTGAAATCGAACAACGCGTTAATGAATTACAGCTAAATACACGTTTTAACTTTCATCCCCTCTCCCAAGGGAACCATGCTGAATTTCGGGATAAAAAGTATCCTATAACCTACCTCGGAGTATAAACTCAAATCGTACCAAGTTTCATTCGAATCCATTCAGTAGTTTCGGCGTGATGCGCGGCCAAGATACAGACAGACAGACAGACAGACAGACAGACAGACAGACAAAAATGAAACAAATTACAGTTTTGGCTTCAGTATCGATTATAGAATGCCCTCCAACAAAAATTTTCAAAATATCTTCAATGTACAGAATTGGATCTGTTACAGTTTTATTATATTATAGATAATAAGTATTCATGTTTTGGATATTGCAATTTATAAATGTACTCAATTCTTCAGGGGAGAACGTTTTTGCATTTTTTCCCTTAAAGCCCTGCGATTTTCTTTTTAAAACAGCAATCAGTCTTGTGTATTTAATAATATCGATTTGGTTGTAGATACTCAATATACTTTTGAGCATTGAGTATTTAGCCCATAAGGACAAAGACTTAAATTTATTTGATAATTCTTGGAAATATGCTAGCATTACATTTTCTGAAAATGAAGTGGTTTTTTTCAAAATTTTCCAACTCATAAAACCTTGGTAAAATTTATCGTAAATTTTCTTTGATTTTGCTGGCAAAAGATTATTTGTCATTCCCGATGTTATTTCCAGAATGTCTGGTGGAGTTAAATTCTCTTCAGTATCACTGCTAGACATTTTTCCGCGCAACAAAAATCACTTGCAAAATTTTGAGTTACAAAAACTGAATAGTAAATAAATAATAAATTAAAAATTTAAATAATAGGCGCCAAAATTCAATTGTCAATTTTGAATGTGCGGTGCGTGCAGTGCGTCTATGGTCAATTATGGTAGCACTACACTCTGTCCTCTGGCCGCATCTTGCTACCGCCACACTTTCGCAGTAGTAGTAATAGGGTAACTTTGATAGCGGGATAATCATTGTAAGTAACAAAATTAAACTAACTAACTATTGTAAACTAACTATTGTACCTATTTCTTTTAAAATGTTTCTTTTGTTTAATTTATGTTTTATTGGTGTACAATAAAGTATTAAATAATAATAATAATAATAAACACCTGGCATGGCTCAAAAATACCAGAACCCAGTGCCTGTACTATAATGTAGAAAAAATTATTTTTTAACATTGTTTTGCAATAATTTCCTAACAAAGTAGTGTTATAATGAACTTTTTTAATATTTTTTTTTAAATATTAAAGATGTATGTGAATAAAGTAGTCCAATATATGACACATTTTGATTTCATATTCGGAATTTTATGATATGAGAGTAGATAAACTACTATTATGTACTTGAGCGTCTGTTAATTGTGTGTGTAATAATGACATAAAATTATGTAAGCACTATGATACTTATTTTAATTTATGTCATATTTACTACTAGCCGACCCCCGCGACTTCGTCCGCCTGGATATAGGTTTTATATAGGATCGGATTGGATCCCATAATCCTTTTTTGTACCTAAACTAAATGTAGCCTAAGTTATTCCTTATAACATCACCAGAAAGTTCCATCAAAATCGATCCAGCCGTTTCGGAAATTAGCTGGAACAAATAGACAGATCGACAAACATAAATTTAAACGCACACCAGTTTAAAATAAGCCGTACGTTCAAAGATCCGGGTCCCAAGTTATTTGAACCCAATAAATGCCTGTCATTTCTGAACTAAAAAACCTATGACCTTGAAATATTTATGGAACAATATATAAAGTACTATCTTTCTAACAAAAAAAGAATGAGTAAAATCGAACAACGCGTTAATGAATTACAGCTAAATACACGTTTTAACTTTCATCCCCTCTCCCAAGGGAACCGTGCTGAATTTCGGGATAAAAAGTATCCTATAACCTACCTCGGAGTACAAACTCAAATCGTACCAAGTTTCATTCGAATCCATTCAGTAGTTTCGGCGTGATGCGCGGCCAAGATACAGACAGACAGACAGACAGACAGACAGACAGACAGACAGACAGACAGACAGACAGACAGACAAAAATGAAAAAATTGCAGTTTTGGATTCAGTATCGATTACAGAGTGCCCTCCAATAAAAATTTTCAAAATATCTTCAATGTACAGAATTGGATCTGTTACAGTTTTATTATATTATAGATCTGTAATTTATGACCACAAATATGGTACCTACTTATTCAATAATTTTCCTAAAACTTCGTAAAACTGTCAAACCAACGACACAAACTATATTAGTTTATTGGTTAAAATTGAATTAAGAATCAAACTTCGTTTGTATGGGCTGCGCTTAAACTCCTCTTATCGAATCGAACTATTTTATGAAATTATAATTTCAGAGACATTTCACCTACTTACCGTCAACAAAAATGACCTAAATATTAACAAAAAAAAATTTTTTTTCAGAGAGGTTTAAGAAAATGTCATGCTACATCCAGCAGGACGACAGACTGCAGGCCCTGCTCACCGTGGGCGAGAACATGCGGCTGGCCTCCGACCTCAAGCTGCCCACCAAGCTGGACAAGTACGAGAAAGGAGAAGTGGTGAGTGTCCACCGCGCTGAGGTTTGACACTGTCATAGAATTAATATTGGTCTCCGCTGCGCAACCACCTAGAAGGAGCAGCGCGTATAAACATCGGCACGTACATCGAACGCTGAACGAAACGTGGAGGGGTTAGCTGCGCATGGGTACTGTCGCGCATGTAATACAATCATTGCTTTAATTATTTAATAGTACCTATTTAATTTAGCTATTAATTGTGCCTGCCTTCTCAAAACAGTATTTTTTCTAGGCATATTCACTGTTCAAAGTCACAAACAAACTTAATAAAAAACAAATTATCAAACTCAATCTTAACAAAATATAACAACAAAAATTAACCGCAATAACAATACAGTTAAGTACGCGACTGTACACTGGACGTGCGCGGGGCGTCCTAGCTAACCCTTCAGCGTTCGATGAACGTGCCGATGTTTATACCAGCAAAGTGCGGCTACAAAAGGTGCGCCATATTGGCATATACGAGTTAAATATATATTTGCATTTATAGTTATAAGTAAGCTTGTACAATGTACATATTTATCTAAGCAAAATTTTAGACTGTATAAAATATTTTTTTAGATTAATCGGGTAAAAGTTATGAGTCTGGCATCATTATTCTAACAAGTCTTTGCATGTAGTCGCGTACAAACTTCGGTATTTCGTTTCCGCATTCAGCGAAATACTTTTCGTGCTCTGTCTGGATAGTTAGTCTAAGGAGACGGTATTCACTACGAAGTTACGAACCCCCGATGTTACAAATAACTATAGCTTCTGCCCGCGTGAATTTCGGTTTTTCACAAATTCCGAGGGAATCGTGGATTTCCGGTTGCCGATCTCGCTCCCTTTTCCAACCTTTATACCTACTTTCAAGAAAGTTTGCTATAGTAATCAACCTATCGCTGTAGCTATAGATTTCGGTTTCAAAATCCCGTGGGAACTGTGGATTTTTCCAGGACAAAAAGTAGCCTTTGTGTTAAGTCAGGGCATAATCTATCTTCGTTCAAAATTTCAGCCAAATTGGCTCAGTAGTTGCGGCGTTAACGAGTAACAAACATACACAAACTTTCGCCTTTATAATATTAGTGTGATCAAGGAACACAATAAGTGGGAGGTACCGGGTTTGATTCCCGGCTGAGGCTATTTGGGAATTTATAATTTCTAAATTGTCTCTGATCTGTTTCAGCCATGGCTAATTGGCATGGCACCACCCTACCCGGGCTACCGGCAAAGCCGTTCTGCCAAGCAGTTAACTCATCTGCGTAAAACCCTATTAGGGGTGCCTATGGGTTTAATAAAAACTGCCATACCTCTTCCAAGTTAGCCCGCTTCCATTGACTGCATCTTCGCTTACCATCAGATTGCAATGAAAGGCTAACTCGTAGACGAATAAAACAAGTATAAATTGAAAATTTAAAAAACCCCCGACGTTTGCCATTTTGTGGTGGCGGCCATCTTGAATTTGCAATAGTGCTATTCTACTAGTCAAGCCCTTTCATTTGATACCCATATCAAGGGAGTTGTGAAAAAATATATCATCCGCCATTTTGTAGCGGCGGCCATCTTGGACCGATTTTCATCAAACATAGCTAACAACACTCTCGACTAATTCACCTTTCAAACAAAAAAAACCGCACTCAAATCGGTCCACCCGTTTGAGCGCCACAGGGGAACAGACAGACACACACCCACACACACACACACACACACACACACACACACACACACACACACACACACAGACACGTCAAACTTATAACACCCCGTCGTTTTTGCGTCGGGGTTAAAAAACTAGTTAAACGACGCAGGAGTCAGGACGCCGCGCAGTCTACAAGTGTAAATTGAAAATTTAAAAAACCCCCGACATTCGCCATTTAGTGGCGGCGGCCATCTTGAATTTGCAATAGTGCTATTCTACTAGTCAAGCCCTTTCATTTGATACCCATATCAAGGGAGTTGTGAAAAAATATATCATCCGCCATTTTGTAGCGGCGGCCATCTTGGACCGATTTTCATCAAACATAGCAGTTAATAATTGGCTTATCTGGATCACAATAGTGGAATAGTGAATCGACTATTCCACCATTGCGATCCAGACAAGCCAATTATCAACATTTTGAATAGATACTTCACTCGAATGCATGAATACTGAGTGACTACTATATTTGAATACTCAATGACTACTATATTTGAATACTGAATAGATACTTCACTCGAATGCATGAATACTGAGTGACTACTGTATTTGAATACTCAATGACTACTATATTTGAATACTGATTTACTTCTATATTTGAATAATGAGTAATGACTACGTTTGAATGCTTGAATACTGATTGACTACTATATTTGAATACTGAGTAATGACTTATCTGGACCACAATAGTGGAATAGTGAATCGACTATGCCACCATTATGAACCAGACAAGCCAATTATCAACTTTTTGAATACTGAATAGATACTTCACTCGAATGCATGAATACTGAGTGACTACTATATTTGAATACTCAATGACTACTATATTTGAATACTGATTTACTTCTATATTTGAATAATGGGTAATGACTACGTTTGAATGCTTGAATACTGATTGACTATTATACTTGAATACTGAGTAATGACTTATCTGGACCACAATAGTGGAATAGTGAATCAACTATTCCACCATTATGATCCAGACAAGTCTATTATCAACTTTTTGAATACTGAATAGATACTTCAGTCGAATGCATGAATACTGAGTGACTACTATATTTGAATACTCAATGACTACTATATTTGAATACTGTACTAATTTATTTCTATATTTGAATAATGAATAATGACTGCGTTTGAATGCTTGAATACTGATTGACTACTATATTTGAATACTCAATGACTACTATATTTGAATACTGATTTACTTCTATATTTGAATAATGAGAAATGACTACGTTTGAATGCTTGAATACTGATTGACTACTATATTTGAATACTGAGTAATGGCTTATCTGAACCACAATAGTGGAATAGTGAATCGACTATGCCACCATTATGAACCAGACAAGCCAATTATCAACTTTTTGAATACTGAATAGATACTTTACTCGAATGCATGAATACTGAGTGACTACTATATTTGAATACTCAATGACTACTATATTTGAATACTGATTTACTTCTATATTTGAATAATGGGTAATGACTACGTTTGAATGCTTGAATACTGATTGACTATTATATTTGAATACTGAGTAATGACTTATCTGGACCACAATAGTGGAATAGTGAATCGACTATGCCACCATTATGAACCAGACAAGCCAATTATCAACTTTTTGAATACTGAATAGATACTTCACTCGAATGCATGAATACTGAGTGACTACTATATTTGAATACTCAATGACTACTATATTTGAATACTGAATAGATACTTCACTCGAATGCATGAATACTGAGTGACTACTGTATTTGAATACTCAATGACTACTATATTTGAATACTGATTTACTTCTATATTTGAATAATGAGTAATGACTACGTTTGAATGCTTGAATACTGATTGACTACTATATTTGAATACTGAGTAATGGCTTATCTGAACCACAATAGTGGAATAGTGAATCGACTATGCCACCATTATGAACCAGACAAGCCAATTATCAACTTTTTGAATACTGAATAGATACTTCACTCGAATGCATGAATACTGAGTGACTACTATATTTGAATACTCAATGACTACTATATTTGAATACTGATTTACTTCTATATTTGAATAATGGGTAATAACTACGTTTGAATGCTTGAATACTGATTGACTATTATATTTGAATACTGAGTAATGACTTATCTGGACCACAATAGTGGAATAGTGAATCAACTATTCCACCATTATGATCCAGACAAGTCTATTATCAACTTTTTGAATACTGAATAGATACTTCAGTCGAATGCATGAATACTGAGTGACTACTATATTTGAATACTCAATGACTACTATATTTGAATACTGTACTGATTTATTTCTATATTTGAATAATGAATAATGACTGCGTTTGAATGCTTGAATACTGATTGACTACTATATTTGAATACTGAGTAATGAGTATATTCTAATGCTTGAACACTGAATTACTACTATAATTATTTGAAAAATTGTTGAATGAAAGTTCATAGATAAGTTTATAAATATGTAATATGGAAATAGAAAATAAAAGAATTGTAGTACAAAAAAAAATATTTTCTAAACACCATTTACTTAAACATTATACATTTTTTAATGCACATATTTTTGTATGGAAAATACAACTATATGACTCATTGGAATATTTTCTATGTAAACTTAACAAATTCGGAGTCTTTATATTCTAAATTGAAAATTGTGCTATTTTCTAACAGTTGCACTAACCATAATCGTTTTTTCAATACCTTTGACATAAATAGTTTTACCGTTTAAAATCTTCTGAAAAATACATTTATAGTTCGAATTCGGTATATATCGCCATTCCAAATTATTCCTTTGTTTCTTTCAATCCAAGAAACATGTTTTCTTTCAGATTTTTATTTATTTATTTTTTAAGTCATAAAATAGTCATAGTAGTTTGATGAGGAAAGTTTGTATGCGGTTATTCCAACAAATAGCTAATTCTTTTATAATAAACTCATTTTCATCAGTTTTTAAAGCCTTGCACATCTAGTAATAAAACATTCATGATAATTTTCGAACTATATTACACCAACGGCTTATATTCTATTAACAGGTCATTCGTTTAAATGCTTGAAAAAATGAATGACTACTATATTTGAATACTGAGTAATGATTATATACACAAATTCTTGAATACTGATGACTACTATTTTTGAATACTGTACTTATTAAAATACTTAGAATTAAATATGAATAACAAATAATGTGCTCATACTGCTTTTCATTGATAGCGAACTTTAAAATGCGTATTTGAATTACTTATATTTGAGGGAGGTAAAATAGTATCATATTGATTGTAAGTAAATAACAGTTTTCAGAACTTATATAACCAGATACAAATTCATATAAAATATGAGATGGAGATCCCTTAGTATGCGATCCTTTTAGAGCACATTCGACTCTTACCTTGAACAAGGAAGAATGTTAACTAGCTTTTCAGATTCATGTCATTTAGTTGCTTCTAATTTAACATTTCGAAAACCTAATATAGATCTAATGCTATTATTTGTATCAAAAATCGTTGTATTAGATCAATATATTAATTATTCTAAAGTATTGTTATTTGGTTTAATGATAATATATCTTTGACTTTACTTCAAATATTATAATCAGTTATACCATAACGGTCATAAGTACTGTACAGTATTTTTAATTTTAAATTTTTTACCAGTATCGTAAGCAAATACATTATTTTTCTTGTTAATGTTTGGTATTGAATTAAGAGCTGAAAAGTAAATTAAACCACACTCACATTGGTTCCCTGTGCTCAGAGGAGGCTGAAAATTAGATTCAAGCCATGAACTTTTGTCTATAATGGTTATTGCAATCGACATGATTACATACTAAACAAAATTTAGTGCTATTTATTTATTTATTTTCTTATCATTCCAAAAAAAATCAAAATTTTAAAAATAAATGACCGCAATTATTTAGATAATCTTGCTAAATGTTATCATAGTTATAATAATAATAATAATAATAATAATCGTCTGTGATGAGGTTGTATATCCCCCGAAAATGCGGCGGTCGAGGCGTGCTAAGCGTCAAGACCATGCATAATCGGGAGATATCCAACCTCAGAACATATTTTGAGACGAAAAGGGAGTCTCCCATGCATAGAGAGATCATAGAATGTGATAAAGGACTTACCCCGCTATCCTTAGCCAAAACCGAGTGGCAGGGACCGGTGGTACTTGGTACTTCTGACCGGGAGACCGTATGGAGGGAGAAGGAGTTGCACGGACGCTTTTTTAACGCTCTTAATGAGCCTCACGTAGATAAAAAAGCGTCCGTGCAATGGCTGCGCTTCGGCGACCTCTTTGGGGAAACTGAAGGATTTGTCTGTGCAATACAAGATCAGGTGGTTAAGACGCGGAACTATCGAAAGTACATTCTGAAGGATGGCACTCACGACATCTGTCGAGCTTGTCGCCATCCCGGCGAGTCACTCAGACATGTGCTTTCGGGATGTTCAGCGCTTGCTAACACTGAGTATCTGCACAGGCACAATCAAGCAGCCAAAATCCTTCACCAGGAGCTTGCTCTAAAGTACGGTCTCCTGGATGAGAAGTTACCGTACTATAAGTACACACCGGTCCCTGTTCTTGAGCGTGACGGAGTCCGGCTCTATTGGGACCGGTCCATCATCACGGACAGGACGATTCTAGCGAATAAGCCTGACATCGTGATAATGGACCGGGCACAGTCGAGGGTGTTTCTGGTGGACATCACTATTCCATATGACGAGAACCTCGTGAGAGCTGAGACAGAGAAAAAACGTAAGTATCTCGATCTGGCTCACGAGGTTTCCGCCATGTGGCGTGTGGAGTCCACTGAAATTATCCCTATCGTCATATCTGCGAATGGTTTGATCCCAGTCAGCCTCGCTTACCATCTGAAGCGACTGGGATTCCGTGGCAGTTCGCTCGCAGCCAGGATGCAGAAAGCGGTGTTGCTAGACTCGGTTAGGATAGTTCGCCGATTTCTCAGCCTGTCGCCCTGACCCCCGGCCGCCTGGTCTCCCCTGCCGGGGTGTAAACCTCCGCCCGGTACAATATGTATTTATGTAATGTGTATGTAAGTTTATTTATCTTTGTGTATTTATGTATGTTATATTATTTCTCTTTGGCTTTTATATGTATTTATTTTGTACACGGGCGTGAGAGTAAGATATAATAATCTATAATATAATAAGACTGTAACAGATCCAATTCTGTACATTGAAGATATTTTGAAAATTTTTGTTGGAGGGCATTCTATAATCGATACTGAAGCCAAAACTGCAATTTGTTTCATTTTTGTCTGTCTGTCTGTCTGTCTGTCTGTCTGTCTGTCTGTCTGTCTGTCTGTCTGTATCTTGGCCGCGCATCACGCCGAAACTACTGAATGGATTCAAATAAAACTTGGTACGATTTGAGTTTATACTCCGAGGTAGGTTATAGGATACTTTTTATCCCGAAATTCAGCACGGTTCCCTAGGGAGAGGGGAAGAAAGTTAAAACATGTATTTAGCTGTAATTCATTAACGCGTAGTTCGATTTAACTCATTCTTTTTTTGTTAGAAAGGTAGTACTTTAAGTATTGTCCCGTAAATATTTCAAGGTCATAGGTTTATTAGTTCAGAAATGACAGACATTTATTGGGTTCAAATAACTTGGGACCCGGATCTTTGAACGTACGGCTTAATTTAAACTGGTGTGCGTTTAAATTTATGTTTGTCGATCTGTCTATTTGTTCCAGCTAATTACCGAAACGGCTGGATCAATTTTGATGGAACTTTCAATGGCAGATAGGTGATGTTATAAGAAGTAACTTAGGCTACATTTAGTTTAGGTTCAAAAAAGGATTATGGGATCCAATCCGATCCTATATAAAACCTATATCCAGGCGGACGAAGTCGCGGGGGTCGGCTAGTAATAATAATAATTCCTTTGGTGGATTTAAACTGTTATCTGAATTGAAGTCTAACGGAACCGCGTAAGCGGTTCCGTACTTTGTGCATCGGTTTTGTATCAGCTTTATGCCAATCACTCAAATCAGATGATTGCAGATAGACTATTCATCTCTTTACTGACTATATCTGCTGCTATCTTTTCTCCTAAACTAACATCTGACGCAGTTATGTGGTTCCGTACCTTATTCATCAGTTTTATATCAGCTTTATGCTGATTACTCAAATCAGATGAATTCTGACAAGCTATGCATCGCTTTACTAACTATATGAGCTGCTATCTTTTCTCCTAAACTAGCATCTGACGTGCTTATGTGGTTCAATGCTATGTTCCTCAGTTTTATATCAACTTTATGCTGATCACTCAAATCAGATGATTGCTAACAGGCTATGCATTGCTTTATTTACTTTATGTGTTGCTGCTGCTATTTTTCTCTTAAACTGAGTGAGGCACCTGGGTGAGATACCCAGGTGCGTACCATGTTCATCTGTTTTATATCAGCTTTATGTCGATTACTCAAATCAGATGATTGCTGGACTAACTAGACTAACCAGTTGGTCGAAAGATGATTGCTGACAGGCTATATCATGCTCTTTACAATATTCTTTCAACTAGTTAATATCTCTCTTTTCGTACGATTTGTACCCGGTCCACAACAATTATTATATCCAGGTATATGGAGTTCAAAATGCAAATGATTAATAATTTAATAGACTGGCTTTGTTCTATATTTAAATACTGAGTAATAAGTATATTTACATACTTGAAACTGAATATAGGAAATACAACTATATGACTTACTAGAATATTTTTTATGTAAACTTAGCAAATTCCGACAGTCTTTATCTTCTAAATTGTAAATTGTGCTATTTTCTAACATTTGCATTAACCAATTTTTTTCAACCATTAATCATTTTTTTTTCAACATCTTTGACATAAATAGTTTTACCATTTTAAATCTTCTGAATAATAAATTTATAGTAACGTATTTATAGTAAATAAATACGGATATTCCAAAGGATCCCTTTGTTTTTTTCAATCCAAGAAACATATTTTCTTTCAGTTTTTGTTAAGTCATAAAATTGATATAGTAGTTTGATGAGGGATGTTTGTATACGATTATTCCAATGAATAGCTAATTCTTTTATCATAAACTCATTTTCATCAGTTTTAAAGTCTTGCACATCTACTATTATAACATTTATGATCATTTTCGAACTATATGGCTTATATTCTATTAAAATGATCGTTCATTCAAATGCTTGAACTTTGAATTACTACCATTTTTGACTACTTAATAATTATTATAATACTTGGTGAGTATAAAATATGAATTACAAATAATATGCTCATGAACACTAATTTATTAAATCAACATACTGTTTTTCAATTCTTAAAACTTGTGCATATAGTTTAAAGCATTGATAGCGCACTTTAAAATGGGTATTTGAATTAACTATTATATTTGAGGAGAGTAAAATAGATTTCAGAATCATATTGATTGTAAGTAAATAATAGTTTTCAGAACTTATATAACCAGTAGGAACATTTGGTACAAATTCATATAAAATATGAGATGAAGATCCGTTAGTATACGATACTTTTAGATCAGATTCGACTCTTGTCATGGCCAAAGGAGGAATGTTGACTCGGTTTTTAAATTCATGTCATTTTGTTTTTTGCTTTTAATTTAACATTCGCAAACTTAATATAGATCCAATGCTATTATCGCATCAAAATGCATTGTATTAGAATGTATTGTTCTAATCTAAAATCTAAATCAAACATTTTAAAGTATTGTTATTTGGTTTAATCATAATATCGCAATCTGTGACTTTACTCCGAATATAATCAGCTATATCAGAGAAGTCATAAGTACCATACAGTATTTTTAATTTTTTTACCAGTTCCGTAAGCAAAATACATTATTTTTCTTTAATGTTTGGTATTGAATTAAGAGCTGAAAAGTAAATTATATCAGACTTATATAGATCGTTTGCGCTCAAAGAAGGCTGAAAATTAGATTCAAGTGATGAACTTCTACGTGCAGTAATGGTTATTACAATCGACATAATTACATACTAAACAATATTTAGTGCGAACGAGCTATTTATTTTTTTATTTTCTTATCATTCCAAATTTTATCAAAAATCTTAAGCATAAATGGGTACAATTATATACATAATCTCGCTGAATGTTATCATAGTTATAATACATATAGGATTAATAATATTTTATTAATTCTTTTGATAGTTTTAAATTGCTATCTGAGTTGGTATCTGACGTGCATATTGGTTATGAACCACATAAGTGGTTCCATGCCATGTATATCAGTTTTATATCAGCTTTATGCCGATCACTCAAATCAGATGATTGTTGATAAGCTATGTTTTAAATTGGTATCTGAATTGCCATCTGACACGATGCGGTTTCGTGCCATGTACATCAGTTTTGTATCAGCTTATGCCGATCACTCAAGTCAGATGATTGCTGATAGGTCATGCATCGCATTACTAACTATAAATACTGCTATCTTTTCTCCTAAACTAGCATCTAACGCGGTTATTCGGTGCCGTGCCATGTGCATCAGTTTTGTATCAGCTTTATGCTTATTACTCAAATCAGTTGACTGCAGATAGGCTATGTCATGTTCTTTAGAATATTCGCTCAACTGGTTAATATATATCTCTCTCTCTGTCTCTTTTCGCACGATTTTGTACCTGGTTTACAATAATTATATCCAGGTATATGGATTTCAAAAGGCAAATGATTAATAAACCAATTTAAGAACAATTTAAGAAACTGCTCTTGTTCTATATTTGAATAATGAGTAATAAGTAAAAAATGCGTAAAAACTGAATATGGAAAATACAGCTATATGACTCACTGTAATATTTTTTTATGTAAACTTAGCAAATTCGTATGCTATTTTCTAACATTTGCATTAATCATAATCATATTTCAACACCTTTGACATAAATAGTTTTACCGTTTAAAAGAATATAATCAGCTAAGTATAATATAGAAGTCATAAGTACCGTACAGTATTTTTAATTTTTGTCAGTTTCGTAAGCAAATACATTAATTTTCTTTTCAATGTTTGGTATTGAATTATGAGCTGAAAAGTATATTAAACCAGACTCATATTGGTCGTCTACTCAAAGAAGGCTGAACATTAGATTCGAGTGATGAACTTTTACCTGTAATGGTTATTACAATTGACATAATTACATACTAAACAAAATTTAGTGCGAACGAGCCATTTATTTTCATATCATTCTAAACTTTATCAAAAATCTTAAACATAAATGGGTACCTACAATTATTATATACATAATCTCGCTGAATGTTATCATAGTTATAATACATATACGATCCAACATATTTAATTAATTCTTTTGGTGGTTTTAAATTGCTATCTGAATTGCTATCTAACACGCACGGAACCACTTAAATTGCTATCTGAATTAGCAACTGACGCGGTGCGGTTTTGTATCAGCTTTATGCCGATCACTCAAGTTAGATGATTGCTGATAGGCTATGCATCGCTTTACTAACTATAAATGCTGCTATCTTTTCTCATAAACTAGCATCTAACGCGGTTATTCGGTTCCGTACCATGTGCATCAGTTTTGTATCAGCTTAATGCCGATCTCTCAAATCAGATGATTGCAGATAGGCTATGTCGTATTCTTTACAATATTCACCCAACTAGTTAATATCTCTCTTTTCATACGATTTTATACCTGCCCCACAATATTAATTATATCCAGGTATATGGAGTTCAAAAGACAAATGATTAATAAACCAATTTAAGAGACTACTATTGTTCTATATTTGAATACCGTGTAAGAAGTAAATTTACATGCTTAAAAACTGAATATGTTTTGTTTTGTTTCTTTCAATCCATAAAACATGTTTTCTTTCAGTTTTAGTTAGTAAAATGGGCATAGTGGTTTAATGAGGAAAGTCTAAATACGGCTATTCCAATGAATAGCTATTTTTAAAAATAAACTCATTTTTCATCGTCATTATAACATTCATAATAATTTTCGAACCACAGTGCTCAGGCTGTGGTGACCTTTCTTCTGATGGGAACAATGTTTCAGCATTCTATCGTAACCTGTAATAAGAAAAAAATCATAAATTAGATTACTTAATACGTAGCAAGTAAGAATTCAATTGTGTCTTCTTAGAGTACAATATGTTCATAACATTCGGTAGATATTACAGTATTATAAATATATTAATGTGAATCGATCTAGTAATTATCAACTACATTTATACCATGTTATAATATTAGGAATAATAACTGAACAGATGGTTTAACGCACTGAGTGGTTGCGGTAAACAGTTTCATTTTCTAACACCGAGTTAATACTGAGAATATTTTGATAAAAATATCTCATGATATTTAATTTTTACCCATCCCTAGGAATCAAACCTAGACCTATTATTATTCGAGTCAGATATTGTCAGTCAAAACTGACAAAGTTAGATGTACAAATATTATAATAAATTCTTAATCTAAGGAACCCATAAACGTACCTTGATTGTTTCAAATATACAACACTATAATATTAAACTTCAATTATCTGGACCACAATAGTGGAATAGTGAATATTAATTTGTCGTGTGTCCTTTCGCGGATTTCTTGTCAGGTTCACACTGCGGCGAAGGTGGCGACAATTCATCTTCTGATGAGAACAACGTCTCAGCATTCTCTCGTAACCTGTAATAAAAAAAAAAAATCACAAATCAGATAACTTAATACTTAGAAAGTATTCAAGTATTCAATTGTGTCGAGGTATTAATATAAACCTTCACCACGTATCAGTAATTGCATAATAAATATAATTTTTTATTCTATTATCTTATTTATAACACAATATTATGTTCATAACATTTGGTAAATAGTGTAGTATTATGAATATATTAAAGTGAATTGATCTTGTGATTATAAACTACATTCACATCATGATATAATATTAGGAATAATAACTGGACAGATTTAACAGACAGGTTTAACACACTGACTAACTGAGTTGTTGTGGTAAACATCTCCATTTTCTAACACCGGGTTTATAATGAGAATAGTTTGGCAAAATATCTTATAATAATTAATAGTTACCCATCCCTAGGAATCAAACCCAGGCCTATATTCGAGCCAGCTAATCATTTGACCAACAAAGTTACATGTACACATATAAGTAACATATTATTATTATTATTTAAATCAATTGAATATTGAAAGTATACTAATTGTAGGTACACATTTGGCAGACCTGAGAATCAAACCCGGATTGTATCCGAACCAGCTAAGCTTTTGATCCTACAACATCATATACAAATAAATAATATATTATTATAATAATCAATTGAATACTAGAAGAATTCTTAATCTAGGTATCAGCAGGACCCAGGAATCGAACCCAAGACATTAATCTAATAAGCTAACCATTAGACCGACAAGGCTACATACACACATAAATAACTTATTATTATTATAATCAATTGAATACTGGAAGTGTTCATAATCTAGGTACCCATGAATGTACTTTGATTGTTCGAAATATGCTGCATTATAATATTGAACTTCAAAAATCAATTAAAAATAAAGAATAAATATGAAAGTACTTACATTTCAGTAACCAGGTTCCTTGCTTCAGGATAACACAATGATGCTCTAAAATCTCGCTTGATTGCTTAAATAGAGCAAAAATGATCTGTCATGAAATTTTCATAAAGGTTCCTTTACACTAACCACTCGCTTTATAATGAAACAAATTAGAGAGGCGCCGAGTACATGTTACTCGGTCTTTTTTTTTTCAGTACTCGTACTTGACTGAATAAATCGGTTCCAGTGATCGAGTATTTGATTTTAAATTAGAGATATTATGTCCTGCCCATCACTCGAAATGACTTTGGTCTCGCGGCTACAAAATTTTGCCTACATCTAACTCTAGAATGATGGAACTTTTACCAATCTTCAGTCTCTGATGGTTTGGTAGACGTCAGTAGCAACTTCAAAAGCTACACAAGCGTTTTGCAAAGGTCTCGAAATGTTAACATTGATTTCATTTTCTTCACCGTTACTAGAACTTTGCAATATCACTTCTTTTAATAGATTCTAAGAATAACATCTTCCTTAACACTTCCTTATTATAATTTCTTAACACACAATATATGTAAAAACTGAACCGAGTATTCAGTCAAGACTCGGTTTGACGAAAGTAAAACCGAATAATACTCGTTACTCAGTAAATGTAGTACTCAATCCATCTCTAAAACAAATCAATAAGTCGAGATACTCGAGATATTATTATCTGTCATTAATCAATTCAGTAGGTAATATTTTTTTATTTTTTCTTCTTCTTGGTCACATTTTGCTATTAACTGAGGATTTCCATGTAAGTATGAGTACGTTCAATAATTATTCAAAAAAAAAATCGTTAATGAGTTGTGAGGGAGCGAATGAACAGAATATGTATATTACGGCGTCACGGATAGCGCGCAAGAGCCTTAAAATGTAAGTCTTATATTATTGCTTACAAAGCATTTATCTTAGAGAATGAATAGATTACCATATTTTATCAAGTGATTACTGGGACAAAAATTTTATCGAGTTAGTTATACATTCTTTATTAATATAATATATATAATATATATATATATATATATATATATATATATATATATATTTTATTATTATTATTTAAAACATTGAGTTTGTCGTCAAATGGATGGACTAGTTTTCGGATAACTTTAATTACTTTTACGTATCGTAGCATACAATATACCTAATAAGAATAGTTTACCTATTGATTTGTTTGTGCGTAGGTACATAATAAGTAAAGTGTGTAATTTTATTCAATAGTTTTTGCTCGATTACATAATAAGCAACTTCTTTGCATGAATACAGACAAGACAAGTCCGTGATATTTCGAACTGAATGTAACCCGACTACAGCGCGCGCTGGCCACCGCGGCGACACGTTGTCTATAGGATTCGTATTTCACATTCCATTTCCAATTAGGGAACGATCTTTGAATAATAAAACCTACGATTTTGAACTTTATTGATAATATCTAAAAGTATATAAGTTGCGAAAAACTTGTGAAAATTCATTGCATTGTACAGGACATCAGAACGTGATCTACAACATGTCGGTAAGACCTAATTTTTTATAATTAAGTATTTAAATTTGAATAGTTAGAATAGAAATACTTGATTTTTATTTTGATAAAGATACTAGATAGATAGAACTACCTCTTAGGTTTGTTTTATATTCAAATTGCATATTCATAAACCTAAAATAAATTATTACTTATATCAGCATTCATAATAATAATAATATATAATAATGTTTTGTTTTTATTTGTTTCAGGATTCGAATGATCTTTTTAACTTTCAACCCAATACGACCCTTACTCAACGTGTTAGTAATTATTTACAAAGGGAAAATAATGGATTGAACATTCCTCCTACTTTAAAAAAGAAAAAAGCCAATGTTGTGTATTCATACATAAAAGTTCCAAATAATGGAGCCAAAATTATCAGATTAGAAATATATGACGCAGCAAAACTACGAAACACAATGTTTTGTGAATGTGATGCAAATATCTGTGTTCAATATGTCGTCGACAGTGATAATTTAATGTTCGATGAAATCTATAATGGAGCTCACAGTTTAATAACAAAAATCCAACGAAGTATGTCCTGCATTGATGAAACTAGCGTTTAAAAAATGTTCATTTACTTAGTTCGTGTATAAATAATAATAGTTATTAATATATTAATATATAAATTATCTAAGTACTCGATTATTATGTAAAATTGTAAACTTATTACTTAGTATGCAAATAAATATATTTTATTATCGAACTCGAATTTTATTTTTTCTAATAAAACCAAGTCCTAACAAAGTTTTATTTATATTCTATTCTATATCAGAGACACGTATTCTATTTTACATTAGTGTGATTGAATACATCCCCGATAACACACGATTATAATGATGAAGTAACTATTTATTTATTCATAAGGAAAAAAAAATATATCATTATGTCTTTAAATATTATAGATTGTGTAGAAATAATTATTACTGAAAAAAAGATTATACGGTCTTTACTTGGTTAAAATTATCGGATACGATCAATACGATGCTATTTTAATACCCTTAAATCAAAGTAATTCAGGTACTTATTTTAAAGTTCGCTATAAAGGTCAACAACTATTGGCACGAATATTAAGGATTGAAAAGCAGAATGTTGATTTAATAGATGAGTGTTCATGAGTATATATTATTATTTGTATATTAGTCATTCAATATTCACGCATTTAAATGTACTTGTTACATACTCAGAATGCTAATAATATAATTAATTTCTCTAGAGCACAATAAGTATAATGGAATAGTGAAAAGTGAATGATCACTATATTCGAATACTGAGAGAATTATCAGTATTTAAATATAGTGATCATTCAGTATTCATGGATTTGAATGTGCTCATCACTCAGTATTGATGGCGTATGTCAATGTCGTAGTCATATTAGTATTCATGCATTTGAGTGAAGTATTTTTTCAGTATTCAAAAAAGTTGATAATTGGCTTGTCTGGATCATAATAGTGGAATAGTCGATTCACTATTCCACTATTGTGATCCAGATAAGCCAATTATTAACTACTCATAGCTAAGAACACTCTCGACTAATTCACCTTTCAAACAAAAAAAACCTCATTCAAATCGGTCCACCTGTTTGAGCGCCACAGGGGAACAGACAGACACACACACACACACACACACACACACACAGACACGTCAAACTTATAACACCCCGTCGTTTTTGCGTCGGGGGTTAAAAATGAAAAGCACTAGCCGATATCCCAAAGTTTGTTGGATTGACTTATTCTAGCTGTGATTCTCTAAGGTTGCTGGTTGCCGGTTGGTCACACACAAACTGGCTCCTTGTAATACGTACCTACAACATACGAGGAAATAATATATAATATTATGAAGATGTTTACAATGTAGAGCCTAGCTACTGGCATCACGCGTCAGAAATTAACACCAAGTTTAACCTTCTTGCACTAAGTACCTACTTACCTACTAAGTATTTATAATTATTATTTTTACTCGGTGTAGTAATCATAAGAATATACTGCTTAGTTTAAGAATTCAATATATTAGTAGGAACAATCCCACCAGTAATATTGTTAAAAAGATAGATAGGTATATCTTTAGTTTTAACACTTGGAAAGTAATCCCAATATTTTTACTATCCCCTTAGGTATCCTATTTTACCAATCTATGTGACCTTTTCACGACATATGCATTGATTCCCTTAGCAAATGCTCTTTTGCCTCCCGGATATGAAATTCTTAAACAGTTAAACCATTAAAAAAATTTTGCTAACAATTTTTTTTAGATTACGGATTTAGCACCTATCTACTCGTAAGTCGTGGTTAGAGTTATGATTCATTAAATTCAATATGCCTGATCATACATTAACAGATCGAGGACATCCTCACGAACCTGGGTCTGTACGAGCACATGAACACGCGAGGGGCGCAGCTGTCCGGGGGGCAGAGGAAACGCCTGTCGATCGCGTTGGAGCTCATCAACAACCCCCTCATCATGTTCCTCGACGAACCCACCACGTGAGTTCATGTTTTTCTCACATCCTCACGAACCTGGGCCTGTACGAGCACATGAACACGCGAGGGGCGCAGCTGTCCGGGGGGCAGAGGAAACGCCTGTCGATCGCGTTGGAGCTCATCAACAACCCCCTCATCATGTTCCTCGACGAACCCACCACGTGAGTTCATGTTTTTCTCACATCCTCACGAACCTGGGTCTGTACGAGCACATGAACACGCGAGGGGCGCAGCTGTCCGGGGGGCAGAGGAAACGCCTGTCCATCGCGTTGGAGCTCATCAACAACCCCCTCATCATGTTCCTCGAAGAACCCACCACGTGAGTTCATGTTTTTCTCACATCCTCACGAACCTGGGCCTGTACGAGCACATGAACACGCGAGGGGCGCAGCTGTCCGGGGGGGCAGAGGAAACGCCTGTCGATCGCGTTGGAGCTCATCAACAACCCCCTCATCATGTTCCTCGACGAACCCACCACGTGAGTTCATGTTTTTCTCACATCCTCACGAACCTGGGTCTGTACGAGCACATGAACACGCGAGGGGCGCAGCTGTCCGGGGGGCAGAGGAAACGCCTGTCCATCGCGTTGGAGCTCATCAACAACCCCCTCATCATGTTCCTCGACGAACCCACCACGTGAGTTCATGTTTTTCTCACATCCTCACGAACCTGGGTCTGTACGAGCACATGAACACGCGAGGGGCGCAGCTGTCCGGGGGGCAGAGGAAACGCCTGTCCATCGCGTTGGAGCTCATCAACAACCCCCTCATCATGTTCCTCGAAGAACCCACCACGTGAGTTCATGTTTTTCTCACATCCTCACGAACCTGGGCCTGTACGAGCACATGAACACGCGAGGGGCGCAGCTGTCCGGGGGGCAGAGGAAACGCCTGTCCATCGCGTTGGAGCTCATCAACAACCCCCTCATCATGTTCCTCGACGAACCCACCACGTGAGTTCATGTTTTTCTCACATCCTCACGAACCTGGGCCTGTACGAGCACATGAACACGCGAGGGGCGCAGCTGTCCGGGGGGCAGAGGAAACGCCTGTCCATCGCGTTGGAGCTCATCAACAACCCCCTCATCATGTTCCTCGACGAACCCACCACGTGAGTTCATGTTTTTCTCACATCCTCACGAACCTGGGCCTGTACGAGCACATGAACACGCGAGGGGCGCAGCTGTCCGGGGGGCAGAGGAAACGCCTGTCCATCGCGTTGGAGCTCATCAACAACCCCCTCATCATGTTCCTCGACGAACCCACCACGTGAGTTCATGTTTTTCTCACATCCTCACGAACCTGGGTCTGTACGAGCACATGAACACGCGAGGGGCGCAGCTGTCCGGGGGGCAGAGGAAACGCCTGTCCATCGCGTTGGAGCTCATCAACAACCCCCTCATCATGTTCCTCGACGAACCCACCACGTGAGTTCATGTTTTTCTCACATCCTCACGAACCTGGGTCTGTACGAGCACATGAACACGCGAGGGGCGCAGCTGTCCGGGGGGCAGAGGAAACGCCTGTCCATCGCGTTGGAGCTCATCAACAACCCCCTCATCATGTTCCTCGACGAACCCACCACGTGAGTTCATGTTTTTCTCACATCCTCACGAACCTGGGTCTGTACGAGCACATGAACACGCGAGGGGCGCAGCTGTCCGGGGGGCAGAGGAAACGCCTGTCCATCGCGTTGGAGCTCATCAACAACCCCCTCATCATGTTCCTCGACGAACCCACCACGTGAGTTCATGTTTTTCTCACATCCTCACGAACCTGGGTCTGTACGAGCACATGAACACGCGAGGGGCGCAGCTGTCCGGGGGGCAGAGGAAACGCCTGTCCATCGCGTTGGAGCTCATCAACAACCCCCTCATCATGTTCCTCGACGAACCCACCACGTGAGTTCATGTTTTTCTCACATCCTCACGAACCTGGGTCTGTACGAGCACATGAACACGCGAGGGGCGCAGCTGTCCGGGGGGCAGAGGAAACGCCTGTCCATCGCGTTGGAGCTCATCAACAACCCCCTCATCATGTTCCTCGACGAACCCACCACGTGAGTTCATGTTTTTCTCACATCCTCACGAACCTGGGTCTGTACGAGCACATGAACACGCGAGGGGCGCAGCTGTCCGGGGGGCAGAGGAAACGCCTGTCCATCGCGTTGGAGCTCATCAACAACCCCCTCATCATGTTCCTCGACGAACCCACCACGTGAGTTCATGTTTTTCTCACATCCTCACGAACCTGGGTCTGTACGAGCACATGAACACGCGAGGGGCGCAGCTGTCCGGGGGGCAGAGGAAACGCCTGTCCATCGCGTTGGAGCTCATCAACAACCCCCTCATCATGTTCCTCGACGAACCCACCACGTGAGTTCATGTTTTTCTCACATCCTCACGAACCTGGGTCTGTACGAGCACATGAACACGCGAGGGGCGCAGCTGTCCGGGGGGCAGAGGAAACGCCTGTCCATCGCGTTGGAGCTCATCAACAACCCCCTCATCATGTTCCTCGAAGAACCCACCACGTGAGTTCATGTTTTTCTCGACAGTATCGTTGACACGTCGTATCGCACTTAGTTATCGTTCTTATATACAAAATTACACCCATTTAACCCTTATAGTACGGCAGCCCTGGAACAAAATTTTTAGTGATTAATAACAAGCTTAATAATTTTTAACCATTTTTATAACCTCACTAGCTGACCCCCGCGACTTCGTTCGCGTATTTTGCTATAAACCTCACGGAGCCCGAGACCTTTCCAACGAATGCAAAACCGTGGAAATCGGTTCGTGCGTTCTGGAGTTATAGCGTCAGGAAGGAAAACCCGACTTATTTTTATATAGTAGATTATTTGGAAATATTCAGAGTGGAGGACGCTGTAGAATATTATTAATAACCAGCTGATTTTTTCTATGCAGCCTAGTACTTACTTACTTCTGTAATACTTGTGTAATGAAATGGCTATATAGTCCTACTTTAGTGGAACGATTTCCCACCCGAGCGAATCGAAATATTTAACACCTGCGCACTCGATTAGCTACCTCCATCGAGAATATTCATAGATTTAAAACTTGGTCGTATCGTCAAAACGAACCTACTCACGAAAATTCAGCTTGTTATTAATCACTAAAAATTTTGTTCCAGGGCTGCCGGACTATTATGTACGTACTATTATGACGGACTTGTATTTTTGATTGGTACACAGATTTCTGTGAGATTGCTGGACTGAAATCGGTTTAATTTTTCTTAAAATATATTTTGCTATTTAAAATTTCAGGGGTTTAGACAGCTCATCCTGCACCCAGGTGGTGCAGCTGTGTCGCAGTCTGGCGCACCAGGGTCGGACGATAGTGTGCACGGTGCACCAACCCTCGGCGTCGCTGTTCGCCCTCTTCGACCACGTGTACGTGCTGGCGGCGGGGCACTGCCTCTACCAAGGCACTACGAAAAACCTTGTGCCCTATTTGGATCAGGTCGGAATTCCTTGCCCGATTTATCACAACCCAGCCGACTATGGTAAGTTACTTTTTTTATTCCGTTATGATAGTTCATATTATAATACTAGATAATGCCCACGGCTTCGCCCGTGTGGATTTAGGTTTTTAAAAATCCCGAGGGAAATTTTGATTTTCCAGAACAAAAAGTAGCTTATCTGTAAAAACCCGTCCCCAAAACGGAAAAATCCCGTGGGATCCCCACGATTTCGGAAAACAATTCCTTACAGCATCAGGGTTGAGGAGTTGGATATGTACCTACTCGAGTTCATTCAACGATAAAGTCTTTAATTGGTACCCCCAATATAAATAACCGAAAGTTTCTAAAACCCATTAGTTTTGGGGATCAGGTCCCCTACAGCATCAGGATTGAGGAGTTGGAATCCAAATTTTTTATAGAACAGGGTCGCAATGTTTCTGTATCGATTAAAAAAAAAATTACGCAAATCGGTTCAGAAATCTCGGAGATATCGGTGTACATAGGTAGAAAAACACAACTCCTCCTTTTTTGAAAGTCGGTTAAAAAAGTAGCCTATGTTACTCCCTGGTTAATTCTCTACTTGTATGTGAAGGTCCCGTCAAAATCGGTTCAGCCGTTCCGAAGATTAGCCCGTTCAAACAGACAGACAGACAGACAGACAGACAGACAGACAGACAGACAAAAATTTTAAAAACGTGTGATTCGGTTATGGTAGCGTTCAAATAACCATATGAGCTTAATATGAGGTAGTTATTTCGATATTACAGACAGACACTTCAATTTTATTTATTAGTATAGATTACTAGAGGATGCCCGTGACTACGTTCGCGTGGATTTTTTTTAAATCCTTTCAGTAGTTTCCTAAATCTGTTCAGAAGTAGCGACGTTATAGAGTAACAAACATCCAAACAACGAAACATCCAGACTTTCACATTTATAATAATAGTAGGATTAAAGCTTTTAAAGTCCCACGAGCGGATTTTTTCGGAGTTCGAAGATTGCCACATAAAATATCTATACCTTACTCCGAGCATAGCTCTCTCTATCGCTCCCGTTGACTACTTTGAGCCTTCTTATGAGGCCCATAGTTAGCGATCATGTTTCAGATCCTTAAGTCATCACTGGCAACACGCACTGTTCAAAGACTTTCGTCTGTAGACACTGAGGGACCTTGGTTGAGAAGATATATCCAGGGTTCCCGAATGCTGTCCAGGCGAGACTTTATTAATGTTGTACTTAACATACTTGTTCTCTTATTAATTCCAGTCATTGAATTAGCCTGCGGGGAATACGGAGAAGACAAAATAGGCCTTCTAACCATGAAGGCTGAAAACGGCAAGGAGTTGACATGGTTAGATGATCCGGAGACCATACCCACGATGGAGGAGCTGAGGAAACTGTACCCGTTGAGTGTGATGAAGGAGCAGGACAGCGAGTCGGGGCCCGAGGAGACACCGCAGTCCAACCAAAGATCTGTGCTCATAAGACGAGGATTTCTGAAAGCGAAACGTGATTCTGTAAGTTCCTATATACTAGCTGTTCCACTAGCTATTCCCGCCATGCGTTGCAAATTGCAATGCCACGCAAAGTATGCTTTAGGAACGCACAGAGGACAAACAAACATTCGTTGTTTATTTTTTTTTGGACCGGAAACCTTCGCGGTCGTACGCAGGACAATTCACTAAAGTTTCATTATAATCGGATGAATAATTTAGCAGTGCATAGAGAACATACAGACAAACATTGATTTTCATTTTATAAATAGGTATAAGATGTATATATACACAGGAAATTAATACAACTATGAGTTTTTAGTGCTATAGTTTTTTAGAGATATCAGCAGTCTGTATAGTACGTAGGCGTATGAGTTTATATGATCATTAGTTCTCGCATAACTCCCAAATAACACTATGACATTTAATTGTAATTTTTAAACAAGTAAGTAGTGAAAATATGTCTTCGTCTTAGCTTCACGAACTATATGGCAGATACTAATCAATAATCATTAATCTTGTGCAATCTCCCCATTGTTCGAAATTTGAATCGTAGTCTGGGAATTTTGAGGGTACCGATATTAACGCACATACAAACAAACAGGGTATTAGCAATGACGCAGATGTAATCGTACGTGAAGAAAATAATTAAACCAAGTCTAGTTTCGAAACTAATTAAATATTTTAGACTAATGAAATAACTGATGAAATATCTAATGTTACTAAGTATGGGTCCTGGTTTTTAAAATTCGTATTTTTCTTTCAGACAATGACTCACCTACGGCTAATAGTGAACGTTGTCGTCGGAGTCATGCTGGGAGCTCTGTTCATCGACGCTGGCAACGAAGGGTCACGAGTTTTAGAAAACTACAACCTTCTGTTCGCCATCCTGATGCACCACATGATGTCACCGATGATGCTGACTATCCTTACTTGTAAGTTATTAGTTGATTTATTTTTTCATAGAAAATCTTTGAAAAACTATTCGTATTGTTTTACTGCTAGTAGATAAAGAGTGGTAGATAGCTGAGTATTGAATATTTACGAAGTTACTGTAAAATATACCTAATGCCGCAAGTTTTGAAAATTGCCACAAACTGGAGTCCTCTATCTGATACCAGTTTACGAGGTAAACCGAAAACCAGAAACACCTTTAAATATGGATTCTCACATAAAATGTATAATAATAATGTAAATAAGGGAGCAAATCTTAGCTAATCCGTTAAATGTGTGCTATAATATTAACAAAACACTATTACAAAAGTATACACTTGGTTATTTCCAGTTCCTTCAGAGATGTCGATACTATTGAAAGAGCACTTCAACCGGTGGTACTCACTTGGATCCTATTACATTGCTATAACAATTGTGGATCTGCCGATAACCGTAAGTGTCTATTTTATTTGAAAACTATAAACTTTTTACTTTTTATTAATCAACATTATTGTTGGTACTAAGTACCTAACTATATAAAGCGTGTAAAAAGAATAATTGCGTTTCAAAAATTTAATTTTAAAATTTTTCTTTTTTAACTTTTGATAATTGTTTACTCATAAACTTGCTTTACCGGTGAAGGTAAACATCGTGAGGAAACCTGCACGCCTGAGAGTTCTCCATAATGTTCTCAAAGGCGTGTGAAGTCCAATCTGCACTCGGACTACGGTCGGTGGTGGACTGCGGCCTAAACTCTTCTTATTCTGAGAGGAAAAGTTAAAAAAAAGGAGTTAAAATTATGACAGTTTATAACCAATATATTCTTGAAAATTTAATATATGTACACAAAAATATCGATAAATTTAAGAAAAAAAGTGACTGTCATAACATTTAATCTTAGAAATAAAGATAAACTTGTGTTGCCCACTACTAGGCTGCGAAAAGTTGGAAAATCATTTGTTGGTAATTCTGTACTTTTTTATAATATGTTGCCAGAGAACATTTTGGATATGTCTCTCAATAAGTTCAAAGGTTTTATTAAACGCAAATTAATTGAAAAGTCTTACTATAGCTTAAAAGATTTTTTTAATGACAAAAATCCATGGACATAGATTGCTCTAAAAGCCAACAGTTCAAATCATTTTTATGGCTATTATACCATATTGTAAGATGGTGATTATAAAAAAAATAAACCCGGCTGAGTTTGTTGTGGGCTCTTCTCAGACCAGCAGGGCGATTCAGAACACTTCGATTCGGTTTCGGTTTCGACAACTACCCTGTCGATACGGTTATTCTGAATTGAAAATACATCTTATCGTACGATAACTTACCGAATCGATCGATAGTTACGTTATCGAAGTGTTTTGAATTACTTACCGTACGATAAGATGTATTTTTAATTCAGAATAACCGTATCGACAGGGTAGTTGTCGAAACCGAAACCGAATCGAAGTGTTCTGAATCGCCCTGCAGGGCGCGTTTGGAACCCTCGTAGTTTTAGTTTTAAGTTTCCGTAAATAATTATCACCATTGCCTGTACCTAAATTGACGTTCAAAAAGTGTACAGTGTACCAATTTTGAATAAAGTTTATTTGATTTGATTTGATTTGATTTGGAGACTTTTGCCCTGTAGTGGGCCGGTAATGAGTTGATGATGATGATGATGATGAATGTATGTACTCGAATGTATATACTTTATTGCACACCACATAAGAAAAAACACAAAGGACAGGTTATAGAAAAGAGAACTTAAAATATAGGCAACTTTCATGATGATGATGGTGATGGTGATGATGATGATGATGGTGGTGGTGGTGGTGATGATGATGATGATGATTATTATTATGTTTATGATGGTGGTGATGATGACGGTGATGATGACGGTGATGATGATGATGATGATTGTTGCGCGTTGCAGATAGTGTCGTGCGCGATATTCAGCGTGATCGTGTACACGATGTCCGCGCAGCCGCTGGACGCGGCGCGCTTCGGGATGTTCTTCGCGATCTCCGTGTACACGGTGCTGGTCGCGCAGAGCTTCGGCCTCATGATCGGCGCCGTGTTCAACGTCGTTGTGAGTACTTTTTAACCCCCGACGCAAAAACGACGGGGTGTTATAAGTTTGACGTGTCTGTGTGTGTGTGTGTGTGTGTCTATCTGTTCCACTGTAGCGCTCAAACGGGTGAACCGATTTGAATGCGGTTTTTTTTGTTTGAAAGGTGAATTAGTCGAGAGCGTTGTTAGCTATGTTTGATGAAAATCGATCCAAAATGGCGGATTACATATTTTTTCAGAACTCCCTCAATATGGGTATCAAACGAAAGGGCTTGACTAGTAGAATATCACTGTGCAAATCCAAGATGGCTGCCACCACAAAATGGCGAATGTCGGGGGTTTTTTAATTTTTAATTTATACTTGTTATATTTCCATACATAGAAATATACTATCAAGGGTATAACGGCCTTTTGGGAAGAAAACTCGTTCCAAACTTATGTACACTTGTACACAAGTTTTCGCACTTCAGTATGTTCTGAAATGTCAACGTAATGTATTTGTTTTAGTGCACAAAAATAACCATGAAGACCAAATGATAATACAACTTTTTTTTGTTCTAAATTCATCAATTAGATCGAGTATAGCGGTGACTCGATGACTACATCTCTCTCGTTCCCTCAGTCGACTCAAGCCGACTTTACCCGAACGAGCGTTACACAGCCGAGCGTGACGGCTCAGTCTCATTCAATACCCGCAAAATAAAGTGCTCAGTGCGCCTAAAGAAATTTTCACTTCAAATAAAACCATCGGCTGGTGTTCAATAACTCGGCTACGGTCTGTGGGTGGGTCAACCAGTGGGACCATCAGGATTTTTCAATTTCTGTTGGTCCCACTTTGAATCGATTTTTTTCATTCAACTACAAGTTGACTGCAATCTCACTTGATCGTAAGTGATGATGCAGTCTAAGATTTCCGGGCTAACTCAGAAGAGGTATGTATACCCCTGATCGGTTTCTACACGGCATCGTACCGGAACGCTAAATCGCTTGGCGGCACCGCTTTCCCGGTAGGGTAGTAACCACGGCTTAAGCCTCCCACCAGACTAGACCAGAGACAATTTAGAAACAATAAAAGCCCAAATTGCCCCTGCCGGGAATCGAACCCAGGACCTCCCACTTACTTATAAGACCACAGCGCTCACCACTGCACCAGGAAGGTGGTCTTTGAGAGGTCGTCAAAATTGAGATTCTCCCGCAGAACGGCACATTCCTCGGTCCCACGCTCTCCGTGCCGATGATGATGTTCGCCGGGTTCGGAGTGACGCTGCGCGACCTGCCGCCCTACCTGCGCTGGGGCTCGTACATCTCGTACTTGCGCTACGGGCTGGAGGGCTACATCGGCGCGATATACGGCCTGGAGAGGCCCACGCTGGCGTGCAACGAGGCCAAGTACTGCCATTACAAGTGAGCTACATCTTTTCGCTATTCTTCTATTCCTTGTAGAGAGTCCTGATGGTATAAACTTAGCTACTGCGCGACCAAAACAATTAGCCTACTTGCGCTGGGGCTCGTACATCTCGTACCTGCGCTACAGGCTGGAGGGCTACATCGGCGCGATATACGGCCTGGAGAGGCCCACGCTGGCGTGCAACGAAGCCAAGTACTGCCATTACAAGTGAGCTACATCTTTTCGCTATTCTTCTATTCCTTGTAGAGAGTCCTGATGGTATAAACTTAGCTACTGCGCGACCAAAACAATTAGCCTACTTGCGCTGGGGCTCGTACATCTCGTACCTGCGCTACAGGCTGGAGGGCTACATCGGCGCGATATACGGACTGGAGAGGCCCACGCTGGCGTGCAACGAGGCCAAGTACTGCCATTACAAGTGAGCTACATCTTTTTGCTATTCTTCTGTTCTTTGTAGAGAGTCCTGATAGTATAAAGTTAGCTACTGCGCGACCAAAACAATTAGCCTACCTGCGCTGGGGCTCGCACATCTCGTACCTGCGCAACGGGCTGGCGAGTCCCACGCAGGCGTGCAACGAGGCCAAGTACTGCCATTACAAGTAAGCTATATCTCTTCACTATTCTACGGTTCCTTGTAGAGAGTCCTGATGGTATAAACTTAGCTACTGCGCGACCAAAACAATTAAAACAATTAGCCTACCTGCGCTGGGGCTCGTACATCTCGTACCTGCGCTACAGGCTGGAGGGCTACATCGGCGCGATATACGGACTGGAGAGGCCCACGCTGGCGTGCAACGAGGCCAAGTACTGCCATTACAAGTGAGCTACATCTTTTTGCTATTCTTCTGTTCTTTGTAGAGAGTCCTGATAGTATAAAGTTAGCTACTGCGCGACCAAAACAATTAGCCTACCTGCGCTGGGGCTCGCACATCTCGTACCTGCGCTACGGGCTGGCGAGTCCCACGCAGGCGTGCAACGAGGCCAAGTACTGCCATTACAAGTAAGCTACATCTTTTTGCTATTCTTCTGTTCTTTGTAGAGAGTCCTGATAGTATAAAGTTAGCTACTGCGCGACCAAAACAATTAGCCTACCTGCGCTGGGGCTCGCACATCTCGTACCTGCGCTACGGGCTGGCGAGTCCCACGCAGGCGTGCAACGAGGCCAAGTACTGCCATTACAAGTAAGCTATATCTCTTCACTATTCTACGGTTCCTTGTAGAGAGTCCTGATGGTATAAACTTAGCTACTGCGCGACCAAAACAATTTAAACAATTAGCCTAC
This sequence comes from Melanargia galathea, assembly GCA_920104075.1. Lineage (NCBI taxonomy): Eukaryota > Metazoa > Arthropoda > Insecta > Lepidoptera > Nymphalidae > Melanargia > Melanargia galathea. The sequence goes on along the minus strand of OV049867.1, from coordinate 18,486,980 downwards.
CTGCGCTGGGGCTCGTACATCTCGTACCTGCGCTACGGGCTGGAGGGCTACATCGGCGCGATATACGGCCTGGAGAGGCCCACGCTGGCATGCAACGAGGCCAAGTACTGCCATTACAAGTGAGCTACTTTTTTGCTACCTAATTGTTCTGTCCCAAGGTGCTTGAGTAGTGACCTTGCACCAGCAAACGAAGCATGGGAACACCCCCCGCTTGATGGACGGGCGATCTCGAGCGAGTCGCTGGCAGCCACTAGAAACAAGCGGCGCAAGATCGTGTGCTCTGGCGATCCTTGCAAAAGACCTATATTCAGTTGTGGACATCTATTGGTTGAGATGACGACGACAATGAATTGTTCTGTTTCCTGTAGAATGCTCCTTTATTTGCGCACACAATTGTGCACTACAATATCTGCACAGCTGGCTAGTCACTGTTGCTATCTACCGTCGTGGCCGAAGATATTTACAAGATGTTTAATTGTAATTCCAGATACACCCGTACGTTCCTGAACGAGATCGCCATGTCCCCGAACATGTTCTGGTGGGACATCCTGGCGCTGACGGTGACGCTGTTCATCCTGAGGACCGCCGCGTTCCTGCTGCTCAAGTGGAAGCTCAGCGCCGTCCGATAGTTTGATAACAACTCCGTGGACCATATTAACACCGTGGACCATATTAACACCGTGGACCATATTAACACCGTGGACCATATTAACACCGTGGACCATATTAACACCGTGACCATATAAACTGCCAGCATGGATTATAGAAATCACGGATAGAACGGCGAAGTGGAAGAAAACGTGTGCCAAACTGATGCACATTTGTGCACTTTCCAAGATCATATTCAGTGCACACCGAGATTTCAACGTAATTTATTTGTTTGCACAAAAATAACCGTGAAAGTGCAATTTTGCGCTATTTCGAACTGTTAGGTAGGATATATCTATGATGATAGCATTGATAGCAATACACGCCATCATGACGTATAAAATGGACTGCCTACTTTACTAAGTCACTAGTAGGTATCTTAGCACGTGCGACCTAAGCGGTCTAGGTCACACACAGTTCTATTATAGATATTAAATAACTTAAGAGATTATCTAGTTTACATAACAATGTAATATCTATCAGTTATATACTTACTTGAAAAACTGCGTTTTTACTGCTTTTTCTAAATAATTATTATTTCAACGATTGCGATGGTTCCATAAACATTTATACTAGTAATCAAATTTATAATGCCATAATTAAATACTACTGTGATAACAATAGTTATATTGTTTTGCCATTAAACATGTGTTTAAAAACTTCCTAATAAATTGTTCATGCATTCTAAACTTGCCAAATAATTTATACTTACGTATTACTCGTATTGTTAGTAGGTACTTATACTTACCTACTTTAAATATTTTTTAATTTTATAATTTTTATAAATATTAAATACTAAATACACAAAACAATTTAAGCAATATGTACAAAAAGTTATGTTAAATACATTTATAGTAGGTAGTTATTACATTATTATTTGACCCGACTTTGTAATATCCGCAAATTATTACAATAATAATAAGTGTGTACAATAAAATATAAAATTATGCAACATATTTTTATTACACTCAGTTAGTAAAATTATTAAAATGTTAAGGGCCTGTTTCATCACCTTCTGATAAGTATCAGATAGCTATCTACAACTTTTGTCTTTGTCACTTGACATAAAGTAAGAGAGTGACGAAACTTACGTTTAGGCTATCTGACACTTATCAGAAGGTGGTGAAACAAGCCTTGAGTATCGCTTTGACATTAGACTTAGCTGAGTCTAGGCGCAGGCCCCATTGGGAGCGATGCGAAGCTGTTTTCGCTTCGCTCATGTCGCTATACAATGAGAACTTCGCTTCGCTCTGTCGTTCGCACTGTGACCCTTGTATGAAAAGCGTCAGCCGAACTGAACTTCGCTTCGCTCCTAATGGGGCCAGCGCTTAAATATAATTAGGTAGGTAAAAGTAGATTAGAGGAATATAATTTAAGGGTATCTTACCTACTTTTAGTATAATATACCTGCTCCGTGCTCGTAATGTAGGAATTGAGGTACACAATTATTTGTGTTAACGTATGTAATTATTACGAATTAGTTACGATGAAATATTTCATTTAAGGTTTTATAAATATACATATAATAATATGTAACATTAACAATATTTTTGTTACATAATATTATTATTATTAACTATCAAATTATATAACAGGTCGTCTAAACCAATGTTTTTATTTTATTAAGTATTAGTTACATGGGATTTATATAAACTAAAAAATATATTGTACATAGGTACTTATAGTAGTGTTAAGAAGACTGTACTTATAGTGGTAGGTATTAATTTCTTCGGTTAATAATAGTGTTATCCTTTTCACAAAGTTGGCCACAGAAAATAATAGGATTACGTTAAGAGATTTCAATTTAGTCAAATAGGTATAGAGATTGTCTTTACCAGCTAATTAACACCAACGTTTATTAAGATTGCTCAAAGTTTAATTGTTATTTATTGTTGATAGACCGTATCTAAGGGTGTTATTTGAGAAGGCCAGTGAGACGAAAACTTAAACTATTACGGATAGAGGAATTTTGGTCTGAGAACACTTAAAAAAAAATATACAAATATTATATTTAGCTGATGCCCGAGACTTCACCTGCGTGGATTCATATAAATCTCATACAAACTTTCAACCCTTATTTAACCCCCTTAGGGGTCGAATTAAAAAAAAACTTCTTAGCGGATGTCTACGTCATACCTAATATCTATCTGCATGCCACAGCCCGATCTGTCCAGTGCTTTGAGCTGTGCGTTGATAGATCAGTCAGTCAGTCAGACAACTTTTCCTTTTTTAGGGTTCCGTAGTAAACAAGGAACCCTTATAGTTTCGCCATGTCCGTCCGTCTGTCCGTCTGTCCGTCTGTCCGTCCTCGGTTAATCTCAGAGACTATTAGTGCTAGAAATCCGTAATTTGGCATGAGTATAAATATTAATTACGCCGACAAAGTGGTGAAATAAAATTTTGATAAATATTTTTTTTTAGGGTAGCTCCCCTACATGTAAAGTGGGGATGAATATTTTTTTCTCGTCTACTCCATAGTGTGGGGTATCGTTGAATAGGTCTTTTAAAAATACTGTGGGTATGGGAACATCATTTTTCGATTTCTAGACCGGTTTGTAAAATATGATGTTTTAAAGTGTAAATTTTTATTAGAGTCAAGTGTCCCCCCCCCTCTATCAGCCAAATGGCAGTATATAGGAACTTGAAAAAATTCACAGCAGTAGTATATATAATCAATTTTAAAGGAAAACTATCATGGCTAAGTAGGGTTCACAGGTTAAGGAGTTATATCTGTTTTTCGAGGATTGTGACTACGGAACCCTACACTGCGCGTGGCCCGCCACGCACTTGGCCGGTTTTTAAAAGAAGATTCAAGAGTCGAACCCGCGCATATTGCTCAAACATCGAAGACATTTACCTTAGACAAAGTTCTCCATCTCTAATTGTTTAAACTGACCTCACTGACTCTGAAAATAACATTCTGTATAGTAAACACCTTCGTTATTTCCTAAAAAATATATGTATGAGTTATGACATTTATTCCAATTATAATGGTGATATTTTTTACTTATATTATACGTCTACGTACTTAGTTTTAAGCTTTTTGTACAATGAAACAAAAATAAATAGCAAAATAGGTATCTTTCTTTTATTATTAATATTAATATCCTTTTCTATTATTATTATTTTTTGTACATATTTTATAGGATAAATAGGTCTAATCCAATACAAAATATAAGTACGTACGTAGAAAGCAATAGTCAAAAGGTCGGTTTGTAACGAATATAATTAACAAATTTAAGTTTGTTAATTAAGTGATTTTGTTTAAGTACTTAACGCCTGTTTTACGACCTTCTGATAAGTGTCGGATAGCTTATTCACAAGTTTTGTCTTTGTCACTTGACATAAAGTAAGAAAGTGACAAACCTTACGTTTAGGCTATCCGACATTTAACAGAAGGTGGTGAAACAGGCCCTTATAGTTCTAAACGAGTAGTCATGACCAAAAGAAGACGTTATATGGGAAATGATTCATGCTGGTATATAAATTAAAGGTTAGTGTTGACTTTTGACTTCTTATCGTACAAGTATAAATTAAAAATTTAAAAAAACCCCGACATTCGCCATTTTGTGTTGGCGGCCATCTTGAAATTGCATAGTGCTATTCTACTAGTCAAGCCCTTTCATTTGATACCCATATTGAGGGTGCTGTGATAAAATATATATTCCGCCATTTTGTAGCGGCGGCCATCTTGGACCGATTTTCATCAAACATAGCTAACAACATTCGACTAATTCTTCTTTCAAACAAAAAAAACTGCATTCAAATCGGTTCACCCGTTTGAGCGCTACAGGGGAACAGACACACATACATACACACACAGACACGTCAAACTTATAACACCCCGTCGTTTTTGCGTCGGGGGTTAAAAAGCGCCCGCGACAATAACATAGCGATTAGAATTTGACTACAACTTTACAAGCTAATAAGACGTATTAAAATCTCAATTACTCAAGGACCTAAAAAAAAGTATCAAAGTCCACGATACAACTACAATCACATAGAGGCAGTTATTCCTCAATCACAGACAGACACTGCTGGTTCATTTATATGTATAGATCGCAATCAGTCTAGTTTGTTGGGCACGGTGTCTCTAGGCCGGCCCCACACCAGGTCGACGACGCACCATTGCAGCGTGTAGAAGAAGAAGTGCTCAGTGAACGCCAGCAGCCCCAAAAGCAGCAGCTGCGAGCGGCTGAACAGCTCGAGGAAGCTGTACACCACCTCGCCACTGTAGTAGCTCCTCACGAGCCTGCAAATACAATGTCAGTACTTTGTGCAAAAACCGAAATACATTAAATATAAATATACAAAATACCAACAACATTTATAATTAAAATTAACGAAGTTATAAGATTCTTCATTCTTGTATTACGTCATTGTCCTCGAAAAAAATGGTCACTCCAACTCACAAGCCATCACCTCCTCGACTCGCGAGTTGAATGACCCCGCGCTGTTTGCCGATCGTCAGATGATGCGCGTTTTAACCATTGTGCCTAAGCTTGCAGGATTTTAAAATATTTTTGGACACAAATATAGCACGATATAAAAATGGTTGGATTGGATTCTGTTACTGATTCTGTACAACTGAACAAACTAGGTACTTTCAGATTTTGCTTAAAGTAAAACTAACGTTGTATATCATGATACAGATTGTCAGTCAAGTGCGTGTCAAAAGGTTCACACGTATAATGGCGTAAAGACAGAATAGCGATGGCAAGCGAAAGCCAATGAACACTGGGCAGTGGAACTTTTCAGCCCATAATTGTTTATTGGCTTTCGATTGCCATCGCTACCTACTCTGTCTGCATGCGCCATTATGTGGGCACGCAGCCAGAGCAGCAAAGGCTAGCCAAAGCAAGCGCAGGCCAATACTGTGGACAGTGATAGGTAGCGCATGGGTACCGCGCTCGCTCGCCTTCGCTAGTCTTCGCTTGCCATCATTAGCTTTCAGCTTTCATTATGTGTGGACGCAACAGAGAATGGGAGCGAACGTTCCATGTCCACCAAAAACGCCTATTATTCGCATTCCTCTGTCGTCGCTGCTCGGTCTATTACTTATATATCATAATTATATGGCCTAAGATAAGTACATCTCTATTACCGAAAGTTGTTAGCTGAAAATTCGACGGCAATGTGCTATTAGTAAGTCAGCGGTGGAGAAACTCAATAAAATCTGGAAGGACAGCAGGATCACCAAAAGGACTAAGGTCCGATTTATGAGGTGCCTCGTCTTTAAAATCTTTCTCTACGGTGCTGAAACCTCGTCCCTTAGACTACAAGACCGACGTAAAATTGATGCCTTGGGAATGTGGTGCTGGAGGCGCTTTCTAAGAATACCTTGAACGGCGTTTCAAACCAACAATTCTATGCTGAATGAACTTAAGATAAAAGAAAGGCTCTCGTCGACTGTGCAACTACGAATTCTAAAGTTCTTCGGCCACATCTCTAGAAATGAAGGATCAATTGAGCGTTTGGTGGTACAGGGCCAGGTGGAAGGAAAAAGAGCCAGAGGACGTTCACCTACTCGATGGACGGATCTGATAAAAGCAGTGACCCAGACAACTGTGGTGGAGTACTCCCGCAACGCCAACCGACACAAGTGGAGAAGCATCGCGCGGGTGGTGGTGCGACCCAAAACCAAGAAGGCCGATGACGACTAATGTACCCACATCATCCTAGAGTGGCGGCTAGGGTGCATCCTAGGGTGATGTGGGTACATTAGTCTTCGACCACTCTGTCAAGAGTGGTCGAAAAGAACTAATACTGTTAGTAAAAATTGTTATCGTGAACTAAAAGTAACTTACACAGCAGAATATATACTGCAGAACGCAATCACCCCCATCAGGCCGGGCAGTATACTCTTGGGTCGTTTCCGCGGCACGAACACTATGTCCAGGAACACCACGACACCGGACACTGTGTGGAGGGAGTGGTGCGCCCACGGCGGCAGGTACTTGAAGATCGCCACCGGCGCTATCAGAGCCGGGTCCTTGGTCCACATGCGCCAGAAGAAGAAGTCACTGTACTGGAACATATAAAATAGACTCTATACTAGTCTAATTTGCTAGACCTATTTGATTTTGATTTGCACAATAAATATTATTAGGCACGACAAACACGATTGCGTAAAAAAAAAACTATCGCATGGTTTGCACACTGGGCCACTAGAGTGGTGACGACTAGTCGCCGCCAGAAAGTCGCGGAAGAGATTTTTCATACATTTTCTTGTGACTCGAGCGCTCAGTGTGCGGTGGTACTTACCTTAAAAAATGTATGAAAAATCTCTTCCGCGACTTGTGGTCGGTTACTAGTCGTCGCCACTAGTGACCCAGTGTGCGGCCTGCGGGGGCTGTTAGACCAATGTTTCTTAACCTTTTCTAGTCCCCCTCCCTCTCAAAATTTCAAGGAACCTACGGACCGAAAATATAAAAAAGAACGAGGTTTAGCTTTTATACGATTTTATTGTTTGCTGCTGTAGGTATAACCCGCGGCACGTACATCGAACACTGAACGAAACGTGGAGGGGATAGCTGCGCATGGGACCTGTCACGCACGTAATACAATAGCTTACCCCCTCCACTTTCCTTCAGCGTTCAATGTACGTGGCGACGTTTATATTATGCTGGATTATAAAATGTACAATTTGGCGTTCACACAGTATTTACTCACAACAGATTGTACCACCAATCTCGCCATGCACGGGGGTGCATGGCGAGATTGGTGGTACAATCTGTTTAGCTTAGCTTAGCTTTAATTACGTGGACCCCTCAGGATGTCCAGGAACACAGGTTAAGAGCCCCTGGTTTAGACGAATCGATAGACATCACTGATTAAAATACATCCCGCTGCTGGGATACTTCGGGGCTACTTACAAAATAAATGGCGGTGACTTTACTTCTACTGTCGTCTGTCGTGCATCCCTTTCTGTGATTAGTAAGTTTTGGAATTTGAACATTAAAATTTAAAACAAAGCAGTTAAGTCCATTTTTTTACCATTGTAGTAGGAAATAAAATGCTGGTCATCAAGAAATCGCGTATTTTCCTCAGAGTTCTCACATTTCCCTTGTCCCATTCTCCGTTTTTCTCTTTCCAGTCACAGTAGATGGCGATCGGCAAGTAGGCGATTGACAGTAACTGGAAATTAGAAAAGCAATTTCCTTAAAACAAATGAAGCAAAAACAATTGAAGTAACAATGGGCTACACAAAAATGGGTATAGACTACAGAGCTCTCCAAAAACAAATGAAGCAAAAACAATGTTTTCCTTCACCATTAAAGCAAGTGATATTAATTAATTGCTTAAAACAAACATAACTTGTAAAGCTATGCCGGATATCAAACCCGGTCCCCCCGATAGGGAAGTCAAAGTTAACTACTGTCAGCACCGCCAACTCCTCACAGCGCGCGCAGCGCGCTTAACCCATTACTTCCCAACCATCGAAAAAATTGGACTTTTTTATTCTGCTTCATAAATATAGTTGTTAATGCACTAAGAAAAAATACTGTGAGACAAAAAATTAAAAAAAATGCATCTGATGGCTGAACCAGCCTGTCCTATAAATAGGACAGTGGGGCGTTATGGTAAGAAATTAGGAACGCTCATTATTATACACTAAATCAAGTTTATTTGAAAAAAATTACAAAAGTAACAATTTTTTTATCGTAAAAGCTTATTTTGTGTGATAGGGTACAAAACAATCACTGCACAGTATTTTTATACATTTTTCCTTACATACTAGAGGTTTTTCTTCACACCCGTGTCCTTGGCATACCGCCTCTATTTGTCAGTCTTCTTTTATAATGACCCAAATTATCAAACCTGATTGGTGGTAAAAGAGCTTCAGTGGTCTCTAGACTTTGTTTATTTACTCTATCTTCAAATTTTTTCATCCAAGAAACACAGACTACTCTACAAAAATCCAGCAGAGTGTTTTGCGTTTACATGATTATAAATAATTCACGCATTTACTAAGGTCATATTATCCAAAAGTCTAATGACTAGAGGCTAGTACTATTTTTTACCTCTGAAACGAATTAGTAATATTTAGATATCAACCAGTCGTGCTTATCAACAGCTCTTCCCATGTTTTTATTGTAATTATGAATCAAAGCTATTTTCAGAAAATCATTGATCTTTCTTTTGATCTTTCTATAGCTATCAATTGTATAAGAAAATTCCTGTTCACTGGCTACATCTGCCACCGGTTATGTACCCATATCTTCATTAGATTCCTCTTCTAAATAAGTAACTTTATAGGGAGGCAGTACGTACCTATCCTCCTCATCACTTGAATCTTCGATGATTTGAATATTTTACTATTTCGGACACCTTCAAAGCGTTTTTGGTATTTTATTCACAGGATATTTTTATACACTGTTATTTATAAATCAGTACAAATACGATTGCGTATAACAATGTCAAAATATATTGTACTTACCCTTTGCAATCTGTCACTGATTCTTATATGTTTCAATACCATAATAACAAATGCTTCACGAAATGGACTGTGTTGAACGTAAAGTAATCTACTTAACACAAGACCCACACAGAAGAAATGGTTTAACCAAAATACTTGTATAGACTGATGAAGATGATTGTACAATGTACCGAGCCTACACGTCAAAATAGTACAGACATGTTCCCAGTGTCATATTTATAGGACAGCTTATTTTGAAAGTGAATAACTTATTTCCAAATATTTTTTTCTAATTTTATTATGCATTTTATTTTTATTTAGGGTCTTGTGAATTACTATAACGCGTTTTACAAAAATTAGCGTTTTCCTTTTATCAAATATAAAATGAATAATAATGCTCTCCGAATCATAACAAAAGATGTAAACTTTAAAAAATTATTAAAAAATGATATTGCTTTAATACACCATCAAAATATTTATTTTTTTATATAAAAATAGTGTAAATATATGAATTTCATCAAACAATATTAAGAACTATAACCAATTTTTATTAAAAAAAACATTAAACATAGTGTACTAAAAATAAGACAGTGGGAGGTAATGGGTTAATATCAGAAATCACAATCAAAAAATCACAAGGTATGGATATTTGATTCGAATTCGTCCTGAATATCCTGGCCTTAAAGGTCAGTCGACGTCAAAATATTGTCTCAATGCCACAATGGGCCGTACCGTACGTGTACCTAGATTTAATGTGACCATTAAAGGCGCAGACACGTTGAGTTGTGATAATATCGGTCGCAAATTAAAACAACTCTACAGCCCTGTGCTGGCCTTGGCTTGCTTCAGCAAACTTCTCCAGTGGCGGTTCAGCTATTCAGCTTTTCAGAGTTCAAGTAGGCTTGTTTCCAAGTCAGAACTCCCAAAATTCTCATGTCTCTTTCCACTCCACGGCCACTAGGTATAGGTACCTACGTACCTCGGCCTCTACGACCCGTTTTACTGTCTAACAACTTTACTGGCTCTTGTATCGTCTAGGTATGCTTTGCTATCTAATTAATTATTTTTACCTAAGTATATAAATAAATAATTAAGATATTATACCTAGACAGACTTAGTCTATGATATCTAAATTATCTAAATAACCTTATTAAGATTATTATCTACTCATATTTATGATTATTATTTGAAAGATATAAGTAGGTACCTATGTTATCTTTCCAAACACATTTTTTTTTAAATTGTTGTCTGTTTGAGTCCAAGTGAATCTTCGGAAACACTGTCTCAATTTTGATAGGATTTTCACAGGCCGGCACCGATGTACATATGTATATAAAGGATTGTACAAGGAATAACCTATAGCCCAGACAACAAAAATAAATCGACAAATACAAATAAATGTTAAAAAATATCAAAAAACCCCATTCAGGGGAGGGGAGGGGTCGGTTCTCCCGTTTGAGCGCTACGGAGGAACAGAGAAACACACACACACAGATACGTCAAACTTATAACACCCCGTCGTTTTTGCGTCGGGAGTTAAAAATGATAGCTACGATCACAATGCGACAGTCAAGATGCGTTAAGGAGGCAGATACATTAAAATTCATGGCGTTGCCTCTAACGACTGTAAATGCTACGTGACTGAGCACCCATTTATCTCATTAGGGACACTGGATTAGTACCTAAGCTACGTAGTGCGACATCGACACGTATACGGTTGTCGGCCCTCGAGTAGATGGCAGATGTATTAATTTATGGCCTTCATAAAAATTGTGGCTAATTGTTTTTAGTGTTTATTACGGCCCTGATAAAAAAAATACCCGACTGCGTAAAAAGCGAACTAAATTGTATCTATCGCATGGTTTAGATGAATTTTATAGAAATCTCACTGACTAAAAGCCAACCAGCCGTTGGTATACTTCGAGGGTAGGTATAAAGAATCCCACAGACATACCTACTTACATACGTAAAGGGTGGATGCTCATAAGGCCGGCACTCTGTTCTATATATGTAAATACTAGCGGTCCGCCCCGGCTTCGCCCGTGGTACATAATATATAGTAGCACTCAGGGGTCACGTACATATCCAACGGTGAAAGAATTTTTGAAATCGGTCTAGTAGTTCCTGAGATTAGCGCGTTCAAACAAACAAATATTATATGTATTAGTATAGACTAGTATAGATTAGTATTTTTATGCCGCTTAAGCACAATGGGTATTTTATATTGTACCGTACACACGTAAGTTTAAGGCAGCATTTTTTTTGCACCCCTATCGCTCAATGGACAATTTCCAATTTTTTTAAATTAATTATAAAAATTTAAGTAAAATATTAAAACAAAAATCTGAATGAAACATTTTCACGAATAATTTCGTTTCATGCGGCGCTCCAGCGTGTGACGTCATCCAGACGGTTCCAAGGTATTTTTTCTATGTAAAACTTGTTTTACTAATTTATCCAAGATTACTGAACCGATTTGAGTGATTTTTTTTATCGACAGCTGAGGATGTTTGCAAAATGGTCCCATAAATTTTTTCAACAGAAATTAATCATCTGTGAAAAATTTCAACTATCCAACTATCACGGTTCATGAGATACAGACAGACAGACAGACACACAGATAGACAGATAGACGGACAGCGGAGTCTTAGTAATAGGTTCCCGTTTTACCCTTTGTGTAAGTACATACGGAACCCTAAAAACATTTTACGCGGACAAAGTCGCGGTAAAGGTACAGAACCCGTATTGGTGCGCGATTCTGACTCGCGTTTGGCCGGACACGGGTGCAGTGTTTTGATTATTACACGTTATCAAAACCCAAAGTATCTGCTTCTATAATTTTTATCAGTCCGTCTACCTATTTGTTTCAGCGAATCATCGAAACGTCTGAACCGATTTGGCCAGTGTGATCTAACTGCATAGGGCCTGTGTAGATTATTCCAAATTATTTCGAAATGTTTGCATACAAGCAAAATCTCTTTACATAAAACAGAAAATCATTCACTCTGATAACAAAATAAAAGCAACGTGGGATATCATCAGTAATGAAATGGGGAAACATAAAGTGCATAATAATAAACTGGAGTTAAAAATTAATAATCATATTATTGATTCTGATACAGATATTGCAAATACTTTTGAGAAGTTTTTCCAAAATATTCCAGTTACCACGACTAGTTCCCTAAATTCCTCGCCAACAGAAGCCTATAGTATTTTAAAGGGCAATGTTTCTGAGTGCAATGTATTATTTCGATTTAAATACGTAACCCCATATGATGTTATTAAAACATTTAAGTCTTTACAACACAAAAAAACAGGAGACTTATGGGGAATATCAGTAAAAATAATCCATAATATTATTGACGTTATTGCACCATATCTTGCTGTTATTTTTAACAAATCCATAGACTCGGGATCATTTCCTGACCTAATGAAATGTAGTAAATTAATACCTCTATTTAAATCGGGAAGCAAAAGTGACCCAAATAACTACAGGCCGATCTCGATTCTACCAACTCTCAGCAAGATATTTGAGAAAATGATGCTCAACCAACTGCTTTTGCACTTTAATTTAAATAAATTACTTCACTCTGAGCAGTATGGTTTTACTAAGGGTCGTTCTACAACCGATGCGGCCGCAAGGCTGTTACGGCATATTTTCGATGCATGGGAGAAATCACAGAATGCCATTGGTGTTTTCTGTGATTTGTCAAAAGCATTCGATTGCGTTGATCATGAGACTCTCTTACGAAAATTAAGCCACTATGGTATTAAAGAAACTGCACTCAGTCTTATTGCATCTTATCTCAGTGATCGTATACAGAGAGTATGTATCAATGATGTTAAGTCGTCCGGATCAGCCTCAGTAATGGGTGTTCCCCAAGGCTCTATTCTGGGTCCATTCATGTTTCTGGTTTATATTAATGACTAGCTGATCCCCGCAACTTCGTTCGCGTAGATATAGGTTTTTATATAGGATAGGATCGGATCCCATAGTTCTTTTATCTACCTAAACTAAATATAGCCTAAGTTACTCCTTATAACATTGAAAGTTCCATTAAAATCGATCCAGCCGTTTCGGAGATTAGCTGGAACAAAGAGACAGACCGACAAACATAAATTTAAACGCACACCAGTTTAAAATAAGCCGTACGTACAAAGATCCAGGTCCCAAGTTATTTGAACCAAATAAATGTCTGTCATTTCTGAACTAAAAAACCTATGACCTTGAAATATTTACGGGACAATATATAAAGTACTACCTTTCTAACAAAAAAAGAATGAGTGGAATCGAACAACGCGTTAATGAATTACAGCTAAATACACGTTTTAACTTTTATCCCCTCTCCCAAGGGAACCGTGCTGAATTCGTATGAGTACAAACTCAAATCGTACCAAGTTTCATTCGAATCCATCCAGTAGTTTCGGCGTGATGCGCGGCCAAGATACAGACAGACAGACAGACAGACAGACAGACAGAAAGACAGACAGACAGACAGACAGACAGACAAAAATGAAACAAATTGCAGATTTGGCTTCAGTATCGATTATAGAGTGCCCTCCAATAAAAATTTTCAAAATATCTTCAATGTACAGAACTGGATCTGTTTTATATTATAGATTTACCACATTTTGTCAAAAATGCTTGCGATATTGTACTATTTGCTGACGATACGTCTTTGATTTTTAAAGTCGATAGGACTAAGGACAATTTTGACGATGTAAATAATACATTATCTCAAGTTTCACACTGGTTTACTACAAACAATCTACTTTTGAATGCAAAAAACCAAGTGTGTCGAGTTTCTATTGCCCAATACAAGGGTTACTAGCAAAAATTTAAAGATAAGTGGTGAGCCATTGAAAACTGAGGACACAACTGTGTTCTTGGGAATAACCCTAGATGCAAAGCTTCAATGGGGCACCCATATAGCAACACTTGCTGGCAAGCTCAGCTCTGCTGCTTACGCTGTTAGGAAGATTCGACAGATAACAGATATAGAAACTGCAAAAATTGTTTATTTTGCATATTTCCATAGTATTATGTCGTATGGACTCATACTATGGGGTAAAGCGGCTGATATTGAAAAAATTTTCGTTTTACAAAAAAGGGCAATTCGCGCAATTTATAATTTAAAACCGCGGGATTCCCTTCTAGAGAAATTTAAAGAAATAGGTATTCTTACGGTAGCTTCTCAATATATCTATAACAATATATTTTTTGTTAGGCAAAACATTCACAGTTACATTAAAAAGTGCGAATTACACGACAGGCAATTAAGAAATAGAAATAGGCTCGTGATTCCTCAGTTACGCCTCAAGAGGGTCCAAAAGTCATTTGTGGGAATGGGCGTAATGTTCTATAATAAAATTCCACAAGCAATCTTAGACTTGCCTTTACACAAGTTTAAGAACTCTATTAAAAATATGCTCATAAAAAAAGCATATTATACAATTGAAGATTATATAAATGATAAAAAAGCATGGAGCAATTTCTCAATGACAGGTTGCTTGGAAACAATCTAAGAAAATTTAACTCATGTCTTAAAATGAGTATTTGATTATTGGTGTTCAATTCGATGCTTTGATCATGGGTAGCCTAAGTATGTCACGCTCTCTTTAAACATTTCTGTGGTGGTGTCGTGTGGTGCGGGTTGTTACGTTCCCTCGAATATGGTTGAGCGAAGCAATGGCTGGATCATGCGTCATGCTCGTGAACGGGTGCCACCGTCGGAAATGGGGCTACTTTTGTCTGCCCTTCTTCACATGTGTAGAATTGTAAGCACCATTCCGAACCTGTGGTAGATTCATTTGTCGATTCGTAAACGCTTGTGAAAGTTTACTGAATAAAATTATGATTACTTATATAAATGATAAAAAGGCGTGGATTTGACTCGTTCCAGCAATGCGCGAGACGGCAATTCAATCATGTACTTAACATAAAATTGTTATATTGATATTGTAAATTTGGAAAAGAGCAACCGCCGAGTTTCTTGCTGGTTCTTCTCGGTTGGAATGGCATTCCGAACCAGTGGTAGATTCATCTGACTATTCAAAAGCACTTGTAAAAGTTTATTTGAATAAAAAACTTTTCTATTCTATTCTATTCTAGACGAGGGACAGTCCTCGGCACGCGTAGGTACTTTTGTTGTCCGTCAGAACAGATCACATTTGGTTTTAGTGTCACGCTGATCACGGCTGGTTTGAGTGTCACGCTGATCGTCAGCGCTGAGAGTTCGGCGTATAGTTGGTCAGCGACAACCGTCGCACATGCGCTTCTGTGCTTCTGTCTTCAGTGAGCGTTGTCGCGTCAGCGCTGAGCGGTCGGCGTTATTGCAAAATGCTTCTATAGCAACCATACTTATTCCCTGACCCTGTCAGCAGCGACGGTCAGCGTGACACTAAAACTGTATTGCATAACGCACACGATGACATGATATTAGGTACTACGATGACTTTGTAGTAGCAATGGCATGATGGAATTACCCAGGGCCGGATTAACCCTATCGGGACCCCTAGGCAATGCAATCTCGGGGTCCCTTTCCTTTTTAGGGTTCCGTAGTAAACAAGGAACCCTTATAGTTTCGCCATGTCCGTCCGTCTGTCCGTCTGTCCGTCTGTCCGTCTGTCCGTCTGTCCGTCTGTCCGTCCGTCCTCGGTTAATCTCAGAGACTATTAGTGCTAGAAATCCGTAATTTGGCATGAGTATAAATATTAATCACGCCGACAAAGTGGTGAAATAAAATTTTGATAAATATTTTTTTTTAGGGTAGCTCCCCTACATGTAAAGTGGGGATGAATATTTTTTTTCTCGTCTACCCCATAGTGTGGGGTATCGTTGAATAGGTCTTTTAAAAATACTGTGGGTGTGGGAACATCATTTTTCGATTTCTAGATCCGTTTGTAAAATATGATGTTTTAAAGTGCAAATTTTTATTAGAGTCAAGTGTCCCCCCCCTCTATCAGCCAAATGGCAGTATATAGGAACTTGAAAAAATTCACAGCAGTAGGGTATATAATCAATTTTAAAGGAAAACTATCACGGCTAAGTAGGGTTCACAGGTTAAGGAGTTATATCTGTTTTTCGAGGATTGTGACTACGGAACCCTACACTGCGCGTGGCCCGCCACGCACTTGACCGGTTTTATTACATTTGTATGTACCTACTTCCTCCATTGAGAATTTTTTCTTGTTGCGTGGCCCGCATCGACTAAGGCCCCCATCGACTAGGCGCTCATGGGGCCCCCGTGGGCCCCTAGTCGGTGCGGGGCCCCTAGGCAGTTGCCTAATCCGCCTTATGGATAATCCGGCCCTGGAATTACCTATTGTCTTTCGCGGACAAGTTTCTCTTCTACGCAGTCCCTTACTATCAAAAACAATATTTTTGATAGGGACGTAGTCGCGTAGTAACTGCTAAGTGCTGCTATCAAGTATATTTGTATAGATGTAAAGCAAATTGACTGTAACTTTTTAATTAGGAAAGTAAACTATTTATTTATTGGAAGTGGCTTGAAATGAAACTGCCAGAGTTATGTAGGTAGGTACAAGAAACATAATTATAATCTAAAACCACAGCACAACTTGGCGTTTGCCCCTATGACTGCAATATTTGCCCTCTATCGCGCGATAAACAAACATTTGTTCTACAAATATGCAAAGGTTATCTAAACATTTTACATTGTATTTTATCAAATTAATAATAATAAATAATAATCAACGAAAATATAGGTACTTATTGCTTGTCAAAACCAACTAAAGAGAAGCGCCGCTGACTAGCTGTTAGCTGACCTACGATGACGATAAGATTATCGTCCAATGACCTGACTGCGACGAAATGCAACGAATGCAGAAGTCAAGGTTAGGAAAGGTTCTGAAGAATTTAAATTTTGGAGTGAACTCGTGAGTGACGAAAATTATTGGCGATCCAGACTCGGACTCAGAATTTATAGATCAGACTTCAGTCGATCGGAGCCACGCTTAATGATTTAACCGTGAATGTCTAATGGTTGGCATATATTCGACTGGGGATCACGACCACGAGGTCCTGAGTTCAATTTCTGGACCAAAAAATTGTTATGTATCTAAAATTATTGTAAATAATTAATTAATTATTATTGGTGTTCACTATGTATCCCTTCGGGAGAAAGTGCAATTCCTCTCGGGCGTATTGCGGCCCTACGGCCTACGGCCTCGGGCCTCAAACTACACCCTCGTAGTAATCGGTCACTTTCTCCCGTCGTGGAACAATGTACTATTGTTGTTAGTAGTCTTTACAAGATAGGCACCAAATAGTCCTTTACATCTTAACGTATGGACGTCCATGGCTGGAAATAGGTGTCACTTCCATACCTTTGGCCGCCACAGGGGGCCTGTCAATATCACGCTTTTCGGTGTGAGGTCGTCATTCCTATAGTAAGATAGTTTACTTTATTGTAAGTTAACCACTAAGTTATTAAGGACAGAATGCCTGTAATTTTTCTTTTTTTATTATTCTGCGGCGCTTATTTATATTCCGAATAAATGATTATTTACTTATTTATTTTATTTTATTTTATTTATTCCAGCACCTTATGGCTCCAACGTTCTTCGAACTACGTGTTCCGTCTACTGCCACTTCAATTTTATAGCAAACTAGATGATGCCCACGGCTTCGCCCGTGTGGATTTAGGTTTTTAAAAATCCCGTGGGGACTTTTGATTTTCCAGAACAAAAAGTAGCTTATCTGTAGAAACCCGTCCCCAAAACGGAAAAATCCCGTGGGATCCCCACGATTTCGGAAAATAATTCCTTACAGCATCAGGGTTGAGGAGTTGGATATGTACCTACTCGAGTTCATTCAACGATAAAGTCTTTAATTGGTACCACCAATATCAATTTAAATAACCGAAAGTTTCTAAAACCCATTAGTTTTGGGGATCAGGTCCCCTACAGCATCAGGATTGAGGAGTTGGAATCCAAATTTTTTATAGAACAGGGTCGCAATGTTTCTCTATCGATTAAAAAAAAAATTACGCAAATCGGTTCAGAAATCTCGGAGATATCGGTGTACATAGGTAGAAAAACACAACTTCTCCTTTTTTGAAAGTCGGTTAAAAAAGTAGCCTATGTTACTCCCTGGTTAATTCTCTACTTGTATGTGAAAGTCCCGTCAAAATCGGTTCAGCCGTTCCGAAGATTAGCCCGTTCAAACAGACAGACAGACAGACAGACAGACAGACAGACAGACAGACAGACAAAAATTTTAAAAACGTGTGATTCGGTTATGGTAGCGTTCAAATAACCATATGAGCTTAATATGAGGTAGTTATTTCGATATTACAGACAGACACTTCAATTTTATTTATTAACTAGATGATGCCCACGGCTTCGCCCGTGTGGATTTAGATTTTTAAAAATCCCGTGGGAACTTTTGATTTTCCAGAACAAAAAGTAGCTTATCTGTAGAAACCCGTCCCCAAAACGGAAAAATCCCGTGGGATCCCCACGATTTCGAAATACAATTCCTTACAGCATCAGGGTTGAGGAGTTGGATATGTACCTACTCGAGTTCATTCAAAGATAAAGTCTTTAATTGGTACCCCCAATATCAATTTAAATAACCGAAAGTTTCTGAAACCCATTAGTTTTGGGGATTAGGTCCCCTACAGCATCAGGATTGAGGAGTTGGAATCCAAATTTTTTATAGAACAGGGTCGCAATATTTCTCTATCGATTAAAAAAAAAATTACGCAAATCGGTTCAGAAATCTCGGAGATATCGGTGTACATAGGTAGAAAAACACAACTCCTCCTTTTTTGAAAGTCGGTTAAAAAAGTAGCCTATGTTACTCCCTGGTTAATTCTCTACTTGTATGTGAAGGTCCCGTCAAAATCGGTTCAGCCGTTCCGAAGATTAGCCCGTTCAAACAGACAGACAGACAGACAGACAGACAGACAGACAGACAGACAGACAAAAATTTTAAAAACGTGTGATTCGGTTATAGTAGCGTTCAAATAACCATATGAGCTTAATATGAGGTAGTTATTTCGATATTACAGACAGACACTTCAATTTTATTTATTAGTATAGATTAACTAGCTTTTGCCCGCGGCTTCGCCCGCGTGAATTTCGGTTTTTCACAAATCCTGAGGGATAAGTAGATTTCTGGTCCACCCGCCCCCCGCCGCGCGGCGGCGTACCGCGGTACCGCGTACGACGGGCGCAGGGCGCAGGGCGCAGTGCGCAGGGGTGCGCGGCGCGGGGAGTTCCGTGCAGCGCGAGCGTCGCGGTCGGCCGTCACGCGCAGCGAAAATACCTATCAGGGCGTTTTTTACCGATTTCAACACAACTCCTTTTTGAAAGTCGGTTAAAAAAGTAGCCTATGTTACTCCTTGGTTAATCCTCTACTTGTCTGTGAAAGTCCCGTCAAAATCGGTTCAGCCGTTTCGAAGATTAGCCCGTTCAAACAGACAGACAGACAGACAAAAATTTTAAAAACGTGTGATTCGGTTATGGTATCGTTCAAATAACCATATGAGCTTAATATGTGGTAGTTATTTCGAAATTACAGACAGACACTTCAATTTTATTTATTAGTATAGATAGTATAGATAAGTTTAATATGTACATAACTTAGGAGGTTACATAATATTTGCTATGAAAATACTACCGAACATAATTTAGCACAATAAAACCTTGTTTTGTATTTATTATTTAACCGACTTCAAAAAAATTAGGAGGTTCTCAATTCGTCGTAATTTTTTTTTATAATATGTTCCCCGATTACTCAAAGACACCTGGACCGATTTAAAAAATTCTTCTTTCGTTTGAAAGGGTAGGTAGATATCTAGTGATAGGATACTGAAGAAATCCAGGAATGTTTTTTTTGTATATTCTAATTGGTTTAATTTTTCCTAAATTAAAATATAAGTAGTGTGTACTGTGTAGCAACACCACAATGGCCTAATGAAATAAAATATTTAGCAAAATAAACTTACATTGAACCAACAAGTGAGCAACTTCCATCTCACGCGAATATAAACACTAATTCGCGGGTCCTCGTCGTTTGACATATCAATTGGCAAGATCATGATGGCCGCGAACACAAGATGCAAGAATGCAACACCGTAGAAACACATGCGAACATTCAACAAGAAATTGCTGCTCCTCAACATTGTAAACAATTACTTATTAAAACTACAAATAAAACAAACACTGTACAGTAGTAATTAGGCACTCGAAGATAACCGTTGCGGATAAGGTTCGGACTTAAAATGGATGCAAACGTTCCAGTGTTATAGCATTGAGCAATTTGTTCGAAGTTCGAACAGATAGGTCTGTGTGTACCTATCTGTATCTATCTAATATAGACCTACGTGGTACGAAGATCCTATTCTAGTTCATGAGGATAATAAACTGCAAGATTTGTTTGATTTTTCTTTGATGTGTGATCAACGCTTCTCCCTACATTACTATGCGAAATGTTTGTTCTAAACAGACTGTGCATGACGTCACCAGGGCTGCATTAAAATTTGTTTGTCTGTCTCCGAAATGCTAGACCGATTTTGATGGGACTTTCATTGGGAAAACTTTAGTGATGGGGAAGAGCTATTAAAAATTAATAGTCTTTTCTCTAGTTCCATTTTAATGCGCCTCATCGCCCAGATTTTTAAAAAACCTAAATCCACCCGGGAGTCGCGGATACCCTCTAGTAGGTAATAAAAATAATACACAAGTGAAAGTAGAAAAAAATCAGCAGATTGCTGTTAGATGTGCCCTTTGTCTCTAAGACGGCAGTATTTAATAAAAATAACTATTTAAATGCCAACAAGGATATTAAAATAGCAATGTTACGTATCGGTAAGAAAGTTTCCAATATAATTGCAGGCGCAAAA
This sequence comes from Melanargia galathea, assembly GCA_920104075.1. Classification (NCBI taxonomy): domain Eukaryota; kingdom Metazoa; phylum Arthropoda; class Insecta; order Lepidoptera; family Nymphalidae; genus Melanargia; species Melanargia galathea. The sequence continues at coordinate 18,466,040 of OV049867.1, read as the reverse complement.
ATTAAATGGTAACTACCGAGATGTCAAATTATTTACATCATACTTACTTAATAATTAATTATATTATTATGGTTCTATGCATTTTCCCAAAAGATTATTCTATACTGAGAGACAGATATTTTATGCCTTGAAAAGTTTACACTCAGAGCTTACTAAGTTATATTATTATTTTATTATTATTGTACCTACCACGGGTACCTACCTAGTTATAGTTTCGTCCAGTCCGTCCGTTTATCTGTTTGTAAGTCACAGACAATTTTATTCAGAAACTATTTGAACTGTAAAGTTGCAGCACAGCGAAATAAAGTCCTGAATGTACTTGTACAACATTAAAATAATGATAAATGGCTTTGGTTTAATAATAATAATTTATAGTAAGTATGTTTCGCTAACTATGGACTTCGTGAGAAAGCTCAGAGTTACTCAGAGAGCGATGGAGACAGGTACTCGGAGTTTCTCTACGCGATCAAATCAGAAATGAGTAGATTCCCGTGGTAGATTCGTAGAAGAACCAGAGTCACCGACATAGCTTAATGGGTTGCAAAACTGAAGTGGCAATGGGCGGGGCATATAGTTCGAAGAACCGATACCTAGATGTTGGGGTCCCAAGGTGCTAGAATGGCGACCTCGCACCGGCAAACGCAGTGTTGACAGACCCCCCACTAGGTGGATTGAGGACATCAGAAGAGTCGCAGGTGGATACAAACGGTACAAGATTGCGACGTGTGGAAAATCATGAAATTTGTGTGACGTAATTTATGGATGGCCCCTTAAGTATCCAGAAGGCCGGCGGAGCATATTGTGCTGAGTGTATTTATCATAATATCCTGCACTATGTAGATACAATATACCACGCTTTATTTGTTTCTAGCATATATGTAGATTACCTACTTTACACACACACAGCATATCAAAATATCCAGCAACTTTATATTTTTGTTATGTTGGAAATTGCTGGCAATTGGTATGCTATCATATTGTTATTTCGTTGGGTAGGTACCTATCAATTAATATTGAGCCAATTGACAGTTTGATTTTTTACGGTTCCGTACCCAAAGCGTAAAAACGGAGCCCTATTAATGTCACTCTGGTGCCTGTCTGTCTTTCTGTCCGTCTGTCCGCCGGTCACAGGTCTCTAGCTCATAGACAAAATGAGTTACAAACCAAATATTGAATCAGAAATTGAATTAAATTATTTTTCAGCGGGGCTCCTATACATGAAAAAGGAGCCGAAAATCAATTTTTTTTACCGTAGTTTGTGGGGTATCATTGTTTAGAACTCATTGAGTAGAGTACGGATATATTTTTGGTAAATTTTTTGTTTAAAAAATAAGGAAATGGGGGGGCCATCAAAGTTGTTAGTTTTAGACCATTTTTGTGACGGGGGCTATCTCGAAAACTAAACCAGTTAGGAAAATGAAATTTTGGTATATTATGTACAATATACTGAATTTAAACAAAAAATACTGAAAACATCGATTCCAAAAGTAGTTTGTAAGCTGTGACCAAACCAAATGAACATTTTTTTGGGTTTTTCTTTCGCGGTTTGTTGCGATGTCTAGCTCGGAAATAAAATATTTCTTACACCCAAAATATTATAGTTGTTCATAATTATGTACAGAACCCTAAAAGAGCGAGGCCCGACTCGCACTTGGCCGGTTTTTTTAATTAAGTAACTGTAATGAAGCAATTTCCGAGAAATTGGGAGAAAAATATAAATACACATATTGTTACGTAATATTGTTTATCTACTCTCATATCATAAAATTCCGAATATGAAATCAAAATGTGTCATATATTGGACTACTTTATTCACATACATCTATAATATTTAAAAAAAAAATTAAAAAAGTTCATTATAACACTACTTTGTTAGGAAATTATTGCAAAACAATGTTAAAAAATAATTTTTTCTACATTATAGTACAGGCACTGGGTTCTGGTATTTTTGAGCCATGCCGGGTGTTTATTATTATTATTATTATTTAATACTTTATTGTACACCAAAAAAACATAAATTAAACAAAAGAAACATTTTAAAAGAAATAGGTACAATAGTTAGTTTACAATAGTTAGTTAGTTTAATTTTGTTACTTACAATGATTATCCCGCTATCAAAGTTACCCTATTACTACTACTGCGAAAGTGTGGCGGTAGCAAGATGCGGCCAGAGGACAGAGTGTAGTGCTACCATAATTGACCATAGACGCACTGCACGCACCGCACATTCGAAATTGACAATTGAATTTTGGCGCCTATTATTTAAATTTTTAATTTATTATTTATTTACTATTCAGTTTTTGTAACTCAAAATTTTGCAAGTGATTTTTGTTGCGCGGAAAAATGTCTAGCAGTGATACTGAAGAGAATTTAACTCCACCAGACATTCTGGAAATAGCATCGGGAATGACAAATAATCTTTTGCCAGCAAAATCAAAGAAAATTTACGATAAATGTTACCAAGATTTTATGAGTTGGAAAATTTTGAAAAAAACCACTTTTTTTCAGAAAATGTAATGCTAGCATATTTCCAAGAATTATCAAATAAATTTAAGTCTTTGTCCTTATGGGCTAAATACTCAATGCTCAAAAGTATATTGAGTATCTACATCCAAATCGATATTATTAAATACACAAGACTGATTGCTGTTTTAAAAAGAAAATCGCAGGGCTTTAAGGGAAAAAATGCAAAAACGTTCTCCCCTGAAGAATTGAGTACATTTATAAATTGCAATATCCAAAACATGAATACTTATTATAATAAATAATTTTTTTAATTTCTTAGTCTTTTCTTTTATACGTAAGATACCTATTGATGAGCTTAGATAAAGTAGTGTATGAAACTCTACATAATTAGTTATTAAAACACTCGTGTAATACTATTAAAAAACTCGCCTGCGGCTCGTTTTTTAAACTAACACTCTTGTTTTAATAACCTCTATTATGCAACCGTTTCATAAACTACTATTATCTACTCTCATATCTTAAAATCCCGATTAAGAAATCAAAATGTGTCATATATTGGACTACTTTATTCACATACATCTATACTAATAAATAAAATTGAAGTGTCTGTCTGTAATTTCGAAATAACTACCACATATTAAGCTCATATGGTTATTTGAACGATACCATAACCGAATCACACGTTTTTAAAATTTTTGTCTGTCTGTCTGTCTGTTTGAACGGGCTAATCTTCGGAACGGCTGAACCGATTTTGACGGGACTTTCACAGACAAGTAGAGGATTAACCAAGGAGTAACATAGGCTACTTTTTTAACCGACTTTCAAAAAAGGAGTTGTGTTGAAATCGGTAAGTACCTATGTTAAAAAACGCCCTGATAGGTATTTTCGCTGCGCGCGACGGCCGACGCTCGCGCTGCACGGAACTCCCCGCGCCGCGCCGCGCGCCCCTGCGCCTGCCGTACGCGGTACCGCGGTATGCCGCCGCGCGGCGGGGGGCGGGTGGACCAGAAACGTACTTATCCCTCAGGATTTGTGAAAAACCGAAATTCACGCAGGCGAAGCCGCGGGCAAAAGCTAGTCTAAAATATTTAAAAAAAAATATTAAAAAAGTTCATTATACTTTGTTAGGAAATTATTGCAAAGTAATGTTATAAAATAATTTTTTCTCCATTATAGTACAGGCTCTGGGTTCTAGATTTCTGAGCCATGGCGGGAAATTCGCGCGACCTCATTGGTCGTTTACGTCGTAACAACCATTGAGAAATTAATAGTAGTGGAGAAGCCATACCTACTTTAAAAACGTGTCAAAAATACACTCACACACGCTTAGATTAGGTATCATACACGCACAATCCGAAGACATAAAATGGCGCGTGTTCATTGTGATGTCTCAAGTTGTGCGTGTTGAGTGTTCATGTATAGTCATTTTAGGGAGGCCATCTTTTGTCTTAAGTCTGCCGCAAACTGTTTTATTATTATGTCAAAAATGTAATGTTGTCTCTTACACACTTATGAAAATTTTGATAAGCTTGAGCTATTTTCCAATCCACTAATTTCTATAGGACATTAGGGCTCCTCTACTACTATTAATTTCTCTATGGTAACAACTGAATTTTGGCGCCATACGCTAGTTATATTATTAAAATTTTTTATTTGTTGTTTTTGTTACTCAAAACTTTACAAGACATGGTTTTTAGTGTGCGGAAAAATGTCTAGCAGTGATACTGAAGAGAATTTAACTCCACCTGACCACCGACCAACAATCTTTTGCCAGCAAAATCAAGGAAAACTCACGACAAATATTACCAAGATTTTATGGTTTGGATTTTAAGATATGAGTTTAGATAAAGTAGTGTATGAAACTCTACATAATTAGGTATTAAAACACTCGTGTGGTGTGATACTATTAAAAAACTCACCTGCGGCTCGTTTTTTAAACCCACACTCATGTTTTAATAACCTCTATTATGCAACCGTTTCATAAACTACTATTATATTATACTAGGATTATAATAATGTAGATACTGTATGTAGATTAAGTATCATGCATTGACCGATATTTGTTCTCGTGATTCTGTACCTACGTCAAACGTTTATCAATTATTTATGTAATAAAAAGCTTATCTTATTTCATAGAAGATTGCTAATTAATTGATTTTATCGACTCGCTTTATTATGGCTATCTATAATAATAATAATAATAATAATAATTATTATTATTATCTATCTATCTTCTATAATATAATAAAACTGTAACAGATCCAATTCTGTACATTGAAGATATTTTGAAAATTTTTATTGGAGGGCACTCTGTAATCGATACTGAATCCAAAACTGCAATTTTTTTCATTTTTGTCTGTCTGTCTGTCTGTCTGTCTGTCTGTCTGTCTGTCTGTCTGTCTGTCTGTATCTTGGCCGCGCATCACGCCGAAACTACTGAATGGATTCGAATGAAACTTGGTACGATTTGAGTTTGTACTCCGAGGTAGGTTATAGGATACTTTTTATCCCGAAATTCAGCACGGTTCCCTTGGGAGAGGGGATGAAAGTTAAAACGTGTATTTAGCTGTAATTCATTAACGCGTTGTTCGATTTTACTCATTCTTTTTTTGTTAGAAAGATAGTACTTTATATATTGTTCCATAAATATTTCAAGGTCATAGGTTTTTTAGTTCAGAAATGACAGGCATTTATTGGGTTCAAATAACTTGGGACCCGAATCTTTGAACGTACGGCTTATTTTAAACTGGTGTGCGTTTAAATTTATGTTTGTCGATCTGTCTATTTGTTCCAGCTAATTTCCGAAACGGCTGGATCGATTTTGATGGAACTTTCTGGTGATGTTATAAGGAATAACTTAGGCTACATTTAGTTTAGGTACAAAAAAGGATTATGGCATCCAATCCGATCCCATATAAAAACCTATATCCACGCGGACGAAGTCGCGGGGGTCAGCTAGTAATATAATAAAACTGTAACAGATCCAATTCTGTACATTGAAGATATTTTGAAATTTTTTATTTGAGGGCACTCTATAATCGTTACTGAATCCAAAACTGCAATTTTTTTTCATTTTTGTCTGTCTGTCTGTCTGTCTGTATCTTGGCCGCGCATCACGCCGAAACTACTGAATGGATTCGAATGAAACTTGGTACGATTTGAGTTTATACTCCGAGGTAGGACATAGGATACTTTTTATCCCGAAATTCAGCACGGTTCCCTTGGGAGAGGGGAAGAAAGATAAAACGTATATTTAGCTGTAATTCATTAACGCGTAGTTCGATTTAACTCATTCTTTTTTTGTTAAAAAGGTAGTACTTTAAGTATTGTCCCGTAAATATTTCAAGGTCATAGGTTTTTTTAGTTCAGAAATGACAGACATTTATTGGGTTCAAATAACTTAGAACCCGGATCTTTGAACGTACTGCTTATTTTAAACTGGCGTGCGTTTAAATTTATGTTTGTCGTCTGTCTATTTGTTTTAACTAATCTCAAAAACGGCTGGATCAATTGTAACAAAACTTTCAATGGCAGATAGGTGATGTTATAAGGAGTAACTTAGGTTACATTTAGTTACATAAAAGAATTATGGGATCCGTTCCGATCCTATATAAAACCTATAAATACGCGAACGAAGTCGCGGGGGTCAGCTAGTTTATGTAATAAAAAGCTTATCTTATTTCATAGAAGATTGCTAATTAATTGATTTTATCGACTCGCTTTATTATGGCTATCTATACTAACCTAATTATTATTATAACTTAGGGCCAGTTGCCACTGTAGATACTAATTAATGATTTTACTTGTAGAACTAATGAGCTGATTCCTTGGACGAATAAAGGCCGTGCCGATTTAAAGCGCTGTAGCGGAGGTACTGGGAACTAAATTTAACATTTCCTAATACAATTAATCACCTTTCCTATTAGTTTTGAGTAACTTCACTCTCACTTCTCTTAGCAATCAGCGAAAAATGGCGATGATCAAATTGCTTTAGTTAACAAGCTATAATTTAAAAATTAAAAAAACCCGACTGCCATGCTAAAAAACGAACTAAAAAATTAATAAACTACCACCGTACCACTTACAGTTGTCATTTATTTTGTTTTTCATGATTTGTCACTCCAAATTGATTTAAAACATATAGATTGTATACATTTTCGTACTCGCCTTTTAAAGCCCTTTATTTTGGATACCCCACTCGAGGGTCTTGAAGAAAAAAATTTTTTTCAGCCCGCACATTAAAGTGCATAACATTCGCCATTTTGATTTTTTATGAATTTTATGTAACCAGTAACATTTGCGCCGTCAAGACAAATCTAATGACGTATAATTTATCAAAATAGGTTGAGCCGTTAAGTAGTTACGAACTGACATAGGAAACGGTCATTTTCTACGATTTATCACTCCAAATTGTTTCCAAATATATAAAATTATACATTTTCGTATTTGCCTTTTGAATCCCTTTATTTTGATACCCCACTCGAGGGTCTCGAAGAAAAAAATTTTTTTCAGCTCGCACATTAAAGCGCATAAAGTCCGCCATTTTGTTTTTTTTTTTAATTTAGGTACCCTATAACACTCGCGTCATTGAGACAAATCTAGTGACGTATCATTTATCAAAATCCGTTGAGCCGTTGATTAGTTACAAGCGGACATAGGAATGGACATACATACACACAGGTGAAACACATATTATACCCAGTCGGGTAAACCAGTCGGGTAAAAAAAAGACCAGGGGCCAGTTGCAGTGATCGGAAAGTAAGGTAATGCTTAGGGTTGACAAAAGTCGGTTCTATAACTTTTTAACATTTTAGCCTCAATTTTAACTAAATAAACTAATTTAAATTCAATATTCGGTTTTGGGGTAACATCTACACCGACAGCAACACAAACATACCACTTACATAATTTTAGGTTTGGAAGTTATTACGTCTACGAGCTAGAGACATGTCACATATCGACTATGAAAACAGACAGACAGAAAAGTGACATTAATCGGGTTCCGTTTTGCCCTCTGGACCCTAAAAATCAACGGCCAAGTATCGCATTCCGCGACTAGGTAAATTGGTTTCAGCGTGAGGAGTTATATCGATGACATACGAATAAAAACCAACTCCGTATATCGCGGTAATTATTTATCTTAGGATTTATTATAGGTATTTAGGTACTTAATTAAAGTTCTAAGTGGTTCTTTGTGCATAAAGCAGAACATAAACGTTCCGACGCCGAGTAGTCTCATTGACCCTCTTATCTAATGACATTTCAACTTAAACGATTTACGTCAGCGAGGCGATCGCAGCGCATGAGAATACAAAAACAACTTTTGTTCTTACAATTAGCAAATGCAACAGTTTCTTGCCTTTGGTCACCAAAGTCTAAATATCTCAAGGATCTTGTTGAAAATCATTTAGGTGTATGAACCAGTGGTTTAGACATTAACCCCGACGCAAAAACGACGGGGTGTTATTATAAGTTTGACGTGTCTCTGTGTGTGTGTCTATCTGTCTGTTCCACCGTAGCGCTCAAACGGGTGAACCGATTTGAATGCGGTTTTTTTGTTTGAAAGTGAATTAGTAGGGTGTTCTTAGCTACTTATGTGTGATGAAAATCAGTCCAAGATGGCCACCAGCACAAAGTGGCGGATTACATCTTTTTTTACAACTCCCTCAATATGGGTATCAAATTAAAAGGCTTGACTAGTAGAATAGCATTATTAAAATCCAAGATGGCCGCCATCACAAAATAGCGAATGTCGGGGGTTTTTTAAATTTTTAATTTAATTGCATAGCAAAAGCATTTAATGCATTTGCTTTGCTTTTTTACAAGTTTTGTAAAGATTGAAATAGAAAAGTTTTAAATCATCCAGACCTAGGTAAGTATAGACAAACACATTGTGACCAAGATGTAAAATAAATAAAGAGGATCTGCGTCGATCCACCGATAAGTACCTATAGCGTCGTCCAAATTGGCTAACGATCGTACGAATACGATCAAACGATACGATTTCGACGCGCGATCGACTCAAACATAATATGAATCCCCTAATACCTCGTGTTCACACGCCGTGAAATATTACGGTTACGGTACGGTTACGGTACGGTTATGGTTACACGGTCGTCAGTATTATATGGAGCACAATGGGAGTTTGTTAACACGCCGTGCGGAAATGCGACAGTGGCGCCGTGCCGTATAAACCGTGCGTAACCGTTGGCTCTTGATCATAAGCTTCTATAATTGTGCTCCATACAACACTGACGACCGTGTAACCGCGGTAATTTTTAACAAGAGGCCTAACAGTGTCCTAATTGAAGCTCGCAAGTCATCGCGCGATCGCAGCACAAATTTTCATCGTACGACGAAATCGCATCGTATGATCGTACGATCGTTAACCAATTAGGACGACAGGTTAGACTATTGCGTGGGCGTTCTACACTTAACTATTTAATGGGACGCCTGCCGTCGCGTCGCTAGGCGGGTAATCAGTCCTCTGTCAGGACCATTCCCCGTGTTTGAACACGGCTTACTGAAGTGATCCGACATCTAACCGCTCTCAAACCTACTTGTAGCTTTCGTAAACCTCATAATGTCCCAAAAGAAGAGTTTGTTACACTCTCATCACTAATTCTGTCCTTGTCTTGTAGTTCTCATTTTAGTAGACACTCAGCTATTGACAGGATGTCTTCTTGTGAGATGTCTATTTAGCAGACAATCGAGTTTTGCGCTTAGGCACTATCCCATACTTCCACCTGTGATGGCTTTTTCCCAAAGTTTTCCAATAAAGAAATAAATCAAAATTATCATGAAGGTATTTATTCGCGTTTCAATTGTTACGACAAACTCAAAAGCCAGTAGATTCGAAGAGTTTTGAGTTAGGTACATGGGAAAAGTTTTCCTGTTAGCGCTGTAATTGATTGCAAGTTTACATCAAATCAACGCCCACGTCAAAAAGTTTATTATTTCATGGAATAGAATAGAATAGAAAAGTATTTTATTCAAATAAACTTTTACGAGTACTTTTGAATTGTAAATTGAATCTACCACTGGTTCGGAATGCCATTCCAACCGAGAAGAACGAGCAAGAAACATGAACAGCTTAAAATATCTCGTCAACTTATCATTGAGGAAACAACCTGTTGACTAGTCTTTAGAAGGTGCCTCGTTCATCGTTCACTCTTGCGATGAATGATTCACGATACGCTATTTGCTATGGCACAGTGCCTGTGAACGATGAACGGTCGGTGTTTAGACGGTTCATTTTCGATGATTCATCGATGAAACTTCGAAAATGAAAGCAAAAATCCTAAAAAATGAACCCTCTACCTAATTTGGTATAATATTCCTGCTAAGAATGAAACGGTTGAAGACCCGTCAAAGCTCTTTCGTTCCGTTTCACACAGAAGTCGTAACTCGTAGTCAAAACAGATAGGTAACAAACCTCACCTGGTATCGAAGGAGGCTAGTGGGTAGGTATACGCAAACTTGATAAACAATTGGTAGATATACAATAATAAATAAATAATTAATAAGTTATCAGATGTCACGTTGCACTCCACGCGCCTTCCGCAAATTAAAACCAACATAACATACCTACTTGCAGTAGTATGCAGGTAGGTATTTAAATAAGCTCCGATGCATGAATCCCATCCAAGAAAACCCCTGCCATTATATTTTGATTAATGGAAAAAGGGAACCTCCATGTGGAAGACGACGCAGAGAGAGAGAGAGCAATGAGAGCATACGATAACGGTCTGCATTTGGAATGTGAGTCAACTGAAAAATTGCAGTTTGGATGCAGTTTTGGTGCATTTGCACATTTGTATCGCACCTGCCGACCGACTGCGTAGTTGGCGTGCAGTTAACACTGCAGCACAGCAACACGCTGCGGGCTGCGCTGTTACTCAGCAGTTGCGATGAATCTATGCATAAATATCAACTGCAATTTTGCAGTCCGCTTGCAGTCAAAATAGGTCGGAGAGGCTATGCCACACAAAATGACAGTGCCGACTCAAAGCTCCCTAACGACTATACCGGGAACTAAAGCCATTTCCTAATACAACTTACTAGTCACGGCAAATAAGTCGAGCGGTGACCGTCAATGCGCAGAAGTCGAAAATGAGGTATCTCGGGGCGTGAGGGGGTCGCGGGGAGGGCGTGGGGATCGTTCGTAAGCACTGATTAGCTCTCGCGGATCCCTCGTAAGCGCTGATTCGCTCTCCAATCGTATTGTGTCCCGCTCACTCGTACGCACTTGCACGCACTTGAAGGTCACCGCTCGACTTACGTGCCGGGGGTTATATGTAATATTATGTATATTACTATAGAGCTATGTTATGTGATTATGTCTGTGTAGACAAACGCCTGTCCCAGTCGCACGCTGGTCGTTTCTGACGTTTTGATAGATTTTTTCTAGTGATTAGCATATTCAACTGTAGATCACGAGATCCCGGGTTCGATTCCCGGTTCGGGCAAATTAATTATTATTGTTAGGTAGATATTGGGTTTTTCTGTCAAGAAATTCTCAATCCAGCCCGGAGTTGGTAGTTAGCGGTGTTTCACCCCCTTGACTCGGAGAGCACATTAAGCAGTCGATCCTAGTTATTATTACTATCATGTGACAATAGTCGTAAAAGCCCGCCAACGCGCATTGAAGCAGTATGGTGGGTCTAAGCTCTAAATCCCTTTCTCCTATGAGAGAGGACGCCTGTGCCCAGCAGTGGGACGTAAAAAGGCTGTAGTGGTGGTGGTAGTGTGTCATCTGAATAAAGGCCTGTTATTTGCCTGCCTAGATGCATATAACTTATATGCAGTTTACTGTTATGTCCGGCCGGACTAAGTCCGTTCGTATGTGTTAACAGCCCCCGCACACTGGGCCACTAGTGGCGACGACTAGTGGCCAGCCATAAGTCGCGGAAGAGATTTTTCATACATTTTCTTGTGGCTCGAACGCGGCCACTCGAGCGCTCAGTGCGGTGGTACCATATAAAATGTATGAAAAATGTCATAATATGTTTGGCGGCCACTAGTCATCGCCACTAGTGGCCCAATATGCGGGGGCTGTAAAAGAGTGACAAACAAACAATTACAACCAAATCCAATTGACGTGATGCGTTAGTAATATGTATTTATTAATGGCTCTACAATAACTAGGAAATTTTATTGTCTACACTATTATCTATTCCGTGATATTTAACTTCATTCATACGCGTGAGTTTAGGTCACACGTTAACGCGACAAGCACTAGTGTGCTAGGATGTCCATGCGACCGCCGCGTGCGCTTACGTGCGCCATTTAGGGTTGCCAACCTTATTCTAAAATAGTACACTTATAAAATCTAAAATAGTACTTCACGCTGTCATGTATGGGTGGTGGAGGTGTACCTACTATCTTCTATAATATAGTAAAACTGTAACAGATTCAATTCTGTTCATTGAAGATATTTTGAAAATTTTTATTGGAGGGCACTCTATAATCGATACTGAAGCCAAAACTGCAATTTTTTTCATTTTTGTCTGTCTGTCTGTATCTTGGCCGCGCATCACGCCGAAACTACTCAATGGATTAGAATGAAACTTGGTACGATTTGAGTTTATACTTTGAGGTAGGACATAAGATACTTTTTATGCCGAAATTCAGCACGGTTTCCTTGGGAGAAGGGATGAAAGTTAAAACGTGTATTTAGCTGTAATTCATTAATACATTGTTCGATTTCACTAATTCTTTTTTTGTTAGAAAGGTAGTACTTTATATATTGTCCCGTAAATATTTCAAGGTCATAGGTTTTTTAGTTCAGAAATGACAGACATTACAACCCTCAGTATTGTGTTCAAATAACTTGGGACCCGGATCTTTGAACGTACGGCTTATTTTAAATTGGTGTGCGTTTAAATTTGTTTGTCGGTCTGTCTATTTGTTCCAGCTAATCTTCGAAACGGCTGGATCGATTTTAATGGAACTTTCAATGTTATAAGGAGTAACTTAGGCTACATTTAGTTTAGGTGCATAAAAGAATTATGGGATCCGATCCGATCCTATATAGAAATCTATATCTACGCGAACGAAGTTGCGGGGATCAGCTAGTACTAAATATACGTACTCTATGAGATCATCATACTGTAGCGTCATTTTTAGACGATCGGTGCGTCGATTTTATCTAAGAGCTGCATAAATCATTTCTACAATCTCAATTTTGGTGATTGGCCAAATTCATGGTGTTCCGCAACAATGTATTTTATAGCGAGAGAGTGTCGGTCAATCAATGGTGAATGCGAACGTCACAGTTTTACTAGATATAGCTGTCAATTTAATCCGAATGTTCGTCTAAAAACGACGACTATTAGGTATAACCCCCGCAGATTGCTATTGCGCATTTTTTTTTGTCAAGTCGGTATTTTGGAACTTTTTAAGTGAAAACAGCGGGATTCTTTCGTCGAAAGCGGGACATAGTAAAAAAACGTATATAATCATAAGTCTTTAAAATATTTGTCTTTTTATTTCAATTAAAATTACGTTTACGTGACTATAGATAGCAAAAATAGCCATAGAAAATGCATTTCAATAAAAATATAATATTTTAAATCAGATTTTCTCAGCACACTGCGTGCATAGTCGAGTTATCACCGAAAAGCGGGACTGAGCCTGTCCCGCGCGGGACATTTAATTTTGATTTAAAAATCGGGACGTCTGGCAACGCTGTTGTCAACCCTAGCTCCACGCGCTGAACACGCCCGCGCCCGGCGCGCGGCGGTCCGCGTGGAAATTATGTGAAAATTGCCGGGAATTTGTTATTGTCGCAACTGCATGTTTATAATGCATAGGGTTATGTTATTTGTTTATTTAAGTACCTACTCGCTGAACAGTGGAATATTTTATACTTCTTTAACTATAATATCTATACTAATATAATAAAGCGGAAGAGTTTGTTTGTTTGTTTGTTTGTTTGTTTGTTTGTTTGTTTGTTTGAACGCGCTAATCTCTGGAAGTACCTATCGGATTTGAAAAATTCTTTTTGCATTTGGTTGTCCAACTTTTGGAGCAGGTTATAGGCTATTTAATATCCCTAAAATCCTCCCCTAAGGGGGTAAAATGGGGGTAGAAAGTTTGTATGAAAGTCCTATGTTTTTAAAGTTACAGACCTGAAAATCGGCATTTAGATTATTAGTTTTAAATAACAAAACTCTGTATATTTTATTTTGAAAAATCTTCCCTTAAGGGTGGTAAAATAGGGGATGAAAGTTTTAATGGGAAGTTTTAATTATAATTTTGCTATTATCAACTTGAAATTTAGAAGGTAGGTTAATTCTAGGGCTTAGATATCAGCCTAGAAAATATTTCACGAAAATCCTCCCCTAAGGGGGTAAAATGGGGGTTGGAAGGTTATGTTTTTGAAGTTATAGATATGAAAATAGGATATGAAATTATAATTTTTAAATGATAAAAACCTGTATAAGTTATTCTGGAAAATCTCCCCTTAAGGGTGGTAAAATAGGGGATGAAATTTTTTATGAAAGTCCTATGTTTTTAAAGTTACAGACCTGAAAATCGGCATTTAGATTTATGAGTTTTAAGGGTCGGCAGTGCTATAATCGGGTAAAACAAGGTACAGCTTTCCGAGTTTTTACAATAGTAAATATTTAAACTTCTACACAAAATAAATACCATTAGTGACTTTATAAAATGAAGTATAAGTTGATTAAAAAAAATCGCTACAAAGTCTTATATTAACAATAGAAAAAAATCGGGAAGTTCATAGAAAACTCTAAAATAGCGTTGCCGCTTTCCGAGTATTCTGAATTAGTTTGAGACATAAACACAACAAAAAATATTTTAAATTAATGTTAAAAGAACAAGGAACACGATAAATAAACTTGTTTTCCAATACAACTTTAAGTTTTTTTGAAATTGGGTAGCAAACATACCACATTTTTATCCACGATTTCTTCATACAAATTACTATGGCGCGCACCACTGCAAATTTCAACCTATATATTCCCGGAACGCGAAGCTTACGTTTCGTTCATTCCATTCTTGGCGTTCGCACCGCGTGGACGTCTTCGAATGCGCTCTACAAAGCGCCTACCGTGTTTCGTTTCGCGCCCGAGCTCGTTGCTCACCCCGATTAAGTGCCAGTGCCCCAGTGCCACCCGGATTGCTGTGTCGTGCTTTGGTCATTGTCCTGCGTTGTGTGTAGTGTAGTGTAGTTCCAGGGTCTAGGTTCTGTAAGTACACTATTCTAAGTGCAGTGTAGGTACTCAACCCCGTCTCCCAAGGACGGGGTCCCATTAGGGCCTCACCTTAGGCACACACCTCCCTGCTCCGGCAGGGAGGACTCAGACGTTTCCCGGGTCCACTATGGACCCCTCAATCCTCCCACTACCGGCTCCGTGGTCCGCTCTGGACCCACGGAAGCCAAAAATAAATATAGAAGCTTTGATCGCCGATCTGAGCAAATCCAACCCGACATACCTACAACATTTCTATTGTAAGGACCCTCCCGCGCCCTCAGCGCCCGCCTCCGAGGCCCCTGCCGCGGAACCAAACACCCCCCAACCCCTTCCCTTGGTCAAGGAGCCCCGCTCTGCGATCACTCCCGGGCCTTCTGCCCGCACCGAAAAGCCGGTCTATGTCACGGAGGTCCACTCCGAAACATCCCCGGCCTCGTCGGAGACAGACGACACTTTTACCGTTGTGCAGAGCAAAAGCCAGAAGCGCAAGCTGAAGGCCTCTAACTCCCACTCAAACCCGCCTAAAAAGGCTGGTATCGCGGTCCCCGAGACCTCCTCAAGGTCGAAAAATAATTCCACCTCCCAAGCGTCCCAAATCGAGGAGTCGGACGACTCCCCGATGGAGGACATCAATAAAGAAAAAGTCCCACCTCTGTACATCAGAGAGAAACTCAGCTGGCAGCGCATTCTGCCACTACTCGACGAGAAACACATCTCGTTCGATTACGCCCGTTCGACGGTCATCGGGATAAGGGTTCAATGCCCCACGTCCGACGACCATCGCAGGCTAACCTCTATCCTCCGCCAGGAAAACGTAGGATTCCACACCTTCGCTCTTCCCGATGAGCGCGTATTACGTAAAGTAATACGCGGCATCCCTAGGGAGCTCGACACAGAGCTCGTTAAGTCCGACCTTATTTCCCAGGGTCTCCCCGTCCAACAGGTTCATAGGATGTACCATCCTAAAACCAAGAGTCCATACGAAATGGTCCTTGTCGTCCTTGACCTCACTCCAGAGGGAAAGAATATTCATAATATTAAGACAGTTTGCCGACTGTCTGGTATTAAAATCCAGAATCCAAAAAGCAGAGGTAGGATAGGGCAGTGTCATCGCTGCCAACTATACGGGCATTCCGCAAGGAATTGTTTCGCCCGCCCTAGATGCGTAAAGTGTCTGGGGGATCACGGCACGGCAGACTGCCTCAGGAGGCAGCCGACCGAGGAGCCCCCGAGCTGTGTTCTCTGCGGGGAACAAGGGCACCCAGCGAACTATCGCAAGTGCCCCAAAGCCCCAAAGGAACCCAAGCGAAGGGTCAAACCGATCGAAGGCCAATCTGAGGCAGCCTCCAAAGCCTCCAAAACAGACAAACCCGCCCAAACCTTCATCCCAGCGCCGGCTCCCGCCGTTAATGCTTGGGAAAAACCCCTTACAAAGGGACCTCAAGCCCCTAAGGCAACCTCAGCAGCGGCGGCGCCTCCCGCCCCGCAGGCCCCTAGCCCCCGTCCGTCTCCGACTAGACCTACCCCACCTCCCCCCGCACCCTCCACCCCAGAATCCGGCGCAGCAGAACGCTTCGCAAATAACTGGCGCCTCACGAGCTATATTTTCGAATGCATAGACATCGAACAATTAGACTCATTCATCAAAATGTCCAAAACCAACCTTTTAGGTGCGATGCAAGAGCACGCACAATTCCTATTATCGATTCATAAATGTCAAAAAGCTCTAAATGGCTAATACAACAAAAAGTAGACTAAAACCACACTCTCTGACTGTCGCGTTTTTCAATGCAAACGGCCTCATCGATCAAATAGATGAAATCCGCGAATTCGTGTGTGCACACCAAATCGATATCTTACTAGTGCAAGAGACCTTCTTGAAACCTTGTAGACGTGATCCGAAGATTGCGAACTTTAACTTAATACGTAACGATAGAACCACCAACCGGCTAGGTGGCACAGCTATTTACTATAGAAGGGCTCTTCACTGCACCCCTCTCGATCCTCCACAACTCACCAATATAGAAGCTTCTGTCTGTCAGATGAGTATGTCCGGCCATCCGACGGTCATACTAGCATCAGTGTATCTTTCCCCGACTAAAGATCTCTTAGAAAGTGATCTGAAAGCCCTACTCTCCCTAGGAGACTCCGTCATCTTGGCCGGAGATTTCAACGCCAAACACCCTTGCTGGAATAGTCGATACCAAAACGCACGAGGACTACAACTACTAAGACTGACCGAACGCTCAGACTGTAACTTCATAGTTATGGCCCCTGACACACCGACACGATACCCTACGACAGACAGGACTACAGACAGACCGGGCATACTCGACATAGCACTCTTAAAGAACATCGCCCTAGAGGTGAGCCCTCTGAGAGTGCTATCCGAACTATGTTCAGACCACCGTCCCGTCCTACTCCAGCTAGGACCTCCGCCCTCCACGGACCCCCCGACCAAAACGATCATCGACTTTAAGAAGCTATCAGAGCATCTTAAGTCACTAGATTCAGTGCACCTCTCTCAGATACCTGACAGAATAGAAACCTTAGATGAAGCGCAGGCAGCCTCACTGCACCTTACTAACCATATTCGCGATGCTCTAAGCGAATGCTCCCGGGAAATGCCAAACGGATTCCTCCGTAGGCAGCTCCCGGACGACGCGAGAGAGCTTATCACAATTAAAAACGCCAAACGTAGAGCCCATGACGCATGTCCGACCGCTGACAACCGGAGGGAACTCTGGAGAGCCCAGAGGAAGGTAAAGGCTCGCCTTGCCGAACTCCGTGACGAACAATGGGACAGGAAGCTGAGCGAACTTTCGCCATCGCATGTAGCGTACTACAAGCTGGCTAGAGCTCTCAAAGCCGACCCTGTCTCGGCCACCCCTCCGCTTCTACGTCCCAACCAACCGCCCGCCTTTGAAGATATCGATAAGGCCGAGTGCTTAGCCGACAGCCTAGAGTCACAATGCACTCCAAGTACAATTTCCATTGATAGGTCCCACGTAGAATCAGTCGATAATGAACTAGCCGCTCTATTCGCGTCCGCCCCCGGGGGCGAACCACTCACTCCCACGACCAGCGGTGAAGTTCATCAGATCATCAAGGACTTACACGCCAAAAAAGCCCCTGGCCCAGACTCAATCTCTAACAAAACTCTCAAACTACTCCCCGAGCAAATAATCAACCTCCTGGTTATTATTTTCAACACACTCATGGCAGGTTGCTCCTTCCCCGACAGGTGGAAGGAAGCAACAGTCATAGGCATCCCAAAACCAGGGAAACCTGCCAACCTCCCCACTAGCTACCGTCCCATCAGCTTACTCAACACCCTTGCCAAGGTGTACGAGAAAATTATACTGAACCGATTAAAGAAAGTAGTTGAGGACAAAAAACTCCTCAACGACGAGCAGTTTGGCTTTAGAGCCAAACACTCATGTATTCACCAAGCGCACCGCCTCACGGAGCACATCTATCTAGGTTTTCATCGTTTTCAGACGATAGGCATCCCAACAGGAGCCCTATTCTTTGATGTAGCGAAAGCTTTTGACAAGGTTTGGCACGCCGGCTTGATCTACAAGCTATTCCACCTAGGCGTGCCAGAGAGTCTCGTACGTCTGCTACGAGACTATCTCACCAATAGGACCTTCCGATACCGACTAGACGGTACCTTGTCGTCCCCTAGACCGATCCGAGCAGGAGTCCCTCAGGGCTCCGTGCTCTCCCCACTTCTGTATGCGCTATTTACAAGTGACATACCTAGATCCCCGCACGTTAGCATTGCACAGTTCGCGGATGATACCGCATTCTATAGCTCCGATAAAAATTATCGTCATGTTATATCTCGACTCCAAAAAGCGGTAGACAGCCTGGGCCGCTGGTTCCGCCTTTGGAGGATCGAGGTTAACCCGGAAAAAAGCGCAGCAGTGCTTTTCTCCAAAAAGACGAAATCTAAATTCAAACTCGATCAGCTCAAAATCACCCTTCACGGGCGTCCCATCCCCTGGCAAAAGAAAGCCAAGTACTTGGGTGTAACATTCGATGAAAAGATGAAATTCACAGCACACATACGCCGAGTTCGGAACAAGGCGGCGTATGTGCTAGGTCGTCTCTATCCTATGCTTTGCGCAAAAAGCAAAATGTCCCTCAGACATAAAATTACCTTGTACAAAACATGTATTAGACCCATCATGACATATGCGAGCGTTGTGTTTGCGCACCTACCTCCCTCCTCGTATCATAAACTTCAAGTAATACAGAACCGATTTATGCGTATGGCCACGGGCGCTCCGTGGTTCATGCGCAATGTGGATCTCCATAGAGATCTCCAACTCCCCACTATTGCACAACATTTTAAACAACTTTCCAAAAACTATTTTGAGAAAGCAGCTAAGCACCCCAACCCTCTGGTGGTAGGGGCATCAGCTTACACTCCAGATCGTAACGACCCTCCCGATAAAAGACGCCCTAAGCACATCCTTTACGACCCCGACGATCAAATAACTACCGACAATGCACCCTATATGTTAGGGCCACACAATCACACAACCGATGCACAGCGTCTTCGCCGGCGAAGACGAGGTCCCCGATTTCTGACGTCACCCGGACGTGGGCCCTTACCACGGTCTCGGGGGCGCTCGGACTAATCTAGTCCAACGAACCCACTCGCCCCAACGTCAACCTAAGCCGTGGTCCGAGCCTCACAGGAGGCGCCCTTAGGAAGACGTTGCCGCCCTCCGATATTCATCGAGCCCTAGGGCTCACTACTCCCCCTGGCAGAGCTTCGCGCTCTCCGACAACCCCGGTGACGCTGTAGCGGCCAATAGGGCCATGCAGCATACTCAATCCGAAACAAGAAAAAGCTTACGTTTCAATCGCCCGCGGGCTGTCAAGGTGGTAGGTGCGCTCGTCGCTTCAAAAATCCTGTCGCGATCTCTGCTCGTGTACAAACACAAAAACTCACTGGAGCGGTACCATTGGACAAAAGCACGTGACTAAATAAATACCTACCATGACGAGAAGCTTCATAAAAGAGCTCCGCTGTGAGGGGCTGCTACCTACGTAGTTCGCGCGAGATTATAATATTTTTCTATAAATTAGGATTTTTTTAACCTTTATTTAGTTAACTTCAGTAAATGATAAAATTAAAAAAATGTAAAATATACCAAATTCTTGCACTATGTGTATGTGAAATTCCAAAATTTATTATTTTAGAAAATTTCTTTTTTTTTTCCTGTCAACCCCATATTTTTTGAACTCTAACTTTCATTATAATTGTATAATTATTTAGTCAGTCGTCATCATTTCATCAATCATTTTTGAAAGCTTTTATCGCCGAAACTATGACTCATAGCCCCATGGTGTTGGTGTTAATTTTTTTTTGACGTGATAAAGTCTTATAAATCGATGAACGCCGGCACGCACGAAAAAGCATGACACTTGAGCCGAGCGTGCAAGCGAGAGCGCGGAACAAGCGATAGAGAGGCACGATCTTCCTAAGTGTTTGGTTTCATCAATGTTTTCTCATTATGTTGTCACGTAAAATTATCTTCCGTAAACCGATTTTTCAGACAACCAATTTTTTTTTTGTGATGTTTGTATGATCGCGTGGTCAGATTTTTGAAAGCTTTTACTTCCAAAACCATGGTCTATAGGTCCCTTAATGTTACTCAACCTTCTTATTTTCGTGATATCTATTCTGCTCACGTGGTTAGATTTTTAAAGGCTTATATCTCCGAAACTATAGGGTGCAGCAAAATGTTGTTGGTACTCAAACTTCTTATTTTCGTGATGTCTTTATTGCTCACGTGGTCAGATTTTTAAAACCTTACATATCCGAAACTATAGGGTGCAGCCTCATGTTGTTGGTACTCAAACTTCTTATTTTCGCGATATCTATGTGATCACCTAGTCATATTTTTAAAAGCTTATATCTCCGAAACTATAGGGTGCAGCCCCATGTTGTTGGTACTCAAACTTCTTATTTTCGCGATATCTATGTGCTCACGTAGTCAGATTTTTAAAAGCTTATATCTCCGAAACTATAGGGTGCAGCCTCATGTTGTTGGTACTCAAACTTCTTATTTTCGCGATATCTATGTGATCACATAGTCAGATTTTTAAAAGCTTATATCTCCGAAACTATAGGGTGCAGCCCCATGTTGTTGGTACTCAAACTTCTTATTTTCGCGATATCTATGTGCTCACGTAGTCAGATTTTTAAAAGCTTATATCTCCGAAACTATAGGGTGCAGCCTCATGTTGTTGGTACTCAAACTTCTTATTTTCGCGATATCTATGTGATCACATAGTCAGATTTTTAAAAGCTTATATCTCCGAAACTATAGGGTGCAGCCCTATGTTGTTGGTACTCAAACTTCTTATTTTCACGATGTCTATGTGCTCACGTAGTCAGATTTTTAAAAGCTTATATCTCCGAAACTATAGGGTGCAGCCCCATGTTGTTGGTACTCAAACTTCTTATTTTCGCGATATCTATGTGCTCACGTGGTCAGATTTTTAAAACCTTACATATCCGAAACTATAGGGTGCAACCTCATGTTGTTGGTACTCAAACTTCTTATTTTCGCGATATCTATGTGATCACATAGTCATATTTTTAAAAGCTTATATCTCCGAAACTATAGGGTGCAGCCCTATGTTGTTGGTACTCAAACTTCTTATTTTCACGATGTCTATGTGCTCACGTAGTCAGATTTTTAAAAGCTTATATCTCCGAAACTATAGGGTGCAGCCTCATGTTGTTGGTACTCAAACTTCTTATTTTCGCGATATCTATGTGCTCACGTGGTCAGATTTTTAAAACCTTACATATCCGAAACTATAGGGTGCAGCCCCATGTTGTTGGTACTCAAACTTCTTATTTTCGCGATATCTATGTGCTCACGTAGTCAGATTTTTAAAAGCTTATACTCCGAAACTATAGGGTGCAGCCTCATGTTGTTGGTACTCAAACTTCTTATTTTCGCGATATCTATGTGATCACATAGTCAGATTTTTAAAAGCTTATATCTCCGAAACTATAGGGTGCAGCCTCATGTTGTTGGTACTCAAACTTCTTATTTTCGCGATATCTATGTGATCACATAGTCAGATTTTTAAAAGCTTATATCTCCGAAACTATAGGGTGCAGCCCCATGTTGTTGGTACTCAAACTTCTTATTTTCGCGATATCTATGTGCTCACGTAGTCAGATTTTTAAAAGCTTATATCTCCGAAACTATAGGGTGCAGCCTCATGTTGTTGGTACTCAAAATTCTTATTTTCGCGATATCTATGTGATCACATAGTCAGATTTTTAAAAGCTTATATCTCCGAAACTATAGGGTGCAGCCCTATGTTGTTGGTACTCAAACTTCTTATTTTCACGATGTCTATGTGCTCACGTAGTCAGATTTTTAAAAGCTTATATCTCCGAAACTATAGGGTGCAGCCCCATGTTGTTGGTACTCAAACTTCTTATTTTCGCGATATCTATGTGCTCACGTGGTCAGATTTTTAAAACCTTACATATCCGAAACTATAGGGTGCAACCTCATGTTGTTGGTACTCAAACTTCTTATTTTCGCGATATCTATGTGATCACATAGTCATATTTTTAAAAGCTTATATCTCCGAAACTATAGGGTGCAGCCCTATGTTGTTGGTACTCAAACTTCTTATTTTCACGATGTCTATGTACTCACGTAGTCAGATTTTTAAAAGCTTATATCTCCGAAACTATAGGGTGCAGCCCCATGTTGTTGGTACTCAAACTTCTTATTTTCGCGATATCTATGTGCTCACGTGGTCAGATTTTTAAAACCTTACATATCCGAAACTATAGGGTGCAGCCCCATGTTGTTGGTACTCAAACTTCTTATTTTCGCGATATCTATGTGCTCACGTAGTCAGATTTTTAAAAGCTTATACTCCGAAACTATAGGGTGCAGCCTCATGTTGTTGGTACTCAAACTTCTTATTTTCGCGATATCTATGTGATCACATAGTCAGATTTTTAAAAGCTTATATCTCCGAAACTATAGGGTGCAGCCTCATGTTGTTGGTACTCAAACTTCTTATTTTCGCGATATCTATGTGATCACATAGTCAGATTTTTAAAAGCTTATATCTCCGAAACTATAGGGTGCAGCCCTATGTTGTTGGTACTCAAACTTCTTATTTTCACGATATCTATGTGCTCACGTGGTCAGATTTTTAAAACCTTACATATCCGAAATTATAGGGTGCAGCCCCATGTTGTTGGTACTCAATCTATTTATTTTCGTGTTGTCTGTATGATCGCGTGGTCAGTCGCTATCAACCATTATTTTTGAAAGCTTTTATCTCCAAAACTATGATCCACAACCCCATGTTGCTTGAAAGTACTTGATACTCAATCTTTAAATTCGTGGAATTATGACGCAGTGTCGAAGAAGCTAGTACTCATAAAAGGCAAAGGCTACCTATAAAATTTCCACTTTAAAAATAAATAAAGATCTGAATTTCATTAACTAAACCATACCTTAATGGCCTAAAGAAATACCTATTTACCTAATACCTAAACCCATAGAAAAAATAGAGTTTACAATCGATGTTTTATGTATTAATGCGCGAAAAATACTTTATGTTAAATTAAAATACCTACACTGCCATCTCATCTCATCATCATCTGCCAAAAACCATAAGATATTACTACGACCTAATCAATACAAATAATTCACGCACATTTCAGTAAATTCACGTTGATCATTGATCATGAAAGTGTGGCAGACATTTCAGTTGCAAAAGCCGTGTCTATTATTTAGTTTTTTTTTTAATCTAACGCCTACGCCTAAACCCATGATGATTAGAAATAAATAGGTTAATAATAATAATATTAACATTTTGTACACGGACGTGAGAGTAAGATACATAAAAAATAATATTAATAAGTCAGTGAAGTAGTAGTAGCTGTTATTTTACTACATGGTAGGTATAATATCGACAAACATCTCGATAATAAGATAGCTAAGTATGCCTAGGTGAAGAACTCGCTCGCAACTCGCCTGCCGTGAATCGAGTGCGCGCACCCGTAGTACCGCTGCTGAATGTATCTATGTGTGCGTGCGCCGACGGTGGCTCTGTGTGTAGCGTTATATGCCTAGTTTTGACTACGCGCTCAAGGTATGCCGACCCTTAAATAATAAAACTCTGTAAATTTTATTTTGAAAAATCTGCTTTTAAGGGTGGTAAAATAGGGGATGAAAGTTTAAAAGGGAACTAAAAACGATTGCAGCGCCCTCTGGCGGTCTAACTTGAAGCGATCATAGCGCCCTTTGGCGGCCAAAACTGGAAACTAAGAAACGATCACAGCGCCCTCTGGTGGCCTAAGCCGGAAACTTGAAGCAATAGCAGCATTCGGAGGCAAACCTCCCCGCGCCCCACCCGGGTAAGGAGGCCCCGCCTCGACGCCCGTACCTCCGTGGCCTGACGGCCACGAAGAAGACCTCACAGCAACTCCCTAGCAGCCAAAACTGGAAACTAAAAAAAACGATTGCAGCGCCCTCTAGCGGCCAAAACTGGAAGCTAAAAACGATCGCAACTCCCTCTGGCGGCCAAAACGGGAAACTAAAAAACGATCACAGCGCCCTCTGGCCTGGCCTAGGCCAGAAACTTGAAGTGATTGCAGCGCCCTCGTGCGGTCAAAACTAGAAACTAAAAATGATCGTAGCGCCCTCTAGCGGCCTAAGCCAAAAACTTGAAGCGATTGCAGTGCCCTCTTATAGTCAAAACTCTTGCGGCCGGAGCTGGAAACTCGAAGCAATTGCAATGACCTCTGACGGCCGCAGGCGGAATCTCGATACGACAGCTGCGCCCTCTGGTGGCTGAAGGCAAATAAATACTAAATTAATAACTAAATCAATAAATAAATAACTAAATAAATAAATAAATAATGTAAAGCTATTTAGTAATTAATAATATAATTATCTAAATGTGAAAGTGCGGATATTTGGATGTTTAGATGTTTGGATGTTTGTTACTCTATAACGTCGCAACTACTGAAAAGATTTGGCTGAAATTTTGAATGGCCCTGACTTAAAACATAGGCAACTTTTTATCCTGAAAAAATCCTGAGTTTCCCATGGGATTTTGAAAAAACCCAAATCTACAGCTATAGGTAGATCAATATAGCAAACTACCTTGAAAGTAAGTATAAAGATTGGAAAAGGGAGCGGGAACAGGAACCAGAAATCCACGATTCCCTCAGGATTTGTGAAAAACGGAAATTCACGCGGGCGAAGCCGCGGGCAACAGCTAGTCAATAAATAAATAACTAAATAAATAAATAAATAATGTAAAGCTATTTAGTAATTAATAATATAATTATCTAAATGTGAAAGTGCGGATATTTGGATGTTTGGATGTTTAGATGTTTGGATGTTTGTTACTCTATAACGTCGCAACTACTGAAAAGATTTGGCTGAAATTTTGAATGGCCCTGACTTAAAACATAGGCAACTTTTTATCCTGAAAAAATCCTCAGTTTCCCATGGGATTTTGAAAAAACCCAAATCTACAGCTATAGGTAGATCAATATAGCAAACTACCTTGAAAGTAAGTATAAAGATTGGAAAAGGGAGCGGGAACAGGAACCAGAAATCCACGATTCCCTCAGGATTTGTGAAAAACGGAAATTCACGCGGGCGAAGCCGCGGGCAACAGCTAGTAACGTTATAATTATCAACAGGAACCCGTGTTCCTTAACCTTTACTACTTTTATATCTCACATTTATACTAGAAATGTACCTACCTACTTATCTTCTTTTTTTATAGGAATAGCGGGTCACCTGATGTTAAGTGATTACCGCCGCCCATGAACATTAGCAGTACCTGAGGAACCACTAATGCGTTGCCGGCTTTTGAGGAAGGGGACTGGCTCTTCAGCTCGCTGCCGGAACACACGGATGCTTTGCGGTAGATTACGGCTGAAGTGTGGTCGCTAGCCAGGCGGATTCGGGGTAGGATCCTTTTTTTTTTTTTTTGACGTGGTGGAAAACCTTTTATAGATACCCCCGTTCTGCGGCCGAATGCGGCAGAACGAAGGTTATGTGGGACTCCAACCGGGTATACCCACTAAAACCACCACGGCATGACCCTCATGCTGTCTGTGCTGGACGCCTGGGGAACCCAAAGTATGCATCCCAGGTGTCCGGCAGCCGCCCCAGCTGGGGCTCCCGCTCGCCTCTGGGCTGTCCCTCCAGAGGCTCGCGCCCTCCCGTAATTTTTTAACGAGGTTTTCTTCCTCCCGCGATGGGCATCGCTGTCCCCCGCCCCGGGGTGTCTCACCCCCAGTTTCATCCGCAGTGCCCTCTGCTAATCAGAGGGACACGCGGAGAAACCTCCCTCCGCCAGGTCATTGGCGGAGGGAGGCTAACAATATCCCCGTAGGAAAATTATTAACCATGTTACCGGGGTGCACCGGCCCGAATACTGCTCTTCCCCTCGGACGTATCCAAGAGGACCAGCAGCACCCAGGCACACTGGGAGGTTATCTGGCTGGCACCCCTCGGGGTAGAATCCTACCACAAAGCGGTGATACCATCCAGATTACGTTGTGTGGTACCAGGCACAACGACCCGTAGAGGGGACTGAGAGCGTCAGGGCCTCGTTAGCATATCGGCAGGGTGCACCGCGCAGGTGAGGTTGACTTTGGCCACATAGGTGGAATTTGGGCCACTTACACACCTTATCTATTTTACGACCAAAAACTGTGATCGGCATTTAAAGGGTGTCGCGAAAAAAGCGCACAGTGAAAAAAGCGCACAGCGAAAAAAGCGCACAGTTACCCTTTTGGATTTAAGGAATGTTACACACGGTGTCGCGAAAAAAGTGCAGGTTACATTAGGTTAGGATATGATGAGAAAATACAAAAAAAAATTAAAAGTTCAAAACGCTAAGTAAACTAGTAACTACCTATAACTTTAACACTAGTAAGTTTAAAACACAAACAGATGATTGCTGCTTTCGAAGTGACTTGAAGGATCACAACAGTAGATAGATATAGACTTGTGCGCTTATTTGTATGATGGGAATCAGAAACGAATTAAAATCAACTTTTATTTTCTGTGCGTGATTCCTATTTCTAAAAAAATAGGGGCTGCAACTCCAAGAGTGTGTGCAAATGTGCACTTTTTTCATAAATACGTGCGTGGCTTATATCAGCGATGTTTATTCGTCGTCATCAACCGATACACGTCCAATGCTGGACATATAAGTCTCTCGTAGGGATTTCCACACGCCGCAGTCTTGTGCCGCTTATATCCAACGGCTCACTGCGACTCAACGGACTTGTATTTGTGGTCTACGCCATGTAAAAGCAATGTTTATTCGTCTTCATCGACTGATAGATGTTGCGGAACATTGGTCTCTTGTAGGAACTTCCACAAGTAGCGGTCTTGTGTCGCTTGTATCCAACGGCTACCTGCGACACGTCTGATGTCGTCAGTCGTCTAGTGGGGGAAGGGTCTGCCAACACTACGCTTTCCGGTGCGAGGTCGTCACTCCAGCACTTTGGGACCCTAACGTCTATTGGTTCCTTTTGGTTCTATGTTTATTAGTAAGTATCTAAGGGATCTAATCTAATCTATTCTGAATACAAACGTTGTGTAGGTAAACACACGCGTGGAAATATGGAAACTGCCGGGTATATGTTCGCAACTGCATGTATAAGTAATAAGTTTGCAAAGCAGTGGAACAAATTAATCTTTGTTTACATTATTTAAAGCGATTGTTTTACGTATTTATATAGTTTATTATATAGTAGTATCTAAGGTATATAACAATAAGGTTGATTGTTTAGTAGCACTTTGTGTGGACTCAGGATACTGGATTCGCACACCTACCGGCGTCACGCGTTGCGTTGCAATTTTGTATTTTTTTTTAATCTCTAAAAATGCGCAAAGAAAATTACGAAAAAAATTAGTGCCACAGCCCAAAAAGGTGTTGTGTATTTTTACACTACGTGAATAACGTTTTGTGTATGTTTTAAAGATAAAATTGTCCTTTTTTTCTCAATGACCAATGAGCGAACTCGGACGTTGAGCCAAACAAAATAATAAAGAAATGTCGAATTTTACAAGTTTGACATTACATTGCAAATCGTTAGAGAATAATAGGATCATTTAACAAACTAAACATGTGGGCACTAGGCATCAACTTTTGAGTGCTCAAGCAGGTTCACCATATTTTTGAAAAATCAGGACATTGTCCTTTAGACTTTAAATAATAATATTGGTTTGCCAGACCAATACTGAAGGAATTTTGCGAATTAAAATATTATTTAAATATTCTATTTAGATTAGGTACTACCTAACTACTTACATGTACTTAGTGGGTTGGGTAGTCTTTTTTTGGCGAGACTCTTCAAGGAAAAATTATAGCATGCACTGCATGTACTTGCCAAGCTTAATAAAATGCATTCTTAATTTATTAACACCAATAAGATTTGTTGTTTTATGTAACTTGGACTGGAAATACAACAACAAGAGACTCATGCTATCTCGCTCATAACAGCGGACGCCACTTTGACGGGTATGGAATAACCATGAAGATATTTTTGCATTTATCAAAAAAAAAATCTGTATACACCTAGGCCTACAACCTACCTATAACTACTACCTATACCTATAACTTACATTTTAGTGATCGACCAACAAAATACATTAGTTACACAAGTATAAATTGAAAATTTAAAAAACCCCCGACATTCGCCATTTTGGGGTGGCGGCCATCTTGGATTTGCATAGTGCTATTCTACTAGTCAAGCCCTTTCATTTGATACCCATATTGAGGGCGTTGTGATAAAAAATGTAATCCGCCATTTTGTAGCGGCGGCCATCTTGGACAGATTTTCATCAAACATAGCTAACAACACTCTCGACTAATTCACCTTTCAAATAAAAAAAACCGCATTCAAATCGGTCCACCCGTTTGAGCGCCACAGGGGAACAGACAGACACACACACACACACACACACACACACACACACACACACACACACACACACACACACACACACACAGACACGTCAAACTTATAACACCCCGTCGTTTTTGCGTCGGGGGTTAAAAATACATTAAGGGGCGCTTTTCCCTGTTTTAGGCGATTTTGGCCCTTTTCCAACGAGTTTTAAATCAAGAGGAAGATTTTTTTACGCGCCCAAAAAAATATATATTGTAGATCAATTCTTTATCAACTAATTTTAATGTTTGAAAACACAAAAGGTATGATTTTGCTCGATCATAAAAAATTCCGAAGAAATGCTGATTTTTTACATTTTTCTAGTTTTATGTATAAAGTTTTGCACCAAATTTTATAAAAATTATATCTAAATAAAGTTTATTGCATTTACTATAAGTTACAATGACTTTTTTTTTTAAATAAAAATCCAAGAAAAATTCTAGCCATTTCTAGCATAAAACGGTCACGCGCAACGCTCTTGCCATGTACTCAGTGGCTCACAGGCCTTCATCGAGGTAGGACGTGCGTCAGTTTTTGCCAGCCGCGCTCCCCGCGATTCATATTCGTAATTTCTCTAATTTAGTTATAATTTTTTTTTAAATTAGTAATAATAAATATTATTTTGTAAATTTGTGTCTTTTTAGATAGAGTTACGTATGTAATAAAAAGTTAGTAGAGGAAAATGTGAGATTTTGAAATAATGATATTTACTAAAGTAACCACAGTATACCTACTTAGGTATCAGTAACCAGTATGACCATTATATTATATTTTGAACCTCCGACGCAAAATCGACGGGGGGGACGGGGGTGTTATAAGTCTGACGTGTCTGTGTGTGTGAGTGTGTGCGCGCGCGTGTGTGTGTGTCTGTCTGTCTGTCTGTCTGTTCCCCTGTAGCGCTCAAACGGGTGGACCAATTTGGGTTTTTTTTGATTTGACCGTGAGCTCGAGGCCCGGCGCACACTGAATAATGAACTTTACACTATTGACATACGGTCGCGCGGTACGGTACGCGCGCGGTGTTAGCAAGCAGCAGAGATACGTGCAAGGCTCGCCACAGTTCAGTATGGACGATGACGGATTTGTCGACGGCTCGGGTGCGGCTCGTACAATGAATGGGGAACAAGGAATGAAAAACTTTATACTTGTAGTATTAGTGATCAGGTGAAGTAAATAGATTCAAATCAGAAATCAAATCACATATAGACATTACTAAAATATTCAAACATCTTATTTTAGTAATGTCTATATGATCTGATTTTTGCTCACGTGGTCAGATTTTAAAAGCTTATATCTCCGAAACTATAGGGTGCAGCACCATGTTGTTGGTACTCAAACTTCTTATTTTCGCGATGTCTATGTGCTCACGTGGTCAGATTTTTAAAAGCTTATATCTCCGAAACTATAAGGTGCAGCCCCATGTTGTTGGTACTCAAACTTCTTATTTTTGCGATGTCTATATGCTCACGTGGTCAGATTTTTAAAAGCTTATATCTCCGAAACTATAGGGTGCAGCACCATGTTGTTGGTACTCAAACTTCTTATTTTCGCGATGTCTATGTGCTCACGTGGTCAGATTTTTAAAAGCTTATATCTCCGAAACTATAAGGTGCAGCCCCATGTTGTTGGTACTCAAACTTCTTATTTTTGCGATGTCTATATGCTCACGTGGTCAGATTTTTAAAAGCTTATATCTCCGAAACTATAAGGTGCAGCCCCATGTTGTTGGTACTCAAACTTCTTATTTTTGCGATATCTATGTGATCCCGTGGTCAGATTTTTAAAAGCTTATATCTCCGAAACTATAAGGTGCAGCCCCATGTTGTTGGTACTCAAACTTCTTATTTTTGCGATGTCTATATGCTCACGTGGTCAGATTTTTAAAAGCTTATATCTCCGAAACTATAAGGTGCAGCCCCATGTTGTTGGTACTCAAACTTCTTATTTTTGCGATATCTATGTGATCCCGTGGTCAGATTTTTAAAAGCTTATATCTCCGAAACTATAGGGTGCAGCACCATGTTGTTGGTACTCAAACTTCTTATTTTCGCGATGTCTATATGCTCACGTGGTCAGATTTTTAAAAGCTTATATCTCCGAAACTAAAAGGTGCAGCCCCATGTTGTTGGTACTCAAACTTCTTATTTTTGCGATGTCTATGTGATCCCGTGGTCAGATTTTTAAAAGCTTATATCTCCGAAACTATAGGCTGCAGCCCCATGTTGTTGGTACTCAAACTTCTTATTTTTGCGATGTCTATGTGATCCCGTAGTCAGATATTTAAAAGCTTATATCTCCGAAACTATAGGGTGCAGCACCATGTTGTTGGTACTCAAACTTCTTATTTTCGCGATGTCTATATGCTCACGTGGTCAGATTTTTAAAAGCTTATATCTCCGAAACTATAAGGTGCAGCCCCATGTTGTTGGTACTCAAACTTCTTATTTTTGCGATGTCTATGTGATCCCATGTTTAGATTTTTAAAAGCTTATATCTCCGAAACTGTAGGGTGCAGCCCCATGTTGTTGGTACTCAAACTTCTTATTTTTGCGATGTCTATGTGCTCACGTGGTCAGATTTTTAAAACCTTATATCTCCGAAACTATAGGGTGCAGTCCCATGTTGTTGGTACTCAAACTTCTTATTTTTACCACTATGTGCTCACGTGGTCAGATTTTTAAACGCTTATATCAAATCCACAGCCAAATCCACAGCCCCTAAATGTTGGTACTCAAAGTTATTTTTTTATATTCTATAAATACAGAACTTATTATGCATGTATGTACCTATTTACCCCATTTTTATTTATCCCTATTATTTTACCTGCAACAGGTATAAAAATAAAAAGGAAATACTTTAAATATCATCCCGTAAACATTTTAAAGTCATCGGTTTTGTAGTTCAGAAATTACAGCCATCACAACCCTCCATATTTTATACAACTGGAAAACCGGATTGTACAGGAATCTTTGAACGTATAGATTTCATCTTAAGCTGGATCGATTTTGATGGGACTTTCTCTAGAAGATATGCACCTTTTGATTGCGCCACTTTTAACAGTTTTTAGCAAGGCATGAGCTCAAAGGAGCAAAACAAAAAGAATAGAATTCCCGCGGGATTTTCAAAAACCAATATCCACGCGAACGAAGTCGCCGGTATCCGCTTGTACCCTATAAGAATAGGCGCATATATTTTTTCTCGTTGTTAGAGCGTCTTCTGTAGAATATTTAGTGCTGTGGGCAGGCTATACCGCTGTTTTATAGATATATAAATAGATAAATGAAACATATTCCTACACCTAACTCACGTGACAAAGTGGCAGTTCTTTTTTAAAAACTGGCGTAGAAACGTCGTAATGAAAAAGGTATATAGTTTTCAAAACTATGCTGTTCAATATTTTCGGATGAAAATATTCTTCTATTCTTATATTATGATCTAAAGACATGACATAGATCTGGTAACAAAACAGATCTAAAATAATGGTTGAGTTAATTTTAGAAGAAAACAGAAAATATAAACATCATTGGTCTCTTATTTCATTAATAAATATGTTGTAAAACTGTACAGTTATCTATACTGTGGCAAGAATTGCTCGAACGAGGTCGCTACTCGATGTCCGTCGGCGCGTCTTTAACTACGATAAAGTAGGCACATAGCGGGGGCTGAGGTAGCGCGCAAATACCTAAAGTTGCAAGACAACCGGGCCTTAATACAATATTTGTGCATGCCATAGTGTATTGTTTTATTACCGTTATCTGCTCGTACACGCGTCTTAATAATTAACTCAATAATAAATAAGTATTATTATTATTGTGTAAGTATATTTTCATCCGATTTCAATTTTATGTGCGAACAAAGGAAATCGATTAGGCTGCAACATATATCATTAAATATAGCATCAACAAATTAACATTCCAATTAATATTCAACGTAACTGGATCCTATTCTTTTGTTTCAAGTTTTTAAGTATTGAATATACGATTTAAAAACAAACAAATACGAAAAAAACTACTAAATAGAATTTAACTAACACTCATATTACATAGTTTTATTTACACACTTAAAATAATTAGCGCATGTACATTTTCGGAATCTATACTAATAAATAAAATTGAAGTGTCTGTCTGTAATATCGAAATAACTACCTCATATTAAGCTCATATGGTTATTTGAACGATACTATAACCGAATCACACGTTTTTAAAATTTTTGTCTGTCTGTCTGTCTGTCTGTCTGTCTGTCTGTCTATCTGTCTGTTTGAACGGGCTAATCTTTGGAACGGCTGAACCGATTTTGACGGGACTTTCACATACAAGTAGAGAATTAACCAGGGAGTAACATAGGCTACTTTTTTAACCGACTTTCAAAAAAGGAGGAGTTGTGTGTTTTCTACCTATATACATCGATATCTCCGAGATTTCTGAACCGATTTGCGTAAATTTTTTTTTAATCGATAGAAAAACATTGCGACACTGTCCTACAAAAAATTTGGATTCCAACTCCTCAATCCTGATGCTGTAGGGGATCTGATCCCCAACACTAATGGGATTTAGGCACTGTCGGTTATTTAAATTGATATTGGGGATACCAATTAAAGACTTTATTGTTGAATGACCTCGAGTAGGTACATGTCCAACTCCTCAACCCTGATGCTGTAAGGAATTGCATTCCGAAATCGTAAGGATCCCACGGACGGGACTTTCACATACAATGTGAAAGTCCCGTCAAAATCGGTTCAGCCGTTCCAAAGATTAGCCCGTTCAAACAGACAGACAGACAGACAGACAGACAAAAATTTTAAAAACGTGTGATTCGGTTATGGTATCGTTCAAATAACCATATGAGCTTAATATGTGGTAGTTATTTCGAAATTACAGACAGACACTTCAATTTTATTTATTAGTATAGATATAGATTATTATTATTATATTATCTCTAATATCCGGGATTTTGTGTTATATGTATAGAATCTGATATTTACGTGGTAGTGATGGATCTGATATTCAGATATAGGTAGGTACCATTTCTTCAAATTAAAATGACCAGTACAGCAATCGATACAAACAAATAAAACTAAAGCTTCTAGTTGTGGTTTAAAAATCTCTTTAAGAAGAAAATCATCTGATTATTTACACAATACAATAACTTAAACATTCGTTGTCTCTTTCTCTTATAGAAACCAACCTTAGGAAGGGCTGAATCCATATTGACGGGACATTCATAGGCAGATAGAGGGATAGATACGTGGAGGGTAGAATAGGTGAATTTTTTCACTAAACCTATTTAACGTTTAGCACAAAGATGCAACTTGGCGATGGAAATGTAGCCATACTTTTTTATTTTGTCGTGTGAAATCACAGACTTTATACAGAATTAAAAAAAAACTAAATACACGCAGACGAAGTCACGGGCATCAGTTAGTACCTAATAAATTTATCAGGTAGCGTAAGAAAAGCGATTATTTATAAATCTGCTGACCACACATCGACACAAATGGCCCGTAAACACATTCAAAAAACACTATTCGAGTAACGCGAGCCAACCCTCGACAGGTCACTCCCGTGATAAGAAGTGATAACCCCTGCACGACGCCTCCGCAGACCTCCGACACTCTCAGATGCAGAGAGAACTTCACCCTTCTGCGTCGCGCCAGTCTATAAAGGCGACTGGCGCACACAAAAGAAACAGTACATACTCATTCTCCGCCGATGATGTTAATCGTTCACGCGGACGAGATCGCATCACATTAATTCACACAGCTTCGCCTGCGATGACAGTGAACAAATCGTCAGTGTCTCCGATATTTTGAAAATCCCTCCGTTTTTTCGACGCGCACGCGCGCCTCTCTCCCTGTGATTGGCCGTGAAACGGAACGCCGCGGTTCAACAACATGAGTGTGTTGCAAAACAGTGTCACAGTGACTGTCAGTCGGGCTGCGTGTAACAGCAAGGGGAGCATGATTGTTGTGTCGAACAGGCTGCCTTTTATATTGAAGAGGAATGAGAAAACCGGTGAACTAGAGAGGAAAGCCAGGTGAGTCTATATCTGTATTATAAACACGCTTAGTTTCGAGCCTCGTACCTTTTATGTGTCTGTAGAAAGTGAAAGAATAACGTCCCGGTGAATCCTGTGACCTACAAATCCTTTTTTATGTACATATCCTATTCTTATGAGATAAAACCGGTTAATTATCACCTAAAACACCATGGACCTAGCGTAATAAATACTCTTCACACATATATTGGTTTAAATATTACAAAATCATTACTGTTGTTTATTTAAGTCAAGGTATACCACGATTACCGGTGCAAGTGCTTAGATGTTTCGGGAACTTTCATGAATTGTCAAAACCATATGCACCGTAATTATAGATTTGTTTACCTACAGTTAAACAGTTATTTTGCAATAATAACAAACATGTACGGAAGAAATAATGAATGAAAAATGAGTGACGTAGATATTTACTTAGGTTAAATAGCAGGTTAGATTAATAATAAATAGATAGGTGCGATCCGTGGAAACATTTTTGTTGGATCAATTTTTTCCGAAGATAATTTTCAATGAAAACAGATAATTGAAAAGTAAATACCTATTGATAAGCAAACAAACCTTGATCTTGAAGGCAGTGTTTGTATTGTGGCGTACTACTACCTGTTAGGTACCTAGGTACGTACTACATTGATAGATTTACAGTGCATCTAAAATTTCATTCATGTATGCTAGAATATTATAACGCAGGTTGTAACTTCAAGTAGATACTTACATAGTAATTACCTACCAGTTATAATATCTACATATAGGTATCTAATTGAACTAACAAGTGTAACTAAATATTGATATGACATTAAAAAATATATAGTATAAAAAATAACAGGATTATCCCCGATATCTGGAGTATACTGGACATACTAGTAGAACTATGGGTTCCTAAAAATATCAAACACGCAAAAATTTTTCAAAGAATAAGAAAATTAGAATAGAGAATTAAGATTAAGAAATTATTGCTACAATTTTTTTTTTGTAGTTACATCTTACAATGATTTCTCTAAGATTTTCACGGGTTATAAAAATATATTAAGTAAGTATTCATTAATATTATATATTATTATTCATTATTTTATTTTAAATTCCTTAAACGGTTTTAGTTAAGTTTTAATTCATTTTGATTACTGAAGCCGATTTCTAATTTCTTTATTAAAATTAAAATTATACACAAGTTAACACAATATCGTCAATGTATTTTTTATAAACGTTCAAGCAATCCTTGAAAGCGTATGTAGAATAGAAGCAGAGGTTGGTACCTACCATTATATATGTATATATTACAATATCTTAGGTACCTACGTACCTACTTTGGATTTTGATGTAGGTACCTAGTATACACACACTTGGCAACGGTGTGGAAGGTCAGGGACAAAATCAATATTTACCTAGATACGATACAACTTCCTACCGACAAGGAAATCGATGGCGACTTGATAACTGTCGCAGCGCCCTATAGCGTCGGAAATGCGAACTAAGAGGGGCATCTCTTATATTTCCTACACTAGATTCTGCCCGCGGCTCTGTCCGCCTGAATTTCGGTTTTTCACAAATCCCGAGGGAATAGTGAATTTGCGGTTCCCGTTCTCGCTCCCTTTTCCAACCTTTATACCTACTTTCAAGGAAGCTTGCTATAGTAATCTACATATAGCTGTACCTATAGATGTCGGTATTTTCAAAATCCCGTGGGAACTGTGGATTTAATAGGATATAAGAATAAAAGTATAAAAAGTAGCCTATGTGTTAAGTCAGGGCATAATCCATTCAAATTTTCAGGTAAATCGGTTCACAATTTTCAAACAAACAAAGTTCAAATCAAAAAACACACACACACACACACACACACACATACGCACACACACACATACGCGCTCACACGCACACGCACGCACGCTGATATCTTAGCACCAGAGAGGTATTCGTATCTCTGGACTGGCTTTAAACAATAGACTAGAATGATGATGCCCGCAACTTCGTCCGCGTGGATTTAGATTTTTTAAATCCTGTTAACTTGGTTTTCTGGGATAATAAGTAGTTGTCTATTTAAAATTTTTGCATTTGAAGCAACATGATCGCCATTTTAACGCTGATTGCTAAAACAAGAGATGAAGGTACCGGAGACCATTGAGAAATGTCAAAAGTTCCCGGTAGTGTAGGTACCCACGTTGGATTCCTGGGTACTTTGAACCGGCACAAAAAAGAGTGTCAATTTTTATGGCACAACCTGTAGTACAGCGTAGGATCTAAAAAGTACCTATAAATTAAAAATTTAAAAAACCCCCGACATTCGCCATTTTGTGGTGGCGGCCATAGTCTTGGATTCGCATAGTGCTATTCTACTAGTCAAACCCTTTCATTTGATACCCATAAGTCAAGCCAGCTTTCATTTGATACACCCATATTGAGGGGGTTGTGAAAAAATATATAATAAGCACGCCATTTTGTAGATGAAAATCGGTCCAAGATGGCCGCATCTTGGACCGATTTTCATCTAACATACCTAACAACACTAAATTCACCTTTCAACCAAAAAAAAAACGCATTCAAAATTCAAACCGGTTAACCCGTACACACACACACATACACACACACACATACACACACACAGAGACACAGACAGACACTCAGACACACACATGCACACGCGCACGCACGCACACACACACACACGCACACACACACACACACAGGGTCCTGTGACACTTGACAGTTGTCATCGAAGTCACGCTCATGAAGTTCAGTAAGTATTTTGTAACGGTCAAAATGTACGCGAAAAATATCACACTTCATACAATAAGTAGTTAAGTACCTAATTATAATTTATACTTAAACTAGCCAGTGACTTCGTCAGCTTGGATTCTTACGTCTTCTTCGTCCACTTTTGGATTGGGGTGGAATTTCCAAAATTCGTGAAATAGATACGTAACTCTTTATTTTTAACCGACAATACAAATAAGTACCGATTTTCATTGTATCATATAACTTTTTAAAAAACGGACTTTCATACAAACTTTCATCCCCTATTTAACTGTAGATATATATATTACAATATCTTAGTATTTAACCCACTTAGAGGTAGAATTTTCAAAAAACCTGAAACACGTAACTGGGCGATATAATATGGACACGATAGTACCTACCTATATCGTGGAGGTGGGGGTTGGTATTAGATATGAGCGCCGCGCCGGCGCGCCGTCGTCGCCGTGAG
The DNA here is from genome assembly GCA_920104075.1 of Melanargia galathea. Taxonomy (NCBI): domain Eukaryota; kingdom Metazoa; phylum Arthropoda; class Insecta; order Lepidoptera; family Nymphalidae; genus Melanargia; species Melanargia galathea. The sequence goes on along the minus strand of OV049867.1, from coordinate 18,428,098 downwards.
TTCACACGGCGCGCTGCCGCCGATTAAAACATGCGGCGCGCCGTCGTGGCAAGGTGCAACTTGCTTTCCCGCTCCGAATTTTATTTTAATTACACGATTCACGCTACTACTTACATGACATAAACTAACTTTACTTTTTTATACTTTCTACTGTTCAAAAGTTCAAAACTTACGTGAATTCAGCGCTAAAATACATGGCGCGAGATAACTTACAATTCTACCTTCTCTCGCTCGCTGTTGTGTGCGATCGCTCGCTTACTCAGTTTTCGGATTGCAGTGCGCGCAATATTTAACCCCCTTGGGGATAGAATTTTCAAAAATGCTGAAATTTATATTTTTTGTTTTTTTATCGAAAGCTCAAATATTATTTTTCATGGATATAACTTGAAAAATGACAGACTTTCATACAAACTTTCATCCCCTATTTAACAGTATTTTTTCACAGTAGCTTTCTTTTATGATGTAGGCGCACACTCCTCCTTGTGTCAATCCCCCAATACTGTCGTGACTCGTCGCCATCGCCATCGCCAAACGAGAAGTGTTGATATCGTCTTGTCGGTTCTTACTACCCCCGGACTATCTGAGTATACGCCTTGAAGTACTCCGACCAGATGTTTTGGGACTCCCATTTCCTAGAGAACTGTCCATAGGAGCTTCCAGTTCACACAGTCAAAGGCCTTACTGTAGTCGACGAAACACATAATTACAAAGGTACATTGAATTCGTAAGGTTTTTCAACGTAGGCGCATAGGGTGGAAGCTCCCTAGGCCAGCACCCCCCCATAAGTCGGCACTTCGTTATATTTCTGTCGATATTATCGTTTTGGTGGCATTTAGTCGCAATGGGTATTTTTTTCATTTAGTATTACTCCAATGGGAAAATAGTTCTAAAATAATGCAGCACTTTTTGCACTCCTTTCCCTCAATTTTCGCTCAGAACGAGCGCGAGTGCGTAAATTGCTGAATTTCTTATAAAATTGCTACTTTCCGAGCGTCGTTTGGTAAGAAATAAATTACGTATTATAATATTTAAGACTTGTTGTTGCAATTTAATTTGTTTTGCGTAATATTTGACATCGTATTCTAGTGATTAAATTCAATTATTTTGCGTATTTATAGAAAAAACAGGGGTGCCGGACTAAGGAAAACCAGTAGTATGACTTATGAGGTACCTGAGGTCGGCAGGGGGTGCCGACTTAAGAATTTGGGTTGTTCCTAAGGTCGGCCCTATTGAACAAACTTGATATTATCTATATAAAAATTGCCTGATTGTTTGTCGAGGTCATCAAAAAAAATGTTATATCTATTTCTTCAAAAATTCTATTAATTTCGGAAAAGGGTACATTTTTTTTGGCGGGAAAATGAAATAAAATGAAAACGAGGAAAGAGTTCCTATAAATATTTAAAAAAATATTAATTTTCACGGACAATATCGAGGGTAAAAGCTAATTTTCTAATAAAAAAATGAGGGCCGACTTTGAGAACACAAATGCCGGAGGAAGGGACAAAGGTGCCGAGCTTAGGCAAATCAGTACTTTTTTTTTAAATAAATTAGAAAAAATACTTCTTTATGCAAAAAGCGGGTATTAAAAATTGATTCAAAAAGTCAAAAGCATGAAGTATTAGGAGAAAAAAGCACTGTACTGAAATTGCTTCGTTTGACACGTCTACGAATTTTTAAACATGACACGACGCTTAAAGTGCCGACTTATAGAACATTCACCCTACTAAGAAAGAATTATTGGAAACTAGCGACCCGCCCCGGCTTCGCACGGGTAGTAGAGCATATTATGCGTAGGTACCTACTACCCGCTCAGGTAGGCAGCGTTTTCGATGAAAGCTCCCAGGCGGCTTGACTTTTTACGATATTTTCCACAATGAACTTACTATATCTCACCTTATACCCGAATTACTAATTCCGTGGAATTCTGACGTTTCATAATGTTACCAGAGATAAAACAATTCCCACAAAAAAGATAAAAAAAACAAAACTTATGCAAATACAAATCAACTGCTGCATGTAGATATTATGACAAATGCCTGACAGACACTTCATGGTGATAATGTCATTCGACTTCCATTTTTCAATAAATTTTTTCAATGTGCTTCTTTTGTTTTCTATTGCTGTTAGTGTGCAATTTCTAGTTTCCACTCTTAGCAATTTCTATTTTAGGGCGAAACTATTAATATTATTATGCGGCTTAGAGCTTTATATGTTGACAGGGAATTAGAGTAGTTTGGGGTAAAATCGTACTTCGTAGATTTGGTTAACCTTGTTCTCCATATAAATAACTCATCTGTAAATGACAATGACAGCTGTCAGAATTAAGTCGATATCTATACTAATATAATAAAGCGGAAGAGTTTGTTTGTTTGTTTGTTTGTTTGTTTGTTTGTTTGTTTGTTTGTTTGAACGCGCTAATCTCTGGAAGTACCGATCGGATTTGAAAAATTCTTTCTGCATTTAGTTGTCCAACTCTTGGGGCAGGTTATAGGCTATTTCATATCCCTTAAATCCTCCCCTAAGGGGGTAAAATGGGGGTAGAAAGTTTGTATGAAAGTCCTATGTTTTTAAAGTTACAGACCTGAAAATCGGCATTTAGATTATTAGTTTTAAATAATAAAACTCTGTATATTTTATTTTGAAAAATCTTCCCTTAAGGGTGGTAAAATAGGGGATGAAAGTTTTAATGGGAAGTTTTAATTATAATTTTGCTATTATCCACTTGAAATTTGGAAGGTAGGTTAATTCTAGGGCTTAGATATCAGTCTGGAAAATATTTCACGAAAATCCTCCCCTAAGGGGGTAAAATGGGGGTTGGAAGGTTATGTTTTTGAAGTTACAGATATGAAAATAGGATATGAAATTATAATTTTAAATGATAAAAACCTGTATAAGTAATTCTGGAAAATCTCCCCTTAAGGGTGTTACCACCCTTAAGGGGAGATTTTCCAGAATTCATAAAAATTTTAATAGGGGATGAAAATTTTTATGAAAGTCCTATGTCTTTAAAGTTACAGACCTGAAAATCGGCAATTAGATTATGAGTTTTAAATAATAAAACTCTGTAAATTTTATTTTGAAAAATCTGCTTTTAAGGGTGGTAAAACAGGGGATGAAGTTTTAATGGGAACTAAAAACGATTGCAGCGCCCTCTGGCGGTCTAACTTGAAGCGATCATAGCGCCCTTTGGCGGCCAAAACTGGAAACTAAAAAACTATCACAGCGCCCTCTGGTGGCCTAAGCCGGAAACTTGAAGCAATAGCAGCACCTAGAGGGTGCTGCTATTGGTCTTGGTCTTGGTCTAACTTGAAGCGATCATAGCGCCCTTTGGCAGCCAAAACTGGAAACTAAAAAAAAACGATTGCAGCGCCCTCTAGCGGCCAAAACTGGAAGCTAAAAACGATCGCAGCGCCCTCTGGCGGCCTAAACTGGAAACTAAAAACGATCACAGCGCCCTCTGGCGGCCTAAGCCGGAAACTTGAAGCAATAGCAGCGCCCTCTAGCAGCCAAAACTGGAAACTAAAAACGATCGCAGCGCCCTCTGGCGGCCAAAACTAGAAACTAAAAAACGATCTCAGCGCCCTCTGGCGGTCTAAGCCAGAAACTTGGAGCAATAGTAGCGCCCTCTAGCAGCCAAAACTGGAAACTACAAAACGATTGCAGCGCCCTCTTGCGGCCAAAACTGGAAATTAAAACGATCACAGTGCCCTCTTGCGGCAAAAACTGGAAACTAAAAAACGATCGCAGCGCCCTCTGGCGGCCTAGGCCAGAAACTTGAAGTGATTGCAGCGCCCTCGTGCGTTCAAAACTGGAAACTAAAAATGATCGCAGCGCCCTCTAGCGGCCTAAGCCGGAAACTCGAAGCGATTGCAGTGCCCTCTTAAAGTCAAAACTCTTGCGGCCGGAGCTGGAAACTCGAAGCAATTGCAATGACCTCTGACGGCTGCAGGCGGAATCTCGATACGACAGCTGCGCCCTCTGGTGGCCGAAGGCAATTAAATAAATATTAAATTAATCACTAAATCAATAAATAAATAAATAATGTAAAGCTATTTAGTTATTAAATAATTATCTAAATGTGAAAGTGCGGATATTTGGATGTTTAGATGTTTGGATGTTTGTTACTCTGCATATAACGTCGCAACTACTGAACAAATTTGGCTGAAATTTTGAATGGAGATAATGCCCTGACTTAAAACATAGGCAACTTTTTATCCTGAAAAAATCCACAGTTCCCACGGGATTTTGAAAAAACCCAAATCTACAGCTATAGATAGATCAATATAGCAAACTACCTTGAAAGTAAGTATAAAGATTGGAAAAGGGAGCGGGAACAGGAACCAGAAATCCACGATTCCCTCAGGATTTGTGAAAAACCGAAATTCACGCGGGCGAAGCCGCGGGCAACAGCTATAATATAATAAAGCGGATAATATAATTAGCGCGTTCAAACAAACAAACTCTTTGTTTGTTTGAACGCGCTAATCTCAGGAACTACTAGACCGATTTCAAAAATTCTTGCACCGTTGGATATGTACGTGATCCTGGAGTGCTATAGGCTATATATGTACCACGGGCGAAGCCGGGGCGGACCGCTAGTTAAGTCATAAATAAAGAGAAAAACTAAATATTTCAAATCAAATAAATTGCAGTGTATTTGGGACATAAAAAGGTAAGTTTTCACCAGATTCCGTGAACAAAAAAATATTTATTTTAAAAGATAAAAATAAAAAACCAAAAACTTGGTTTTTTGAACTTTTCACATAAATTTTGAGGTTATGTGAAAAAAGTGTAAATACAAAAGTTGTAGATCTTTTTATTACCTACAACTTTGCCATTTGATTTTTTTCCATAGGACTTCTAGTTTTGCCGGAAATCGAGATAAACCGTTTTTTACCCTTAAAACTCCCCCCCTTTTTTCCCGAGCTCAGATCGCCCGTAAATTATTTTTCCTTGTATTTTTATAATATTCTCCTCCTTTTCCAATGGGTTTCATCCTACGTACTGTGATTTTTTTTTTGGTTTCAAAAATTATCGACATTGGGCTATAGGGAGAACCGCGGCCACCGACGCGCTTATAGGCACGCTCACGACGCGCCGCGCCGCCGCAATTTTTAAATCTGTAATATCTTCGAAAGTATTCATTTAAATCATATGCTGTAAAGGGCCATATGGATTTATATTAAATCAACATTGTATTTAAGGTATTTAATTAGATAAGGATTAATGCTGTATTGGTTGAAATCGCTTCGAAAATTAGCCATTATTTGTCGTAAAAAGTAAATGACAAAAAAATGTTATTGTGGGATATCCATAAGCGATAGACATATACCATCGCGGAGTTTTCTGTAGACCTTTTCAATGTGTACAATACTTAGTACATTATTTTGATAAATCTCGTAGGGTTCAGCCTGCGTTTGCAATGTAAGCGGAAAAAATGTAATTATTTACGACATCACATTAGAAACCTCAAAAATAACAGTATTTCTCCACTATTTAATGGATGTTATTATACATATAAACCTTCCTCTTGAATCACTCTATCTATTAAAAAAAACCGCATCAAAATCCGTTGCGTAGTTTTAAAGATTTAAGCGTACAATGGGACATAGGTACATAGGGACATAGGGACATAGGGATATAGGGACGGAGAAAGAGACTTTGTTTTATACTATGTAGTGATTCCACTCCTATGGGGGTTAAATAGGGCATGTAAGTTTGTATGAAAGTCGCCGTTCCGAAGATTAGCCCGTTCAAACAGACAGACAGACAAAAATTTTAAAAACGTGTGATTCTGTTATGGTTCAGTTCAAATAACCGTATGAGCTTAATATGAGGTAGTTATTTCGAAATTACAGACAGACACTACAATTTTATTTATTAGTATAGATTATACAGGGTATAAGGAGACCGCTACCGAAAACTTAGCGCTATTGTTATACTACCTAAACATAATCGTATAGGGTAGGTATCGTAGGTATCTAACGATACGTAAATAGGTCACATCAAGTTCGTTGACCTCCAGCGTCAGCTGATTTTATTATAATCACGCAAGAATTACGTAACAAACTTTTACAAAATACAGCAAATAAGTTTTTTGCAATTACAGGGCTGTTTAACCCTCCAAAACAGGTATTGCATAAAAAGTGCAATTTTTTTTTTTGTAAAAAAAAATTTTTTTTTTCACGTTTTTTTTAGTGATATCTTATCAGTAATCATCAGTACTATCACCTGTCTTCGTTTCCGAGAGCGGTCTCCTAACACCCTGTATTTTAAAAAATCGATCCCTGATAAAAACTTTAAGGCCCACGACCACGCCGCCGCGACGCCGCCGCCGCCGTGAAAATTTTCAGAACACGCCGCCGCCGTGGAATTGGCCATCGGCGCTCATATCTAGTTGGTATCGACCTCAGATCGTGTTAATATGTCATGACTTGTGAGTTGTGACTTGTGAGGTATCGACGACGACGGTTCAACACCACCCGTTATTATTTTTGTGCCCTACACTCCAGTAATATTTATAACAAGCGGACACCCGCGACTTCGTTCGCGTGGATATAGTATATTGGTTTTTGAAAATCCCCTAGGAATCATTTTGCTTTTCCTAAGCATCTTTGAGCTCATATTATGCTAAAAACTGTTAAAAGTTCACTGGCGGAGGTTTAGGTAGATCAAAATGTAAACATCCACCATTAAAAGTCCCATCAAAATCGATCCAGCCTTTTAAAGATTAGTCGGTAATCCTTAAAGTACCTATCTACTTTCTAACAAAAAAAGAATGAATGAAATCGGACCACGCGTTATTGAATTACAGCTAAATACACGTTTTGACTTTCATCCCCTCTCCCTAGGGAACCGTGCTGAATTTCGGGATAAAAAGTATCCTATATGTTACTCCGTACGTAGTATGAACTTAAATCGTACCAAGTTTCGTTTCAATCCATTCAGTAGTTTTTGCGTGATGCGCGCATAAACATACAGACAAACAGATAAACAGACAAATAGACAAACAGACAAACAGATAAAAATTTCAAAAATAGCTTTTTTACGTTCTATTACTTATCCCTAATATCCCCCAGTTATTATTTTGCAAAAATAAAAATCTCTTCAATATCTTATAGAAATAAATAATAGAAGAAATAATCTTTATAAATCTTCAATGTACAGATACGGCAAGTCTACGATTTTATTATATGTATAGACTAGCGGTCCGCCCCGGCTTCGCCCGTGGTACATATATAGCCTATAGCACTCCAGGATCACGTACATATCCAACGGTGCAAGAATTTTTGAAATCGGTCTAGTAGTTCCTGAGATTAGCGCGTTCAAACAAACAAAGAGTTTGTTTGTTTGAACGCGCTAATTATATTATCCGCTTTATTATATTATAGCTGTTGCCCGCGGCTTCGCCCGCGTGAATTTCGGTTTTTCACAAATCCTGAGGGAATCGTGGATTTCTGGTTCCTGTTCCCGCTCCCTTTTCCAATCTTTATACTTACTTTCAAGGTAGTTTGCTATATTGATCTATCTATAGCTGTAGATTTGGGTTTTTTCAAAATCCCGTGGGAACTGTGGATTTTTTCAGGATAAAAAGTTGCCTATGTTTTAAGTCAGGGCATTATCTCCATTCAAAATTTCAGCCAAATTTGTTCAGTAGTTGCGACGTTATATGCAGAGTAACAAACATCCAAACATCTAAACATCCAAATATCCGCACTTTCACATTTAGATAATCTATACTAATATAATAAAGCGGAAGAGTTTGTTTGTTTGAACGCGCTAATCTCGGAAACTACTGGACCGATTTCAAAAATTCTTTCACCGTTGAATATGTACGTGATCCTTGAGTGCTATAGGCTATATATTATGTACCACGGGCGAAGCCGGGGCGGACCGCTAGTTATTTAATAACTAAATAGCTTTACATTATTTATTTATTTATTTATTTAGTGATTAATTTAATATTTATTTAATTGCCTTCGGCCACCAGAGGGCGCAGCTGTCGTATCGAGATTCCGCCTGCAGCCGTCAGAGGTCATTGCAATTGCTTCGAGTTTCCAGCTCCGGCCGCAAGAGTTTTGACTTTAAGAGGGCACTGCAATCGCTTCGAGTTTCCGGCTTAGGCCGCTAGAGGGCGCTGCGATCATTTTTAGTTTCCAGTTTTGAACGCACGAGGGCGCTGCAATCACTTCAAGTTTCTGGCCTAGGCCGCCAGAGGGCGCTGCGATCGTTTTTTAGTTTCCAGTTTTTGCCGCAAGAGGGCACTGTGATCGTTTTAATTTCCAGTTTTGGCCGCAAGAGGGCGCTGCAATCGTTTTGTAGTTTCCAGTTTTGGCTGCTAGAGGGCGCTGCTATTGCTCCAAGTTTCTGGCTTAGACCGCCAGAGGGCGCTGAGATCGTTTTTTAGTTTCTAGTTTTGGCCGCCAGAGGGCGCTGCGATCGTTTTTAGTTTCCAGTTTTGGCTGCTAGAGGGCGCTGCTATTGCTTCAAGTTTCCGGCTTAGGCCGCCAGAGGGCGCTGTGATCGTTTTTAGTTTCCAGTTTTGGCCGCCAGAGGGCGCTGCGATCGTTTTTAGCTTCCAGTTTTGGCCGCTAGAGGGCGCTGCAATCGTTTTTTTAGTTTCCAGTTTTGGCTGCCAAAGGGCGCTATGATCGCTTCAAGTTAGACCAAGACCAAGACCAATAGCAGCACCCTCTAGGTGCTGCTATTGCTTCAAGTTTCCGGCTTAGGCCACCAGAGGGCGCTGTGATCGTTTTTTAGTTTCCAGTTTTGGCCGCCAAAGGGCGCTATGATCGCTTCAAGTTAGACCGCCAGAGGGCGCTGCAATCGTTTTTAGTTCCCATTAAAACTTCATCCCCTGTTTTACCACCCTTAAAAGCAGATTTTTCAAAATAAAATTTACAGAGTTTTATTATTTAAAACTCATAATCTAATTGCCGATTTTCAGGTCTGTAACTTTAAAGACATAGGACTTTCATAAAAATTTTCATCCCCTATTAAAATTTTTATGAATTCTGGAAAATCTCCCCTTAAGGGTGGTAACACCCTTAAGGGGAGATTTTCCAGAATTACTTATACAGGTTTTTATCATTTAAAATTATAATTTCATATCCTATTTTCATATCTGTAACTTCAAAAACATAACCTTCCAACCCCCATTTTACCCCCTTAGGGGAGGATTTTCGTGAAATATTTTCCAGACTGATATCTAAGCCCTAGAATTAACCTACCTTCCAAATTTCAAGTGGATAATAGCAAAATTATAATTAAAACTTCCTATTAAAACTTTCATCCCCTATTTTACCACCCTTAAGGGAAGATTTTTCAAAATAAAATATACAGAGTTTTATTATTTAAAACTAATAATCTAAATGCCGATTTTCAGGTCTGTAACTTTAAAAACATAGGACTTTCATACAAACTTTCTACCCCCATTTTACCCCCTTAGGGGAGGATTTAAGGGATATGAAATAGCCTATAACCTGCCCCAAGAGTTGGACAACTAAATGCAGAAAGAATTTTTCAAATCCGATCGGTACTTCCAGAGATTAGCGCGTTCAAACAAACAAACAAACAAACTCTTCCGCTTTATTATATTAGTATAGATTCTGTATATCTTTGAACTTTAACACACACTTTTTTATAACTTCAGCTTGTGGAAATCGGCTGATTATATTTATTTTTCTTTTGTTATTTTTGCATCATTTCCTTCAAAATAGAAAAAAATTCAACTACCCTCGAGATTCGAGGAGGTCAAGATAACATTTTTTTTTTGCAAATTTTTAACGCTCCCATTCTCGTACGTTACGTTCAAATAGTCTGATTTTCTAAATATACTTTTCTTAGCTCATAATTAACCCACCATATCTTAATCTGAGTATTTCTGTCCATAATTTTTTTTATTTTGCGTGTGGCTCTATTTAAAGGGCTTATATATGGTAGAGGGTACTCAGCAGGATGCAAGATGCCTCGCCTCTCTTATCTTAGAGCGGGGCCGCACTGCGAAATTTATTCGCGCGAATTTTTTCGCAGAATTCTGTGACATATGGAAATGTATGAAGCTGCCCGCACTTGCGATTTAAAATTCGTGAAAAAAATATATTAAAATGCGGAAAATAAACCGCGCGAATAAAATTCGCGCGAATAATTTTCGCAGTGCGGCCCCGCTCTTAAACTGACGCGCTCGAGGAAATCCAAAAATCCCCTCTTGGGCTCCCCTACTATTGGAGATTCTCAACGTTGTCGTCGCGTCAACGCGACGTTGTCGCTGCGCAGACGTTGGAGAAACGCCAACGCTCGCAAAACGCCAGTGGGATAGCGGCCTAAGTGTGTTTAAATCTCGAAAACATAAAATTTAACATAAGGGAGCACTATAAAAGTCTCTTCTCATATTCAGCCACCGCGATTTAATTAAGTAGGTAATCTAACTTTCACTTCTTATTTTTATTCAGTTGCCTATTTTTGAAAAACTTGAAAATATTGAGATTTTTGTCCTATAGGTAATAATAATAACAATACTTACTTAACATAAAAAACTAAATTCATTCAAAGTATAAACAAACGATTTATGGGTATAGTCTTCCTATTTCTAGTAAACGTGCTCATACCATATATAGATACCTACCTACCATACTCATCGGTAGGTAGGTAGTTACCTTTTTACCGTAGTTAGTTAGGTAGTAGGTAGATACCTACCATAGAGTACCTACTCTTACCAGTATGCATAGTTATGTATGTACATTATTATTACATATAATATACTGAGAAGCTCATAGAGTCATCTGGGATTCTTGCGTCGCACTACTGAATAAGAATGCGACCGCGGAATACCAAAACGTAAACGGATCACCTCCTTCCAAAGTAGATATTTATCTATACCCTAACCTATATTTTAATCCTCTTGCCACCTCCTTTTCCTAGAGTAATGATTAGGTACATCTATTTAATACATAGGTAAGCCGTTTTGTGAACGTAAACTGATTAATTAGCGTATGGGACTACCTATGTAGGTACAGTGTACATAATACACTTACTTCTCAACTTATCACGTACAAATGCTAATCAGTCGTGTGAATTTGTTGGAGGATCTTCTTCGGAAAGTACCTATGCCTACTATTGATTTCTAGGAAGATTTGTTTAATTTTCCCTCATTCCATGCTGTTCAGAACTATAGAAAAGAACTCTTCTATATTATTCATCATGACACAATGGACACCACGTAAACCAGAGGTTCCCAAACTTTTTTTCTCATAGACCACTTTCAAAATTTAGCTAGTTCCGGTGGACCCCCTGCAGCTACATTTCTACCATATTCCCAAAACTCCACAAAAAATCTGAAGATTAGATCTTACTATAGAAATTTGCGTTGCGGCTGAGTTCCAACCATGAATTAATAGTTTTCGTTCTGTAAAGTAAAATTAAGTACTGAATATAGAATATGCAGTTTTTACAAGTTACAGTCGCTGAGCCTCTTAAAATATTATCTGCCTACATTGTTAGGTGAAGTCAAGCTAACATATTTTTATGTTCTTCACTATTAGAAAGCAGATAAATTTTCGTGGACCCCGACTTGTGAACCCCCATTTTTTTGTCAAGTCAATGTAGACCCCCGTCGAGTCTCCCGTGGACCCTTGGGGGTCCACCTGGATCACTTTGGGCACTACACCTTAGCATACTCAGAAGAATAATGTTATGTAGACTCTAAAGTGCTCAATTGCATTAGAATATGATAGTTATGATGAACTAGCGACCCGCCCGACTTCGCACCGGTAGTAATAACCCGCTACTATCCTACCATTCATTGTTTTGTAATATCTCAAAGGGATTAGGCAGCGTTTCCGATGAAAACTCCCAGGATGACTTTTCCGACATTTTCAACAATTATTGTCATATTTCAAGAAATTAAATACAAATCCTTAACATATTATACACCTAAACCTTCCTCATGAATTACTATGTCATTGGTGAAAACCGTTTGAAAATCCGTTTAGTAGTTTTTGTGTATATCGCGAATAGACAGTGAGAGTCAGACAAACAGACGCAGCGGAGGACTTTGTTGAAATTTGACTTTTTCAGACATTTTCAACAGTTATCGTCATATTTTAACTAATTTATACATTTTATACATACCCATAACATAATATTATACATACACCTAAACCTTCTTCATGAATCACTCTGTCTACTAGTGAAAACCGCATGAAAATCCGTTTAGAAGTTTTTGCGCATATCACGAACAGACAGACGGAAAGACAGACAGACTAGACGTGGCGGAGTACTTTGTTTTAAATTATGTAGCACGATACGATTGTGATTTTATGAGAAGTTGGTGATTTTTAGGGTTCCGTACCTCAAAAGGTAAAAAAAGGAACCCTTATAAGATCACTTTCTTGTCCGTCTGTCCGTCTGTCCGTCTGTCCGTGTGTCACCACCGATTTTCTCAGAAACGGGTGGACCTAGCAAGTTGAAATTTATACCAGATACTAAAGTCTATGGTCCCTATTAGGTGTATAAAAACTAAGGTCCTGAGTCCACACAATAAAAAGATATGGGCAAATTGAGATTTTCACGAAAACTTGTAAGTACCAAAATTTACCTTAATTTTCAACTTTTTTTATTTTTCGGAATTTTTCCTTTACTTGATCTGTAAGACCTTGTTTTTGACCAAAATTGACAAATCTAGGTCAACCGGAAGTACCCTATAGGTTTTGGGTCGAAAACCTAAATGGTAGTTCCAGTTGACCTAGAATTACGAAATTTGGCAAAAAGCCAGGTCTTACAGCACAAATAAAGGAAAAATTCCAAAAACTAAAAAAAGTTGGAAATTAAAGGGTGTCCCCATACATACATACATAGTTGAGCCACTTAAGATAGACCTCTGAGTAGTATGAGCGCTCATACAATTCAGAGGCCTAGCTTAATTAGCACCTTACCTTTTAAGACAAACTAATGGAAAACAGATTGTACTTATACTTCTGGAGTACGGAACCCTCGGTTCGCGAGTCTGACTCGCACTTGACCGGTTTTTTTTTGTTGGTGAAGTACCTAACATAAAGATTTGAATGTTAGTTGTGTTGTTTCAGCGCCGGCGGGCTGGTGACGGCGGTGGCGCCGGTGGTGATCCGGGGCAGCGGCATCTGGGTGGGCTGGCCCGGCCTCCACCTGGACAACCCCGACGAGAAGATCCCCGAGTCCGACCCCAACGACAAGACGCCCACCGCCGGCCTGCTTTCCAGTAAGGTGAATATGTTAGTTTATACGTACTGTAGTAGTGACTTGTCACGGATTTTTGTTGGCGAGATTTCGCCTAACAAATATGTTTGCGTTTTCATAGCGAGTTCACACGGTTCGATTTTAGTTGATCCACAGTTCTGCCGTGCTTGATCAGTAAAAATTCACCACAGTATATTCAGTAACTCAGTGGCTTTCATTTTTTAATACTTAGCCACTGAGTTAGTGAATAGGTCCACTTATCGTACGGCAGCCCTGGAACAAAATTTTTAGTGATTAATAACAAGCTGAATTTTCGTGAGCAGATTCGTTTCGACGAGACGAACAACTTTTTTATCTATGAAAATTCTCGATGATCAGATTGCAATAAGTATTTCCGCCTATACATACCTACCTAAATTGCTGACTGGATGACCGTCACGGTAGAGATGGTATCCTGGCTTTCACACGTTGAAATTATACTCTTTAAATATTATGTAGTTTATAAACTACTAGTTGATGCTTGTGACTTCGACCGTGGATTTTGACCGTTGGATTTTCCGGAATACAAAATAGCCTATGTCCTTCCAAAATGTCCAATCTATCTCTAAACTAAAATTCACCAAATTTGATTCAGCGGTTTAGGCGTAAAAGCGTAACAGACAGAGTTACTTTCGCATTTATAATTTAGTATGGATATAGATAATAAACATACAGTAATACCGGGTTCACATGGTTCGATTAGAGTTGATCAACTGCTAAATCGCATGCCATTCGAATTTCGAACCGTCTGAACAGACGTTGAAGCAACATAAATTAGTTCAATGAAAGTTTGCTGCCTTCTAACTTTGTTGAATAACAATTCTGCCGTGCTTGCAATAAACGCAGTAAATAGGTAGGTATGTATTTTTTTTTAATTGAGTTGAATATAGATTTGGAATCTGTGATGAGCTGTAGGCTTATTCTCTAAGTTAGTGATCATCACTAAATGATAGCTACCGAATTAGTTCGATTGAAATTGTTGCTTTACCTACTGTGTTAAATAAATAATAACATGTCATAGCTTAAGCTAACCTTCAATGAATAAAATATGTCATGTCAAATAATAGTACGGCAGCCCTGGAACAAATTTTTTTGTGATTAATAACAAGCTGAATTTTCGTGAGCAGCAGGGCTATTCTGTAAAGCCATTTTCGAATTATAGAGAGTGAATTCGAGATGAGTTTCCTAATTTATACTCTGTAAAACTCGATTGTACAGGTCTTCTCACTCAAACTCACTTCATTTCGCAAGTGCGTAGCAGATGTTTACAGAATATCAAACCAAGGTGAAGTGAGTTTGCTTTCGAAGCGAGTTATCTCACTTGAGTGAGCTTTGATATCGAGATGGTATTTTAGAGAATAGCCCTACAGGTTCGTTTCGACGAGACGAACAACTTTTTTATTTATGAAAATTCTCGATGGATTAATCGAGTGGGGAGGTGTTAAAAATTACGATTCACTCAGGTGGGAAATCGTTCCCCTAAATTTGTACGACTATATGGCCATTTCATTATAGAAGTATTTATATTACTAAGCTGCATACAAAATATCAGCTGGTTATCAATAATATTCTACTCCGAATATTTCCAAAAAATGAGGTTATAAAAATGATTAAACATTATTAATAACTGATTTTTTGTATACAGCTTAGTAAATACTTGTAAAATGAAATGGCTACATAGTCCTACAAATTTAGTGGAACGATTTCCCACCCGAGCGAATCGTAATTTTTAACACCTCCCCACTCGATTAATCCATCGAGAATTTTCATAAATAAAAAAGTTGTTCGTCTCGTCGAAACGAACCTGTAGGGCTATTCTCTAAAATACCATCTCGATATCAAAGCTCACTCAAGTGAGATAACTCGCTTCGAAAGCAAACTCACTTCACCTTGGTTTGATATTCTGTAAACATCTGCTACGCACTTGCGAAATGAAGTGAGTTTGAGTGAGAAGACCTGTACAATCGAGTTTTACAGAGTATAAATTAGGAAACTCATCTCGAATTCACTCTCTATAATTCGAAAATGGCTTTACAGAATAGCCCTGCTGCTCACGAAAATTCAGCTTGTTATTAATCACAAAAAAATTTGTTCCAGGGCTGCCGTACTATTATTTGACATGACATATTTTATTCATTGAAGGTTAGCTTAAGCTATGACATGTTATTATTTATTTAACACAGTAGGTAAAGCAACAATTTCAATCGAACTAATTCGGTAGCTATCATTTAGTGATGATCACTAACTTAGAGAATAAGCCTACAGCTCATCACAGATTCCAAATCTATATTCAACTCAATTAAAAAAAAATACATACCTACCTATTTACTGCGTTTATTGCAAGCACGGCAGAATTGTTATTCAACAAAGTTAGAAGGCAGCAAACTTTCATTGAACTAATTTATGTTGCTTCAACGTCTGTTCAGACGGTTCGAAATTCGAATGGCATGCGATTTAGCAGTTGATCAACTCTAATCGAACCATGTGAACCCGGTATTACTGTATGTTTATTATCTATATCCATACTAAATTATAAATGCGAAAGTAACTCTGTCTGTTACGCTTTTACGCCTAAACCGCTGAATCAAATTTGGTGAATTTTAGTTTAGAGATAGATTGGACATTTTGGAAGGACATAGGCTATTTTGTATTCCGGAAAATCCAACGGTCAAAATCCACGGTCGAAGTCACAAGCATCAACTGTTTGTAGTTGTAGTTGTACAAAATGTAGTTTATAAACTACATAATATTTAAAGAGTATAATTTCAACGTGTGAAAGCCAGGATACCATCTCTACCGTGACGGTCATCCAGTCAGCAATTTAGGTAGGTATGTATAGGCGGAAATACTTATTGCAATCTGATCCTCTTTATCCACTTACAGTAATTTGCACAGTAGGTTGAAGGCCGTTTCCCCTAGTATGAGTTTATAGTTTTCGAAAACGAAACTTGATATCGAGTTCCTAGATACACCTTTAATAGCCAGCGAGCGAAAACTTTGTGCAATAAAGTCTGTAATAGGTACAGAATGAGCGAATTCAAAACAAGGAAAATCAAGCTGGCCCATTTTTTCCAACAGCATTAAGACATTTTCACATGTATCTGGGTGTCATGCATGCGGGATTCGTCACCCACGAAGCATACAACCAATCCCAACGGTTGGATAGATTTTATCAAAATCAACCTAACTATCTATCGATTCGTCTAAGCCAGTCTTTCCCAACGTGGGCGATAACGCCCCCTTGTGGGCGCTGCAGGCCTAAAGGGGGGCGGTAAGAGACCCAGAAAAAAAGGGGGCATTGTGTAGGGCTTTGGGGTCGATTTATAATTTCATCTACCTAACTAGGAAGACTCTTAGACACCGACTGAGCTCTCGACTCTCGACTACATCTTGTGAACATCAACTAATAATAATTAAGATATAGCTCAAACTCGGTTCGATATAAAAGACCGTTTTCAAATGTCAACACAGCAATGTCACCTCAGCTGGAAGAAGAACTTATAGAATTGACAACAAACGAAGAAATAAAAATCAAGTTCAAAAATGGATATCAAGAATTTTGGCTATAAAAACCGATCCCGCAATTGTACCCTGGATTGTGGTCAATTGTTCAACGATTTTTGATAGCATTCCCATCGTCATATTTGTCTGAACGTGGATTTAGTGCTGTGGCAACGCTGCTTACTAAAAAGAGAAATCGTTTGCGTGTTACCGAACGTGGCGACTTGCGGCTGTTTTTGAGTAAATTGGAACCTGATATCAACAAACTTATTGAACAGCATCAGATTCAACCTTCACATTAGTTTTTATATAAGAATTGATTATGTTTGTTTTATTTTCAATAAAAGATACTCTGTCCGAATACTATAAATTTGGGTTTCAATAATCAGTTATAAGTACTTAGCGGTTTTTAAGTATGTTTAAAAAGGGGGGCGTTAAAAAAAAAATTATTCTTAAAGTGGGCAGTAGACAAAAAAAGGTTGGGAACCCCTTTTTTTTTTTTTTTTTTTTTTTTTTTTTTTTTTTTTTTTACGCTGGGAAATGCATTTACGCACACCTTTCGGAAGCAGCGCAGCGGACTGCGACGCTTCCGGAAGGTAGTGTGGGACTCAGGCAGGCCAAGAAGTGGCCAGAATACCCACTAAAACCCAGCGATGTTCCTCCGTGTCGCCTGGTGGCTGGGTTACGGGTACACTTGCGCAATCATCCGCGACCCAGCCGGCGCCGTCCGCCGAGGCAGACCCTCCACCGGGGGACCTAAAGGCCCCCTAACACCGTCTGAGGCGCACCAGGAACATAATGGTGCGCCTCCCGACCCGAGGCGTCTCAACGGGCGACGGATACACCATTCCATCACCCGGAGTTCCTCGCTAGAGGCAACCCTCAAGAGGACCACACCCGCAGGCGACCCTCAAGAGGTTCACCCCTCGTGTAATTTTTTATAGAGGTTTTCTTCCTCGCGGCCCCTCGCTCAGTGCGTGGGGCCCCCGGTTCCGCTCAGTGCGGATTACGGGTTGCCCGACGGTGGCCGAAGCCAGCGCCCACCGGCCAAAAAGACCAGCGGACCCGCCGCGCAGGGCGTTTCCACCCCCTCCTGTAATTTTTTAACGAGGTTTTCTTCCTCACGGCCCGAAAGCCTCCCCCCCAATTGTCGCCGCCCGGAGTCTCCACAGTCCACTCTGATGAACAGAGAAGTACCAGGATCCTCCAAGCGGCAACCCCCTGCTGGTTTTGGTCCGCGCCGGGTTTCCCCGGTACCTCCCATATCTGGGAGGCGTTCCCCCATCCGCCACCGGGGGGACGCGCCCGATGGGGGACCAGCAACCCCACACGGGAGGTTGGGAACCCCTGGTCTAAGCCATGCGAAGGTTATAGGCCGGTTTTGTTTTTCTTTTTAGTTCGCTTTTCACGCAGTCGGGTTTTTCATTTTTTTTCTTCAATATAATAATAGGTATAAGTAATAGGTATAAGCTTGTAATCTTAATTAAATACAAGCGGATACCCGCGACTTCGTTCGCGTGGATATTAGTTTTAAAAAATCCCGTGGGAATCATTTTGTTTTTCCTAAGCTCCTTTGAGCTCATACCTTGCTAAAAACTATTAAAAGTTCACTGGCGGATGTTTAGGTAGATCAAAATGTAAACATCCGCCAATGAAAGTCCCATCAAAATCGATCCAGCCTTTCAGAGATTAGCTGGTAATATTTAAAGTATCTCTTTTCTAACAAAAAAAAAAAAAAAAAATTAATGAAATCGGACCACGCGTTAATGAATTACAGCTAAGTATGCATTTTGAATTTCATCCCCTCTCCCAAAGTAACCGTGCTAAATTTCGGGTTAAAAAGTATCCTACATGTTACTCCGTAGTATGAACTTAAATCATGCCAAGTTTCATTTCAATCCATTCAGTAGTTTTTGCGTGATGTGCGCACAAACAGATAAACAAACGGACAAAAATTTTACGTTCTCTTACTTATCTCTAACATCCTCCAGTTATTATTTTGCAAAAATTTTTAATGTGCAGATACGGCAAGTCTACGATTTTATTATATGTATAGATATAATATTTTAACTATATAGAAACTTAGGAAATTATCACAGTTTTCGCCATGAGCAATCTCGCGAGGGCCCAGGGGTAGGTAAGTGCCGGTAGGTTAAGTATGTAGTTAGCTACGATGTGGTTTGACCTTCTCTTCTATTAGATCGTGACGGACGATTACACAAATAATTGCAAAACCATTTACTTCATCTGTCAGCTGTTAATACGAGTTAGATACCTTCCTATATACGTACGTATGTACTATCTAGGCGCACGAAGTGCGCCAGGCCAAGTTCCTCCGGCCTTGTCGCATGAGTGTGTTATTTACACGATCCATTTCGAGCTGTTTTGACCCCCCTCATAACTCTGGTTCGCGGGATAGTAATCCTACGAAATTTGAAACATAAGTTAAACTCGTGGATGTGATGATAAATTGAAAGTTTCAAATTTTCAAGTTGCACCGTTTCTGAGATACAGAGGTTTGAAAATCACATAAAACAAGACCTACTCACTGACTGATCAAAATTATGACGCACTTCCCGTGTATGTGGAATGTTGAAATTTGGTAAGAAGATGAGTCTTAGTGTGTATATGAAGGAAAAAATCGAAAAATGTCCAAAAGTTGCATCAGACACTGACCAATTCAAAGATATATAAAAATCTGTCTGTTCCCACATCACACAAAAAATACTGAACAAATTTTCATTTTGTTTTAATAAATGTATTTTACTTTATTCGAAGCTATATATGGTTCTTGTTTCATCGAAATCGGTGCACTATTTAGGGAGATGTGACTTTTTAAGTTTTCTAGCAAGGGGTCAATCTTACTGGTCTTGAGTTGTAATAAAAAGTAAAGTGTAGGTAAATAATAAAACGCCAAGAGGTATATTTTTTTATCGAAGTCGCGGGCGCGACTTCGTCGGCGTGGACTACACAAATTTTAAACCCCTATATTACCCCCTAAGGGGTTGAATTTTCAAAAATCCTTTCTTTGCGGATGTCGTACGCCACATTAATAGCTATCTGTGTGCCTAAGCCCGTTCCTTCCAGTAGTTTGAGATTCGTCTTTGCCAATAAAACCAGAAGCGCGATTTTCTTAATAATTTTGATAAGCAACCTTGACCCAAGTCAGGAAATGGATGGGTGGCCGACTTTGGAGATTTGGAGGAGACTTTGGTGTCCTGTTGATTCCGGCTACTAGGTATCACTAATATCTAATACTATTCATTAAACTTAATGAGAGTCAAATACTCAAAATCTTCTCTTAGTTAAGCCGTATGGTTCTAAGTTCTGAAACTGACCACTGAGTGGAAATACTCTGGAGTGGAGTTTCTGTTATCTGTGATTTTGACAGACAGACGAACAAAATAAAAATTCACCCAATTAGAACAGAGAAAGCGACTTTGTTTTATACTATGTATTGAAGATTAAACCACATCTAATCAGACCGTAAAATGTGATAGGGTTCTATTCCTAATTATACTGAAGCGTAAGAGAGAAAAAGACTTCATTATACTTATTGCATTAACTTTGAAATACTTAAAAAAAAAGGAGTGAGATCCAAACAAAAACATTTCATGTGAATAATAAGGCCAACTTCCTATCAAAAAGTTTCGGCCATTAAAAGTACTGATATCAAAAATTATGACCAAGTCCTTTGCTAGGCTCGATAAATGAAACCATACAGTTTTAGAAGGTATATCTTCTTCGATTACCCTCAAGCTGTCATACCATTCCTAATGATCCTGTTAAAATATTTTTAAATAATTTATGTCTTACTAATAACACTATAATATGAAGCTCATTTGGGACTGAGAATAGTTTTATTGTTTTCAACTTGGCAACATTTTTTAAATTAAACAAATTCAAAGGAGTGCAAAAATGTTGTCAAATTGAAAACAATAAAACTATTCTCAGTCCCAAATGAGCTTCATATTATAGTGTTATTAGTAAGACATAAATTATTTAAAAATATTTTAACAGGATCATTAGGAATGGTATGACAGCTTGAGGGTGATCGAAGAAGATATACCTTCTAAAACTGTATGGTTTCATTTATCGAGCCTAGCAAAGGACTTGGTCATAATTTTTGATATCAGTACTTTTAATGGCCGAAACTTTTTGATAGGAAGTTGGCCTTATTATTCACATGAAATGTTTTTGTTTGGATGGTATTTACTGCTTACATTAAGGCTTAAATGTATAACACCACCTGAATGCGTATGTCGCTTTTTGAATTCAGTACGTTCCTGTGAGATTCGTTAGGTATTATTTTATAGGTACGAGTAGCTTCCATAGATAGGTGGCTTATTTCGGCACTCTTGTCTTTGTGTGTATACCTTAATCTTTGCTAATTTCTTGTTTTTTTATAATAACAGTTTGTTGCCAATAAGTAAAGCAATGAACAAAATGGTTCTAAGTCTAATTTCAAGACCTACCTATACACTATGCTTGACCCGAATTTCAAGTAACCAAGCTGTCGCAAACGCTAGTTTTAATATAATATTCAATGCTATTTGAGGTCAAAAATATTTTACAGTTTAACTTGGAATTGAGAAGTTAAAATAAAAAAAAAACATCTTTACAAAAATTTTTAGTACTTATTTATTATGTTATATTTACTTATGTATATGAATGATATACATATGTATATCATTCAATATTTACATTTGTACTCATGATGCAGTTCTACTACGATACCACAATTACGGCATAGGTAGTAGGTACCTTTATAATATTACTATTACAGGTGCTGTTTGAATACTATACAGTAGGTGCATAATTTTCCAGCAAGGTTTCCTTGATCATAACTTTCCTAGATAAATATCTAAATAAAGATCCTGCACTAAGTAGGTATACCCAGAGGTACGGAAAAGCAATTAAAAGATAGGTAATTACTAAACCCATTATCAGATAGAGTGTCGACTACGTCTACATTACCCGACAATGTGTATTCATGAATAGGTGTCCTCTACAATTTACAGTACGTTTTCACATACCTAGATCTGTAGTACGAGTTTTGTAATTTCCAAAAAAGAAAATCGCTATCGAGTATCGAGCTCTTTTTATATTCATTTGCAACCTGCGTAAAAATTTCGTAAAATAAAGTTCAGTAGTAAAAAGCTCTATCGCAATGCACATACTAAGCATTACACTTTTAGATGAAATTACGCAAATAAATGATATTATTATTATTATTATTAGAAAAGTGCAAAGTCGTAGTTGGGCTGCCTAGTGCCTACCGATCTACCTCTTAGTTTTGTAAATAGATACCTACATAAATATTTTTATACAACTGTATATAAATATTATACTATACAGTATGTAAAAAAAAACCCTGTCAGATCCGTCACGTTGTAATTAGGTATCGTGAGTTGGTTCTATTTATGGTAATCATTTTGAAATACTAAGTAAAAAAATTACCCTTAAAAAAACTAAAATTTAATTTTATCAAATAGGGAAAGTCACATGGTAACACAGACGCGGCGTCAGCGCTCAGTAGGTATCGGGTAAAGTACCTATCGGGTACAAAGTATTTTAGGTACTTATCGTCTGTACAAAAAGATAATAGGCGTGAGATTTCAAGGGCACAGCTGTACTTAGTTACCTTTATTGTTTAACGGGCAATACAGAACAATACCTACTATGTACCTACTTACTATAGCACATGTTTTATTTTGATCCTTTTAAACATTTCTTTTAGTTTTTGAATCAATACGTCGACAGAAACCAGATCCTAATTATTATCAATCCTAGTTAAAATAAGGTAGGTAATATTGGAACGGATATTAAATACGACAAATTAAAAAAATTAAAACAAAGCTTTGGTCAGGTTATGATGAGGTAAAAATGAAACTGCTTTAGAAAGAAGACCGCGCTGGCCACGTACCTACTTAGTTGGTCCACCTCTACCAATCCACCGTTCTCCATACTGCTCGTTTAGGTACCTATTCACGCACGGAACGGGTGAAATGTGGCGGGGCACTATCATGCTGGAACCACATTGACCGATGGGCAGCCACATCCAAGACTTCTAAGGCTTCATCTAGCTAGCACCCAGACACAGTAACATATTGAAATACTCTTGATTAGAATAAGACATATCGCAGAAATGACAGAACACAAACACAGCTACGGAACGACCACTCGGAAACAGTTTACGCGCGAAACTGTGTGACTTCAGGACTTCAGAGGTGACACGTGCCCACCCTCTGTGACGTGCCGCCCAGTCGAGTCTTTGAAGAAGCCGACGCCGCCTTTCGGTATGAACTGGCGGCATTTATGACGGCTTTTAACAAAGCGAAATTTGTGTACCTAAACCAGGGATTCCCAAAGTGGGTGGTCGATATCGACCACAGGGGTCGACATAAATGAAAACTGATTTTGGGGGTCGACGAGGTGTCAAACCCTGTTAATTAACACAAGTTCTTAAGTAGGGTATTCACCTAGACGTATAGCATGTAACGTATCTGATACTGTATCAACTTGCAAGTGGGTACGGCTCGTCCACGGTCGTGTTGCCGTCCACGCGCACATTGGGAGCCGCCTTTGTGTTCGCAGTGATACGGCCACTAGGGGGGACACTACGAACTTATTGCGCTTCACGGGCGAGCGGCTCGCAGCGGGCTCGTGCCTACGTACTCACTTGATACAGTATCTGAGTGCTTAGTCTAAGATCGGAGCACTCGAAAACGAACTCGAAAACTATTGATCGATTTCAGAGTAAAATAGACCTAAAATGGCTTGTATTAAGGTTTGAGTTCGCCAATACATTCAGCATTCGAACACAACGAGCGCCCCAAGCAGAAATGTTGTAAAATACATATTCGAACTATGGAATTACGACTTTAAAATACGAGTATTTGAGTTCATTTTGCTCTGAATTCACTTGTGATTCGATCAATAGTTTTCGAGTTCGTTTTCGAGTGCTCCGATCTTAGACTAAGCACACAGATACGTTACAACTTACATGCTACACGGCTAGGTGAGTAACCTGCTTTATTCAAAATTTCAAGTTACCTAAGTTGTGTTACGTGTACCAACTTGTTATAAGAATGATTAATATTTTACCAATTAATGATGTCAAGTTTACTCACTTAACCAACCGCAAAGTTTTTAAGTTGGTAAATATTTTGTATCAATAGAGAAAACTAGAGGTAGGATTTTAATGTTTATGGGGGTTTATGGGTGGTTTATGGGGGTCTAAGCTATCAGTTCATTTTGGAAAAGGGATCTCTTGCCCAAAATACTTTGAGAATCCCTGGTGTAAATGAATAGTAATAAAATAAATAAACTTATTTCAAGGTCGGGATAGCTTAAGGCATCTTCACATTATGCTCATTACGCGTTAGGGTCCAATAGTATGGAGGTATGTCTAGTGTTACAGTTTGCTGCTAAACAACGACTTGTTCTGTCAGCGGCAGTAATTACGCACGCAAATGAATACAGCCGGCTGCGATACGCGCGCTATCTGATTCAATCAGCAGTTTTATTCATAAAATTATTCGATAGTTTTTATTTTGATCACACTAACCAATTCAGTAGGTACGTGAGTCTGTGGCTCAGCTCAGGCCACTGACTGAGAGTGTGAGCTGGGTGATTTGTTGCTTCTTAGGGTTCCGTACCCAAAGGGTAAAAAGGAAGCCCTATTAATCTCTCTCTACTGTCTGTCTGTCTGTCTGCCTGCCTGCCTGCCTATCTGTCCGTCTGTCTGTCCGTCCGGCCGTCTGTGCGCCGGTCACACAGGTCTCTAGCTCGTAGTAGTTTGTAAGCTGTGACCGAACAAACGAACATTTTTTGGATTTTTCTTTCACGGTTTGTTGCGATGTCTAGCTCGGAAATTAATTAATATTTCTTACACCCAAAATATTATGTTATGTTTTATTATGTTCATAATTATGTACGGAACCCTAAAAGAGTGCGGCTCTCTCGAATCAAGGCCGACTCGCACTTGGTTGTTTTTTTTTTATTTTAGTCGGCAAACAATATGCTGCGCCGGTCGATTCTAAGCTTATTGTGAACACGCCTTTACAGGCTTACACGTGCCAGCGGTATTTACAAAAGATGCCGCCCGCCGACTCTGGTGTTGTCACATTTCAAAAATTTGCGCAATATTGGGGAATTAGGGCACTAAAAATGTGCATTTTAAATTACAATAACATTTTTATCTTAATGAATAAAATTTTTTAAATATTTTTTTCAGTAATGTCTGTGGGCTAACAATCTTTCCCTTTCGGATCTGACAGGGTTTTTTTCTACATACTGTATATTATATAGTATACTATATTATATATAATATACTATTTTATGCTGCCTAAATCATTCACTGAAATCTGGTAAGATACACGGCATCGTCTGTATGATCTGTAATGTCATCCTTCTTGGACTCACCATTCTATGACTTATCTGGATATCGTTGGTTACAGATCGTAGCAATTCATGCCGAGCCAAAACTATTCGACAGTTACTACAATGGCTGCTGCAACGGCACCTTCTGGCCTCTGTTCCACTCTATGCCAGACCGGGCAACGTTCATCGTCGACCACTGGCGGGCCTACGTCAAAATCAACGAGGAATTCGCAATGAAGACCATTCACGCCCTCAAGCTGCTAAACAAAAACAAAGAAAAGAACAACGCCCCCCCAATTGTCTGGGTTCACGACTATCATCTCATGTTGGCTGCCAACTGGATACGTCAACGGGCCGAAGAGGATGAGATAAAATGCAAGCTCGGATTCTTCCTTCACATTCCGTTCCCGCCGTGGGACATATTCCGATTGCTTCCTTGGTCGGACGAAGTCTTGCAAGGCATTTTAGGTTGGTACTTATTTTAACCTCCATTGTTCCTGAGTTCCACAGACCACTAAACCCCAAACTGGTTTGTGCTGAGTCCTTATGCTATATTTCTTTTTTTAGACACCTCCCTAGATTTCTTCATGCAACTATAATAATAACTACATTGATCTCAACACGGGAAAATCCACTTTCTGCAAAAACCCTCCATTTACACGAGTAAACTGATACCACACGCGGTGTTCATAGTTTTGAGTAATTTGTGAGAGAGATCATGTTCCTTTGTTATTTATATATTTAATAATTTTCAGGTTGCGACATGGTTGGTTTCCATATAACGGATTACTGTTTAAACTTCATTGACTGCTGCCAAAGAAGCTTAGGTTGCCGTGTTGACCGAAAAAATCTTCTGGTCGAATTGGGAGGTCGTACGATTTGTGTGCGACCTTTACCGATCGGTGTACCGTTCGATAGATTCGTCTCATTGGCTCAAAATGCTAAACCAGTGCTTAATGCGGGCCAGCAAGTAATACTTGGAGTTGATAGGCTAGATTACACCAAAGGTTTAGTGCACAAACTGAAAGCTTTCGAAAGGCTATTAGAAAAGCATCCAGAGCACATAGAAAAAGTTGTATTACTACAGATCTCAGTTCCCTCAAGAACAGACGTAAAGGAATATCAGGATTTAAAGGAAGAAATGGATCAGTTAGTTGGAAGAATTAACGGAAGGTTTACGACTCCGAACTGGTCTCCAATTAGGTATGATCATACATAAACAACAAAATTAACAAAGTCACATGCAGACTTAATTTCTTTTTGAAGATTTAAGTCGGCATGTAGCAGACTTAATTTCTTTACTTCTAGTAATTTTTTTTTTTAAATAAGTAAATGGAATTAAATTACAAATCTTTAATGGTAATTTGCTGTCGTAAACAAATGAAGCCCTAGATCACTGCAATATTTCTATAGAACCAAATAGCCATGTGGTACATGTAGTGGACTAAGCTTACTTTAAGAATCACAAAGTCTCCATAATACTGTCAGTCCACTGATTGATTTGGGATTTTTAAATATATGAGACGAGACATTATTTTTACGATCTAATTGTTTGCAGGTATATTTTCGGATGCATCGGTCAAGAACAGCTTGCATCATTCTACCGCGACTCTGCAGTGGCTCTGGTTACGCCTCTCAGAGACGGGATGAACCTAGTCGCTAAGGAATTCGTGGCTTGTCAGATTAACAAGCCTCCCGGAGTACTCATAGTCTCTCCCTTTGCTGGCGCGAGTGAGATGATGCACGAAGCGCTCATATGCAATCCTTATGAACTGGATGATTGTGCTGCGGTTATCCACAGGTAGGTAATTCAAATAATCATATCAATTAGGTATTTTTTAAGCTTTTGTTCGAAGTCATCAATCGTCATACGCCATCAAAATCACAAATTATATGGGTCGAGGCATGCTAGCGTAAAGTCGAATACGAAGAAGAAGATGCCCCACAGACCACAATGCCCTAGAACTAATTGTGCCATATGATTCTGGCCTGTGATTGGATTAAGATTACTGTGCACGGCAAATGTTATAAAAGACTTCTTAGACACTGCAATCGATATCGATGCTTTTTGAATACCCTATTTTCCAGCACTTGTTATCTTGAACTTTTACGTGGTTTTGCGGTCAGAGAACAAATTGATTTGAACACGTCACGTGGCGTGATGTAGGTAGGTACATGTATCCTGACTGACAGTATAAATAACTTTCAGGGCGCTTATAATGCCAGAAGACGAGCGCACGGTCCGCATGAACCACCTCAGGCGGCGGGAGCAACAGAACGACGTGGACAGCTGGATGAAGGCGTTCCTCAAAGCCATGGACTCGTTGGAGGAAGAGGCGGACGACGTCGGAGCGACGTCCATGCAGCCCGTCACTATTGACGACTTCGACGAATATTTGTCCAAGTAAGCTTATTTTTAACCCTCGACGCAAAAACGACGGGGTGTTATAAGTTTGACGTGTGTGTGTGTGTGTGTGTGTGTGTGTGTGTGTGTGTGTGTGTGTGTCTGTCTGTTCTCCTGTGGCGCTCAAACGGGTGGACCGATTTGAATGCGGTTTTTTTTGTTTGAAAGGTGATTTAGTCGAGAGTGTTGTTAGCTATGTTTGATGAAAATCGGTCCAAGATGGCCGCCGCTACAAAATGGCGGATTACATATTTTTTCACAACTCCCTTAATATGGGTATCAAATGAAAGGGCTTATCTAGTAGAATAGCACTATTGCAAATCCAAGATGGCCGCCGATACAAAATGGCGAATGTCGGGGGTTTTTAAATTTTAAATTTACACTTGTCTGTTGACAATTACAAACTGCAACAAACTGCGCATAAAGTAATAGTAATGCTAAGTAGTAGTAAAAATTCGAGACAATTGTTATTGAATAAGTGCCATTTTTAGTGCTCGGATTGTGTGTGTAGTTTTTAAAATAGCCATATTGTCTGATTTATATTATGTCTGTCGATCTATATAGGTAGGTAAGTACTTATAGTGAATGTAAATAAAAATCTAATTATTTTCTTTGCTAAAATGTGAAAATCGGACTTTACACAGTAATACTTACAAGATAAATAGGTACAAAGCGTTATCATGCTTTTAAAGGGTCACGTCATTTGACACAAAATTTATAGTAGGCATTCCTCAAATAGAATAAGATAAGCGAAAACTTTTGTAAGTAGGTATATTATAAACTGTAGTACAATCTAATTATTTTCTGGATCAATTAATTCTAATTTATACCTACTCTTTTCTTAATCCTAGTGAAGCTACTCCACTTTCTTCTACTTTAGCATCAATTCGAACGAAGCATAGAAAAAAAATCGCTCTATGGTAACAAAGATAAATATTTATCCTTATCCTTTTTCTATTCAAAGTCGTTTTATAAAAATAGTTAAAGTGGGCATCAATTAAATTACTGAGCTTTTCAAAATCCAGAGTTCACATAATACAAAACTTTTACTTCAATTTACTTATGTATAAGTAATTGTGCTACGTTTTTGCCAGTCATTGTTCCACAAATTAATTGTTTTTAGATCCAGTTTACGTTTTACAGACGTGTGAATATTTTTGTTTCATTTTTAACAGCTTCTCTTTCTCCTGTTTCAGATACATTGGCTACACACAGAAGTTGGCTCTACTACTGGACTACGACGGTACGCTCGCGCCGATCGCACCCCACCCAGACCTGGCAACCTTACCACTTGAAACCAAACACACGCTCCAACGCCTCTCCAACATGTCCGATGTCTACATCGCGATCATATCCGGGAGGAACGTCAACAATGTCAAAGAAATGGTAAGTATTCAGTTACTTTGTTGACTCAAGGATCAAAAGAGGATCTTGGTCTCTGACACCAAAAGCTTCCACTTAGGCATATTTTTCGCTACTTCTAATCAATCGAGTCTTTTGAGGGCTTGCATGACTTTGCTCGCTTCATCCATCCAGCGATGCATGGGACGCCCAAGAAGATATTTTTGTATTGAACGACCCAAGCATAGAGCATGCTTTTGCAGCATGATCCTCTCCCTTCTTACCCAGGAGCTTTAAAGAGATAGTTTTCTTAACTATCTCTTTAAAGCTAAGTAAATTAACTTTTAAGTTAAACAGTTAATAGGCAAGAGTAGGTAAATAGCGCAGGCATTCTGTTGGACTCGTCAATACAAGCCTATCTTGTAATAAAAAAAAAGTTTTGTTTTACCCACAATATTATTCATAATCAACATATTCTACCTGGCATGACATCCCGTTAATGTGGACAGACAAAGCATTGAGCTGTTCAGATAACCGGAGTTACCACAATATAAGAATCAGTTTAGTAAAAGTAGGTACTTACGTGTAATTGAAATCTCCGCCGCAAAATTAAATAAGACACTTTTAGAATGAGATTGCCATAAAAACCACTAAAAAAATCTGATGATCTGATCTGAACATTAGGTTATCTTTAGCGTCAGCATATACGAATAGCGTCGTATAATATCACCGGTTTTCGTGATAACAGCCTCAATTACTTTGGCATAATATGGTTGAAATTGGTACAGTGAAAACAAAACAAAACAAACCGCGCTTCGGGTGAGCTGGAGCGCAGTTTGTGTTTTGTTTTGTTTTCAACCGCAGATATTTAATATTATGTCAAAATAAATAAGTTGTTATCAATAACATTGCGGACTGGTGGTTACACCAGATTATCACACAAGTGTGACTATTAGGATTTTTTTTTGTACGTCACACTGCTTCTGCAGCTTGTAGGTACCACTTAATTGTTGTTGCGGCGAAAAAATGTGGATGTAAAAATTAATTTTGTAGTTATAAAAATACACTGCAACTCTGCGCCTCGAAACTCTTTAAACTAAAAAAAATATCAGTATGGCTTGCGCACCTCCCAAGACTTTAACAAACACTGAATATCGAAAAACTGTAATATTATTTAATGCAAAATGAACCCAAAGGCTCTTATTTTAAAGTCGTAATTCAGTACTTCGAATATTTATTTTACAACATTTCTGCTTGGGGTCCAACACGCTGGCATTTCACTTTGAAGTCATTGTGTTTCGATATGTAGTATTTAGTAAAGTTTTCGAGTATATAAGCTCAGACTAACCATACAGAATTTTCGAGATCTGCAAACTCGTACTAGGGGTAGGGTAGGTACATTCGCGTTCTTAGCCGCCCCAAAAGTTGAGTTGAGACCGTTGAAAGTTTCTACAAGAAACACAATATGGCCAGTTAGTAGGTATATTATGTTAATATAGAAGTCTATCCATTGACGATAACAAAGATAAGTACTTACTAACTAATAAGGTTTTTACCAGAATTGTATTAATTAACCCCCGACGCAAAAACGACGGGGTGTTATAAGTTTGACGTGTCTGTGTGTGTGTGTGTGTGTGTGTGTGTGTGTGTGTGTGTGTGTGTGTGTGTGTGTGTGTGTGTCTGTCTGTTCCCCTGTGGCGCTCAAACGGGTGGACCGATTTGAATGCGGTTTTTTTTGTTTGAAAGGTGAATTAGTCGAGAGTGTTGTTAGCTATGTTTGATGAAAATCGGACCAAGATGGCCGCCGCTACAAAATGGCGGATTACATATTTTATCACAACGCCCTCAATATGGGTATCAAATGAAAGGGCTTGACTAGTAGAATAGCACTATGCAAATCCAAGATGGCCGCCACCACAAAATGGCGAATGTCGGGGGTTTTTTAAATTTTTAATTTACACTTGTGGTTAAATCAAAATGTCCGACGATCGTTATCGTTATAACTAATTGTACTAATTGGAACATTTGATTAGCGGGCAACCTCATAGCCTTTGTAGATTTTTGATTTATGAATTGAAGGGTGATGCACCTAAGGATTACAAAGTTTTTGAATAAAATAAAATAGAAAAGTTCTTTATTCAAATAAACTCTTACAAGTGCCTTTGAATCGTCAAGTGAATCTACCGCTTTGACCATATTCAAGATGGAAACAGTGAGTTTCCACATGCTATTATTTTCTCAAATTAAAGAGATTTTTATAATTTACTAGATTCTGAAGCCCGCGGCTTCGCCCGCGTGTATTTCAGTTTTTCACAAATCCCGAGGGAATCGTGGATTTCTGGTTCCTTTTCCCGTTCCCTTTTCTAAAATCCAACCTTTATACCTACTTTCAAGTATTTTTTTATAGGAATAGCGGGGAACTGAGCAAGCGGGTCATTACCGCCGCCCATGAACATTAGCAGCACCTGAGGAACCATTAATGCGTTGCCAGCTTTTGAGGAAGGGGACTGGCTCTTCAGCTCGCTGCTAGAACACACGGATGCTTTGCGGCAGATTACGGCTGAAGTGTGGTCGCTAGCCAGGCGGATTCGGTGTAGAATCCTACCACAAAGCGGTAATACCATCCAGATTACGTTGTGTAGTATCAGGCACAACGACCCCTAAAGGGGACGAGAGCGTCAGGGCCTCGTTAGCATATTGGCAGGGTGCACCGCGCGCAGGTGAGGTTGACTTTGGCCACATAGGTGTTTGCTATAGTAATATACCTATAGCTGTAGCTATAGATTTCGGGTTTTCCCGTGGGAACTGTGGATTTTCCAGGATAAAAAGTAGCTTATGTATTAAGCCAGGACTTTATCTCCATTCAAAATTTCAGCCAAATCGGTTCCGTAGTTGCGTCATTAAATAGTAACAAACAAATACACACACGCACACACAAACACAAACTTTCGCCTTTATAATATTAGTGTGATGATATTTTTAACCCCCGACGCAAAAACGACGGGGTGTTATAAGTTTGACGTGTCTGTGTGTGTGTGTGTGTGTGTGTGTGTGTCTGTCTGTTCCCCTGTGGCGCTCAAACGGGTGAACCGATTTGAATGCGGTTTTTTTTGTTCGAAAGGTGATTTAGTCGAGAGTGTTCTTAGCTATGTTTGATGAAAATTGGTCCAAGATGGCCGCCGCTACAAAATGGCGGATTACATATTTTTTCACAAATCCCTTAATATGGGTATCAAATGAAAGGGCTTGACTAGTAGAAAAGGACTATGCAAATCCAAGATGGCCGCCGCCACAAAATGGTGAATGTCGGGGTTTTTTTAAATTTTCAATTTACACTTGTATTAAGTAGATATATATAAAGTTCATATATTTAATTGATCTACCAATTAACTTACATAATTATTAATTATTTATTAGACCTATTATAAAATCATTATGTCACGTGCCTATAATAGGTTGATGACTATTGTTTTTTTATTTAAAACAATAGGTATATTATTAGGTACCAATTAAAATCCAATCGGAAGATCTAAAAACACTTCAACGTGAGGATGCTAATGATGAAAGAAAGAAATTTATTTGATTTTATAGTAGGTAAGTAGGTGTGGCCTTTTACGAATAGGATTCTATATAATATACTTATACCGTAAACCGTGTATTTCTGACTGACTGACAGAAAACGTACAGTGGACCTAGAAACGAAGGAAATATTCCTAGGTACACTAGAGAGATTTTTGTAAAGTCCACCCCTAAAGGAGTGAAGAGGGGGTAGGTACTAAAGTTTGTACGAAGAAACATTTTCTCAGAACATATTAGTACACATTCCACGTGGACGAAGTCGTGGGCAACAGCTTGTATGGCAACTAGGTATTATTATTTCTCATGCATATAAATAGAAATATTTTGTTACATGGAAATGCATGCCTTTTGGTTTAGTGGTTAGCATATTCGACTGCAGTTCACGAGGTCCCGGGTTGGGCAAATAATTGTTAGGTATTGGGCTTTTCTGTCAAGAAATTCTCAGTGCCAGCCCGGAGTTGGTAGTTGGCGGCGTTTCACCCCCGTGCCTGGGAGTACACGTTAAGCAGTCAGTCCCGGTTATCACTATCATGTGACAAATGACAATAGTAGTTAAAGCCCGCCCGCATGAGAGCAGCGTGGCGGGTTTAAGATCTAAATCCCTCTCTCCTATGAGAGAGGAGGCCTGTGCCCAGCAGTGGGACGTAAAAAGGCTATAGTGGTAGTAAAGACCAAGAACATCTAAGTTAGATCCGTTAGTAAATAGTACTTAATATAAGGTACCTACCAGGTCACCGTCCAATATATCATAAGTACACAACAACAAAGCTATGCCTACTCGGACTTACGTCATATGTTTGCGAAATTAATAATAATAACATTGAGCGATAAATAGGGTTAGTAGCCAACTATCAATGAACTCGCAAGAACCGTGTCGCAGCCTTATCTCGCTCAATATTGATTTGATCCGTAAAATTGGGTTTGTTTGTCCGCGAGTTTTCCTTTAAGGAAATTGCGTTCCTCATTTATGCACTCTGTGGTTCTAATGTAGGGGAGAGTCCTACAGTACCGACACCCTAAGGTATATTTGATATAAAATTAAAATCTCCAAAGTAATATGTTAGATATTTGCTGATTTATGTAAAATAACTCATAATGTATAAATAGAAATAATGTAACATCAATATATTTGGAAAGAATCAAATTTATTAATAAAATCTAAAGACACTAAAAATTAATAGTAAAAAAATTGTCCTCCAGTACCGGTCAGAAACAAATACCAGTGTAGTATCACTAGTATCACTATACTACCTCAATTATAAAATGTTACGTATAAAGCAACAATTAAAACATTATTATTGTAGCTATATAAATAATAAATACATACGATGATTACTATTGTCGATATAGTCCAATAATATTAAAATATCACCCCCGGTACAATACTTGTGTAACGAACGCCACCGCGCGCAACGCAATTCTTTGCACTGGCAGTTAGTCGGTAGCTGACAGGTCGCCGCCGTTTTGGGCATAGACTTGTCAAAGTGAACTACTTAAATGGAGCTAATGGTGTCAGCATTAGCTGTTATAGAATCTTAGAAATAGCAACTGACCGGTACTGGATGCCGGCCCGTACTGCCGGACTCTCCCTTATATATGCAATATTCATGTGTCAATGTTGGTAACAATAATAAGTTATTTATTGTATATCCCATCTTGCCTTCTAGGGATTAAGTAGTACCTACCCCATCTTACCCGATCCAAGAAGTAAAATGTATTACATAATATGTTACAAAAAATATTCCTAATATTACTCATATTATATTTATCAATGATTATATAATATTAATTCTCAAGTTTCGAGAAAAAAAATGAATCGAGAAATCTTTTAATTATCACACTAATACTACCTATAAAGGCGAAAGTTTGTATGCACGTGTGTGTGTGTGTATGTATGTCTGTGACTCTTTAACGCCGCAACTACTGAACCGATTTGGCTGAAACTTTGATTGGAGATTCTATAGACTTAACACATAGACTTACTTACTATATACTTTTTATCCTGGAAAAATCCACAGTTCCCACGGAGTTTTCAAAAAACCAAAATCTATAGCTACAGCAATAGGTAGATTACTATAGCAAACTTCATTGAAAGTAGGTATAAAAGTTGGAAGAGGGAGCGGGAAAGTGAACCGGAAATCCACGATTCCCTCGGGATTTGTGAAAAACCGAAATTCACGCGCGCGAAGGCGCGGGCAGAATTTAGTTTATGATGCTACTAATCTTCTAGGTACCTACAGCTGATTAGAAATTACACCCATTACCCATACCTACTATCATTCATCAGCATCACGTAACCGTATCACGTGATTCGGTTATGGTTCACTATTCAAAGTCAACCGTGAAGTTTACCTACGTCAGAAGATGCAATTAAGATTGTTCTTAATCGTTGATATGCCTACCCGTTAACCCTAGTTCATATCCTGTTTACATTTCTATTCATTCAATGGAAATCATGTGTAATGGAGATTGGAAAATGAAGTTTCTTTATAATGAGCCAACAATTGATTAATTTTTAACTTAGAACTTTTAAAAAAGGTGGAAGTTATTAAAAGTTAATGACGCGTTGATTGACGTTGTCATTTCGGTGAACTTTGAACCGTTTAAAAATTACTTACAGTTAAACTTTTTATTGAAATATTCGAAATGATTAATTCAAACGTTAAGTAATTTTTAGGCCCCAAAGAAAAAGATGAAAGTTTAATGAAGATCGCGTAAAAAGGGAGGACAGAAGTCCGCAACGATTACCTACTCGTCTGTAAGTAGGTAGGTAGGTACTAACTATATTTTATACCTAATATGAAAACTAATAATTAAAATGGTACCTAAGACATATCGAAGAGAAAAAGTCAATTTTACATACCTACCTACTTACCTATCTTAAATCTAACATGCAGCTAACCCCTGAGGCAGTTATGTTTTAATTTTAAATGTTAAGTTGTACCTACCTACCTTTTACAGAAGGGCTATTATTCATGGTTACATTACAGAAAAATAAATAGGTAGGTACCTAAGAAAATTTAATATTTGTGGTCACAGGACTTGAAAGATCTTCACAGGTTGTCAATTTATGTTTATATTTATAATTTATTTTTTGATAGCTGTACCTATCTACTAATAATTATTATTCGAAAAGTAGGTAGGCATGCCCAAAATTTTTTGTATATTTTTCTGATAACTGTTACGACTTAGCCTATCACCCGTTTCGGACTGTTTTCGACGTTGATTTCTGGGACATCCTGTATGATATAGACAAAGCAATCATAATACCTAATAGATATTCGGTCGGAATAATTTCTGCCAATGATGTGTCATTGGGGTGGTCGACAAGATGCCATTCTGTACGAGCTGTAGATGCAAAGACATACATGACCTCAGGTCAGTTTGCAATAACAAATCTTATCACCTGAACTTTGGTAGCCATTAAAGTGGAGCTTCAACAAAAATATAGATATTATTGACTGGGTCAATATCCCTCTAACCGGGTCTTGGAATTCTTGCATGTTGCGTAATGGACCTAGACTCTAGAGGCGCGCTGACGTTTAGGTAGATACACACCTACTAGGTAGATTGTCTGG
Source organism: Melanargia galathea (assembly GCA_920104075.1). Lineage (NCBI taxonomy): Eukaryota > Metazoa > Arthropoda > Insecta > Lepidoptera > Nymphalidae > Melanargia > Melanargia galathea. The sequence goes on along the minus strand of OV049867.1, from coordinate 18,392,056 downwards.
TGTTAAGCCTCCTCTTCACAATCGGCGACTGTAGAAGCGTGCACGATCGTATTCGGGATCGTGCACGGGCTTATCGCCTGTAGTCGCCGATCATCGCCGTCACTCATCAATCGTCAGCAACCGTGGCAATCGGCGCCTTGTCGTTTTTCGGGTATGCATCAAAGGGAATTCGCGCCGCTAGCCACTCAATAAACGATCACGGACGATTCTGTGGATGCTTGCACGATAATCGTGACGATTGCGGGCGATTTTATCGGCGAGAGCCAGGGTACGTGCGTACGTACGTACCTACGGGGTACCGAAGGTACGTAATTATTTCGAGACTCGAAACTGAACTGGCAATGGGCGGGGCGGGATACATAGCGCGAAGAACCTATAGATGTTGGGTTCCTAAGGCTCGTGCTCGAGTGGCTATCTCGAAATGCAAGCCCAGTGTTGGAAAACCATCAACTTGGTGGACAGGGGACATCAAATGGCAGGGAAACGAGGGATACGGGAGGCGCGAGACTGCGGCGTCTGGAAAGTCAAAAGCTGTGGACGTGTTTAGGTTTACGACGTCATGACGCGAACGGTAAACGCGTTAATCACGCTGTCGTCGGTCACGGACATAATATTGTGACAATTCACAATAATCGTCAAAGCCCGCCAACCGGCATTGGAGTAGCGTGGCAGGCCTGAGCTCTAAACGCTTCTCTAATCGCCGTAGAAAATAATGGCTATAGAATTTGTGCACGCCTCTCGTGAACGACGTGTGATTCACTAATCATTTGCAAAGATAAGGTACCTACTCTAAGGTTTGTGTTAGCCAGATATCATGTCGTGACAGTTAACGTGTTGCGATGGCCCCGTTGGCCTACGGGACTGCTGTGTACCACTTCAAACTATACAAAACAAATGTCACAGCATTACTACACACACAAACATAGTTCTACCACACGAGTAGATAGGGGAAGCTTCTACAAGCGGCCCGCTGTAGGTACACTCACACATATGCGCACGTTTGTCATCCAACTGAGCCGGTTGGAGGACAGAGCGGGCGTCCGTGAACCGTTGGTGAGTGTGTTTGTGTGTGTACCTACAACGTGCCATTTGTATGAAGCTTCCCCTCTGTACCTATCTACTCGTGTGGTTCTACGCAATCACGTAAACATATTTACGCTCAATGTCGTGCAGACAGAATTAAGCCGTAGGATTAGCGCGTTAGGTTGCAAATGCGTCGCATCGTTCGCTTACCTCACACTTCATTGCAATGTAGATGTCCTCGCCCACAGCACACGAGTAGATAGGTACAGAGGGGAAGCTACATACAAACGGCCCGCTGTAGGTACACTCACACAAACACACTCACCGACGGTTCACGGACGCTTCTCTGTCCTCCAACCGGCTCAGTTGGATGACAAACGGGCGCATATGTGTGAGTGTACCTACAGCTTCCCGGGCCTCTCTACCTATCTACTCGTGTGCCCACACAGCGCGGCGACACCGACCGACTGCACTTCTAGTGCCTATAATTCAGAGGTCTGTGCTCACGCCGCTAGCGCGTCTTTTCAATACGGTTCTCATTGTCTAGCGGCATAAGCGTATTCAATAGGGCCTGCGCCTTAGTGGATGCCTGGCTTTATGATAAGCTTGGTCGCTCGCTCCCTCTCATCCATGGCTTGACAACACGTAATCCGGTCCGAAATTTCCGTCGTCGGTCATCTGATATCGGATGCCAATGATGTATTACCTTAACAAGATCAGCATTCTAAAGCACCGACTCATTGCTACTTCACTGATGTCCGATGACATCTACGACTTCAGTTGCCAGCCCGACGTCCGAGTGAACACGAACGTAACTGTTACTTGCCACACAATTTGTCAAAATGGTGAAATGTGTTGTTAAAATTTGTTTGTCACGGTCAGAAAAAGATAATAAAGCAACTGGTGTTACTTTTCACAAGTAAGTTTGTTTTATTTAATTCCGATTATCCAAAACAACACGTAATAAAAACATAAATTTACCGCGCATTATTTTTACTATAAGTGTTGCCAGTAAAAACTATTTTGATTTTCCCTACATTGTTGGGAAATTAGTGAATGAAAAAGCGAATGATGAACATATGTATGTACCTATAAGGCAAACGTAAGTGAATCAGTAATTTATGTGATCATACTGAGTCATTATAAAATAGTTAGAAGTAGGTATAATGATTTCTTACTAAGCGAGTTCACAAAAGAAGGTTACATATTCGACCCGTATGTTCGTGATTATTTCAAAAACCAATGAACCGATTTTGATAATTTTTTCACTGTCGTAATTTACAAACATTCAGAAAGATATTAGTATACATATACATACCTAGTGATCATTCTTATGTATGAAGTTACTAACATACATAAATGTACCCATATGTAACTAATAATTTTGCTTGGTTCAAAAATTTTCAAAATATCTTTAATGTACAGAATTGGACCAGTTACAGTTTTACTATTAGTACTAAATGATGCCCACGGCTTCGCCCGTGTGGATTTAGGTTTTTAAAAATCCCGTGGGAACTTTTGATTTTCCAGAACAAAAAGTAGCCTATCTGTAGTAACCCATCCTGAAAACGGAAAAATTCCGTGGGATCCCTACGATTTCGGAATGCAATTCCTTACAGCCTCAGGGTTGAGGAGTTGGATATTTACATACTCAAGTTCATTCAACGATAAAGTCTTTAATTGGTACCCCCAATATCAATATAAATAACCGACAGTTCCTAAATCCCATTAGTTTTGGGGATCAGGTCCCCTACAGCATCAGGATTGAGGAGTTGGAATTCAAATGTTGTATAGGACATTGTCGCAATATTCCTCTATCGATTAAAAAAAATATACGCAAATCGGTTCAGAAATCTCGGAGATATCGGTGTACATAGGTAGAAAAACACAACTCCTCCTTTTTTGAAAGTCGGTTAAAAAACCTGCCTATGTTACTCCCTGGTTAATTCTCTACTTGTATGTGAAAGTCCCGTCAAAATCGGTTCAGCCGTTCCGAAGATTAGCCCGTTCAAACAGACAGACAGACAGACAAAAATTTTAAAAACGTATGATTCGGTTATGGTACCGTTCAAATAACCATATGAGCTTAATATGAGGTAGTTATTTCGAAATTACAGACATACACTTCAATTTTATTTATTAAAAAATAGTATAGTAAGTATAGTAATAGTATAGTATAGATAGATAGATGAGAGATTTAAATAAAGTTATTTACGTTCACGCATTTAAATATTTTTTTTCCTATTAGTAATCCTTATTTAGTTCTATAATATGGTTTATATTGAAAATTTTATTAAATCTAATATAATTATTAAATCTCATAAACTCAAATAATTTTTTGGGGGAAATCGTTCTTTTGTGGGAAATTATTCCTGATACTGGTAACTCTAATCGTTTGTCTAATTGCAATGTCTTGTCCTATTCTAACGTAATTAGTTTGAGGACAGAAGAAACGAGACAAATATAGTTTACTCAAAGTTTACTTGGCGTATTTGTCAGTTTCAAAGCTACGTCTTTGAAACTCAAAAGTGGTTACGTTTTTCTGAGAACAGTTTATATGACGCTTCTACTCTATATTTATTACACCTCACTGTCGGATGCCCCCAACCTTATTGACGTCATAATTTTATTAAGTCCGTTAACGCGATTTGCTAAAGCCTATATACACTTAAGTAAAGTAAATAAGTTGGTCACAAAGAATTATCCATGTACCTATCTGACTTACCTACATGTACCTACTTCCGGAATGAAACCTTGCTACATACTTAGGTATCTAATTATCTAACCTGTAGAGTAGGTACCTACGCTTGAGGATTTGTGAAAACATCCTGACTCCTGAGTATTTTTACTCTACCCTAGGTTTTGTTAAGATTCTAATTCAAGTTTACTTCTCTTCAGATTAATGTAGTTAATTACCTGACAGGTTAAAAAAAACTTTCAATTGTCCATTTCTTGTGTATATTAGGAAAGAAAGTAGGTACCTAATTATATCTTGAATATCAGCCGAGTGTGAAAGATAGTAAGCAATCACATTTTTGTCTTTTAGGTGGGCATTGAAGGCATCACATATGCTGGAAACCATGGCTTGGAAATTCTGCATCCCGACGGCAGCAAATTCGTGCATCCGATGCCTATGGAACTGCAAGATAAAGTCGTCGATCTGCTCAAAGCTTTACAAGAACAGGTAAGCCACCGAATATAACCCTATAGATACTGTTTACCTTCAATAATATTCATCATCATAATGATCAAGTATCAACCCATTACCGGCCCACTGTAGGGCACGGGTCTCCTCTCAAAATGAGAAGGGTTCAGAACGTACTCTAGTCCACCACACAAGCCTAAAAAGTTAAGAGGTGCTAAGTTCGTGGGGCAGGTAGTTCCTAGTCAAAAACGGCTCAATACAATCGAAGTGGTAACTACTGGTAGTTTTCATACAATTTGAATTGAGGATTTTTTTTATTTATTTATTATTAAAATAGTGCTTTCAATTCGGATTTTGAATTTTGGCAGGTGTGCAAAGATGGCGCCTGGGTGGAGAACAAGGGCGCGCTGTTGACGTTCCACTACAGAGAGACTCCTCTAGCGAAGCGCGCCGAGCTGGCTAACCTGGCCAGCCAGCTGATCACAGCCGCCGGGTTCGAGGCGGCGCCGGCGCACTGCGCCATCGAGGCTCGCCCGCCCGTCGAGTGGAACAAAGGTTTGATATCTTTTCATTGATCACTACCCCCTTTAATCTTGATGGAGGAGAAAAAAAATCCCCACGGACTTCTGCCTTCGGCAGGGCGTGTCCGACTTGCAAGGAGTAAAACAACCCCCTCGCAGCGCCAAGATCAACACGGAACCGCTTTGCATTTCCTCGTGCCGATCCTCTAGGTGTCATCTCTCTTACTCTTCTTTTTCTCTTGCTTCTCACTTCATGACTTCACCATTATGCGTCTCAGCATCTGCCCATATTTTCTCCACTCCTTCTCACTGAACAGCATGCGTGCTACCAGGTTTTGAGAGTTTATCTCGCTGTTTCCTGCCTGTGCCATTGATCTCAGGTCCACGCAAGCGGGACACTCAAAAATGGCATGTCTCGGGGTATCCTATATGGGTATGTGATCGCACAGTCTTCCACCTTTTTTATCCAGCTGCATCCCGTCAGCTTTTTGAGATCTGTGGCCATATTCCCACTGTGGGCTCGACTGTATCAATAGAAAAATCTGTCCTCATCGTATCAGATTGCCAGGATAAAATTACGGTAAAGGTCGACTTTTGGGGCGATTAAGCCATAGATAGCAATCGATGGCGTGACCCTTAAGTCATAGATAACAGTAGAAGGCGTGTTGCGGTCGATTTTCTAGCTTTGTAGGTAGGTACATGTAGATTTTGTTTAGAGATTGTGTATATACAACCGAACAAGCACCACTGTCATTACAAATAAGTAAGTACTTTATACTTACACCTTATATTTACCCCAAGTATCGTGATTCCGCAGGTCGCGCATCCATCTATATTCTACGAACAGCCTTTGGTCTGGACTGGAGCGAACGAATCAGGATCATATACGCTGGTGACGACAACACTGATGAAGACGCTATGCTGGTAAGGAAACCTTTTAGTTCACTTACCTCTATCTTCCCCAAACCACAACCTTCCATAAAAACTGACTCAGGGTTGGGGCATACCTAATAGGCAATAGCACATAGTCGAAACGCATCTCGCAATCAAGCAAATCGTAAAAATTGGTTGTCTGTAAAGTCGGTTTGCGGAGGATAATTTTACATGATAACGTCATAAGAAAACAGTGATAGATGCGTCACAAGCCGAACGCTTAGGCCGATCGTGCCTTATATCGCTTGTTCCGCGCTCTCGTTTGCACGCGATACGTGACAATGAGTCATGCTTTTTCGTACGTGTAGCCGGCGTTCATCGATTTATAAGACGTTATCACGTCAAAAAATTTCATCATAATATTATTGTCATATTGGCACCCTACACTACAAGGAATAAATTATATAAACTATTATCCAAAAAAAATCGTAGGTTTTATTTTACCTACCTACCTACCTTATTTTGCAGAGATATGTGCCGATATGCCATGAACATTTTTTGCTTGATGCTTCGATGCGCTAACGATCATCTTGTTTTCTTTTTTTAACTCCTACATCTTTTAAGTTAATAATTTCGAAAATCTCTTCTACACAGGCCCTCAAAGGTATGGCAGCGACGTTCCGTATCGCCTCGTCGTCCATCACCAAAACTTCAGCGGAGAGGCGTTTGTCCTCCACCGACTCAGTGCTGGCGATGCTCAAGTGGGTCGAGAGGCATTTCTCCCGACGCAAACCCAGAGCCAACTCCCTGACGTACAAGGGGGCTAGGATTGCCCGGGACACTCTACAAATGCAAATGTCGTACCACCTGCCCACCAGATCGCCGAGACAGACTCCACCTCGCACGCCGGAAGTCATTTCGAGCGGTTCGGAATCGAGTTAAACAATGTCAGTTGGATTAGTAAGGTATTGTGTCTAATTCTGTTGTACACAATCTCTAAACCTAAACTAAATTGACAGGTTTAAAAATAGTGCTATCCCCTTCGGCAGGGAGGATTGTGAAAGAGACAGGAATATATTTAGACCTGTCATTTTAGTTTAGATTTAGATATTGTGTACAACAGAATCGGCCACATTGTGTCACCGAATAATTGTAAAATAATCGTTAGTTTATAATCTAAAGTGAACCTCAGTAAGTTTGTAAATTGACATGTACGGCGAGTAAAATCTAATGTTTAGGTTACGGGTCAAACCCTCGTCTTATAGGACGAACTCGATTTGCCCAGGCCAAACTAGTTGTTCCGAAAATCGGGTTTCAAATACGAGTAGGTGCCAGAGGCGAAGCGTGGACTAATATAGACGTGGGCGAATTCGCATCAGCGGGGCCCCTTCTCTTTCATTCCCAAGATAATTCCAATAGATCTAGCCTACCGAAAATGCTTTGTCATTCCTGCCAATCTCTATTCCGTCAATCTAAGGGTCGCGGTCTTTGAAGGTAGTTACAACGGCTTCGCTGTCGCACTTAACAGGGGCTTCTTGCGAGACCCCAAACAAGCACGCTTTTAGTGGCGTTCTCTTTCGAGCGTTAAAATGATCAAATTAATTAAGTAGTTACCTGTGGCCTAAAGGTGACTAGAGGCCCTCGCGAATACGAGGCCGTGGGCGAGACCGCCTAACTACGTCACTGAATAGGTCAAATATAAATCAATAAAAGAAATGTAAACACCCGAGTCCATGCAGTCTCAAAGTCAAAAGCTCGCAAAGCAGGTACTGAATGAAGCAAAGGTCGAAAAGGTGAAGCTGAGTGCCTTCTGGCGTAATCCATTTTAAAGCTTAACTCCCTTTAGTCCCTGCTTTCACGTGATAAGAAATTTGATAAGGAAAGTTTTTTCACAACACTAGTTTGGCCAGCAAAATTAGTTTGTCCTAAAGTCTGATTTGGCCGGTATCATGAAACGAACTTACATTAAATCTGAAATTGGTCTGTGGTTTATAACAAATAGGTACTTACAGTTCATAGATTATAAAATAACTACCTTTATTATTTTTACTAATATAATCGGTGACATAATACCTAGACACTGTTAATAGATTTCAATTAAAGAAAGACTATAACGTCAAAGTAAAATGGATGGATGTATGTTTTCTATTCGTTGACTTAAATTATGTTAATATCAATGAGTCTATGCTTTTAGATAGTACCTTTTAGGCACATGGCTATTATTAGATGTTGTAGTAATTTATGAATAATTAACCGGGCGTTTAGTTGTTCTTATTTTCTGGCTTCGGAGTTCGCTTGTAGTAGACATTCAGAAGACGAGTCTAGTGCAAATAAATATGGTATGTAAGTGCCAAGTGGAGTGTCATAGATGAAGTTAGGCTGGTGCAAATATGTTTATCAGGTATCAAGGAATCTGATATCGAAAGTGCAAAGTTGGTTCTGTTTGACGTTACCAAAAGAATTTATTTGAATTCCATAATAAATAATTACTAAAAACATCAAAAATAAAAAATGCATGTGAAAAGGTCAAGATATTGGGCGAAAGCATGCAATTTTCCTTTTAGAAATAATTCGTTCTTAATAAAGAAAGTATCGTTATTTGAGTTTTAAACTTATTTGAGCAAAATATTTTATTTAGGTAGGCAAGTACAAGTCACGGCAAATAAGTCGAGCGGTGACCGCCAATGCGCAGAAGTCGAAAATAAGGTATTTCGGGGTGTGAGGGGGTCGCGGGGAGGGCGTGGGGATCGTTCGTAAGCACTGATTAGCTCTCGCGGATTCCTCGTACGACGCTGCGCGAACTTGAAGGTCACCGGTCGACTTACGTGCCAAAAAAAACCAAGGCCGCTACTTTTTTCATTGCAACTCTTGCTTTATGAATGCCCAATGCCCATGAAACAAATGATTTGTGATGACGTTTTAAAGTTAGGGTTGCCAGTTAAAAAAAATTAGTTCCGCAACATGGCGAGGTTTTTTAATCTCTGGTCAGGCTATAATTTTGTTATGTTGGGGCTCGCTTTTGCTGCCGATTTGAGGCTTTTAGACTCAATGCAATTTTTTTTTCATTGATATTTATAAGTAAAAAAAAAAATAACTGTTAAAAAACATGTAGGTACCTATCTACGTTATTTCCAAATTGGGATGTTTTATGTTTAGAGTAAAGACGCATGTATGATTAGGACTTAAATGTCTCGATGTGATAGAGTAGTGATAATTTTATTTTAAGACTCTTATTATGTTCATAAGTTATTTTGTAGTAATTTATATGTATGTTTCACTGAGCTATGGAAGTTACCACGAACCAGGTAAATGTTTTCTAGGAAGTTTTTTAGTATTTCTTTTTTGCGCTTAAAATTATATTTGCAAACACTTGGCAATTGATGCTTAGCTAAAAACTATTAGTTTCATAGACATAGAAAAATACACAAACTACCTACATATAAAAAAGACTTATTTTTGAACTTTAACTACTTTTGACTAACTTTACATTTCGTAAAAAATATAACATTTACGGTTATATTAAGTACATAGTGGTTTTTCAATAATTTTAAATGTTTATATCAAAATAAATGTACCATTCTAGTGTTTCGCTGCACATACATATACATAATATTATTATAAAAATTGACAAATATTTCTTTCATAATAATTTATGAACTATGTAATTAAGTATGTAAAACCTGACCAGAAAAATAGTACAATCATGCTCATATATGACATTTAATATTCACAGATATGACGTTTTAAAGTAAGTGTTGCCAGTAGAAGAAATTATTCCTTTGGGTTTCCGCAACATGGCGAGGTTTTTATTTTTCTGGTCCGGCTATACTTTGTAATGTAATATTTATTTATTTATACTGGCAACACTAAAAGTCGATAAAAAGTAGCAAGTTATCATGTGTAACAAATAGTACTGAATGTCTCGAATTTCCATATGTTACGTATTTTTAGATACATTTTGTTTTTCCAATGTACCTATTCAATAAAATCTACAACAGACGGAAAATACTTTTTTATTAATCATTATTTTTATAGTATAATTATGTACAAAATTCATAAATACAGTTTATAAATATAGTACAAACAAAGAAGGTAGGACACATTTTAAAACAAAAATGTTTAATGGAATGTTTAAAAATATACATTACAGTAGGCATTGTCCAGTCAATATCAGATAAATGGTCATTTTAAATCCAAAAACTAGGCCAATAATAATTATTATAATTAATAATAATTGATTTTATATGTACATTTTCCTGCATTTAATATCTTCACTTGAAACAAGCGATTAAGAAACTGTGCTTAATTTATTAAATTATAAACAAATAATTTAATATACATATCGTTAATATTGTCAGGGCCAATTTCTTAGTACACTAGCTGATGAGCGCGACTTCGTCTTTCAACGTACCTTTTTATTGGTTTAAATATTGTCCCTAATATCAACAGTTTTAATTGTTTCACGCAGGAGCCCTAAACATTTCTAGGATAAAAAGAAGCCAAGATCACTCCTTGTATATTTCCATGTACTTCTTATATTGACGTTCAAAAAGTGTACAGTGTATAGATACATTTGAATAAATTAATTTTGATTTGATTTGATATAGTCGCCTACTTGCATGCCAAAGTCCCGACAAAATTGGTTCAGACGTTCCGAAGATTAGACTGGACAAACGGACGGATAAATATGAAAAAAACGTGTTTGACTCAAAATAATCATTCATCGAAAATCATAATAATATGAACTTAATAGGAGGCATTTGTTTAAAAATTTATATTATTCGATACTGACTGTGGGTACCTTTAAAAATCATTTTAGAGTCTTTTTTATAACGTTAAAACATTAACAGTCATGAAATAAATAAGTTTACAAATCTATAGTAATGTAGCGTTTGAAAAACTTAATCACAAAGACTTAAAACTAACAATATTCACAGCATTATTCTAAAAGTTCGTATATCACAATATAATAATAATAATGTGTATGGTTATAGTTCATTTCACATAGCTTATTATTTTTCCTTTCGGCATGTCTATGAGTTCAACCCATAGACTTATAGAGAACAGACCTGGCATAACTATATTAAAAGCAACTCATACACACACACACAGTCCGACGTCTAGAATCTTGACCAGCCATAGAGAAAACAGTAATAAGTAATATAAGACATGAAGTAATGGTAAAAAGACATGAAATATTTTTCATACAAAGAGTGGCGGCCATATTGCGGCAGATCCGCCATTTGCATGTCATCAATTAAAATGTGTGCAACACTCACACACGGCCAAATTCAAGAAGCAATGAATATGCGTCATATTTTTGTTGTGGATTCTGCGATTTCACATTCACACAAACGTAAATTTTGACACGTTTTTAAAGTAGTTATGCCATGTCCCATGCTAGATATCTTTGGACATCACTAGAGTGGCGTATAATCTGATAAAATCACTACGTCGCCTCTTTTGGAGTCACAAATATTTAACATGTCACATATTATGACAAAATGGAGAAGCTATTTGAAATAGACTATGTTATAGAAAGTTGATATATTTCCTAAACGTTACTGTGCGAGACAACCAGCCACGATAGTATGAAGTAGAACAGGCATATAGGGAACACTGCCAGTGCTTTTTTGCCCTCCGGTTGACTGTCACCGAGGAATTTTGTAGCCGCTAGAAGAAAGAGATTTTTTCGTATAATAAATGATCACTTTGTATTATACATTCTTGTTATTCATGAGAAACATTAACTTACTGTTACCTTGCTGTACATGTTATTGTACAGTAAGGTGCAAAGTCGTGTTGCCAAGCGATTTAGGTTCCGATACGGCACCGCAATGAAACCGGTCCGGGGGTATGGGTTTAAAACTGTCATACCACTTTCAGGTTAGACCGCTTCCATCTCAGACTGCATCATCACTTACCATCAGGTGAGATCGCAGTCGAGCGCTAACTTGTAGATGAATAAAAAATGACTCTGCAAGAGACCTATATCCAGCAGAGGACGTCTATCAGTTGACGATGTTGACGATGATGATAGAATACGACATAAAAGAGTGGAAATTAAATAACGACGGATTGTTCTTATCATAACCCTGTGTACTGCGACCAAAACGATCTTGATACTTGGTATTCTTAAATTTTAATATTATTATTGAAAATGATGAGATCTGCATAACACATAATGACTTCTTCAGTAATCCAGTGTGAACACTTTCTGCGAGAACGAACTGGAACTAGTGGATAACTCACCAAATGTGGCCCAAGCGAAGCCCACCATGGAGATAGTGAGCCGCAGGAAGAAGAGGAACGCGTTCTGAGTCGCAAACAGTATGAGCCGGCACACGACCAGCGACAGCGCGATCGGGAACAGGCAGTAGCCCAGCACGCACACCGACTGGAAGAACGAGCTGGAAATTATCAAATAAACATTTTAGTTTAATTGTCTGTATGATTTGTCTTTATTCTGTGATTTAGATACAGCCTGATATACTAAAGGCTGTCTCTATAAAATACCTCCTTGAAAGATGGCGGCCTCAATCATTTGGTTTGTTTAAGTCATTTTGGTTGAAATATCACCCCGTTCCAATGTCAACATTTTGCCTTCGAAACTTTATCCACAACTATGTTATGTTAACAATTATTATTTGATAACATAGAATAGATACGTTTTTTATTCAAATAAACTTTTACAAGTACATACTTTTGAATTGTCAATTAATTCTACCACTGGTTCAGAATACCGTAAACAGATAATATGCAATAGTTATTATTGAAAGAGTTTTTGCAGGTGGGCAATTATGCGTTAAAATGTTCATCACACCTGTACTCTAATATTCTACTTTACTTCTATAAAATATGAGCTACTTTGCAAGGAAATGTGTGCATCACTTACATGTTCCCACCGAGCAGTTTAGAGTTCAAAGTGACGACAGCGGCTCCAATCCAGACCAGTACGAAAACCTCCGCAAACTCCGGACCCCCATCGTTTGTGTTGTCAGCCTCCTCCGCCCCTTGCAGGACTGTGGCCATGAAGGTGCACAGCAACAGTGGACCCCATAAGTCCCCTGAAAATCCATGGTGATTCATTCGAATCAGTACTTAATATTATAAATCTGAAAGTGTTTCATTTCTTTGTTACTCTTTTATGCTGCTCAACCAATTTCAACCGACAAAAATATAAGTATAAGAAAAATAAACAGACAGACAGATAGACAGAAACCCTATGTGGAATTTATAAAATAAAGTGAATAGTGTAAGGATAGTGAAAGCTTACATTCTTTTAATAGACTGGATTTTTCTCTTGGAATAAGTACATGGTAAAATTTGTTACCAACAGCTCTTAAATCTCTCATCTGTAAAAAAAGAAGCATAAAATATTACATCTTAGGCAAACCTGTTGCAACAAACAATTTTGAACTGAATACTGTACAAAACTTGAAATGTTTCCATTTTTAGTATGTCACATAATAATATGTCACAATATGCAGCACTAACTAAATAGTAAAACCTACTCACAAACGTCTCCTTTATAGGCTCGTCCAGTGTGTTGAATTCCATGCCGTCACCTGAGTTCCTGGATGGGATGTTCATTTCCCCCTCCACCACACCTACGTCCCCCGCAGGATACATCTGCAATATGAAAAAACAGTGAACTAACTAACAATACTCATTGATTAGAGAACACTTAACAAACCTTTCTAAGGTTATTAAGTTTACGAAAGCCACTGGAAGGTTTGAGAGAAGTAGACTGCCAGGACACCAGGAACCTGTGTCCAAACACAGGGAACTGGGTGGAATGGTCCTTACACAGGACTGATAACTCGGGGTGCTAGCCAGGTAACCTCCAAGTGTGCCTGGGTGCTGCTGGTCCTCTTGGATACGTCCGAGGGGACGAGCAGTATTCGGGCCGGTGCACCCCGGTAACATGGTTAATAATTTCGGGGATATTGTTAGCCATGGCCAATGACCTGGCGGAGGGAGGTTTCTCCGCGTGTCCCTCTGATTAGCAGAGAGCACTGCGGATGAAACTGGGGGTGAGACACCCCGGGGCTGGGGGCAGCGATGCCCATCGCGGGAGGAAGAAAACCTCGTTAAAAAATTACGGGAGGGCGCGAGCCTCTGGAGGGACAGCCCAGAGGCGAGCGGGAGCCCCAGCTGGGGCGGCTGCCGGACACCTGGGATGCATACTTTGGGTTCCCCAGGCGTCCAGCACACAGCATGAGGGTCATGCCGTGGTGGTTTTAGTGGGTACCCGGTTGGAGTCCCACATAACCTTCGTTCTGCCGCATTCGGCCGCAGAACGGGGGTACCTATAAAAGGTTTCCACCACGTCAAAAAAAAAAAAAAGGACTGATAACGCGCCTGGCGACAGAAAGCAGCCTCTTTAGATACAATACAACAATACTCCTTCAGTTTTATGATCTGAATCTAACTATACAATACTTGTAGACACCAGAATTATGTTATATATTTGAGTAAAACACTTCTGTTCTATTATGAAACTAAAAATTATACATGATTCATACTTTAAATGTCTTATCAGAAAGATTGTAACAACTAATTATATATCAAACAATAACATGCTGATACATAAATCTATCTACGGATACATAAATCTATCTACGTGTTATCCAAAATACACGATTCGTGTGCTACAATAGCATAAATTATAATATTGTTTTGAATGGGCATGGGCATTGTTTCAGCATCAATTTCTTAATAATTAATCGTAGGTAATCTACCTTTATCTAATAAAAAATGATTTAGCTAAGTATATATTTTAAAAAGGGACAACAATAATTTGTTTTAAAATCTTAAAAACCATGAAATATTCAAAACGCTTTTACTCTAGGAATATAAACAAATCAATAGATACTTAGTACTTACATCGTACTTGGAATCAAAGCTTGTCATTTTATTGAATTTAATCACAGGTGTGAAACGATTTGTAGTCACTATTTAGTTAAAAAAAGAAAAATATTGTGCAAAATTCCAACACACTGAAAACCACATCCACAACCAAAATTTTTTTACACAAAAATGACAAATTGACATTGACATAAGAAAACTATTTGACAGATTAAACCATGAACCTATAGAACATGAACCTATAGAAGAGGACTTGGCATAATGTCCTATAGAAAATAGTGGATCGGAAAATAGCTTAAGCTTATCAAAATTTTCATAAGTGTGTAAGAGACAACACTACATTTTTAAACATAACAATAAAACAGATCGTGGCAGAAATTTTATTGCACTTCCCTTAAGATGGCCTCCCTAAAATGCATACATGAACACTCACACACGCACAACTTGAGACATCACAATGAACACGCGCCATTTTAGGTTGGGGGATTGTGCGTGTGTGAGTGTATTTTTGGCACGTTTTTAAGGTAGGTATGCCTACTCTACTTATTATTATTATCTCTATGCTATAGAAGAGGACCTATAGAAGAGTCCTATAGAAAATAGTGGATCGGAAAATAGCTTAAGCTTATCAAAATTTTCATAAGTGTGTAAGAGACAACACTACATTTTTAAACATAACAATAAAACAGATCGTGGCAGAAATTTTATTGCAACTTCCCTTAAGATGGCCTCCCTAAAATGTATACATGAACACTCACACACGCACAACTTGAGACATCACAATGAACACGCGCCATTTTATGTTACAGGATTGTGCGTATACCATAAACCATTGATGATTTTTTTTAAATATTATTGTGTAACTTTAAACAAGCGTCAAACATTGTTAGTCAAGTTTGAAATTAAAATGGCACTTGTGATTGACAGGGCTTTATTCCCGTTAAATAATAATAATTATTAAAATAACGGTATCAATGTAACTTTATTTTTTACCCGACTGGGTATATGTGTTTCACCTGTGTGTATGTATGTCCATTCCTATGTCCGCTTGTAACTAATCAACGGCTAAACGGATTTTGACAAATGATACGTCATTAGATTTGTCTCAATAACGCGAGTGTTATAGGGTACCTAAATTAAAAAAAAATCAAAATGGCGGATGTAGGGCTGTGGGCTTTGAAATTAGAGTCCAGCGTTGAGTAAAGTTGTTTAATGGGTCACTTTGTCA
Source organism: Melanargia galathea (assembly GCA_920104075.1). NCBI lineage: Eukaryota > Metazoa > Arthropoda > Insecta > Lepidoptera > Nymphalidae > Melanargia > Melanargia galathea. Next base: position 18,376,395 of record OV049867.1, on the reverse strand, counting down.
CAAAAATACGAGAGTGCGGGAACGCGGGGCGCTGCGTAAGCGACGTGTGTTCGCTAAGCAGACGAGAAATCGACTGACTCCCTCGCTGGCGCGGCGTTTATATTACGCCAGCGTATGAGTGAGAGGTCCGAAAACCGTTAAAACACCCATGCTCTCTCGCATGGGTGAGTGAAGAACAGTTGCAACTACGAATATACTTCTCGAGCCTGGACCTCAAGTATTGTAAGGCTTAGTACATGTATGCGGCTTAAAGGCAGTTACTCATCACGCTATACACTCCCCCTCGAGTTCGTGAGAACGCCCTCGTTCATGAACTCGCTTAAAACTAGTTAACAAACAGGACAAGCATGTTTCCGAGGACGTCCCCTTTTACGCTTAGGAACTACAGGACGAGGAGGCGAAGAATCCCGGCTAAAGAATCGTGTAAGCTCTGAAGAGTGAAATTTACCTAAAACCTCGGTAGGCGAATCCAAATTTGAAATAATATAAGCAGTAGGGCTGACTCGTTCTTTGACCACATAAGGGCCGTCCCTTTTTGGAATGAACTTAGATGTAACATTTTTCGCAGCGTTGCTAAGGACATGTGACTTTAAGAGCACCTTGTCACCAACCTCGAAAACATCGCCAGGCCTACGGGAACAATCTGCGAACTCCTTTCGCTGATCCTGTTGAGTAGAAACTCGTTCCCTAACTGCAAAAATTGAAGCAGACGAAAGACGTTGCTTTAGCTCGTCGAACGCACGAGCTTTGTCTGAGCTCCAACTCCAATGTTGATTTTTCTTCAACAAACGTGTTAAAGGTTTTGCGACAGCTGAAAAATTCGGAATAACTCTGCGGAACCAGGAACAACGCCGAATAAATTTGCGAAGCTGTGTCCGAGACGATGGTGTCTTCATCTCTAGGACTGCACGAACCTTGTCATTGTCAAACGACTTGGGAACCAATAAAGCCGGAGACATCCAAGCTGAGTCGCATTCTTCCATGCTGCCATCAGCTAACGTTTTGTCGAGCTCGATCCGCATTGCGTCCTTCTTGGCCGGAGTTACCCTGTAAGGCGGGACAGCAACAGGCGGATGATCGCCGGTATCAACAACGTGTTCGGCGAAAGGAGTCTGCACTCCCCCTAGCTCGAAGATGTCTCCTTTCTCCACGAGGAGACTGGCAAGAAACTCCCGCTGTTCATTGGTAAGCGAAGTCGCCTCATCGTCCCGCAGGACATTAACCGAAGAACACGGAGCGAGAGATGACACTTGTTCGAACGTCATGTCGAACTTTTGCGAACTATCCGCGAAGTGCCATTTACGGTTGCCAAAGTCAAAGACTAAATTAAATATAGACAAAAAGTTAATACCTAACAAACTTTCATTATTGTTTGAGTCAGGAAAAATTAAAAATGGAACAACCTTAGTTCTGTTATGCAGTGTGACCTCTAGCTCCGTTGTCAATACATTCATTTCCCTAGCAACACCATCCGCCAACTTAACAATCTGTGTTGACGGCACTAACGGGTGCTTCATGTTACGAAGGAGAGCGTACAGCGTGTGACCCGCGATGCAGTTTTTAGCTGCCGAATCTACGAGTGCAGTGCCCCGCTTTCCTAACAAGGAAATATTAAGTATAGGACGACGATTAAGTATATCACTAAAACTAGGATTAGGTAATACACAAGCATTAATATCCGAAACAGAACAAGTATCGTTAACATTATTATCCACAAAAGTGTTAGAAAAGTTATTACAAAAACCCCCTGTCGCAATCGCAGGGTTACCTTTTTCCGCTAGAGTCGTAGGTACATACGCAACGGACGTGAAACTTGCGCCGGACGGGTCTGGCGACGACGTCTTACGCGCGGCGGACGCTTTCGGCGTGCAAAACGGTTTGCGCGCGCTGTAGACGCAATTTTTCGTAGGTATTTGGTTTATGGAGTAAAATGTCTCTACGCTAGACACATTGCACTTTTTACACTGAGATTTAATTACCCCCGGTGATCCGCAAGTGTAACACTTCACTTCACTTTGTGGTTTGTTTTTATTAGCTAACTTATCGCAATTAATTTTAATGTGCGAACGCGATTTACAGTACGCACAGAACAGTCTATCCTGTTTATTAATTTCCTTGGGATGGATTTCGTTCCGGACGGGAACGGACGGCGTAGACGAACTCGAGGAGTTACTCTGCAGGGCTGTCGGAGGCTTCCTCTTTGGTGCCTCTTCAGCCACCTTCGAACCCGGGTTTTTGCCCTCGGTTAAAGAGTCCTCAATGGCCCTAGCTCTCCGGAGTAAATCGTCGAAGCTTTGAACACTTTCGCGATCCAAACGCTTTCTGATCCGTCGATCCAATAAGGCATAAGTGATATCCAACTCAACTTTCTCGTTGAGGTCGCCTTCCGGCAACTTAGCTAAGAGAGCACGCGCCTTGGAAATGAATATGTCCGTGTTTTCATCACCTTGGGACATTTGAAATAATTCTCTGTAGACAACGAAGGGGGGCCGCCTTGCACCAAACGCTGAACGTAGACGTAGCAACGCGTCTTCCCATTGCGTTGTGGATCTTCGTAATCCTTGCCACCAGCGAGCTGCATCATGAGTAAGTAGGAGCGAAAAACCTTTGAGAGCATTGTCATCCGTGATCTGCAGGCAGTTCTTGTAGACCTGAACAGCGTCGATGAATGCCTCCACGTCATCACTGCTGGAACCACTGAAGCGAGCTGAACACTTGGAGAAGTTGGAGCTGGTCGAAGACAGGACCGGACGATCCGTTGAGAGAATAGGTGTAGAAGAACGAACTTCCCTCAGAAGCCTCTCGCACGTGTCCGCATTTGTTTGCTGGATTGTACTTAAAAGCGAGTGAAGTTGGGCTGACGTCATAGTTAAGTTTTCTGACGAGTCGAGCCTCTGTTCTTCTGAGCCAATGCTCCGCCTTGTTCTTGGCATCTTGTATAGACGAAGAAAAACCGTTAGGCAGTATATACCTATAAAACGATTTACGATTTACCCGAAACAACACATTTACCCGAAACGTATAGGAACACGTAAGTAGGTATGGCTTTATAACTAACTCCGCCGCGATCGCGATGTTATTTACGCGCGCGAGAAACCGGTTTTCACTGGTAATGTTCTCTTCGCGAACGGCACAAATAGGTATAAAGTTTTACGTAAGTTATAAGTTCACTAAAACCCCGAAAAACACTTTGGGCGTCCAGTGTAGGACTGGACTTGTTTTAGACCCAAAGAGACACGTTGGGCAGCCAGTGTAGGGCTGTGGGCTTTGAAATTAGAGTCCAGCGTTGAGTAAAGTTGTTTAATGGGTCACTTTGTCACAAAAATACGAGAGTGCGGGAACGCGGGGCGCTGCGTAAGCGACGTGTGTTCGCTAAGCAGACGAGAAATCGACTGACTCCCTCGCTGGCGCGGCGTTTATATTACGCCAGCGTATGAGTGAGAGGTCCGAAAACCGTTAAAACACCCATGCTCTCTCGCATGGGTGAGTGAAGAACAGTTGCAACTACGAATATACTTCTCGAGCCTGGACCTCAAGTATTGTAAGGCTTAGTACATGTATGCGGCTTAAAGGCAGTTACTCATCACGCTATACGGACTTTATGCACTTTAATGTGCGAGCTGAAAAAAATTTTTTTCTTCAAGACCCTCGAGTGGGGTATCAAAATAAAGAAAGGGCTTTAAAAGGCGAGTACGAAAATGTATATTATCTATATGTTTTAAATTATTTTGGAGTGACAAATCATGAAAAAAAAAAAATAACAACTACACTGTAAGTGGTACGGTGGTAGTTTATTAATTTTTTAGTTCGTTTTTTAGCATGGCAGTCGGGTTTTTTTAATTTTTAAATTATAGCTTGTTGATACGTATATTTTTAAAATTAAAAAGTATCCATGTTATTGAAATTTACGTCAAATAACTTAATTATGTATTTTTACAATTTTGTAATACTAGCAAGCTCCGCGTGTGAAAGAAGAAGACTGATACTTTGTCTTAGGCGTGTGATGTGAGTAATCACCTTTTAATAACTTAAAAGCTTTTTAAGCCTCTTGAGTTTACTTTTATTCTGTGGTCTTCTTCAAGAAATTGTCCGTTGTTGTCATTTGTGGTCTGTGGTTGTCATCAGGGGTATGACAGCTGTAGTTCCTTTTTCTGCGTTTTGGCGCTACAATCGTTCGCACACCACAGACGTAATCACAGAAAATAACAGGTCCATAAATTAATGAAAGGTTTTCCACAGATTAATGATAAGTATCTAGTTATTTTCTGTGTTTAGGTCTGTGATTTAGGTTTCAGTGATAAGTTTGAGGTCTGTCATTATTATGAAATTTTCGAAATTTCGCGAAATTTACATTTTTCATTTCCACCACTTTTCTTTACTTTTCGTTGTTCTCATCACGGGTTCTCAATTATTATGGTGTTTTTTGTGATATTTCGTGACGACTTGGCTTTGTTAAATGGATTTTGGTGATCATATTGACTTGTACTTTGTTTTGGACTCCGAGAACTCTGTTTTACATTTGACTCCGGCTACGTTATAAGGACTACGATTTGCTATATTAGCAGCAGAAAAAAAGTGTTGAATTTTGTGTAAGTATTTTGCTGATTTGAAATCCAAATTCTCTGCTGTTGTTTGATAGAAGACAAACTGTGCTACTTTAGAGATTACGAGACGAATACGATACGATACGAATACGATATTTGAATCGATCGTCATGGGACTATTTAAGGCCGGAACCACACTTACGTGTCGTGGCGTGTCGTGACGCGCCAGAAGTCTATCGGTTTCATACATTTAGTATGGTTAGAGACACACTTGTAGGGCGTGTCGTTTTTACTAAATGTATGAAACCGGCGCATCACGACACGCCACGACACATAAGTGTGCCGGCAGCCTAAGTGTTGTGTCGGTACTTGCTACTCAACACCTAAGACTTTTAAGTTTGCCCAAGAACGACAGTGTAAGGTGGATGTCCTACGTAGTACCTACCAACTCTCTCCCCATCGAACTGCAGCTTTGTGTGTGGATATGCCTGTCACTCTGTAGCTCTTAAACGAGTGAACCGATTTGAATGCAGGTTTTTTATAGTTAGATTTGTCTCAATGAGTAGGTACTTGGTAGACACTTCATAGTGTTAAAGGCCTTATTTTTTGATCGAAGGTTATAGGTTGAAAGGAAGGAAGGTGATGTTTAGAGCTTTAGAAGGTGTTTTTAAGAGAGTTGGGATGTCTTGATTTCCCACAGGTTGGGGAATATTAAAATTTTGAATTTACAGTTATTTTGCATTTTTATACTGTTAAATACTTGCAATGTTTTTGGACTAGATAATCCCTATCATAAAAAATACATGTACCATAAACCTACGTACTTTACTCACCTGTCTATATTTAATAATTTTCAGATAATTTTCACACTGGAAACATAAGCAGTATGGAGGCTACAGCAAGCAGGAAGACGAAGGGGTGGACCATGCACAAGTCGGGACTTGTTTTCAATCACAATCCCATCTACTTCATAGGAATGAGAATGTCTCAAGTAGTCTATATTTAGAGATCAGGTTTTATTTCAAAAAATTAAAGTGCAATGCTCGGCATGTACACATATTTACATCATCAATGCAAATTCGCGGCATGAACTGTTGGATTCATATGTCTAACAAAAAAACCAATGTAAGAGTTGTATAAAGACAAACAGCTCTATGGATGCCAATACTTATTCATTAAAAAAAATATATAGAGAATATGAAATGTAAAAAAATAATAATTTAGTATATTATCCTAATGAAAATTTTCTAATTACATACATATTATTGTATACAGGGATGCAAGCACTTTTATGCACAATTACCATAGTGAAAATGGTTATAAAAAAAAATATTGGTAGCAATTTAAACACTGTAGGTTTTCTTGGGGTGTTTTCCTACCCAGAGTTTTTGAAAAAATTGTTTTTAATATTAATAAATGTGTATTTGAAAAATAAGTAATTTAGATTAAGAAAGAAAGATTTGAATAAATAAGTTTGAAATAAATTTATCTTGTTTGAATTTAATTATGAGGTCTCTTGTTAACACGCCGTGAAAACTCACGTTTTGTACGGATATCCATACAAAACGTGAGTTTTCACGGCGTGTTAACAAGAGGCCTTAGTAAGAAAACCCTGTTATTTGGTTATCGATAAAACGAGTACATCACTAGTATCGATAACAAATCATCGACTGGCAAGCCCTAGCCGCAAATCTACAGTGGCGCCAAAACGCAGAAAATGGCGTAAATGGAAATGGCCCCGAAGAAAAGTCACTGTCGCATCTGTTACGTAGTAACTAATACCTAATCTGTGGTTGTCATTTGTCTATGGTTGGTCGGAATATTATAAACAATTTTTACGGTTTTAAAATTTCAAAATTATAAGTTGATTATTATTAATTTGCTGTTCTCTATGTATTCAAATTCTCCATTGTGCACCAACTAAACTAAATCATGTTTATACGCCATGAAAGTCACTGTTAAAAGTAAGTATCGATTGTTTAAAAGAACATCCATTAACCACATTATAGAACTTGCTCTAGCCCTGTATTTCTGTGAAATAAATCATTCATACCTTACTCTTCCTTCTATTCTAATTTTGTAAACAAATACCTAACACCTACATGCCACCAATATTTCGACAGGTGCTTAGTTTATCTTTGGTAAAAAAATGGAACACTTGTTTTTGTTCTTACATCAATTTTATGGTATTGAGGAATTGTTAAATAAATTATTGAGTTTTATTGTAATAAATCGATTTACCCAATAGAATAAAATCGCGTTTATATTTTACTCTACCTTAGAAATAATCTCAACTTCACTCCTATGCCTCTGTGAAAAATACTGTGCCATCAAAACGTGAGTTTAAAAGATCTGTTTTGTCCCAGGTTGGACAGGCGTAGCGACTTGGAGGTGGATAGCGAACGACGACAACTGCGGCATCTGTCGCATGCCCTTTGACAGCTGCTGCCCAGACTGCAAGCTGCCCGGTGACGACTGTCCCCTGGTGTGGGGCGCCTGCTCGCACTGCTTCCACATCCACTGCATTGTGAAGTGGTTGCACTCACAGCCGCAGCAACAGTGCCCTATGTGCAGGCAGGACTGGAAGTTTAACAACAAGTAAAAATTGGTAAGTCATACTGTTTTTTTTTTTTTCAATATTTAAAGAGTCTCGAGGAAGGATGTAAATTTTCTAACTAAAATTCTAAAAAATTTTTAACTCAAATTGCAAAAAGAAACAGTAAGTATTCAGATCTTAAAAATGAATTTAGAGTAAAACATTGAAACTACTGCTTTCAAGAGAAAATAGTAGAGCTTTGAGTACCCTGCAGTTTTCTGTAATAGTACTCCTATTTTTGTTACTATGTAATTTTAATATGGAGTGCAATCTACAAGCACTTATATGCTTATACTTGCTATTATGTTACTCATGTAGTCTATTTAAAACTACTATAAATTAGTAGTGCTACATACCCATGCTCATATTTAAAATCAATTTGCTACTTATATTTTTTTACAAGTATTTTAGAAATCAAGTATTTTAGAAATCAAATATTTCTAAGAAAATATGCTAAAAATATTTTTCAAGGTGTTCAATAATAATGAATATTAACTCTATGGTAACTTCATCTTCATGTCTTTTGTGGTGGAGACTGTGGGGCCCAGGGGCTCGATCACTTTTGAATAATTATCAAAAAGGTTCATTGAGTCTTCCGAGGATCCAAGAGCTGCCAGCTTCCTTGGCTAAAAGAATTAATTTGACTATACAAAGGCTATATATTTCTTTACCAATAAGAAATCAAGATATTCTGATAGTACTTGTTTTTACTTCATTGCACAATTATTTTCATGTTTTACCAACTATTTATTGTATTACAAGAATATGCATACTGCCTTTTCCTAAACTCATATAACTATATTTGCATATTGGATACATATAAAAATCTAAATAGCCATTCTAAAGTTTCTGTTTGTCTGAGCTAGACTTTGCAAGGTCTTTTTATCGTGGGGAGCCTCAATTATTTTTATCAGCCTGATAAAGTTACCACCTTGTTTGTGGCCGATTTTTGTACGAGATTCTGTGTGTACCACTTTAGCGCCTTAACTACTGGGCCGATTTTAATGAATAAGGGTCAATTAATTCTTTGTTATGGTCCAGGTAACATAGGCTACATTTTATATACGAAACTAAAGATACCACCTTTTCCATACCGGGGATGGGATACCACCTTCATACCAACTCCCACGAGAAATTATTCATTCTGCGCGGGCGATGTCGCTGTCAAGCACTAGTTATAATTGGGTAAACAAGATTTTCTATGAGCAGCATATCTACATAACTTCCAATGATATAAAATTGCAGTGGGTTAAAATTTGATGAGCACGAAACAATAGGCCACTAGAGTGCTTTCAATAGTAGCTACAATAGACCCCATGCAATGTGGCGTGCGCCGCCACAGGCCGGCAGTGTTGTGTTCATTCTCATAGTAAACAATCGCCTTCGCTGATAGCTAGTGTGTGTGGTCAACTCATTGTTCTGCCTGCTACGGAAAAAGTTAAATACGCAATAGCGTTTTAGAATAATATCCGTCCGTTTTGAAGAATGAGGCTTTACTAAAACTAGTTAATACTTTGGGAGTTGGGACTATCTAATAACGTAAGTTTTGTAATGCCACTGGGATAATTATATTATGCGGCGATCGGACCATCGCTGCACGACTAGTCGCCACTCGCCAGTCAGTCCGCCGCAGTACGAGCGGCGCACGGCCGGAGACAGACGTGTCGACCGAGCGCTTCGGACTGTGCTCGCGCGTGGACTTGTTGAGTGCAGAGTGACTGACGTGATGTTAATTTGACCGCGCTCATTATACTATAGTGTTAGTGTTATAGTATTGTCCGAGTGACGCCTCGTCTAAGCATGCTGATGGTACAGAGTAACGCGCACCCTATGAAGAGCGCCAAAATCAAGGGACCCCCGCCGGTACCGCCGCGGCCCAGCCAGAGCATGGTCGCCGAGGCTCTGGCGAAGACGAGGAAAGCCGTAGCGGATTCCAAGGCCACCTTGAAGACTAGAACCTTCACGAAGAACGAGGTTCATCATGTTTCGTCGAAAGCGAAAACTTTGGACCGGAACGCGACACCCACGAAGCCTTCCGTGTCTCCTCGACAGAACGGGCTCGCGCGTGTCAAGTCCTTTATTAAAGACGTCATAAGCGATCGCAGTTCTTCGTCGGACGAGAAGAAATCCAGCGGTCACAACTCCCGAAGGAGTTCGAGTGACAGCAGCTCGATTCATTCACCGACGTCCAATAAGTCGAGTGAATCGCTAAATTCCAAAGCTGTTAAAACCTGTAAACAAATATTGGTACGATCTCTGTCCACTTCCAATAAATTAGATCAGGATCCCAAGTGCAAAGTTTCTAAATCGTCGAGTTTTGCCGAGAAAACCCTTCCTTTGCGCAAGGCTCCGCCGCCACCGTTATCACCAAAACCTAAGTTAAAGCCAATTAAACCGTTACCTGTAAAAAGTGTAGAGCAAAAGAAGCAATTGAAACAACCGGACATCGATATTTACACGTTGCCGGCCGATGCGCAGCCGTCACAGGACCTTGTTTCGGACGAATGCTACGCCACCATAGAGGAAGTTAAAAATATTGACGATAGACTACAAAACAGTTCACCTAAAATTAGTTCAGATACGAAGAACACAGAACATGAACCAAACGACGAAGTGAACACAAACAAAATCAACAATAACAACTCCCTAGAAAGGAAGACTTCTCGAGTGACCGAAATGCTCATTTCGGAGATTCTCGCGAGTCGAAACAATAATAAAGGGGAGGCGAACGCTGTTATAGATAAAGGGAAAGATTCTACGAACTCGAGTAACGGGAACGATTCGCCCGAGGCTGACAAGATGAAGGACATGAATAACCACGAGATGTTGATATACGAACTGCAGACGATGAGGTCACAGTCCAACGTCCCCGAAGGTTTACCCCCCAAGGAGAACGATGATATGCAATTGGATTCGGAGGACGAGAATTGCGCGACGGCATCGGTGACGAGCGACACTTTTGAAGATGATCGAGCGTACGCGTACATACGGGACGATGATCTCAAATCAAGGTAAAAAACCGGCCGTGTGCGAGTCGGACTCGCGCACGAAGGGTTCCGTACCGTTATGTATAGAAACGGCAAAAAAATCATGTCTTTTGTATGGGAGCCCCCCTTTTAAATATTTGTTTTATTTTAATTTAATTATTTATTTTTAATTTAAAGTGAATATACATATAACTAAATATTCTGTGAATATTTCAAGCGTCTACCTGTTGCCGTTATCAATATCGAGCAAAACCGAGCAAAAAATTCACATTTATTGTATAGGAGTCCCCTTAAATATTTATTTTATTGTTTTTTTTAGTATTTGTTGTTATAGCGGCAACATAAATACATAATTTGTGAAAATTTCAACTGTCTAGCTATCACGGTTCATGAGATACAGGCTACAGCCTGGTGACAGACGGACAGACAGACAGACAAACGGACAGCGGTGTCTTAGAAATAGGGCCCCTTTTGTACCCCTTGGTTACGGAACCCTAAAAGCTATGTATGAATGCAAATAAAACCGCCCAGCGGAAAATATATACATAGCTACGGACATTACTCTTGAATCACGTAATCACGGCTAATACAGATGTATGAACATATTTTTAGATTCGCTAGGTTTTCGTTCTGTTAGTTATAGGATATTCGAATTTACGCGGAAAAAGCTGCTGATAAAAGCTAGCCAATGGCGATCGATTTCGGTTTTAGAATTTTTCTCTACAAGTCTCTACATAACTGAACTGGTTTTACGACAGCCAATATCTTATTCATTCATTAAACTTTAATTTAAAGTTTTATTGAGGCTGTGTTAATAAATAAATATGTATGCGTATCGTAATAAAAGCTGACAGAAAGTAGACTATTTTTTTCGTTACCTAATAATGGTAGGAAATTATTTTCTGGATTCTTCTTTTTAGGATTTTTATAAAAATCATTTGCGATGTCTTTGATTTTCGGGCATAAAACAAAGTACCTACCTAATAGCTAGTATGTATCCGTCACCAGAATGCAAATTATTATCTTTGATCTTTGTGCGTTTCGTCTAGGTTCGTTCAGCCACGTTCAGTGGTTGAGCCGTAAATAAGGTAACAGACAGACAAAGTTACTTTCGCAATTATTATATTATTAGTAGGTAGGTATGGATATTATTAACTTAGTTCACACACATGTACTATATTATTTATTGCTGAGTTGTCAAATGTGCTCTACATTTTCTGAGATTGCCAGACATTTTAGTTTTGAATCAAAGTTCGGAAACACTAAACTCGTTTCCAAAGAAATTTTGTTTGGAATATTCATAGTTTGGAATGTAATTAATAGATAGTAATAAAGTGATTTGCATAATTTATTACTTGCGAATTGTTTAAAAACTTTCGAGAAGCATGTTTATGTATGTTATGTACATAATGTAGGTATTGATTTTTTAATTTATTCTAATCAGGTTTTTTCTTTAGTTTCGTTTTCGAATTCAAATTCAAAATGTTTCTTCCATGTAACCCAACTCTTATGATAAATATCTATCCGAATAATTAAAAAAAATACTGCAGCTATATGAGATATACTTATAATTAACTATCTACAGTGTTTATTAATTTAGTTATTATTAAATAATTTTATCAACTATTAAAATCTAGATACTGTGGCTAATTCTGTCGTACACAATCTCTAAACTGAACTAAAATGACAGGTCTAAATTTATGCCTATCTCTTTCACAGTGCTCACTGCGGAAAAGGATAGCAGAATTTAGACCTGTCATTTTAGTTTAGTTTAGAGAATTGTGTACAACAGAATCGACCACATTATTGAACTAAGTATAAAAGTAAGTTCAAATTGTATCAAAGTATGGTCAAGTCTGGTTTGTTTCAGTTTCTTCACTAAGAGCTACCCTTTATACCTACATACTTTACGCAGCGAATAGCGATGCTTTACGATCAAAATATTATTCATAGGCAAAACACCGAGATTACAAAAGTACATAGGAGATTGTCATAATTATTTATTTATATGTTTAGAGTAATTTTTGTAATTTTTGTAAAGTAATATAAAGTAGGTAAAGTTCCATGACATTATATTATCAAAGTAGCCAAGATCCTCAAGATTTTAGAGAAAAACGCAATCTTAGATGTGAAGCGAATTCCTTTCACTTTGAGAGCCATGTTTAAAATACCTGCATAATGTAATTTGCACTTCATGGCTGGTGGGATTCCTTGCAAGTGCACGACATCACGACTGGCCTCACCTACATATAGTGATCGAGTTATGTGCACGGTGCACTTACGTCTAACATTTAGCCATTTATTAGTTTCCACAATATCGACATTTTTACCTTGGAGATTATACGCATTACAATATTTCAACTTGTGTTATAAGATGACATCATCTTATAACGCAAGTATTATAGTTTAAACTTTAAAGTGTTTCTTAGCTTTTGCGTCGTATTGCTGAGGGTGCACCCTTTTCATTAATCACAGTAGTAGGGGTTTTATTATAGGACAAGCGGACACCCGCGACTTCGTTCGCGTGGATAATGGTTTTTAAAAATCCCGTGGGAATCATTTTGTTTTTCCTAAACTCCTTTGAGCTCATACCTTGCTAAAAACTGTTAAAAGTTCACTGGCGGATGTTTAGGTAGATCAAAATGTAAACATCCGCCAGTAAAAGTCTCATCGAAATCGGTCCAGCCTTTCAGAGATAAGCCAGCAATCTTTAAAGTATTTCCTTTCTAACAAAAAAAGAATGAATGAAATCGGACCACCCGTTAACGAATTACAGCTAAGTACATATTTTGATTTTCATCCCCTCTCCCAAGGGAACCGTGCTGAATTTCGGGATAAAAAGTATCCTATATGTTACTCCATAGTATGAACTTAAATCATGCCGAGTTTCATTTCAATCCATTCAGTAGTTTTTGCGTGATGCGCGCACAAACATACAGACAAACAGATAAACAGACAAACAGACAAAAATTTCAAAAATAGCTTTTTTACGTTCTATTACTTATCCCTAACATCCCCCAGTTATTATTTTGCAAAAATCTTCAATGTACAGATACGGCAATTCTACGATTTTATTATATGTATAGATAATAATACGGTGGGATCCCACATCTCCGCATACAACTCGACTAAAAGCACGGGTTGTCGATTACTAGATTTTTAACGAAAATTAACAATGGGAATATGTTAACGATAGTAATTAATAAAATAATAACCAACAGGACCGATGGCTTAACATGCTTTCCGAGGCACGGAAGTACCAATCGATAGACATTGGGGTCCGATAAAGTTTGAATCGAGACATTGCACTGGGAAACGCAGTTTTGGGAGATCATTCTTTCCGCGCACTCAAAAATTATGCAACTCCCTTCGGTGGTGTTTCCACGTCACTTTGATATGGGATCCAAGGGGCGGATCAACAAACTCGTTAAAAGCCGGCAACGCAATGGTTCCTCTTGTAACGACCCAATATTCCATACTAAATAAATATTATTAAAAGTATATGGTTCGATAGTACAATTTTTTTTTAATTTGAATCTCATCAAAATGGGTTCAGTAATTAAGTATAAGGATGTACTCTCACATGGGATCATAAAAATAACAATTTTTATAAACTTTGATTTTCGTGTCTTTAGCGCTGTTTTGTAGCCGTCCGCTAGGTGAGAGGGACCACAGCGGCCGCGGCTGCGAGCGTCAATAGTGACGAGTAGTCGAGCTCGCGTATAAACAAAGCTCTGCGGACCGCATTTGAGACTAACGAATTGTAATAGTGGAAACGAGCACATGCTCAGTGAATAATATAATTTACATTGGTGTGGAATAAGTATTGAAATGCTTATAGGGGCGATATACAAAATCTGGTAAAAGTGCTATACAAATCTTACGCTTTGGCGCTATTCATTGAAGGGAGCCCTAGCACATTAAAGTGTTTTGTGAACCTTTTTTGACATGGCGACTTGCGTTCATATATCAATGCTGGGGCGATACACTATCATTTTGTTGCTGATTAGAGAAGGGGAGCCTTGGTGTCTGAGATGCTTTGTGTACTCTTTTCCTTGAGATAGCGACAGACGATCAGATATATTAATCATATTTTATGTGTTAAACTAATTATACGCTTTGGCGCTATTCATGAGAGGAAGACTAGCGCAAGTGCTTGTGCACCTCTCTGAACATGGCGACTTGCGTTCATATATCAATACTAGGGGCGATACACTATCGTTTTTTGCTGTACAGAGGAATGGAGCCTGGCGTCTGGAATGCCTTGTGAACCCTCTCTTTGAGATAGCGACAGACGATCACATATACTAATTCGAACTTGCTCTGATACATTTATTGGAGTTCGTCACCACTCCGTGGTGACAGCACTACGTATTATTATTAACATATTTCGAACTATTTATTATAAGGTTGAGTTAGACCTGTGGACCATTTGTCGCTGAGAAGCCTCGCTTGGCCTTGACGTCTGACATTCAGTTAGATGTTAGGTTGGGTTTCAGGCCGGTGATAAACGCTGCGTAGCCTCGCTCAGTCATAACTTCTGACATTGTTGGAAGTTAGGTTGGGTTCCAGGCCGGCGAACACAGCGAGCCTTACTCTTTCATGACAAATGATAACTACATTTGCGAGTGGTCTGGTCGATGCACGTTCAAGGCGTTATATGCTTGGGGCGTGAGTTGATAGGACTGCTTGCGGAAGTGGTTGGATGTTGTGTTGAGTTCTAAGGCCTGTGTAAATAGTTCTACTATTTTACCACAGTGAGTCTTGCACTTCCTTGACTGACAAATACCAATATTTACTGCAAAGGATTTCCTCCTTTACTATGGACATATAACTGATATACCTCAGTAAGCTTTGCCTCGAGCTTGCTTCCATGATAATAACAAACCTACATCATACGTACTGCAGCGAACCTCGCTCTTCACTAATGACTTAACAAACATAGTGGAACTTAAACACTCTTAAACAAAGGTCTTAAGTGGTGCACACCACTATAAAAAAGTCTTGTGGAGACAACCACGGTTAAAAAACAACTCTTTGGGATGATGCCTGGCTGTGAGGGGGGGGGGGCCCAATGGTTTGCTGGTATATCTGGTATTTCATGCAACCATATTATAATAGTAGTTTATGAAACGGTTGCATAATAGAGGTTATTAAAACACGAGTGTTAGTTTAAAAAACGAGCCGCAGGCGAGTTTTTTAATAGTATTACACGAGTGTTTTAATAACTAATTATGTAGAGTTTCATACACTACTTTATCTAAGCTCATCAATAGGTATCTTACGTATAAAAGAAAAGACTAAGAAATTAACAAAATTATTTATTATAATAAGTATTCATGTTTTGGATATTGCAATTTATAAATGTACTCAATTCTTCAGGGGAGAACGTTTTTGCTTTTTTTCCCTTAAAGCCCTGCGATTTTCTTTTTAAAACAGCAATCAGTCTTGTGTATTTAGTAATATCGATTTGGTTGTAGATACTCAATATACTTTTGAGCATTGAGTATTTAGCCCATAAGGACAAAGACTTAAATTTATTTGATAATTCTTGGAAATATGCTAGCATTACATTTTCTGAAAATGAAGTGGCTTTTTTCAAAATTTTCCAACTCATAAAATCTTGGTAACATTTATCGTAAATTTTCTTTGATTTTGCTGGCAAAAGATTATTTGTCATTCCCGATGCTATTTCCAGAATGTCTGGTGGAGTTAAATTCTCTTCAGTATCACTGCTAGACATTTTTCCGCGCAACAAAAATCACTTGCAAAATTTTGAGTTACAAAAACTGAATAGTAAATAAATAATAAATTAAAAATTTAAATAATAGGCGCCAAAATTCAATTGTCAATTTCGAATGTGCGGTGCGTGCAGTGCGTCTATGGTCAATTATGGTAGCACTACACTCTGTCCTCTGGCCGCATCTTGCTACCGCCACACTTTCGCAGTAGTAGTAATAGGGTAACTTTGATAGCGGGATAATCATTGTAAGTAACAAAACTAAACTAACTAACTATTGTAAACTAACTATTGTACCTATTTCTTTTAAAATGTTTCTTTTGTTTAATTTATGTTTTTTTGGTGTACAATAAAGTATTAAATAATAATAATAATAATAAACACCCGGCATGGCTCAAAAATACCAGAACCCAGTGCCTGTACTATAATGTAGAAAAAATTATTTTATAACATTACTTTGCAATAATTTCCTAACAAAGTAGTGTTATAATGAACTTTTTTAATTATTTTTTTAAATATTATAGATGTATGTGAATAAAGTAGTCCAATATATGACACATTTTGATTTCATATTCGGAATTTTATGATATGAGAGTAGATAAAATATATAAGGAGCGAAATAATGATAATAAATTAATACTATAACTAACTCTGTATGCGATACTAGAGTACCACAAAAGGTAGGGGCTCATCGTTGTTGGCGTGACGGGAGCTAACAACCTTCATCCATATTTTTTATTGCTAAAAGTATGAATGATGCCTTGATGGACTTCTTTCTCTTTAGGGAAAGAAGTTTATCTTCATTTGAACTAAAAGTGTGTCATCCCACTATAGATTAATAACTAACCAAGTCACTATTAACCATAGCTTGACCGCTAACATATTTGATAATAAAACTAAGCAGGAACCGACACTTCAATACACGAACTAGATTAAGTCGTCTTAGTCAAGTGAACTCATTACTTCTGACGCTCTAAAAGTTCTTGGGTTTATACGGACATAACATTATAAAGGGTTCTACCGCTATCGTTCACGTGCCATTTTAAAGAATTTATTTAAAAACATAATCTTTAGAAAGATCTATAGGAATTTAAAGGGTATAGATTTTCATAAGGTCGTTAGTTCAGTTACAATATGGTGCCGTGACCAGGATGATCACGTTTTAATAAAAGAAAGTAGTGACTAGGATGGTCAAAACGGCTTAATTAAGAAACTATAAAGTAGGCGAAAGCCTACAATATGTTGTCCGTGAAATGGAAAGAGTCTGAAGAAGTTTTGAGTTCATTATGGCTTGGACGTCTTATTGTTAGAGGGTTGTGAAGAGAACCGTTGTAGAAAAGAGTTGTAGGAGAGAGTGGTAAAGAAAGTGATGCAAATGTATTAGTGGGACTAAAATCGCTTAGCTGTCATATTGACAGGGGGTTGTGAGAGTGTGATGCAAACGTTTTAAAGGGATATAAATGGTTTAGCTGTCATATTGACAGGGGGTTGGAAATGAGTGATGCAAAACAAAATATATGTTAAAATGTGTGAAATTGACGTAATTTTCATAAAGTTAACAAGAAGTTGTGGAAAGGTGATGCAAAGGAAAGTTATTTGTTAAAATGGGATAAAATAACTTAAATGTCAAATTGACAAAAATTAGTGGAAAAATGATGCAGAACAAAGGGTGAAAGAATAAAATGGTAGTAGAGAGTGCTTTCGGGTCTGAAGGGTTGTTAAATTTGAAATGAGATAGATGTAATGAAGCGGAAGATTGCAGAGTTGTTTTAACATATCAATCACAACAATGAGTGTTGGGAGATTAAGATGATTGTATAAGGCATGGTGTGAAAATGAGTTATTGGGTGACGTGTTTTGGACGGATATTTGCGTGTATAGCTAGATCTTATTAACATTAGCCAGAGATCGAGGTGTTGCGATATTATTATGTACAATAAATAAAATTCAAATACTTTCCCTAACGTAAATTCTCTTCAGCATACTTCATAGAATAGAATCTATTTTGCAAGCTTCATAGAATTTAGGGGGTTGAATGTAACGACCCAATATTCCATACTAAATAAATATTATTAAAAGTATATGGTTCGATAGTACAATTTTTTTTTAATTTGAATCTCATCAAAATGGGTTCAGTAATTAAGTATAAGGATGTACTCTCACATGGGATCATAAAAATAACAATTTTTATAAACTTTGATTTTCGTGTCTTTAGCGCTGTTTTGTAGCCGTCCGCTAGGTGAGAGGGACCACAGCGGCCGCGGCTGCGAGCGTCAATAGTGACGAGTAGTCGAGCTCGCGTATAAACAAAGCTCTGCGGACCGCATTTGAGACTAACGAATTGTAATAGTGGAAACGAGCACATGC
Source organism: Melanargia galathea (assembly GCA_920104075.1). Classification (NCBI taxonomy): domain Eukaryota; kingdom Metazoa; phylum Arthropoda; class Insecta; order Lepidoptera; family Nymphalidae; genus Melanargia; species Melanargia galathea. Next base: position 18,358,161 of record OV049867.1, on the reverse strand, counting down.
TCAGTGAATAATATAATTTACATTGGTGTGGAATAAGTATTGAAATGCTTATAGGGGCGATATACAAAATCTGGTAAAAGTGCTATACAAATCTTACGCTTTGGCGCTATTCATTGAAGGGAGCCCTAGCACATTAAAGTGTTTTGTGAACCTTTTTTGACATGGCGACTTGCGTTCATATATCAATGCTGGGGCGATACACTATCATTTTGTTGCTGATTAGAGAAGGGGAGCCTTGGTGTCTGAGATGCTTTGTGTACTCTTTTCCTTGAGATAGCGACAGACGATCAGATATATTAATCATATTTTATGTGTTAAACTAATTATACGCTTTGGCGCTATTCATGAGAGGAAGACTAGCGCAAGTGCTTGTGCACCTCTCTGAACATGGCGACTTGCGTTCATATATCAATACTAGGGGCGATACACTATCGTTTGTTGCTGTACAGAGGAATGGAGCCTGGCGTCTGGAATGCCTTGTGAACCCTCTCTTTGAGATAGCGACAGACGATCACATATACTAATTCGAACTTGCTCTGATACATTTATTGGAGTTCGTCACCACTCCGTGGTGACAGCACTACGTATTATTATTAACATATTTCGAACTATTTATTATAAGGTTGAGTTAGACCTGTGGACCATTTGTCGCTGAGAAGCCTCGCTTGGCCTTGACGTCTGACATTCAGTTAGATGTTAGGTTGGGTTTCAGGCCGGTGATAAACGCTGCGTAGCCTCGCTCAGTCATAACTTCTGACATTGTTGGAAGTTAGGTTGGGTTCCAGGCCGGCGAACACAGCGAGCCTTACTCTTTCATGACAAATGATAACTACATTTGCGAGTGGTCTGGTCGATGCACGTTCAAGGCGTTATATGCTTGGGGCGTGAGTTGATAGGACTGCTTGCGGAAGTGGTTGGATGTTGTGTTGAGTTCTAAGGCCTGTGTAAATAGTTCTACTATTTTACCACAGTGAGTCTTGCACTTCCTTGACTGACAAATACCAATATTTACTGCAAAGGATTTCCTCCTTTACTATGGACATATAACTGATATACCTCAGTAAGCTTTGCCTCGAGCTTGCTTCCATGATAATAACAAACCTACATCATACGTACTGCAGCGAACCTCGCTCTTCACTAATGACTTAACAAACATAGTGGAACTTAAACACTCTAAACAAAGGTCTTAAGTGGTGCACACCACTATAAAAAAGTCTTGTGGAGACAACCACGGTTAAAAAACAACTCTTTGGGATAATGCCTGGCTGTGAGGGGGGGGGGCCCAATGGTTTGCTGGTATATCTGGTATTTCATGCAACCATATTATAAAATATATAAGGAGCGAAATAATGATAATAAATTAATACTATAACTAACTCTGTATGCGATACTAGAGTACCACAAAAGGTAGGGGCTCATCGTTGTTGGCGTGACGGGAGCTAACAACCTTCATCCATATTTTTTATTGCTAAAAGTATGAATGATGCCTTGATGGACTTCTTTCTCTTTAGGGAAAGAAGTTTATCTTCATTTGAACTAAAAGTGTGTCATCCCACTATAGATTAATAACTAACCAAGTCACTATTAACCATAGCTTGACCGCTAACATATTTTATAATAAAACTAAGCAGGAACCGACACTTCAATACACGAACTAGATTAAGTCGTCTTAGTCAAGTGAACTCATTACTTCTGACGCTCTAAAAGTTCTTGGGTTTATACGGACATAACATTATAAAGGGTTCTACCGCTATCGTTCACGTGCCATTTTAAAGAATTTATTTAAAAACATAATCTTTAGAAAGATCTATAGGAATTTAAAGGGTATAGATTTTCATAAGGTCGTTAGTTCAGTTACACTCTGGTGCTGCAAATGTTCATGGGCGGCGGGAATCACTTAACATCAGGTGACACCAGTGGCGTGCACTTCATATATGTAGGCAGAAAAGCACTGCATACCTACCCTGAAAAAAAGCAATACTTAGGTAAAACGATATGAAAGACCACGAAATAATCGTGGTTTTCCGACCTAGTCTATACTAATATTATAAAGCTGAAGTGTTTGTAAAGGCTGTGATAGCCTAGCTAGTGGGTAGGACGACCGACTTCTATTCGGAGGTCGTGGGTTCGATCCCGCGGCACGCACCTCTAACTTTTCGGAGTTATGTGCGTTTTAAGTATTTAAATATCACATGCTTTAACGGTGAAGGAAAACATCGTGAGGAAACCTGCATGCCTGAGAGTTCTCCATAACGTTCTCAAAGGTGTGTGAAGTCTGCCAATCCGCACTTGGCCAGCGTGGTGGACTATGGCCAAAACCCTTCTCACTCTGAGAGGAGACCCGCGCTCTGTAGTGAGCCGGTAATGGGTTGATCATGATGATGATGATGAAGTGTTTGCTTGTTTGAGCGCGCTAATCTCAGGAACTAATGGACCGATTTCAAAAATTCTTTTACCGTTGGATATGTATGTGATCCTTGACTGCTATAGGCTATATAATATGTACCACGGGCGAAACCGGGACGGACCGCTAGTCTAATATAAAATACGGGTACATATACGCTATAAAACTTGTCTTTATCAACTTGTCACCAGACTACGCAAGCAGTTCCGAGCCATCAGCACCATGTCCCTCCAAGGGATGCCTCCGTTGCCGAAGAGCCTCAGCGGCTTCGCTGACGGCGACCCTGACCTCCGGGAGCCAGCCCTGACCCCTCCTGAGGAGCACCCTCCCACGGACCTCGACTCCCAACTTATCTACTTGAAGAAGGAAATGGTATGTACTATTACTATTAACATATTACCACATTATAATTACAGTACTTTTTTTATTAAACACACATGACACAACACAAGTCACAACGTAAGTCGTAAATATAGATAAAATAATTAGAATAAGAAGAGAAGCAGTGATTTTTACAGGTTTTTTTTAATAATCTAACACAACGTTTATGGGAAAAAAGGATAATAAAAATTAGAATAATTAAGCGCTAATATCAACAGGCAGTGATTTTTTTACAGGTTTTTTTAATAATGTTTTTATTTTGTGTGTGGTTTTAGTCCACATGGACATGTGAACGCCATCCACAAACAATAATAAACAATACTACTATTAAACATAAATAAACTACACTCACGTATCTACCCCGCAGAATTATCGTCGCCCGCAACATAGAAATATATAAGTATAGTTTTGTACTTGTCATTAGTAGTAGTAAGTAATTAAATCAATTCGCTTGTATGAAGTGTCGAGGGTGTGCCATTGATACATAAAAAAATCTAAACTAATAACCTAACTGGATTGGTAGCGAGGATTAGCCTCTGGTATAGAGAGAGCGCTCACGGAGCGGTTCGCACCCGCGCCCGCCGCGGTTGCGGGCCCGCAATACTCGAAATTCATACAAATGTCGAGTGCAAAACTCACGACGCGATTTACTCCCGCAGAGTTGGCGGTTGCTCGCGGCTCCCGCAGAAGGCGGGCAGCGGGCGCCCGCGAGCTTTGCGGGCGTCGCCCGCAAGCTCTGCGGTTTTTTGGCGGGCGCGATCGCATTTTTCTTATAGGAGCTGGCGAACAAAACGGTATAGTTGCATCAAACTAAAGAGTAAGAGTCTTTATTTGCAAAAATGTGGTACAAATATTATGGATCTTAAAGCTTATTGTCTTCCAACACATTTAACTAATAAATTAGTGTGCAAATTGAATTATTGATTTTAAGACTAAACAAAATGACGTAAGTAGCATACATGTCAACGTTCTAAAGATATAAATATAAAATTAATTGCAATAAATAGAATTTATGTCATACTTATATTCTTTTAAATTGTAAAAACATTTCTCCATGAGCCAGTTCTTTAGTTTTACTTTAAAAGTTTGAAGAGGCATGGCCTGTATTGATTCAGGTAACCTATTAATTATTAAATATTAATATTAAACTGAACGACATACTTACAGTGAGCTTTGGCGTGGATTTTTATTTACCCATATGTAGTTTGTGACTTTATTGAACATAATAATATGTTAAATTCAGTTTGCTTTCTCATATAAGTTAACGGAAGCAATAATTAATTAATATTGCAAGCAATAACTTGTTTGTGTAAACACATAACTCCAGAAGCAGACTATCAATTAATATTAAAACTAAATCAAACTATTATTAAAATATCTGCGTTTATCACCCGCACATAACTCAATTTATATCAACTCAGAGATTAGTTTAACTGAGATCTATTTTCAAATATATTTTATACTAATTAATTAATTACACTCAGCCAAGTCCAAAATGGCAGCATTTATTCGATGAGGGTGTGATTGCTATCGCAGCCCTCAATCAAATATCACGACCTAGACGCTGAAGCATCTAATAGTCGGTTGAGTCTTTGGAGGAGACTCAATTCATGGCTTCGAATTACCCGTATTTATACCAATAATTCAAGATGGCGGTTCGGCGCCACTGAATGAATCAAATGTCAGTTAATTCTAACCTATTTCAATTATGAAATTAATAATTCGTAAACCATTTCTAAAAATTCTAATTAATTTTCAACAATAATCTATCATTTGTAAGTCAGTCTGACATTTGTAAGTTAGTTTAGGCCAATTTCAACATAAATTGTTTAAAAACTTTATTAGTGAACTAGCCGACCCCCGCGACTTCGTCCGCCTGGATATAATAGGTTTTATATAGGATCGGATTGGATCCCATAATCCTTTTTTGTACCTAAACTAAATGTAGCCTAAGTTACTCCTTATAACATCACCTATCTGCCATTGAAAGTTCCATTAAAATCGATCCAGCCGTTTCGGAAATTAGCTGGAACAAATAGACAGATCGACAAACATAACTCTAAATGCACACCAGTTTAAAATAAGCCGTACGTTCAAAGATTCGGGTCCCAAGTTATTTGAACCCAATAAATGTCTGTCATTTCTGAACTAATAAACCTATGACCTTGAAATATTTACGGGACAATACTTAAAGTACTACCTTTCTAACAAAAAAAGAATGAGTGAAATCGAACTACGCGTTAATGAATTACAGCTAAATACACGTTTTAACTTTCTTCCCCTCTCCCAAGGGAACCGTGCTGAATTTCGGGATAAAAAGTATCCTATAACCTACCTCGGAGTATAAACTCAAATCGTACCAAATTTCATTTGAATCCATTCAGTAGTTTCGGCGTGATGCGCGGCCAAGATACAGACAGACAGACAGACAGACAGACAGACAGACAGACAGACAGACAGACAGACAGACAGACAAAAATGAAAAAAATTGCAGTTTTGGCTTCAGTATCGATTATATAGTGCCCTCCAATAAAAATTTTCAAAATATCTTCAATGTACAGAATTGGATCTGTTACAGTCTTATTATATTATAGATAAAGTTTTTAAATGATAAACTTTTTAATTAAAAAAAAATTCTTAGTAAAAAAAAAACAAATTTTTCTTCTGAAAAAGAAATAATCATTTTGATTGACATCTTACAAAGTATGGAAATTAATCCATTTTGAACGAAAACGTGCTCGATTATTCAAATCTTTCGAAACTTTATTGTAATTATGCCGTTATGATCGAAACCACGACCTATGGATGCAATTTTGATACAGTTGCGGGCCGTTTTAAGTAAAATTAAGTTGATATTCTTATTCAGCAAGCCAAAGACCATCGGATTAAAAAATATAACATTTTGTTCGCCAGCTCTTCATATATAACTATAACCGCCGGTCTTGCGGGCGTCTCCCGCCAACTCGGCGGGCGACGCCCGCAGCCGCGGCGGCTGCGGTCCCGCAAAAACAAGCGGGCTCGTGAGCGCGCTCTCTCTAACCTCTCTCCCGCAGCCGCGGCGGGCGCGATTCCAAACCGCTCCGTGAGCGCTCTCCGATAAAGTTCTCTTAGCACAATTAACACCAAAGTGTTGGTTATGCGTTAAGATCATCGCAATTATTGGTTATTGACTGAATTTTTATTGCACTCTAGCATAAATTAATCATTCTAGCCATTGACCCAGCTAATAAGACAAGTATAGGTACATAACCCAAATAGAACAAAGAAATAAGTTTTTTTTAATATTATTTTCTAGAACGTACGAAACTAGGTTAAAATTGCGATAAAGATGATGTAAATAATAAACCTACTGGCACACAGACCACTCGTTAAAAAAATTAATTTAATATCAATTCCATTAAATGAATTTTTAACGTTAGAAACTTTATGTGCCAATAAATATGTGCACGATGGAGCAATATTTGCAATTAACGAATAGTTTTCTTGGTAGGTATGTTATTCTTATTTATTTACCTAGTCTTATGGACTATAATATAAACGGGTCTGCTGCCTTATCAGCATGTCAGTGTTGTTGCGGTATAGATGGGACATTACAAACGTGCGAACCGAGTCATAAATCATTGTTATCAAACCTCGCACTTACAGGCCTTATGGAATTGGACCCTGTTTCTCTGGGGTTGTGTGTGACAGTAAAAAAGGATTTGTCGATAGTCGATAACAGGTTATAAAAAGCGAGGGAGAGCCCTCACAACCCTACTATCGTAATGTTTTAATGGATCATTTCGCACTTTTGTCCCAACTATAGATAGTAATAGTCTATCGTATATCTAGTATTATCACGTGGAAATAGTATCGATAGAAATGTCTGCAATTATTGATAGTTCTGCAACCCAGCAGCATAGTTAACATTTTAATTGTTAGCGTACTAATAAAAAGCCGGCAGTTTTCTTAAGAACGATCCAAATCCACTGCATACACTGCACAGTATTGTTCTTTAGTACATAATATTGAGTAAAAAGTCCACTCGATAGACTCAGTCATGTACTATCACTACATAGTATAAAACAAAGTCGCTTTCTCTGTCCCTATATCCCTATGTCCCTATGTATGCTTAAATCTTTAAAACTACGCAACGGATTTTGATGCGGTTTTTTTTAATAGATAGAGTGATTCAAGAGGAAGGTTTCTAAGTAGGAAAATTGGACCCGGTAGGTGGCGCTAATAGCGGGCAGGACGACGTCTGCCGGGTCCGCTAGTAATATTATAATATTCAGTTTATTTTGATACCATTAGACTATAATTCGGAGTCTAATCAATCATAGTTAAGAAATATTCAGCTTGCTTAGTGTTTATTTAATATATTTACTAAAAAGTCCATTACTGAGCGTACATGCATGTCATGTTGATTTGAAAGTCGTAGGTCAAGCCTAAGTTATACATGCTGAACCCCAAACGCTCTTGACCGATTTCCTACTTTTGAGCAGCTGTTAGTAAATATTCACACATACTCGTATATACGATGCGATGCCTTCATTTACTTAATGGAATTAATTATTATCTTCTATATCAATAACACGATTGACTGATTGACAGACAAAGCACAGCCAAAGTTGGTGGACCTATAGATTTGAAACAAGGGAATAGACAAAGTCAAAGTTTCTTTATTAAAAACTAGCAGATGCCAGCGACTTATTCTTATAAATCTAACTTGGGGGTAGAGTTTCCAAAATTCCAGAAACACGTAATTCTTTATTTTTAATCGACAATACAAATACCGATTTTCATTGATATAACTTTAAAAATGACGGATTTTCATACAAGCTTTCATCCCCCATTTAACCCACTTGGGGGTAGTTTTTCCAAAATTTCTTAAACATGTAATTCTTTATTTTTAACCGAAAATCTAAATACCAATTTTCATGGATATAACTTGAAAAATGACGGACTTTCATACAAAACTTTCATCCCCTATTTAACCCTCTTAGGGGTGGAAATCGCAATAATCCTTTCTTAGTGTGCGTTTACGTCATAAAAAGATGCTACTGTAAAAAATTCAAGTCTCTAGCTTCAGTAGTTTAGGCTGTGCGTTGATGATCAGTCAGTCAGTCAGTTAGTCAGGACAAGCTTCTTTATATTAGTATAGATTGGTGCTCTGTATACTTTTAGAAGAATACTATTAAAGAAGTGAGGCGGTAATTACTTGGTTTGAAACGCATTCCTTACAAGCTTTGCTCAGCTGCCCTATTATAAAAGTAGAGCTAGTAAACCTATTTCTTGTAGAGTCTAAAAACGTTTAAAATTGTACTACGATGTTACTCGTTTTAATAATACTTACCTGTAACAGGTGAATGACGAAACATAAAATAAAGCTAGCAATGAAAGTAAGTACTATGTAGCAGCAACAAGAGAAGGAAAATATTTAAAACCACGCCAAAGAATTGAGTGCAACACAAACATGGTATGGCTTTGTGAAACATTTGTACTAAATGCGGAGATGTGGAACGCGCTGTGCTTACATCCTTTCCTATTCCATTAGTGGCATTTATTTAGCTGTAAGGTAAGAGTACGCAATTCCGTCAGTGTCCCAGTACCCGACAACTGATCAGTTTTTTAATTTTTAAAATTTCTACGAATACTAAATAAAATTTATTTGAATGGCAATACATTCTGGGTAATATTTTTTACAATTCTAATGGCAAAATTGATCAAAAAGTTTAATGGCGTTGAAACTGTACAACAACAAATGTCACCTGTCCGAAAATATTTAGAAAATTCAAAGTTCAGTCACTGAACTACGTTACCACCACATCATCTTGGTTTGGTTCTCATGCAGCTGCGTATAAAAATACGGTAAAAGTGTTAATTTACTAGAATATTTGAGTAAATAGTCTATCGATATAACTTTTAAATTGCGGTGAATCTGAACGAAATGTAATTATTTTTGCATATTACATCTATTGGTACTCACAAATCCCTACTTGACCCAGAATCCGTTATTTTTTTAACGGATTTTGGTACACGCATCAACCCGATGATATCTGTTGTACCTAAACCCGTTATTAGATCTCTATTGCCTTGAAATAGGTCTTATTTTCCCTTAAATTTTTTTCGTTTTTCTGTACGATTTCTATATTATTGATAAATAAGATGGATATTACATGCCCGTGATTATAAGGTCATCAGAGCTTATATTACTGCGATATTAATTCTAAAAAAGCATATATTTGTGTATGCAATAATGCAAATACTTGTTTAAATATATTAGACTAGCTGATGCCCGCGAGTTAATCCGCGTGGATTTAGGTTTATAAAAATCCCAAGGGAACCAATATGAGTTAGTTTCCTTGGGATTTTTATTTGAAGAACTAGAAGATGTCCATGGCTTCACCCGTGTGAATTTTAGTTTTTAAAAATCCCTTGGGAAATTTTGATTTTCCAGGACAAAAAGTAGCCTATCTGTAGTAAACCCGTCCCAAAATGGAAAAATGCCGCGGGATTCCCACGATTTAGGAGTGCAATTCCTTATAGCATCAGGGTTGAGGAGTTGGATATGTATTCGAATTCATTCAACGATAAAGTCTTTCATTGATAGGTACCTCAAATATCAATTTAAATAACCGTCAGTTTCTAAATCTCATTAGTTTTGGGGGTTAGGTCCCCTACAACATCAGGATTGAGGAGTCGGAATCCAAATTTTTTATGAGACAGTGTCGCAAAGGTCTTCTATCGATTAAAAAAAAATTACGCAGATCAGTTTAGAAATCTCGGAGATATCGTTGTACATAGGTAGAAAAACACAACTCCTCCTTTTTTTGAAAGTCGGTTAAAAAAGTAGCTTATGTTACTCCTTGATTAGTTTTCTACTTGTCTATGAAAGTCCCGTCAAAATCAGTTCAGCCGTTCTGAAAATTAGCCCGTTCAAACAGACAGACAAATTCAGTTATGGTACAGTTCAAAAAACCATATGAGTTTAGAGGTACTTATTTCGAAATTAAAGACAGACACTTCAATTTTATTTACTATCTAAGTATAGACTAGAGGATGTGGATGTGGATTTAGGTTTCGGAAGAAGAATTCGGACTGTTAAAACATGCGCAGTGAAAGATGAACGAGGAGCGTTACTTACAGAAACAAAACAAGTTCTAGAGCGTTGGAGGCGATACTGCTCAGCATTATACGATAACCAGACTCCAGATGCATTACCCATAAGTTGGAACATGGATGAACAAGAACCTACGTTCTTCCGTCAGAGTTAGATCTAACAACAAGGACATTAAAACTTGACAAGTCTCCGGGAAAAGATGCCATCCCAGCGGAACTCATAAATAACCTTGGCTCAGGAGGCATTGACATAATGACGAAAATCCGTAACGCGATTTGGACTACAGGACATTGGCTTGCGGATTGGACCGAATCAGTTTTTATACCGTTACATAAAAAAGGCTCCACCACTGAATGCCGTAACTATAGAACTATCACCCTAATATCGCACGCCACTAAGATCCTGTTACATGTGATCAATCAGCGCCTAAAAAGTTATCTTGATCGCCAGATACCTGAAGTACAAGTTGTTAAAAGAAAAGGGACAAGAGAGTAAATCCTCAATGTCAGGCAGGTTATAGAAAAGAGTAGGGAGTTCAATAGTCCTATTGTACTGTGCTTCATTGATTACAGCAAGGCTTTTGACTGTGTAATGTGGAGCAAGTTATGGATGGTACTGTCAGAAATGGGAGTGCCACTGATTTTATCCTGAATTTATACTGCAACAACCACTTATTTGTAAGGATTGACACCGAATGTTCTAATGTGTTTCCTACCAAGAAAGGCGTACGACAGGGTTGTATCCTCTCACCCATGTTGTTTAACATTTACGGCGAGTACATAATTCGCAAAACAATCGAGAACTGGGAGAAAGGATTTCCAATAGGGGGAAAAAGAATATGCAACAACCGGTATGCAGACGATACAGTGCTCGTTACCACCACCATGGACGACATGAAGGAACTCTTACAAAAATTAGAAGCAGAAAGTATGAATTTGGGTCTGACCATCAACAGAAGTAAGACCAAGTTGATGATAGTTGACCGCGCCGGTAAGCTATCCAATACTAGGGTAATTCTCACGAAAACATGAAATTCTTGTTCTTTCAGTTTTAACAAAAATCTAATAAAGATTTATTGGTAGATATTATTTTCTAGCAATCTGCATTACTGTGCCTAAGAATGTCAATTATTATTTCCGAACTATATGTATAAATAAATAAATTACACTGTATATAATGTACCAAAAATCATTCCCTCACTGTGTCCCAAGCTCCAGATTAAATTACTTTTATATTTTTAAAGACACAAAAAAATCAATTAAAAGCGATGCATGTTTGACTAATCTATTAAAAATACACCAGATTTAAGAAAATATTTCTCATTTGGTCAATAAAGTGCGGACCGGAATTTAAAAAAAATAACATACACGTGTCCCAAGAAATTAAATCATTCCCTCACACCTTTACTGACAGTCGTTTTATGAACGCATTTTTAATCAAACTCGAACGCTAAAATTAGTTTTAGATAGTTGGCAGTACTGTCGATTTTTCCATATGGCAAAATTATCGTTAGCGTGTTAGAGTTTTTGTTGTAAAAAGGTTTAGTTTATATTTTTTTAATATTTAATTTGTGACCGTCATTCCATCACATTCTATAAAAACAAAAGGTAAGTACTTTAACTATTATTAATTATATCGTGATGTGGGTTTTAGGAACTTGTTTAGTTATGCAAAAAATCTTTATTCATATAAGATTATATCACGTGATTTTTTTTAGTTATTCTTGATTTCGTCATTACCTCGCCGTCATTCCCTCATTTTAATGTGTAGTGAGGGAATGATGATTTATAAGGGAATCGTTTTCGACTGAGTCAGTTTATCTTTTTCGAACTAACCTTCAAATTTACCGATGCCATCTTGTTGTAGGATCAAATAATGCCAAGAAGAAAGAAGATTAACGAAGAAGAAGATAAATTAACACACATTTTGCATATGTTCAATAATAATCTAAGATGAACAGTTGTAGCCAGGAAAGATGTAGTGCAGAGGATCGAGCCCCCAAAATTAATCAAAAGAGGATGTTATTTTGTGAAGAAAATAGATCAGTCAGATGTCTAATCCCTACTAATTATATTATATTATAAATACGAAAGTAACTATGTCTGTCTGACTGTTACGCTTTCACGCCTAATCCGCTGAACCGATTTTGATGTTCAGTATAGAGATAGATTGGACCTTGGAGAAGAACATAGGCTAGCTTTTGTTGGTAAAAAAAGGCTGGAAGGGGTTGAAATAGGGGATGAAGATTTTTATGGGAGTCCGTCATTATTGAAGATAATAATCCTTATCTACTAAAATTATAAATATGCAAAAGTAGCTCTCCATCTGTTACCTTTTCACAGCTCAACCACTGAACGGATCTTCACGAAATATGGCACAGAGCTGGCCTGTATCCTGGAGACGGACACAGGCTACTTTTATCCCGAAAAATTCCACTTTCCCAAGTGTTTCCAGAGGATTTTCAAAAAACCTATATCCATGCAGACGAAGTCGTAGGCATCAGCTAGTTGATAATAAAGAGTTAAAGAGATTTGTTTTATTAACTTTTATACTTGAAAAAAGAGCTTAGTTTTTTTTGGCAAAGAGAACTTTTTTGTAGATTTATTTTTAGTTCTTTAATTTTCAAAAAAGTATTTTTTTGTGTTTTTTTTTAGTTTTTTTTAGTTTTAGTAAAGATTTTTACTACCTTTGATAATGAATAGATAAGATAAGAGCTTTATTTGATTGAAAAAATACTATTTATGTTAATTTTTAAGGAATCTAAGCTTTTTTGATTTTTTTTATAACTGTCAATATGATAAAGTGATAAGACAATAAAATTCACAAAGATTGTCATCTACAGACTGAATACTTTATGATTATCTTCACAACAGTTCCTAGCAATGTAAGAAAATATATTTGATAAACAAATTAAAAAATAAACATCGTTTTACTGTCAGAGATTCATGAATTGTTTGTAAAAGTCATTCCCTCACCTAAGACGTCATTCCCTCATTCTATTTTTTTTAAATACCCTTATAACTTTTGTAAACAATTTTTGGGACCACTATATAATTTAAATTTAGTTACATAATTATAACATAATTTATAAAAAATAAATACAAATATCCATCAAAAATTTTCATTAATTTTTTGGAACCGAATTTCAACATTTCGTGAGAACTACCCACTAATATAATTCTATCTGTGGATGTGGTGAAGAATTACATCCACCTTGGGTCCCAAATCTGCAGTGATGGCAGTTGTGTGCCAGAGATAAAGAGACGAATTGCAATGGCGAAAAATGCCATGACAAGATTAATCGGGATATGGAAGAATAAAGGCATATCGCATAAAACCAAGAGCCGCCTCGTTCAGGCCTTAATTTTCCCAATTTTCATGTATGGAGTCGAAACATGGACCATCAAAGCAAGAGAAAAGCAAAGAATAGATGCGTTCGAAATGTGGTGCTGGAGGAGGATACTGCGGATTCCGTGGACTGCTAAGCGCACAAACGTGTCCATTCTTTCACAACTCGGAATCACTGCTCGGGTTTCCTCTATATGCTACCCACGATTGCTCTCATATTTCGGCCACATCATTCGGCGTGGGGATGACAGCCTAAAAAAGTTAATAGTGACAGGCAACACGGAGGGCAAAAGAGTGAGAGGCCGCTCACCAACTAGGTGGTCCGACCAGCTGAAAGAATCCAACAGGTGTAGATTCTATCACTCTGTTAACATGGCCACCAACAGAAGCCGATAGAAACAATTAATCCATACGAGGGCAGTATGCCAGGACCACGATCTTCAGCAATGAAGCAACGACCGGAGAGAGAGTATGCGTTTGCACTTTTTATCCTGGAAAAATCGACAGTTCCCATGGGATTTTGAAAAAACAGCAATCTATAGATACAGCTATAGGTAGATTACTATAGCAAACTTCCTTGAAAGTTGATATAAAGATTGGAAAAGGGAGCAGGAACGGGAACCGGAAATCCACGATTCCCTCGGGATTTGTGAAAAAGCGAAATTCACGCGGGTGGAGCCGCAGGCAGAAGCTAGTAGAGAATAAGAAGTATTGAAAAGCGTACCTTTTATAATAATATGTCCCAAATAATATATTTCATTTCTTTATAATATTATGTCTTCTTTTTCGATAAAAAGTAGGTATAACCCCATTTTTTTACTGCGAGCTCTACGTATTTTAGATTTGTAATAATGATTTTTATGAACCTTAGCGTCAAGCAATAGAGTTCAAATTCGCGGTAAAAGTTAACGGATTCCGGGACATAATAACGTTTACTAGTACAAATCTGCCGACTACTGGTACAATCGGCCCTTTTCCACATTTTTTTGTATTATTACGTATTATCTTTTATTTTAATTTGAAATAAAATAATAGCACTAAAACTAGAATAAATTACCTATCTAGTCATATAATTCTCATTACTATAAGTTTACGAATTTCAACATAGCAATCATGCAAAGTTAGCGAAGTTCAAAACTTAACGGATATTGGGACGTTTGCCTTATAGAGCCGAAGTAAAAACTGGAACTCAATTTAATAGAACGCAGAGTGAACTGAGCAACATGCGACTCCCATTCAACTGCAGGTATACGTATTTAGTATACCTATAGTTATTTAAACAAGAGATAAAATTCGTAAACTAAAACCCGACTACTCATAATAATAATAGCATAAAATGATAATTTAGTGTGCAGAAAAACGTGTATTCAACTGCGTACTAATGGAAGGAAGCGCGGGGCAAACAGCTAGTGGCGCCATCTGTTACGTCTATCTGAAACTAACTTAATATTCCAGCCGCGCGAACGTAACTTGTCGATTTTTTCGCGTATAAAATGTAGCCTATGTCATCCGGACCTTAACAACGAATCAATTGACACCTCATTCATCAAAATCGGCCCAAACATACATACATCATTATACATAGACTCTTAAAATCATAACCCTTCCTTTTGGCTTTGCCGTAGTCGGGTAAAAATCCTTCTAATATTATAAATGTGAAAGTGTGGATGTTTGGATGTTTGGATGTTTAGATGTTTGGATGTTTGTTACTCAATCACGGCGCAACTACTGAACCGATTTGGCTGAAATTTGGAATGGAGATAGATTATGCCCTGACTTAAAACATAGGCTTACTTTTTATCCTGGAAAAATGCACAGTTCCCACGGGATTTTGAAAAACCCGAAATCTATAGCTATAGCTATAGGTAGATTACTATAGCGCACTTCCTTGATAGTAGGTATAAAGGTTGAAATAGGGAGCGGGAACGGGAACTGGAAATCCACGATTCCCTCGGAATTTGTTTAAAACCGAAATTCACGCGGGCGAAGCCGCGGGCAGATCCTAGTAATCTATATTTAGATAGTAGATAGGTACGCGACAAGGCAAGAGTGCGGGCGACGCGACGGGTCGCCCGCGTTCCCTGCATGCGTTGGTCAGTCCCACTCTGGGACTAGTAATCACAGGCGGTTCCTAGGTATAATTCACATACCCCTCATGCGTTAATTAATCCCAGGCTAGGACTAATCATAGGCAGGCGGTCTGTCACGCCTAATAAACATCTGCAGTATCGCATACTAAACCTAGCACTTCTTTTTTAAATTCTAGTTTCTTTAAATTGAATTATATATTAGAAATTTATTTATATTTACAGAAACTAGAATTATTAAAAACAAGTTTAAAGAAATGTTTATTGACAAACATGTGAAAGTTTTATATAAAAATATAAATATCAATTATTATTTAAAAAAATTCTTAAAAATTCGTGAAGTAAAAGTCAACACGTGGACAAGTGTTAAGAATTATTTATAATTGAAGAGTTTGTTGAGGGTCTGTGTTAGTAAATAAATTACCATTCACTTCCATTATTTTAATAGAATAAAGTATCAGATAAAGTAATGAAAGTAACATAAAAATTACAATCACATTCTAAGAATTATATCGACAAGTTAACATAATATTGATTATATCGTTGCAACATTGCAATAAAAATTTCACAACATATTTTGTAATTATTACCTAATACCTAGCACCTAGGTATAAAACTATTCGGTAGTAAAGGTACCACGCGGAATGCAACTGCAACGGTATAAATAGCGTATGAAAGAAATAACGTAAAATAAACTGGACCAGACGTTGCAGTTTAAAAAACAGATGTCTGTGCATTTGAGTTTATCGCTCGTTATCGTGAGTAATGTTTAGCTACATTAGTTGAACTGGCGTTGTTACAATATAGACGGCGCTCTTTTATGTATTCGAGAATTTTTTAAATAGACTAGAAACCTTTTATATGAATAATTTGTCTGTATATTATCCACAAGCGGACACCCGCGACTTCGTTCGCGTGGATATCGGTTTTTAAACATCCCGCGGGAACTTTTTGTTTTTCTTAAGCTCTTTTAAGCTCATATATATACCTTGCTAAAAACTGTTAAAAGTTCACTGGTGGATATTTAGGTAGATATAAATATAAACATCCACCACTGAAAGTCCCATCAAAATCGATCTAGCCTTTCAGAGATTACCCGGTAATCTTTAAACTATCTCCTTTCTAACAAAAAAAGAATGAATGAAATCGAACTACGGGTTAATGAATTACAGCTAAGTAGGTACACATTTTGACTTTCATCCCCTCTCCCAAGGGAACCATGCTGAATTTCGGGATAAAAGTATCCTATATGTTACTCCGTAGTATGAACTTAAATCATGCGAAGTTTCATTTCAATCCGTTCAGTAGTTTTTGCGTGATGCGCGCACAAACATACAGACAAACAGATAAACAGACAAACAGACAAAAATTTCAAAAATAGCTTTTTTAGAGACACTGCCATTGGTTATTATGCTACACCTGTCTTTCATAGAAATACGTTATTAACTGAATTTTTTTATTGTTATACTATGAATGTACGTAATACGTATAAGTATATACATAGTTATGAATGAATACTATATATATAATAGTTTTATCCAAAACACACGATTTCCAAAATTTTCGTTTGTGTCTGGCTCGCATCCCGGGGACGGATTTACTAGTAGGTTAGGTTTAAAATATCTAGGCTAGGGAAATCAGAGTTTCCATGACATTGAGTGAGTTTTACGACCTAAATCCACACAGTGCTCGTGACTTTGTATGAAAAGTGTGTATGAGATTCATACAAACTTCCGTCCCCTACTTAACTAACTTAGGGGTAGTTTTTCCAAAATTCCTTAAACACGTAATTCTTTATTTTTAACAGAAAACCTAAATACCAATTTTCATAGATATAACTTGATACGGATGACGGACGATCATTTACACTTTCATCTCCTATTTAACCCCCCGGATGGAATTTCCGATAATAATCCTTTCTTAGTCACATCATAAAAGGAAGCTACTGTGAAAATTTCAAGTTTGTAGGTTCAGTGGTTTAGGCTGTGCGTTGATGATCAGTCAGGACAAGCCTCTTTATATGAATATTTGTAGCCTAGTCTTAAATCATGATTCTCGCGACCTTAACAAGTCACAGCAATCAGCTTAAGCACGGATAAGGTTACGCGACTATGTAATACCCTCAGTATGAAGTTCATTAGGACCTATGGCTCTTAATATACTTAATAATGGGGGATTGCATAGGACGAAGTAATTGGATGTTTCTATAGCTCTATGTATAGTGTCATATGTAGCAAGGATATCTTTATGAGAACCCTTGTAATGAAAAATGTTATAGACTTCTTTTACGAGGATTAGATTAATAACTTTTTACAATGTTTGTATTAATACAATGTGTGTAGGCTTTTCTGGATCATTTTCTTTTTAAAAGGATTTAGTTTCCATAAGACTAACCTTTACTCCAGCTAGAAGTGTTGAGGACGAATCGATGCTATGGAAACCTTTGCTCGAAAAATATACACACTCATGTCAAATGTGTGAGAGAAATGTGTTCATAAATCATGCAATTAAATTTTTAGCTTTGCCTTTCCGATCTATGATTGCAGACTGACGATGTATTTTAATAACCTAAATAATTTATATAATGTCATAGATTCCCATCAGTATTCAGTTGAGATCGAAATTAAGCGAAACACTTACATACCTTCCCACTTACAGTTACCTAATATAAAATATTTTTTATATTTATTATTATTGTCTTTTTTATATATATGTGTATATTTGTTGTATTCTGTATATATGTTATTTTATTCTTCATTCTGATATGCTGTGAAATTCTTAATATCGTTGTGGTATCGTGTTCACGCTGTTTATTGCATTCTTCCCGGTATTATTGGAATTCTATTAGCCATCGTCATGCAACGATACAGTTTTATGAGGAATCCCTAGAAATTAATCTAATTTGTAATAAAAATAGGTCTGCGCTCGGTGCGATAAGGTTTCAGATGAGCGGCTTATTCTTACGTTATGAACGTTGACGTGCGTCTCCATTCCGCCGGTTAAAGCCCGATTAGCACATATTATCATTGAACCATCAGTGCCGGCACAGTGAAAAATATTATTTCATACATGCTGTATGAACGCGTTCACACTTGTCCGTATCAGTGACGACGCAGTGTTTCAGTGTCGGTTCATAGAGAATGACATATTTTTAACTGTGTTGGAACTGCGCCGGCCGCGGCACTGATGTTTTACTGATATGTGCGAATCGGGCTTAAAAGTACTCGCCCACTAGAATCCATGAGCTATAAGAGCGGGGCCGCACTGCGAAAATTATTCGCGCGAATTTTATTCGCGCGGTCTATATTCCGCATTTTAATATATTTTTCTCGCGAATTTTAAATCGCATGTGCGTGCAGCTTCATACATTCCCATATGTCACAGAATTTTGCGAAAAAATTCGCGCGAATAAATTTCGCAGTGCGGCCTAGGCCTAAGCCTGGTTTACATCAAAGCAATACAGTGCGACCTTGCGGAGTATGTACATTAAAGCCGCATGCTACGATGTTTATAAATTAAAAATTAAAAAAACCCCTGACATTCGCCATTTTGTGGCGGCGGCCATCTTGGATTTGTAATAGTGATATTCTACTAGTCAAGCCCTTTCATTTGATACCCATATTAAGTGAGTTAAGAAAAATATGTAATCCGCCATTTTGTAGCGGCGGCCTTCTTTGACCGATTTTCATCAAACATAGCTAACAACACTCTCGACTAATTCACCTTTCAAACAAAAAAACCGCATTCAAATCGGTTCACCCGTTTCAGATACCGATTACTTCGATTGTTTTCATTTTAACCACGAAACAAGCATTCCCCGTTTGAATCACACGACGGTAAATCAGTGATGCGACTAAATTTCATCATGTGTTTCGCCCCTAAGTTTCACTACATTCGCTGTGACGCACGAAAAGACGAACGTGATAAAGTAAGCGTTAGATTAGTTATTGTTATCGATCCTTAATATAGGAGTGTACCTATATTGAATTTAAGAATCGTGTTCAAGGTGACTGACGGTTCGGCATAAAAAGTCGATTGATTACAAGGAAAAAAGCGTTTGAAAAGAAGAATCGACTTTAAAAACTGGCGGTGGAGTAGAGACATACTTTTGAATATTCAAAAGAACTATACTATACTCTGATTTTTAATTCCGTGGAATTCTGACGTTTCTTAATGTTACCAGAGATAAAACAGTTCCCACAAAAAAGATAGGTAATAAATTCAAAACTTACATATAAATAAAAATCAATTGCCTCGTGACATATGCCTGACAGATACTTCAGGTAAGTACTTTAGCTTGGGGTGAAATCGTACTTCAGCTGTGCTTCAGGTGGTAACCCTGTTTTTCATACAAATAACTCATTAAGAATTCCACCGAATTAAAAATCAGACTATAAGTAGGTAATCCTACCATTTGAATAAACTAAATTTGTTTTTCCAAATAATTCTTAATACAAGCCTAAGAAGGTAAATAGTCTAGTACATTAGCCAAAACTCTAAAGCAAAAACCAATGTAAACCAGGCCGTGACGATTCAATAAATAGCAGGTTGGCCATGGCGTGGTCAAACCTGTCCAATTTTTCTGTCTAAATAAACTTTTAATCTAGTCTATTTTTATTGGAATTTGTGAAGTTTATGCATTCAGGTCAGATCGAGTTTTCGTCTGATTTGCAATGTGACCAGATGGTGGCACATTTATATCGCCGCTGTTAATTCAAGATCAAAACATCCTGTAGTTTCTATAGACGTTTTACTAAACATTTGGTGAGTTTAATATTTTATACCTTCATACAAAACATGTACGATTATTAAAACGACTTAGCTAATAGTTATTGATTTTTGTAACCGAAAATTTAACTATTTGGAAGAAGCGTTCCTGCGAGTAGTAAATTAAGATCTGCTGTACTTTTGAGTATAAGTAACAAATGTTAAATGGGTCAGTGTATATATCTTGGAAAAGTTTACAAATTAAAGCTATTTTGATGAAAAATTTCTTAATATTGGAATTTTTTCCACAGGGTTGATGTCAAAAGATTTCATTAAATATATTCAAGAAGTTTTTAAGTACAAATCCAAAAGATGTTTTTTCACCATAGTTAAATTCAGCCATAATTCGACAAATTTAATTTCTTAAATAATTTTAATAAAGTTGTCTCTACTCCTCTTGTTGAACTCGAAGTTTTCGATAGCTGTTTGCGACACATATTCTTTGAGACATTGGCACAAGTAAACCGTCCATAAATTTTGAGTGTACTAAATTTAATTTATAAATTGTATCTTTTGACAACAAAACAGTTTATATACAGTTCACATTTGTGTTATAAGTTTTAACGTGGAAGGCTGGAAGCATATTGACTCAAGGTGAACTTCTTTATGCGACGTAATAGAAACGCCTTGTACACTGGTTAGCGCATTATAGAAAACTAGGAATATAATAGCCATTACAATCACTGCGCAGAAGTCTCCATAAATTACGCAAGAGTGCGTAATACCACACCGTTGCAGATGCAATATTGCAATAACATATAGAGATAATCGTCAACTTTTCCATAAACCGAACACACATACATAGAATATCTATCTATCTATAATATAATAAAACTGTAACAGATCCAATTCTGTACATTGAAGATATTTTGAAAATTTTTATTGGAGGGCACTCTATAATCGATACTGAAGCCAAAACTGCAATTTGTTTCATTTTTGTCTGTCTGTCTGTCTGTCTGTCTGTCTGTCTGTCTGTCTGTCTGTCTGTATCTTGGCCGCGCATCACGCCGAAACTACTGAATGGATTCAAATGAAACTTGGTACGATTTGAGTTTATACTTCGAGGTAGGACATAGGATACTTTTTATCCCAAAATTCAGCACGGTTCCCTTGGGAGAGAGGATGAAAGTTAAAACGTGTATTTAGCTGTAATTCATTAACGCGTTGTTCGATTTCACTCATTCTTTTTTTGTTAGAAAGGTAGTACTTTAAGTATTGTCCCGTAAATATTTCAAGGTCATAGGTTTTTTAGTTTAGAAATGACAGACATTACAATCCTCAGTATTGGGTTCAAATAACTTGGTACCCGGATCTTTGAACGTATGGCTTATTTTAAACTGGTGTACGTTTAAATTTATGTTTGTCGATCTGTCTATTTGTTCCAGCTAATCTCCGAAACGGCTGGATCGATTTTAATGGAACTTTCAATGTTATAAGGAGTATATTAGGCTACATTTAGTTTAGGTACATAAAAGAATTATGGGATCCGCTCCGATCCGATCCTATATAAAAACCTATATATACGCGAACGAAGTTGCGGGGGTCAGCTAGTCTTATATATAAAATTCTCGTGTCACAATTTTCGTTCCCATATACTCCTCCGAAACGGCTTGACCGATTCTCATGAAATTTTGTGAGCATATTGAGTAGGTCTGAGAATCGGCCAACATCTATTTTTCATCCCCCTAAATGTTAAGGGTAGTCCACCCCTAAATTTTTATTTTTTATTTTTTAGACAAAATTTTAGTTTTTATTTTTTTATGATACAACATACAAAAGTACATACAATCCTAAATTTTCACCCTTCTATCACCAACCCCTATTTTTTAATTGCGATATTAGTACTTTGATGACCGGGTAGGTTGCACTGATGTCAGTATATCACCGGGCAGGACGACGTCTGCCGGGTCCGCTAGTGTTATATAATAATTCGTTACATGATAATTTTATTATAGTACACAGTACAGTAGTTATAGTACACAGTAGTGACTCATTACAGTATACAAAAATGTACAAATTACAAGGTCATATTGTGGTAGGCGCACTTATCACCGTACGCAATGATAATGGTGCTAATAAGGCTGGACTGACACAATGCTCTTAAACTAAACATTAACCATGTGATTAAACTGACCGGTCTAAAAATAGTGCTCTCCTCCTTCGCAGGGACAAATGTCAAAAAAACAATTTAGTTTAAAGATTTTGAACAACCTAACTAATGGTACCAATGATATTGATTTAGTTTGGGGCAATCCTAAACTGAATTAACTAAGGGCCTGTTTCACCACCTTCTGATAAATGTCGGATAGCTAAACATAAGTTTTGTCACTTTTTACATTATGTTAAGTGACAAAGACAAAAGTTGTGGTGAAGGTGGTGAAAGAGGTCTAAAAGATTTTTTGTAAGAGTTAAGTGTTTTATATCGTTCATACAAAACAACATAGGCACTAATTTAGTTGGAACAATATCAAGTCGAGAGTCTATTGAAATGGAAACAGGTTGTACAGGAATTACTATTGCAACATGCAGCCTTGGAGACCTTGTAATAATTCAAATCCTACACTCGCGTTCTTTATGATAATAACTGTGTATTTGTCGGCATCGATTGTGCGAAAGCAAAGTGCGTATACTGTGTTCATAATAATTATCTACACAATGTACTGTACTATACTGCGAATTAACAGTAAGCGGACGTAAATCGGCTTGTAATTACTGCTCTCTTTGAAACAGTATCAAACAAGTGGAATGTAATCCATACTAATATTATAAATGCGAAAGTGTGTCTGTCGGTGTGTCTGCTACCTTTTTACGGCTCAACAGTGTAACCAATTTGGTACGGAGTTAGCTTACATTCCGAGGACGGACGTATAGGCTACTTTTATCCCGGAAAAGCAAATACTTCCCACAAGATTTTAATTAATCTCGCTGACAACTGTCGTCGTCGTCTCAACTCATCGGATAGACGTCCACTGCTGGACATAGGTTTTTAGAAGGATCGCCAAAGAACTGGATATTGTACCGCTTGTGTGCAAAGGCCGTCAGCGAATTGGAAGGGCGTTCCCTATCGGTTTCGGCTATCGGTTTCGGTATCACCGCTTTGTAGTAGGATTGTACCCCGAATCCGCCTGGCTAGCGACCACACTTCAGCCGTAATCAACCGCAAAGCATCCGTGTGTTCCGGCAGCGAGCTGAAGAGCCAGTCCCCTTCCTCAAAAGCCGGCAACGCATTAGTGGTTCCTCAGGTGCTGCTAATGTTCATGGGCGGCGGTAATCACTTAACATCAGGTGACCCGCTTGATCGGTTGTCCGCTATATAAAAAAAAGAGTGGATAGGACATATGTACAACCACATAGGAATGCCAACGCTCATCCTTTCTCGCAGTTCTGTAGGGGAAAGTTGAAGGAGGGACGAGATTATGAAATTCCTTAGCATGCTCTCCAAATTATATCCGACAGAACACCGATAAACAGGCGACATATAGCGTCGGTATTGAAGACAGCAATTTCGCCTTTTTTTTCAAGAAATTCCCAAAAAGCTAGCTTAATTCTAAGCACATATTACCTTGTACTGTACCTAATAATTCAAATTTTACTGTCAGTTCTTAATGATAATAGCAATTATATCGATGACGTCAAACTGCGTAAATAGATCCGCGTTCGCATAATTTGCGAGTTGTGACACAATGGACTAATTACTAATGCTGCTTGACGAGTCTTTTAGGTTACAATAAACATTGCTATAGCATATTAATGTATGATGAATGAAATATAATGATACAGGCTATCGGGTGGTCTTCTTCGGTGGACGGGCGATATCAAGATTGTGTTCTGTGGCCATCCTTGCAAGAGACTCGTGTACAGCAAGCTCTTGGTTCAGACGACGACGATCAGAATTGTAGTCCCTGTGATCTCCGATATTCATCACAGAAAGAGATCAGAAGCATGTCTCTAACATACTTTGGATCATCATCATCATCATCATGATCAACCCATTACCGGCTCACTACAGAGCACGGGTCTCCTCTCAGAGTGAGAAGGGTTTTGGCCATAGTCTACCACGCTGGCCAAGCGGATTGGCAGACTTCACACACCTTTGAGAACGTTATGGAGAACTCTCAGACATGCAGGTTTCCTCACGATGTTTTCCTTCACCGTTAAAGCAAGTGATATTTAAATACTTAAAACCCACATAACTCCGAAAAGTTAGAGGTGCGTGCCCGGGATCGAACCCACGACCTCCGATTAGAAGTCGGTCGTCCTAACCACTAGGCTATCACAGCTTCACTACCCATACATACACATACCTTGGATAGTTGTTTAAAATTCAAATCCTCCAGTTCTTCATTTATGATATCGTACCTTATAATTTGTCCGTTTCACTTTTTTATTAAATTGATACTTAATGAACATCTTTATTAAAACAAATGGATCTAATATGTTACGTTGTATTATGTATAGCAATCGCGGTTTTAACAGACGGCCTAGAAGTCCTTGTGTTCATTGAAATCTTGCCTTTGTATTAATCACTACATAGTATAAAACAAAGTCTCTTTCTCCGTCCCTATATCCCTATGTCCCTATGTCCATTTGTACGCTTAAATCTTTAAAACTACGCAACGGATTTTGATGCGGTTTTTTTTAATAGATAGAGTGATTCAAGAGGAAGGTTTATATGTATAATAACATCCATTAAATAGTGGAGAAATACTGTTATTTTTGAGGTTTCTAATGTGATGTCGTAAATAATTACATTTTTTCCGCTTACATTGCAAACGCAGCCTGAACCCTACGAGATTTATCAAAATAATGTACTAAGTATTGTACACAATGAAAAGGTCTACAAAAAACTCCGCGATGGTATATGTCTATCTCTTATGGATATCCCACAATAACATTTTTTTGTCATTTACTTTTTACGACAAATAATGGCTAATTTTCGAAGCGATTTCAACCAATACAGCATTAATCCTTATCTAATTAAATACCTTAAATACATTGTTGATTTAATATAAATCCATATGGCCTTTTACAGCATATGATTTAAATGAATACTTTCGAAGATATTACAGATTTAAAAATTGCGGCGGCGCGGGCGGGAGCGTGCCTATGAGCGCGTCGGTGGCCGCGGTTCTCCAAGCCCAGTGTCGATAATTTTTGAAACCAAAAAAAATCACATTACGTAGGATGAAACCCATTGGAAAAGGAGGAGAATATTATAAAAATACAAGGAAAAATAATTTACGGGCGATCTGAGCTCGGGAAAAAAGGGGGGAGTTTTAAGGGTAAAAACGGTTTATCTCGATTTCCGGCAAAACTAGAAGTCCTATGGAAAAAAATCAAATGGCAAAGTTGTAGGTAATAAAAAGATCTACAACTTTTATATTTACACTTTTTCACATAACCTCAAAATTTATGTGAAAAGTTCAAAAAACCAAGTTTTTGGTTTTTTATTTTTAACTTTTAAAATAAATATTTTTTTTTTTCACGGAATCTGGTGAAAACTTACCTTTTTATGTCCCAAATACACTGTAATTTATTTGATTTAAAATATTTAGTTTTTCTCCTTATTTTTGACTTAATATCGACTTAATTCTGACAGCTGTCATTGTCATTTACAGATGAGTTATTTATATGGAGAACAGGGTTAACCACATCTACGAAGTACGATTTTACCCCAAACTACTTTAATTCCCTGTCAACATATAAAGCTCTAAGCCGCTTAATAATATTAATAGTTTCGCCCTAAAATAGAAATTGCTAAGAGTGGAAACTAGAAATTGCACACTAACAGCAATAGAAAACAAAAGAAGCACATTGAAAAAATTTATTGAAAAATGGAAGTCGAATGACATTATCACCATGAAGTGTCTGTCAGGCATTTGTCATAATATCTACATGCAGCAGTTGATTTTTATTTGCATAAGTTTTGTTTTTTTTATCTTTTTTGTGGGAATTGTTTTATCTCTGGTAACATTATGAAACGTCAGAATTCCACGGAATTAGTAATTCGGGTATAAGGTGAGATATAGTAAGTTCATTGTGGAAAATATTGTAAAAAGTCAAGCCGCCTGGGAGCTTTCATCGAAAACGCTGCCTAATCCCTGAGCGGGTAGTAGGTACCTACGCATAATATGCTCTACTACCCGTGCGAAGCCGGGGCGGGTCGCTAGTTATTTATAATTAAAAATACGCACCGAATTTGAGAACCTACTTCTTTTTTAGAAGTCTGTTAAATTTTTATTAATATTTGCTGTGAACAAGGTAAACAAAGCGCTAAGGTCAGGTGTCGCTGATTTTTAAATAAATATACAGTGTGTCCGGGATCGAATTAGCGATATTTTAGGGACATATTCTACAACTCATTCCCTCTCTGAAAATACCACTTATTAGGGCCTGCCCCCCTCCCCCTCCCAGGGACAGCCATTTCAATTTGGTGTGCGTTTTTGTGGGTATGTGCGCACAAAAAATGTAATAATTCGAAAATCTGTTGGTGCACAGGTCTTCAAATGACCTTATTCGATTGGATACAATATTCTCCATCACTAAGTGCCAAACAATAGAATAACATGTTAAAATAACTCGATCAAAAATGCTTCGGAAAAAAAATATTTTTTCAAAAATATTGAAAACTACAAGTTTTTGCTGCATTTTGCAAAAACGAGGTCGTTAAGATTACATTTTTAAGTATTAAATCGTCAGTTTTTGAGATAAACAACAAAACGACATAAAAAATTTGTCTGTAAGTTATTTACTTTTGTAGATATTATTTTTTAAACATAACTTAACCGCGAGCGCGTAAGTTCTTATGTTATTCGAATGTGGGTTTCCATCGCATACCTCGGGCGATCAGGTAATAATAATATTGTTTTTGATTAGTCAGTGAATGAGGTTAAAACTAAGGATCAGACCCCTACTTCAACTGATTAAAAATTCGTATAAAAATTGAAATATCTGAAATTTTATTTTGTTGTTCCTGGCGAGGAGGCGTTATGATCGCTACTTAAGTTATTACTCATTTTTGTTTGTGATTCAGGTTTGTGAAGTTTGCTAAGTTTAAAGACATACCTACTCGGTATTATTATAGCCATAAGAGAGCATTTAGATGTCAACTATTCGCCTTGGATCGGACGTGGCAGCAATTCAATGGAATGGCCACCTCATTCTCCGGACCTTACACCTTTGGACTTCTTTTTATGAGGACCTATGAAGCAGAAGGTCTTTTATATGGTACCAAATACCAGAAAAGAATTATTGGAGACGATCCTGTCCATTGCAGATAAAATAAGATTGTATTTGGAATTGGACATGATCCAACGATCCTCCCAACATGAAGCAACTAGCTAACAGAACAAAGGTGGTAATTTCGGTTTGTAGCGGAAATAACCTAGTTTTTAGGATATCTGATTTGTGTCACATACACAAATTAAAGTTATTGAGTTATTGAGTTTATAAATAACAAAAATTAAATAATAAAGTTAAGATTTTTTTACCTTATTTGTAGTAAAAAAATCATGAATCTTAAATTTGGGTTCAATACTCGTAATTCATGCTTGGGGACGAGGTACTTAAATTGCCAATATCTCCAGAAGTAAGTAACTTACAGTCAAAATATTTATGTCGTTTTGTTGCTTATCTCAAAATCTGTCGATTTAATACCTAATAATGTAGTCTTAATGACCTCGTTTTTGCAAAATCTAGCAAAAACTTGTAGTTTTCAATATTTTTGACCAATTTCTTTTTATTCCGAAGCATTTTTGATCGAGTTATTTTAACATTTTACACTATTGTTTGATAATTAGTGATAGAGAATATTGTATCCAATCGAATAAAGTCATTTGAAGACCTGTGCACCAACAGATTTTTGAGTTATTACATTTTTTGTGCGCACATACCCACAAAAACGCACACCAAATTGAAATGGCTGTCCCTGGGAGGGGGAGGGGGGCAGGCCCTATTAAGTGGTATTTTCAGAGAGGTAATGAGTTGTAGAATATGTCCCTAAAATATCGCTAGTTCGATCCCGGACACACTGTATATGCAAGAAACCATTTCTCAAACCTCAAACCCTGGAAATTATTATATAACTAAAATTCTAAAACCACAATATATTAATCATTAACACAGAAACGTAGAAGTCTGGCGAAAAGATTTATACGGAAATCTTGTCAACTAATGCTTAGTGTAAAATTGCCAAATGCGAACCAATGATTTAGATCAGTTTTTTTTTATTTACGTACAAGTATAAATTAAATGGATGGCGATGGAGAGAGCTATGCTCGGAGTATCCCTGCGTGATCAAATCAGAAATGAGGAAATCCGCTGGAGAACCAGAGTTACCGACATAGCTCATAGAGTCGCGAAGCTGAAGTGGCAATGGGCGGGGCACATTGCACGAAGAACCGATGGACGTTGGGGTCCCAAGGTGCTTGAATGGCGACCTCGCACCAGCAAACGAAGCGTAGGTAGACCCCCCACTCGATGGACAGACGATCTCAAGCGAGTCGCTGGTAGCCGCTGGAATCAGGCGGCACAAGATCGTATGCTGTGGCGATCCTTGCAAGAGATCTATGTCCAGCAGTGGACGTCCATTGGTTGAAACGAACGAACGAACGAACGATAAATTAAAAATTAAAAAAACCCCCGACATTCGCCATTTTGTGGCGGCAGCCATCTTGGATTTCCATAGTGCTATTCTACAGGTCAAGCCCTTTCATTTGATACCCATATTATGAGAGTTGTGAAAGAATATGTAATCCGCAATTTTGTAGCGGCGGCCATCTTGGATCGATTTTCATCAAACATAGCTAACAACACTCTCGACTAATTCATCTTTCAAACAAAACAAAACGCATTCAAATCGGTCCACCCGTTTGAGCGCTACAAGGGAACAGACAGAGACACACAGACACAGACACGTCAAACTTATAACACCCCGTCGTTTTTGCGTCGGGGGTTAAAAATTCAGCGATAGTATGCCAGTAATTGATTTTAGGAATTTGTGTTCCTTGAATTTGTGTTGAATCAAGGCTTCACTAATAGATATCAAATTCTAGCACGCGAGCAAATTTTTTTTAAATCATCAATTCCCCCTATCTTTGAAACGTGTTTAACTTAACTAAACTGATTAATTTAGTAAACAAACAACCGGGTCCATTATCGTAACGGTGAATTAAGCTTGTAAATTGGTGTGTTAATCTCAAAAAGACGTTCCAAAACGCCACGGGCGTCAGTTTTCTACTTACTACACTCGAAGTTGGAAGTTAAAAATATCAACAGCACGTGGGAGTTTGAGCACAAAAATGACGTTAATAGCTTATTTTAAAATAGCTTTAGGACACATACTGTTTGGTACTTGGATAAAAAATGTTGTCCCGTACAAAATCTAATTGAATATGTGATCTATGAAAAATAAGCAACAATACATATTTCTTCAAACTTTTTTGAACACTGCATAGTTTTACAATTTGCATAAAGCAGGCTACAGCATTGTGAGACGTGTTTCTAAATAAAATATTACAATCTCAATTGGTTGAATTCTCGCTGCAGCAATGTATTTTAGCGAATACCGATAGTGTTTCGACGAAGGGGCGAATGCAATCGTCACAAGGTAGCAATCATTTTTTAACCCCCGACGCAAAAACGACGGGGTGTTATAAGTTTGACGTGTCTGTGTGTGTGTGTGTGTGTGTGTGTGTGTGTGTGTGTGTGTGTGTGTCTGTCTGTTCCCCTGTGGCGCTCAAACGGGTGGACCGATTTGAATGCGGTTTTTTTTGTTTGAAAGGTGAATTAGTCGAGAGTGTTCTTAGCTATGTTTGATGAAAATCGGTCCAAGATGGCCGCCGCTACAAAATGGCGGATGATATATTTTTTCACAACTCCCTTGATATGGGTATCAAATGAAAGGGCTTGACTAGTAGAATAGCACTATTGCAAATTCAAGATGGCCGCCGCCACAAAATGGCGAATGTCGGGGGTTTTTTAAATTTTCAATTTACACTTGTTAAACAATCGGAGTGGTAGTTTTCATGACGGAACTGATGGTGTGAACTAAAAAATCTACCGAATTTGAGGGGAAGTTTTGATTCCCGCTGATTGTCGCACCTGATTCGTCCGTCGTTTACTTGTTTCACTTAATTTTGTTTTGTGTTTGTGGTAGAAGTATAGTAGTACTTAATTTTGTTTTGTGTTTATGATAGAAGTAATACTTTATTTTGTTTAATGTTTATTATGGTGGAAGTAGAGTATCTAATGCGATGTATAATGCCGAAATATATTTAAAAGGAACCGCAAAGGATATGCCGAGATGCTACCCAATCCTAGATCCAAATCGACAGTTTTGTGAGTGATTCCTATTGTGACGTGACTTGTTACAATAGGAGCAGCAACCTCAATTGACATTTTGGTGATATCTTATTAATAATTACTGAACAGGCTCATATATTTTTGGTTGCGTTGGCGTCGAAAACTATAAGTTTTATTATTGTCGACCCGTGTGAGAATAAGCTTAAGGGTCAAAATCACCAAGGTGGCGAATTTGCAAATGTGAACTTTTGTAAAAATTATCACGTCTTAGAAATTAATAACTTACAATGTACACGATATTATCAATAACTACGCTGTAAAAGAAGCGCGCAAAATATACACATTTTATTTTTTTATCCAGGATTTCAATTTTTAAGTAATTCCAATCACTACCTACTACAATTTATGAATTTAATCATTTAATTAGTGTAAATTTATGAAATAAAAGTACTTAAAAGAAAAATCCTAAGAAAACATTATTTTTGAATCGGACGTTTTCATAGTTCCCGAAATGACTCATTTCGGGAACGTTCACGAAATGACCGTTCCCGAAATGATTTTTCAACGCATCGTATTATTTTAAATAGTCGTAGACAATCTTGGACGCCAATATACAACACTAGCGGAAATAGAACAGCATTATTTAATGGAATTAAGACTAATTATCTTCACTTATTGTTATGTTAATAATTTTGAGCCGTTCCCGTTATGATGATTTATTGATGTACGGTACCAAAATACACAATTGAAATATTCATAACAAAAAAATTATTATTGAAAACTGCCATAAAACAACCGAAAGCTGTGTACATCCAAGAGATTCAATCGTGCGACTGCACAATAGCCCCTCGCTTGACATGATTGGGCACAATTTTTAACAAAATAGAGTGCATCCACGATGTGACCTACAAACTATCGGACAGAGTTATACGTAAGATAAATGTAAAGTTACTTACATTTCCTTTTATTTGTAATAGTGATTAAGCTACTGTAATACAAGTGTATCAAGCATGATTCAACATTTTATTTTTAAATCAGTATTTCAATGTTTTGTGAACATTTCAAAATACGGAAATGCGTTTTGGGACGCGTTCCCAAATGACATTTTCACTAGTTTTATGAGGAAAAAAAATGTGTTAGCATAATTTTGCAAAAAACAATGAAGGGTTTAGATAAAATTAACTAAATCTGATAATTTAAAATAATTGTGACCCAATTATTTCAAAGCTTTATTAGGTAAAATTGTGTCAGAACCAAATTTCCCACCTTGGTGATTTTGACCCTTAAGTCTATACGGAGACAAAAGTTACACGGGTGCTTACCTTCTTTTTTTTTTTACGTGGGTAAATCCGTCATGGAATCCACCGTGCCCGGGGAAGCACCGGTGGTTATGTTGGACTTTACCAACTAAAACCCCACGGTGTTCCGTCTCATCTTTTGGTTTGCTGGGTGCAGGAATACTTTCGTACACTAATGCACCCAGCAAAAGCACCCGCCCAAGCAGACCCAACCCTCGGATCTAGCGGATCCCATTCCCTTACGTATTTTAAGGCGCGTCAGGAACACATGACGCGCCTTCCAGCTCATGGACCTCTTCTCACGCGAGCAACAGACTCCCCGTGTCTATCGCTCGAAGGTCCTATTCAGGGGGGCAGATTACGGTCGTGAGCAACTACTCGAGTGCTTACCTAACCCAACTTTATCAAGTTACCGAACAATTTAACAAGATACCTCAACCTATTTTATGTGAGAATTATGCGTGGTCGGCTGACGCTCGAGTTGTCAAAGCACTTGTCCCTTTCACATACATAATGTACCGTTAAACAATTGCGTGGGAAGACGTACCGAAGAAGACACGAAGAAAGTTGTCTCTAGATATTTGGATGAAGCAATTTTCGTTGTATTACGAAATAGGACAAAACCAAATATGTATAACAAACACGTAACATTTATGTCCGCATAGACAAGGTAGAAGAAAGCTCCTCACAAAAATTACACATGATATAAGAAAAGTCCGAGATTTTATATCTTTATTAGACCACCCGCGGCTTCGCTGACATGAAAATAGAAATTCTGTGTTTATCTTAGGTACATATAAAGGGAACTTCTTTGCTAAAATTCAGTTTTCTAGATAGGGTTTGGGCTGAGCGTTGATATGTCAGTCAGTGAGTGAATCGGGATTTTCCTTTTTATATATTTATATGTATGTATATAAACACAGTTTATAAATAAAATTCACTTTTCCGGAATATATTTTCAGGTATACAAGTTTCATGTACAGGTTTCAGAAATAGGTACAAGTTTTTGCAACCTCCTCTGATAGTTTTCGTCAAAAATCTAGCATGTAATTTTGGTGATTCTTATTGTTTTACACGCTATGAATTTGCTTATTTAGTTTGTTAACTCTGCCACTGTCCACTATGTCATACGCACTATTTTAAGTTTGTATTTCAGATGTGATGAGAACTATTTTTGGAAAATGTTCCAGAGGTGGTCTCATATATGTTTCGTCGCTTTCGAGTTAACGAGGAAGTCTATTAAAAATTCAATACATGTGGAGTAACACGAGCTTTTACTTAAAAATTACCCCCTCAGTTACTAACTTATACATTCTCTACAGTGTGCAGTCATTAAAAGTTTAACATTGTTAAACCGGCTGAGTTTGTTGTGGGCTCTTCTCAGACCAGGGCGCGTTTGGAACCCTCGTAGCTTTAGTTTTAAGTTTCCGTAAGTAATTATCAACATTGCCTGTTCCTAAATTGACGTTCAAAAAGTGTACAGTGTACCAACTTTGAATAAAGTTTATTTGATTGATTGATTGATTAAAAGAGAGGTTACTTACTCGTAGTTTCAACATTTTTCATCGCTAGAGATTAAAAACAAATCTAAATCTAAATGGGCGCAACCGCGGGGCAGCTAATGATCAATACAGATCGGATGTCTTTAACGCGTTCTCAAGATACAGCACCCGGTGCTTGAGAAGAAAGCTTTCTTGAGAACGCTTTAAAGACCTCCACACAAATTCTATTCCTGAGGGCCTGTTTCACCACCTTTTGATAAGTATGGGATAGCTATCTAGAACTTTTGTCTTTGTCACTTGACATAAAGTAAGAAAAAAGCTGTGATAGCCTATTGGTTAGGACGACCGACTTTTAATCGGAGGTCGTGGGTTCGATCCCGGGCACGCACCTCTAACTTTTCGGAGCTATGTGCGTTTTAAGTATTTAAATATCACTTGCTTTAACGGTGAAGGAAAACAACCTGCATGCCTGAGAGTTCTCTAACGTTCTCAAAGGTGTGTGAAGTCTGCCAATCCGCTTGGCCAGCGTGGTAGACTATGGCCAAAACCCTTCTCACTCTGAGAGGAGACCCGTGCTCTGTAGTGAGCCGGTAATGGGCTGATCATGATGATGATGATGATGATAAAGTAAGAAAGTGCCAAAACTTACGTTAAGGCTATCCGACACTTCTGATAGAAGGTGGTGAAACAGGCCGTAAAATATTGTCTCATCCGTGGCAATTTTAAACAGAACTATTACTGTTTTTATGTAATGTTTTCTTTTATTGCCATCATCATCATCATTATCAACCCATTACCGGCGCACTACAGGGCACGGGTACCGGCCCACTACACACTTCACACGCCTTTGAGAACATTATGGAGAACTCTCAGGCATGCAGGTTTCCCTCGCGATGTTTTCCTTCACCGTTAAAGCAAGTGATGTTATTTAATTGCTCAAAACGCACGTAACTCCGAAAAGTTGAGGTGCGTGCCAGAGATTGAACTCGGTCCCCCCGAAAGGGAGACCGAAAGATTAACCACTAGGCTATCACCGCTTATTTATTACTAGCTTCTGCTCGCGGCTTCGCCCGCGTGAATTTCGGTTTTTCACAAATCCTGAGGGAATCGTGGATTTCCGGTTCCCGTTCCCGCTCCCTTTTTCAACCTTTATACCTACTTTCAAGGAAGTTTGCTATAGTAATCTACCTATATACCTAGCTGTAGCTATAGATTTCGGTTTTTTCAAAATCCCGTAGGAACTGTGGATTTTTTCAGGATGAAAAAATCAATCAATCAATCAAATTAAGTCAGGGCATGTGTTAAGTCAGGGCAGGGTTAAGTCAGGTAGCCTATGTGTTAAGTCAGGGCATAGTCTATCTCCATTCAAAATTTCATCCAAATCGGTTCAGTAGTTGCGGCGTTAAATAGTAACAAACATATACAAACTTTCCACCACCACCACCACCACCACTACAGCCTTTTTTAACGTCCCACTGCTGGGCACAGGCCTCCTCACTCATTGGAAAGAGGGATTTAGAGCTTAGACCCGCCACGCTGCTCCAATGCGGGTTGGTGGGCTAACTTTCGCCTTTTTATTAGTGTGATTTTTATTTATTGCAATGATATTTAATTAATGTAACGTACTATTTGGCATGCGTCGCGTGTGTTATATCATAATACGCGTGGGCTTCATAGGATCGATGTCGAACATTTGGAGGAGCGATTAATCCGCATTGTCTAATGACAAGCGGACATGTCCGTGTTGGCAGTGTGTTCTGAGAAGCCTAGGACCTGAATCTCTGACATTTAAATAGTACTGCTGATCTCGAACGTAACTGCTATACTTGTTGCGACAAATTTGATTGTAAAAAACTGTCAATTTTTACGTCACAAAATGTAGCGACGGTAACCTAATATCCTAATCACCCAATATGCGCAACCCACCCTAAGGCGTAGGTACTCTGACTCTACTGAGACTTGAGTCTATAGATCTGAACGGAAGACATTCTAATTGTGACTTGAAACGAGACTTATTTATGTCAGGAACATACTATTATGTTTCAGTAGAGTCCAGAGTACACACTACAGAGGTCATGTTAGGTGATTAGGGTATAAGGTTACCATTAAAATGATTAAATATTAGATCACAGAAAAAAGTCGCTCTCTTTTGCGCACATACACAAAAAATTTACATAAAATTGAAATGGCTGTCATATGGGAGTGGTTGAGGAGGTGCTTCCTCTTAGGGGGTAATTTTAGAGGGGTAGTAGAAATTCGTAAATTATCACTAGTAGGTACTATCCCGGATACATAATAATTGAAGATACATGTACTGAAACCAGGTTATGAGTCCGGCCCGAAAGGAGCACGTGTATATGTATAGTATTTTTAGCGAGTGGTGTCCCCGGCTGGCGGGTGGCGCGGCTCGCGTCATTATAACTCCAGATCAAACGCTGACACAGTAGAAAGCTTCCTTCACGGTCACAGTGGAAATCGAGTGTGAACTGAGCATCTTTATCTGTATCTGGTTCACATACTTATTTATAAATAACTGATGCCCGCGACTTAATAAGCTTCGATTTAAGTTTATAAAAATGTCATGGGAACTATTCGATTTCCGCATACCTACTCCGTAACTCCGCATTGTTGAATCGGTAAAAAAAATATGGCCGCCGAACAAAAGAAATTTTTTGAATTGAGAGTCTGAGTTCTTTCAGTCTTCCTTAGGTTTTGTATCGGACTTTTTATCAAGGAGGAATAGGAATAATAAAAAGACTCAAATTATAATTTTAGGGAATGTTTAAACAAATATCCAAAAATAAATCGGTAGGTAGGTAGGTACAACTAACGAGTTATATGCGGTTTTAAGGCCGCTCTCTTCACGCGCTTTTCCATACAAACGTATTACGCCTATTATTCTAATATTTGTCGCAATAGGTCTAAAGTTAAGCCAGATATCAATTTATATCTCCATTACCTATGCCATAAAATAAAAATATTAGTAAAATTATATTTATTTTGAAAGTTATGACGCTTGAAAAATCACTATTTTTGGACAAATTTTGGGGCAACTTCGTATAACTACATAGTATAAAACAAAGTCGCTTTCTCCTTCCCTATATCCCTATGTCCCTATGTCCCTATGTCCCTATGTATGCTTAAATCTTTAAAACTACGCAACGGTTTTTTTTAATAGATAGAGTGATTCAAGAGGAAGGTTTATATGTATAATAACATCCATTAAATAGTGGAAAAATACTGTTATTTTTGAGGTTTCTAATGTGATGTCGTAAATAATTACATTTTTTCCGCTTACATTGCAAACGCAGGCTGAACCCTACGAGATTTATCAAAATAATGTACTAAGTATTGTACACATTGAAAAGGTCTACAGAAAAGTCCGCGATGGTATATGTCTATCTCTTATGGATATCCCACAATAACATTTTTTTGTCATTTACTTTTTACGACAAATAATGGCTAATTTTCGAAGCGATTTCAACCAATACAGCATTAATCCTTATCTAATTAAATACCTTAAATACATTGTTGATTTAATATAAATCGATATGGCCCTTTACAGCATATGATTTAAATGAATACTTTCGAAGATATTACAGATTTAAAAATTGCGGCGGCGCGGCGGGAGCGTGCTTATAAGCGAGTCGGTGCGCGGTGGCCGCAGTTCTCCCCTATAGCAATTTTTGACGACAATTTTTGAAACCAAAAAAAAATCACAGTACGTAGGATGAAACCCATTGGAAAAGGAGGAAAATATTATAAAAATACAAGGAAAAATAATTTACGGGCGATCTGAGCTCTGGAAAAAAAGGGGGGGGAGTTTTAAGGGTAAAAAACGGTTTATCTCGATTTCCGGCAAAACTAGAAGTCCTATGGAAAAAATCAAATGGCAAAGTTGTAGGTAATAAAAAGATCTACAACTTTTGTATTTACACTTTTTTCACATAACCTCAAAATTTATGTGAAAAGTTCAAAAAACCAAGTTTTTGGTTTTTTATTTTTATCTTTTAAAATAAACATTTTTTTTTCACGGAATCTGGTGAAAACTTACCTTTTTATGTCCCAAATACACTGTAATTTATTTGATTTGAAATATTTAGTTTTTCTCCATATTTTTGACTTAATATCGACTTAATTCTGACAGCTGTCATTGTCATTTACAGATGAGTTATTTATATGGAGAACAGGGTTAACATCTACGAAGTACGATTTTACCCCAAACTACTTTAATTCCCTGTCAACATATAAAGCTCTAAGCCGCTTAATAATATTAATAGTTTCGCCCTAAAATAGAAATTGCTAAGAGTGGAAACTAGAAAGTGCACACTAACAGCAATAGAAAACAAAAGAGCACATTGAAAAAATTTATTCAAAAATGGAAGTCGAATGACATTATCACCATGAAGTGTCTGTCAGGCATTTGTCATATCTACATGCAGCAGTTGATTTGTATTTGCATAAGTTTTGATTTTTTTTTTTGTGGGAATTGTTTTATCTCTGGTAACATTATGAAACGTCAGAATTCCACGGAATTAGTAATTCGGGTATAAGGTGAGATATAGTAAGTTTATTGTGGAAAATATCGTAAAAAGTCAAGCCGCCTGGGAGCTTTCATCGAAAACGCTGCCTAATCCCTGAGCGGGTAGTACTTATAATATACCTACTCTACTACCCGTGCGAAGCCGGGGCGGGTTGCTAGTAAACTATATAAGAAACTAGAAAATTGAAAAACGACCGAAGTCTTATCATAGGTTACTTCATCATAATTACAAATGTCTTTAGTTCATGTAAAAAATTGCCAAATATTTGCTAAAATAGGCGAAATTCCAAACCTTGATTTGCATCTTTTTACTTTGCCGTTTTCACTAAAAATCATGGTATCTCAAGCAAAATTTATTTATTTAATTAATTTATTATTTATTTATGTATATATTGTTACGAATGAACCTTATTTCTAGAGCATTAAGGTTCATAATTGCTCGTCACCTAATAAATACCTAATCACCCATCGATGTAAACAACCCATAATGTAAACAACAACAACGCGGCTTTTCTAGAATAAACATCGATAGGGGTGGAACTTTCTAGAAAACGCTTAGTCACGCGGTAACGGGTATATAAAGGGACCGGCGAGCTGACGGAGGGCAGTTCAGTTCTGAGAGCCGAGCGATATACAAGTGAAGGAAGCGATCGGAAGCGAAGAGGATTGGAAGCGAACAAACGTGAAGAGGAAGTCTACAAGAAGATCAGGAGTACCAAGTGGAATACGGAAGTGCAGAATAAAGTCTGATCAAGGGTCACCAGGTGTTTTATTCCAGATCTTTGAACCCCAGCACGTAACAATTGGTGACAGAAGTGCGATTTGGAAGCTATGCCATTGACTCCGAGAGACGACTTCGGCAGCGAGGGTGTCAAGACCAGGGCCCAGCGTGCAGCGGAATCCAGCCGAGCACCTGTGGAGGAGCACCTGGAGGAACCAGCACCTGGTGGGTCCCCCCAGCTGGCCCCGCCCACTGGCCACACCCACCAGGCCACGCCCCTTGAGACCACGCCCACCCAATCGGAGGCCCCGCCCACTGGCCACGCCCACCAGACCACGCCCCTTGAGGCCACGCCCACTCAGCCGGAGGCCCCGCCCACTGGCCACACCCACCTGGCCACGCCCACTGAGCAAGCCACGCCCACCGTTGACTTGTCGGGTTTGATGCGGATAATGCAATAACAGTTTGCAGCGATACAGGAAAATCAAGATTGCAAATTTGCAGCGATACAGGAAAATCAAGAAGGGGTGCAGCGAAATGTTTTGTCGGCCGTTCACGAAGTTGGCGGCATGGTGGCTAAATTGCGAAAAGAGTTGGACCTCATGGACGAGCGAGTCACCTGCCTAGGAACGGACATAGATGGTGTGAAGACTGGCCTCACCGAGTTACAGAAAAAGGTGATACGTCTTGAAACGACAAGGCTAACATCAAGTGGAGCGATGGGCGCAGTTCAGGGACCTAATGTTAAGGTACCCCCATACGATGGTAGCACCTCCTGGCCCGCGTACCGGCAACAGTTTCAGACTGTTGCTACTGCCAACGGATGGACGGACGAACAGTGCTTGACTGCCCTCACTGTCGCATTGAGAGGGCAGGCTCTAACTGTTCTGGAGGCCTTTCCTACTTCAGGCTGTGGATACAAGGAACTGTTGGATGCACTCGAATCCAGGTATGGGGAGCGACATCTGGAGCATGTGTTCCGCGCCCAGCTGCGCGATAGAGTCCAGCGATCTGGAGAGGGTCTCCAGCAATGGGCGTTGGAAATAGATAAGCTTGTGCGGAAAGCTTATCCATCGGCCGACGATAAGATGGTAACCGCAAACATCGTGCAAGCTTTTGTCGACGGAATTAAAGACCTGGAGGTAAGAGCTGCCGTGAGGCTTGGTCACCATGCCTCATTAAAAGAAGCATTGGCGCATGCCTTAGAGGTCGAAGCAGTTCGACACGACATTCGGCAGACTCACAGACTACGTGAAGTTGTCGAGGAGGTGAAAGAGGTTAAGACCTCATTCAGGAAGAACTTTGGTGCTGTGTGCTATAGATGCGGTGAAAAAGGGCATTTGCAGCTGAATTGCCCACAGAAAGAGTCGCAGATGTCCCGACTAATGAAAATAGAGAAACGGTTGGAGGAGCTTGCGAAGAGAGGTGAGGATACAAGGTCTCCTCAAAATCAGGGAAACTAGTAACAGCCAGGACTAAGGGGCGAGTACTGGCTGGCACGGAGGGAGCCCCAGCAACGGTTATCTCACAGGTATGCGATGGGAACAATTTAGCAATGCCAAGCATGGAAAAATCAGGTTCTGGGAAGGATCCTACAGTCTATGAGCTTCTTGAAGACTGCAAAAGCAACCTGACTTATTCACAAAGCATCAAGGCAAAGAAGTTTCTATTACGCTACGCGGACATCTTTTCTAGTCAAGAAAGAAACCCAGGGAGAACATCGTTAGTGCAGCATAGAATCGATACCGGGAATGAGGGACCCATCCGTCAGCGGGCGAGACGGCTACCAATCGCGAAGGAAAAAGAAGTCGAGGATATGCTGAAAGAAATGGAAAGGAACAAAATAATAGAACCATCCGCAAGTCCCTGGTGCTCACCGGTTGTGCTTGTGAAGAAGAAAGATGGAAGCACACGGTTCTGCGTGGACTATAGGCGGCTCAATGACATCACAAAGAAGGATAGTTACCCGCTACCTAGAATCGATGACACTCTAGATACTTTGAGTGGCATGAAATGGTTTTCGACTCTAGACCTAAAATCAGGTTACTGGCAGGTAGAAATCCATCCAAAAGACAAGGAGAAGACAGCGTTTTCAACGGGAAAAGGATTATGGCAGTTTAATGTTATGCCTTTTGGATTGTGCAACGCACCTGCCACCTTCGAACGACTCATGGAATGTGTGCTAGCAGGATTAGTAGGAGATGCCTGCTTGGTGTATCTAGATGACGTCGTTATCATGGGTCGAGACTTCGAGGACCATTTGCAAAACATGGAGCGAGTCTTCGCCAAAATACATGGGGCAAACTTAAAACTTAACCCGAAGAAGTGTCAGCTATTTAGGAAAGAAGTGAATTATCTCGGCCATGTTATCACAAGT
The DNA here is from genome assembly GCA_920104075.1 of Melanargia galathea. NCBI lineage: Eukaryota > Metazoa > Arthropoda > Insecta > Lepidoptera > Nymphalidae > Melanargia > Melanargia galathea. Next base: position 18,317,329 of record OV049867.1, on the reverse strand, counting down.
GAGGGCATCCAGACTGACCCGGCGAAAATTGAAGTGGTTAAAAAATGGCCTACCCCTAAAGACAAGACAGAGGTAAGGGCATTTTTGGGTTTGTGCTCTTACTACAGGCGTTTCGTCAAGGGGTTTTCTGAGATCGCAAAACCGTTACATAGACTGACGGAAGAGAAAAGACCATTTTGTTGGGATGAAGCCTGTGAGGATTCCTTTTCAAAACTGAAGGAATACCTATGTGAAACACCAATTCTGGGATACCCACAACCGGAAGGCCAGTTTATCGTCGATACCGACGCGAGCAACACCGCGATTGGAGGAGTGCTATCCCAAAAGCAGGGAGATAGAGAAGTCGTTATGGGGTATTTCAGCAAATCACTGTCAAGACCGGAACGGAACTACTGCGTGACACGGAGGGAACTTTTTGCCGTGGTAAAAACATTGCAACACTTCAGCAAGTACCTAATCGGCCGAAAGTTTTTACTACGTACGGATCATGCAGCATTGAAATGGCTACTGCAATTTAAGAATCCCGAAGGTCAAGTTGCTCGGTGGATTGAACAGCTCCAGGAATATGACTTCGAGACTCAACATCGCAGCGGGAAGTCACATGGAAATGCAGATGCACTTTCTCGGAGGCCATGCCCGGAAGAATGCAAACATTGCATCAAACAGGAGTCGACGGAGCTATCATTGAAACTTACCAGGACGAGTTCCTTAGGACCCTGGGAGGATGATGCAATGAAGATGGCTCAAGAGGGTGATGAGGATCTACGGCACATCATCGTGTGGAAGAAAAGAGGAGACGCCAGACCAACATGGAGTGAGGTTGCACCTATGAGCGTTATCACTAAGGCATATTGGGTACAGTGGAGCAGTCTTACTCTACAAAATGGAATACTCTACCGAAAATGGGAAAAGACTAACGGTAGGGAGTTCCATCTTCAGGTAGTCGTTCCGAGAGCCAAGGTACCCGATGTCCTACGTGAAGTGCATGACGGAGTTTCGGGAGGTCATCTTGGCGTCAAGAAGACACTAACGAAAGTACGGGAGAGGTTTTACTGGCTCCATTGTCGGGAGGATGTGCAGGACTGGTGCCGTAAATGTACCATTTGCGCTGCCGTGAAGGGACCGCAGACAAGGAGTAGAGGTAACCTGCAGCTGTACAATGTTGGTGCACCCTGGGAACGTATAGCTATTGATGTAGCCGGACCATTCCCTGTGACTGAATCAGGGAACAAATACTTCATGGTTGTTATGGACTACTTCACTAAGTGGCCGGAAGTATTCGCGATACCTAACCAGGAAGCTACAACTGTTGCAACTAAGCTCGTTGAGGAGGTTATATGTCGCTTTGGTGTACCATTGGAAATCCACTCAGACCAAGGAAGGAACTTTGAATCGCAAGTGTTTCAGGAAGTATGCAAAATTTTAGGTCTGCATAAGACACGCACAACTGCATACCACCCGCAGTCTGACGGAATGGTTGAAAGATTCAATCAGACGCTTGAAAGGCATTTGGCAAAGTTGGTTGACGCCCACCAAAGAGACTGGGACAGGTAAATTCCACTGTTTCTCCTCGCCTACAGGACTGCAGAGCATGAGAGCACAAAGGCAACTCCGGCGTTAGTCAATTATGGCAGGGAACTACGGTTACCAGTAGACTTATTGATGGGAGGGTCACCGGATGAACCTTGCACCGTACAAGACTACGTCGCCAATCTGAGAGAGAAAATGCAAGAAATACATGCTACAGTTCGGGAAAACGGATTGCAATCGAGTGAGAACATGAAAACCAGATACGACCGGAAATCGAACACGAGCGGATTCGAGGAAGGTGCCTTAGTCTGGCTGCATAATCCGACTCGTCGAAAAGGGAAATCTCCAAAATTGCAAACCAGATGGGAGGGTCCATGCAAAGTGGTTACCCGTATTAACGACGTCACGTATAGGATTCAACGTCAACCAAGAGGAAAATTTAAGGTTGTGCACATCGACCGCTTGGCAAAACATTACGGAAGCAACAGTGATGCTCGGGACGAGCATCGCTAAGAGGGGGGCAGTGTTACGAATGAACCTTATTTCTAGAGCATTAAGGTTCATAATTGCTCGTCACCTAATAAATACCTAATCACCCATCGATGTAAACAACCCATAATGTAAACAACAACAACGCGGCTTTTCTAGAATAAACATCGATAGGGGTGGAACTTTCTAGAAAACGCTTAGTCACGCGGTAACGGGTATATAAAGGGACCGGCGAGCTGACGGAGGGCAGTTCAGTTCTGAGAGCCGAGCGATATACAAGTGAAGGAAGCGATCGGAAGCGAAGAGGATTGGAAGCGAACAAACGTGAAGAGGAAGTCTACAAGAAGATCAGGAGTACCAAGTGGAATACGGAAGTGCAGAATAAAGTCTGATCAAGGGTCACCAGGTGTTTTATTCCAGATCTTCGAACCCCAGCACGTAACAATATTTTTAGCACTCTTCTATACTGAAGACGTCTCGCTCTCTAAAATGCAGCAATCACTGTTTTAGACTCCACTCACCAACGATTTGTCGCTCCCATGGAGAGGGTTCTTAGGGTGCGTCCAGACTTGAACATTTCACCGAACCGAACTGCGAACATTTCGGCGAACTTGTTACGCTCAATGTGGACGGTGCGCTTGGAGCGCTTGAGATGGGTTACTGCGTAACAGTTCGGCGAAACTTTCGCCGAACTGTTACCCAGTAACCCATCTCAAACGCTCGAAGAAACGACCGTACATGGCATAGTTCGCGAACATTGTTCGGTGCGGCGAGTTCAAGTGTGGACGGTGATTTCTGAAATGTTCGGAGAAAAGACACGTGTTCGGGCCGATCCATTCAAAGTCGGTCTTTTCAAAGGATTTCCGCTAATACCTACGTAACTACGAGACATCCACACTTGTACATATTTCGTCACGTGACCATGTGCGCCTGTTGTTACGGTGCCGTACTTTGACCTATGACCGTATATCATGGGATTGTTGGATATTGTCACGACTCACGACTCACAAGTCACAACACATACCTACTCACCCACTCCTCCGTCATTGCGTGAGTGCATCGTGCATCGTGCTCATTCGCGCAGAGGCTCTTGAGCTTATTTTTAACAAACTTCAAAAAAGGAGGTTCTGTATTCGACCTGTATGTATAATATGTATGTAAATGATTATGTATGTAATTGTAGGTTTGCGAATATTTCGAAAAACAATGAACCAATGATTTTTAACCGACTTCCAAAAAGGGAGAGGTTCTTAATTCATCGCGTATTTTTCTATGTCTGTTCACCGATTACTCTGCGATTTCTGAACCGATTTGCGTAATTTTTTTTAATCGACAGAAGAAGTTTGCAAAACAGTCCCATAAAAATATTTTGCTCCAACTCCTCAATTCTGATGCTGCAGGGGTACTGCCCACCTAAACTATATAAGGAATGGGGCCATGTTCATTATGAATTCATATTAAAGGTATCAAGCATAGACTGCATCATCAAATTCCATGTCCCAGCTCTTCAGCTCTGATGCTGCAAGGTACTGCCCACCTAAACTATGGGGATTGTGGCAATGTTCATTATGAATTCATATTAAAAGTATTAAGCATAGACCGTATCATTAAATTTCAGGTCCCAGCTGTTCAGCTCTGATGCTGCAAGGTACTGCCCACCTAAACTATGGGGATTGTGGCAATGTTCATTATGAATTCATATTAAGAGTATCAATCATAGACTGTGGTGTTAAATTTCAGGTCCCAGCTCTTCAGCTCTGATGCTGCAAGGTACTGCCCATCTAAACTATGGGGATTGAAGCAATGTTCATTATGAATTCATATTAAGAGTATCAAGCATAGACTGTATCATTAAATTTCAGGTCCCAGCTGTTCAGCTCTGATGCTGCAAGGTACTGCCCACCTAAACTATGGGGATTGTGGCAATGTTCATTATAAATTCATATTAAGGGTATTAAGCATAGACCGTATCATTAAATTTCAGGTCCCAGCTGTTCAGCTCTGATGCTGCAAGGTACTGCCCACCTAAACTATGGGGATTGTGGCAATGTTCATTATGAATTCATATTAAGAGTATCAATCATAGACTGTGGTGTTAAATTTCAGGTCCCAGCTCTTCAGCTCTGATGCTGCAAGGTACTGCCCATCTAAACTATGGGGATTGTGGCAATGTTCATTATGAATTCATATTAAGAGTATCAATCATAGACTGTGGTGTTAAATTTCAGGTCCCAGCTCTTCAGCTCTGATGCTGCAAGGTACTGCCCATCTAAACTATGGGGATTGAAGCAATGTTCATTATGAATTCATATTAAAAGTATCAAGCATAGACTGTATCATTAAATTTCAGGTCCCAGCTGTTCAGCTCTGATGCTGCAAGGTACTGCCCACCTAAACTATGGGGATTGTGGCAATGTTCATTATAAATTCATATTAAGGGTATTAAGCATAGACCGTATCATTAAATTTCAGGTCCCAGCTCTTCAGCTCTGATGCTGCAAGGTACTGCCCACCTAAACTATGGGGACTGTGGCAGTGTTCATTATGAATTCATATTAAGAGTATCAATTATAGACCGTGATGTTAAATTCCAAGTCCCAGCTCTTCAGCTCTTATGCTGCTAGGTACTGCCTATCTAAACTATGGGGATTGAAGCAATTTTCATTATGAATTCATATTAAGAGTATCAAGCATAGACTGCATTATTAAATTTCAGGTCCCAGCTCTTCAGCTCTGATGCTGCAAGGTACTGCCCACCTAAACTATGGGGATTGTGGCAATGTTCATTATGAATTCATATTAAGAGTATCAAGCATAGACTGTATCATTAAATTTCAGGTCCCAGCTGTTCAGCTCTGATGCTGCAAGGTACTGCCCACCTAAACTATGGGGATTGTGGCAATGTTCATTATGAATTCATATTAAGGGTATTAAACATAGACTGTGATGTTAAATTTCAGGTCCCAGCTCTTCAGCTCTGATGCTGCAAGGTACTGCCCACCTAAACTATGGGGATTGAAGCAATGTTCATTATGAATTCATATTAAGAGTATCAAGCATAGACTGTATCATTAAATTTCAGGTCCCAGCTGTTCAGCTCTGATGCTGCAAGGTACTGCCCACCGAAACTATGGGGATTGTGGCAATGTTCATTATAAATTCATATTAAGGGTATTAAGCATAGACCGTATCATTAAATTTCAGGTCCCAGCTGTTCAGCTCTGATGCTGCAAGGTACTGCCCACCTAAACTATGGGGATTGTGGCAATGTTCATTATAAATTCATATTAAGGGTATTAAGCATAGACCGTATCATTAAATTTCAGGTCCCAGCTGTTCAGCTCTGATGCTGCAAGGTGCTGCCCACCTAAACTATGGGGATTGTGGCAATGTTCATTATGAATTCATATTAAGAGTATCAATCATAGACTGTAATGTTAAATTCCAAGTTTAATGATACAGTCTATGTTTGATACCTTTAATATATTCATTATGAACATTGCTTCAATCTCCATAGTTTAGGTGGCCAGTACCTTGCAGCATCAGAGCTGAAGAGCTGGGACCTGGAATTTGGTGATACAGTCTATGCTTGATATCCTTAATATGAATTCATAATGAACATTGCTTCAATCCTCATAGTTTAGGTGGGCAGCTGTACCTTGCAGCATCAAAGCTGAAGAGCTGGGACTTGGAATTTAATGATACAATCTATGATTGATACTCTTAATATGAATTCATAATGAACATTGCCACAATGCCCATAGTTTAGGTGGCCAGTATCTTGCAGCATCAGAGCTGAAGATCTGGGACCTGAAATTTAATGATACAGTCTATGCTTGATACCTTTAATATGAATTCATAATGAACATTGCCCCAATCCCCATAGTTAAGATGAGCAGTACCTTGCAGCGTCATAGCTGAAGAGCTGGAACCTGGAAATTGATAGTACAGTCTATGCTTGATACCCTTAATAGGAATTAATAATGAACATTGCCCCCAATCCCCATAGTTCAGGTGGGCAGTACTTTGCAGCATCAGAGCTGAAGAGCTGGGACCTGAAGTTTAATGATACAGTCTATGATTGATACCCTTGATATGAATGGATGGATGTAAAATGCTTAAAGATGCTTAAAAAAATTCTTTTCAAAAACCGACTTCACTACAAAGTATAAAAATAATTTTTGTTTGTACACGTATGTTGAAGTCGGGCATAAGACGAAACGACGAAACCGAGCGCAATGCTCACCTTTATCGAAATACTAGTGCATCCGGCAGACTTCGTCCTGCCCGGTAGTGACATACCTACTGACATCAGCGTCACCTACCGAGACCCAGTAAATTACCTGTACCTACCCGGTAATTGTGTTTTCAAACCATCCAGGAACCCATTGAAAAAATTTCATCCAACTTGATCCAGCCGTTTAGGAGGAGTTAGGTGACAAACGTACAGAAGAATAATAATATATGTATGTAGGTACGGGTAAGAGAGTTTACCGTATCCAAGCGACGGGATGTTTGACAGTTACGAAACCCATGAACATCTTGTATGGGTAAATACTTTTAAAAATTCCTTGGGAACTCTTTAATTTTCCGAGATAAAAAGTATCCTATGTCCTTTTCCAAGGCCTTGTCTACCTCTACACCAAATTTCGTCCAAATCGGTAAAGCCGTTCTTGAGTTATAAATAGTATAACTAACACGACTTTCTTTTATATAGATTATCGTAGTAAGGAAGTATTGTAGAGTAGGTAGGTAGAGTAAACGTGAATCTATAGTATAGTCCGTTCGGTAACATAGTGTCGGTACAGGCGCAGGTGCTCTTAGTATTCTGCTTTTATTTTAATTTTATTTTTTTCTGTTTGTAATTTTTTTTCTATTCTAACAGAATCTCTGAATAGTCTGCCAATCCATACTTGGCCAGCTTGGTAGACTATGGTTACAATCCTTCTCATTTTGAGAGAAGACCCGTGTTCATTATAATATTATATTTTATGTTTATGGTTATATTGTAATAAAATACGAATATAAAAAAATATAAAAAGGAAAGAGAATTTTAATATAAAAATATGAGTAGGTATAAAACGAAAAAACCCCTTGTACCTGTACACCCCGCGCGGCATCTTTTGAAGTCACAGGCGGTCCCTTTGGCAAGACGCCGCGCGTACCGAGGCGGCGCGATCAAAGGTGACCGTAAGTAAATGGTTTGTAAAAAGTAAATGACTTTATGGTTAATGGGTAAAGATACTATGTAGGTACAGTCACAGAATATATAATAGTACTACGTAGTACAGTTCAGCGTTGATCAGGAATTCCTTGTTTCCTTCTGTGCTACTAGTGTTGCCAACTGCTAGCTTTACCCAGTTACTAGACTTTTTTAAATGTTGCGAAATTGCCATTTTTTACCCCAAGAATAAAATACACGTGCAGAACTGTCATTTTCACACGTGTAAATGACACACGTTCCGCACTTGTATCAACAAGTATAAATTAAGAATTAAAAAAACCCCCGACATTCGCCATTTTGTGGTGGCGGCCATCTTGGATTTGCATAGTGCTATTTTACTAGTCAAGCCCTTTCATTTGATACCCATATTGAGGGCATTGTGATAAAATATGTAATCCGCCATTTTGTAGTGGCGGCCATCTAGGACCGATTTTCATCAAACATAGCTAACAACACTCTCGATTAATTCACCTTTCAAACAAAAAACCGCATTCAAATCAGTTCACCCGTTTGAGCGCTATAGGGCAACAGACAGACACATACACACACAACACACACACAAACACACACACACACACACGTCAAACTTATAACACCCCGTCGTTTTTGCGTTGGGGGTTAATTAAAATTAATCAATTAAACAGGAAGATGTCGATGGCTGGGTATTATAGTAAGTAACCTGTCGTCGTTCGTCTTCTCGTTAGAGAGTCGAGTATATTCTTAGAATTAATATAATTAGATATTATATTAATTCTAATGAGATATATCTTAATGAAATTAGAGAATTTAATATAATTCTTAATGAAAATAAAAATGATTGACAGAATTGTCATTTTATTGTAACCTACCTACCTAATATAAATTAATATTAAAGTAGGTAGGTAGACACCTACCTAATTTAATATTTAGCTATAGTCTAATTTTTTAAATAGAATGAGTTATTTGTATGAAAAACAGGGTTAACACCTGAAATTCGATTTAACCCTAAACTAAAGTACCTGAAGTACTTCTGTCAGGCATTTGTCATATCTACATATTATTATTATGCGGCAATTGATTTTTATTTATATAAATTTTGAATTTATTATCTTTTTTGTTATAGTTGTTTTTAGAGTTCTGTACCCAAAGGGTAAAAACGGAACCCTATTAATGTCACTCGGCTGTCTGTCCGTCTGTCCGCCGGTCACAGCTCGCAGACGAAATGAGTTACAAACCTGAAATTTTGGTATTTGGTGTAAAACGTTGACCCAAAATCAAATATTGTATTAGAAATTGAATTAAATTATTTTTCAGAGGGGCCTCCCATACATAAAAAAGGAGCCAGAAAAAAAAAAATTCTTACCCTAGCTTGTGGGGTAACATTGTTTAGAGCTCATTGAGTAGAGTAAGAATATATGTATATTTTTTTAATTTTTTTGTTCAAAAAATAAGGAAATGGGGGGCCATCAAAGTTGTCAGTTTTAGACCATTATTGTGACGGGGGCTATCTCAAAACCTAAACTAGTTAGGAATATGGTATTTCGGTATATTATGTAACATATGATCTATTTAAATAACAAATACTGAAAACAACAATTTATAAAATAGTTTATAAGCTGTGGTCAAAACAAACGAACATTTTTTGGGTTTTTCTTTCACGGTTTATTGCAATGTCTAACTCGGAAATTAAATATTTCTTAGATCTAAAATATTATATTGTTCATAATTATGTACGGAACCCTAAAAGAGCGAGGCCCGACTCGCACTTGGCTCATTTTTATTATTTAGTATTTCTATTTCTAAAAAGTTCAGTTTGCCACCATCGCGTCGCCTCCTTATCTTCCCTTTTTCTTTTTTTTTAAAAAGAAAAAGGGAAGATAAGGAGGCGGCACAAAGTAATAAAAGATGCACTAGCATAAGCTAAATTAAATTAATTTCTGCAATTTCTTTAGCAGACGACATGATGCCCGATGAACGAAACTAAAATAAATATCTCTTAGCGTAAACAAGTTCGCGGTAATGTTACAAAGCTCGGTTCGCCGGCCGTCCACATTGAGCGTAACAAGTTCGCCGAAATGTTCGCAGTTCGGTTCGGTGAAATGTTCAAGTCTGGACGCACCTTTAAGGATTGGACCTGGATTCCAAGTTTTAATTAGTTATTGTTAAGTGTTCTTTAGGGAGGTCTCCCACGGAGACTTTTTGCAGCGATATTCAGTCGCAAAAAAAGAGCGATACAGTTGCGATACTGCCACTGGTCGTGTACTTTCGCCCACGTAATAATGATTTTGTATCGCTACTAACCCGTTGTTCTAGGTAGACGACAAACACGACGCGACGCGGTGCGACACGACGCGACGCAATACGACTCCATAGAAAATGACAAACTCATTTACGCGACAACCTGGGCCGCGTAAATGCTCAGCTGCTGTTTGATATTTTCGTGTCGCGTTGTATTATGTCGCGTTCTCGCGTTTGTCGTTCACCTAGGACAACGAATAACGCGATACAGTCGCGCGTTAACGAAACGCGCTACTGAATCGCTGCAGAAAGTCGCCGACCTCCCGGTAACTTCGCAATGCGGGAGGGGTGACGGACTTAAATTCTTCTTCAACTGGCCACCCATCCGTCAATCCTCCCGCACGGCGCCGCTACCTCAGGAACTCTCTCAGTTAAATTATAATCTATAGCAAGATGTAGTTTATTACGATGTAGATAATTCCCCTATACTGCAAGCCCAATAAGCATTGATAATAGGGATTGTTTCACGCGCGCCGGCTATATATATAGCGTAGTCAACGGGGCGCTAACTCCACAAACAAATGTAATGACGTAATAAAATGGTAAACTCTTTAATGTAATGCTCTTTTGCCACGCCGTGATGAAGCCCTTGGTTTAAACGGGATGCTATTAAATTCACTTCGCTACTAATATGATCTACGATTTGATAAAGAATATCACTTTTTGGACGGTTTCATATTCATTGTGCAAACTTTATAATATATGTACTTTGTCCGCATGAATTTAGGCTTTTTAAAGATCTCTTTGTTTTCTTTAGACAAAATGTAATCTAGATCACTTCTTATATAATCCTCTACTTGCCTGTGAAAGTCCCATCGGAATTCGTTCAGGTGTACCGAAGATTTACCCGGACAAAGAGACCGACAGACATACAAAAAATTGTTTAAATTTTTTAAGAAGAGGCGGTTATTTTGAAACCACCATAAACAGAAACATTTATTTTTTATTTATTTAATTTCGCTTTACCCAACTGCTGACTATGCCGCCTCCATTGGAATATAATAGTGAGCAAGTCATTTATGAACGCAAAAAATGCTCAAGTAATTTCCTAACACAATTTGCTTGCTAGATTATTTTGTAAGGACATTGAACTTGTCGAAATAATGAAAAGTTATCGCTGAATAAAAGTATTCAGGTGTTTTTATTAGGTGCCGTATTTTTTTACAACCTAACTCCAAGCGGACAAAGTTGCGAGCAAAAGCCAGTCAGTCAATAGGTATTTACATTTAAAAGTTCTGTTGGTATTTTTAGGGCCAGCAATAAATTATGTCACAAGAAATACCGGCCAATAAACGAAAGAGCACTAACCTCGTAGGTATGTAGTGACATAATACGCCTCATGCTCACTCCCAATAGGCTACCGAGAGCTGAGGCCTTATGCCGACTTTGTACATAGTGGCAACGATGATCGAAATTCGAATTTCGAGTATCGACACATAATGACTTCAGAGCAAAATTAACCCAAACACTCTTATTTTAAAGTCGTAATTCGAATATTTATTTTACAACATTTCTGCTTGGTGCGCTGGCTGTTTTCGAATGCTGAATGTATTGGCCTCTTGGAACTCAAACCTTAATATTAAGCTGATTTAGGTCCATTTTACTGTGAAGTCATTGTGATTCGATCAATAGTATTTTTTAGTAAAGTTTTCGAGCTCTACAAAGTGAGACTAAGCATACTGGATTCGACTCATCAATTACTCGGTTTAACTTGGTGACTACTTCTGACTTGGTTATCACCATAATCGATAATACCGGTTTAACTTCAACAACTTTTCGAATAGACAAAAGCTTATCTATGTAGAAATTATCGATAATTGGATTGTATTCGGGACGGTTGATAGACTCGTGATGAGTTTGGGGCGATGTGGAAACCTTAGCGATGTGTGGCCGCTTAAATGCAATGGGGGTATCAAATTACTGATGTCGATGCGTCATCAATAAATAGGCTATTTTTGTATTTATTTAAAACAAGCGGATACCCGCGACTTCGTTCGCGTGGATATTGATTTTAAAAATCCCGTGGGAACTTTTTGTTTTTCTTAAGCTGCTTTGAGCTCATACCTTGCTTTAAACTATTAAAAGTTCACTGGTGGATGTTTAGGTACATAAAAATGTAAACATCCGCCAGTGAAAGTCCCATCAAAAGCGATCCAGCCTTTCAGAGTTTACCCGGTAATCTTTAAAGTATCTCCTTTCTAACAAAAAAGGAATGAATGAAATCGGACCGCGGGTTAATGAATTACAGCTAAGTACACATTTTGACTTTCATCCCCTCTCCCAAGGGAACCATACTGAATTTCGGGATAAAAAGTATCATATGTGTTACTCCGTAGTATGAACTTAAATCATGCCAAGTTTAATTTCAATCCGTTCAATAGTTTTTGCGTGATGCGCGCACAAACATACAGACAAACAGATAAACAGACAAACAGACAAAAATTTTAAAAATAGCTTTTTTACGTTCTATTACTTATTCCTAACGTCCCCCAGTTATTATTTTGCAAAAATCTTTGATGTACAGATACGGCAAGTCTACGATTTTATTATAGTGTTTGGTGAAATATCGTCTCAATCGACAGACGTCCACTGCTGGACGTAGATCTCTTGCAATGATCGCCACAGTACAAGATCTTGTGTCGCTTGTATCCAGCGCATCTTTTGGAATTGTCCGTCGCCCTAGTGGAATCTATAATAAACAGTAAAAATAAATTTCAGATATTTAAAAAAAATACCAATTTATAGTACTTTTACATTGCTTACTAAACAGGAGGTAGTATAGAATTTTCATAAGCTACCAACTTTACAGAAATTATTTTCGCGTAAAGAAGAACATATAAAAAAATTCTAATTCATAATATTTGTTTAACGTTTGTTTAAATTTTATAAAGACTGCAACTGTATAGTCGTGACGAGAGGTAATGTTCGGATTTATTATAATAGTGTAGATAAAACTAAATTAGTAAAAGTTATAAACTTTACAGTTTACACAATGTGTCTTTATAGTTCTTACCATATATTTACTTGATCCATTAATTCGTATGTACAATCTGTAAAGCGTGTTGCAGTACTAATAGAGCAAGAGCCCACGACGGCCAGACCTTCGTTATTTTATAAAAGTTGAAAGTTTATCTGCGAATTGTCCCCGACACAGGGAGGAACGATCAGCGACTATGAAGTTGAGATCATGGTTACTTTGAGAGATAACAGGTAATAAAGGTGTAAAAAAATCTTACGTCATAGTATAAAGTCTAATTTATTTATATTTTCTTCGGAATAGTATTAAAAATCACGTCATGCATTGCCGGACACTTATTACAGTTGCTATCCCCTGCCAGACATCCTTGAACTTTTAAACTTTAACTTTACTTTTATGCATAACGTGATTTCTAAAGTTATCCTGAAGAAAATAAAATTAGACTTTATACTTTTGACAGAGATTTTTTACACCTACCTGTAATATGTACTATGGAGGATACTCCATAGTAACCATGATCCCAACTTCATAGTCGCTGGTCGTGTTGGAGACATACACAGAGAAACTTTCAGCTTTTATAAAATAACGAAGCTCTAGCCGTCGTGGGCTCTTGGTTTATAACGTTGCATCACCTGATTAGATGAGCCGCAGCTTACATTGCGCACGTGTGAACTCGCACCTGTTACAACTGTTCTTACTTCTGTTATTGGCTTAACGAATAACAGTATTATTAGTTCTAAGAATAACTATAATGCCTCTTTAACTATTAAAACATATTACTTTTTTTTTCTATCTCTTGGTTCCAAAAGACCAACTTTAAATGGCTGAATAAGTTTTAAAAACACGCCTTTTACTTTTAATGAAGACTTTGCCATAGTTTATTTCTATGGCTTTCCATTAATTGAACTTATAACTTAATATGATCCATTGGAAATCTATCCTATACCTACTTAATAATATATTACTGTGACTATAATCTATGTTCAGTGTCATGTCATGACATGACTCAGACGTAAAGTTACAACAAAGAAGTAGCCTAGATGTTCATTGTCCATGTGGATTCGTAAAATCTATTCCATGACATCTTCCTTTATATTGTACTTTTACTGTTACATTTACTGTTGTAACGACCCAATATTCCATACTAAATAAATATTATTATTAAAAGTATATGGTTCGATAGTACATTTTTTTTTGTTTGAATCTCATCAAAATGGGTTCAGTAATTAAGTATAAGGATGTACTCTCACATGGGATCATAAAAATAACAATTTTTATAAACTTTGATTTTCGTGTCTTTAGCGCTGTTTTGTAGCCGTCCGCTAGGTGAGAGGGACCACAGCGGCCGCGGCTGCGAGCGTCAATAGTGACGAGTAGTCGAGCTCGCGTATAAACAAAGCTCTGCGGACCGCATTTGAGACTAACGAAATTGTAATAGTGGAAACGAGCACATGCTCAGTGAATAATATAATTTACATTGGTGTGGAATAAGTATTGAAATGCTTATAGGGGCGATATACAAAATCTGTTAAAAGTGCTATACAAATCTTACGCTTTGGCGCTATTCATTGAAGGGAGCCCTAGCACATTATAGTGTTTTGTGAACCTTTTTTGACATGGCGACTTGCGTTCATATATCAATGCTGGGGCGATACACTATCATTTTGTTGCTGATTAGAGAAGGGGAGCCTTGGTGTCTGAGATGCTTTGTGTACTCTTTTCCTTGAGATAGCGACAGACGATCAGATATATTAATCATATTTTATGTGTTAAACTAATTATACGCTTTGACGCTATTCATGAGAGGAAGACTAGCGCATAACTGCTGGTGCACCTCTCTGAACATGGCGACTTGCGTTCATATATCAATACTAGGGGCGATACACTATCGTTTGTTGCTGTACAGAGGAATGGAGCCCGGCGTCTGGAATGCCTTGTGAACCCTCTCTTTGAGATAGCGACAGACGATCACATATACTAATTCGAACTTGCTCTGATACATTTATTGGAGTTCGTCACCACTCCGTGGTGACAGCACTTCGTATTATTATTAACATATTTCGAACTATTTATTATAAGGTTGAGTTAGACCTGTGGACCATTTGTCGCTGAGAAGCCTCGCTTGGCCTTGACGTCTGACATTCAGTTAGATGTTAGGTTGGGTTTCAGGCCGGTGATAAACGCTGCGTAGCCTCGCTCAGTCATAACTTCTGACATTGTTGGAAGTTAGGTTGGGTTCCAGGCCGGCGAACACAGCGAGCCTTACTCTTTCATGACAAATGATAACTACATTTGCGAGTGGTCTGGTCGATGCACGTTCAAGGCGTTATATGCTTGGGGCGTGAGTTGATAGGACTGCTTGAGGAAGTGGTTGGATGTTGTGTTGAGTTCTAAGGCCTGTGTAAATAGTTTTACTATTTTACCACAGTGAGTCTAGAACTTCCTTGACTGACAAATACCAATAATTACTGCAAAGGATTTCCTCCTTTACTATGGACATATAACTGATATAACTCAGTAAGCTTTGCCTCGAGCTTGCTTCCATGATAATAACAAACCTACATCATACGTACCGCAGCGAACCTCGCTCTTCACTAATGACTTAACAAACATAGTGGAACTTAAACACTCTAAACAAAGGTCTTAAGTGGTGCACACCACTATAAAAAAGTCTTGTGGAGACAACCACGGTTAAAAAACAACTCTTTGGGATGATGCCTGGGTGTGAGGGGGGGGGCCAATGTTTGCTGGTATGTCTAAAGTTCGGCCGTTCAGAGAATGCGTTCCTGACACGTCGCGATTGAACTGACGACGTAGCTTTGTAATGGCGTTGCAGTTACGATAAAAATATTTTTGCTGGTTGTTTACCGTTTTAACAATTGATGAGCATTAAAACAACATTATTATATCAATAATCAATGAATGTTATAATTTTGTGCCAAACTGAGTGTCAAATAACTTGGTAAACAATATTTTTCTAAATCTATACTGCGCTATTACAAGGTTATGTCAGCGCTTTATATTTGTATAATAGTGCTGTGCTAAAAATAACAGGCAAGTATCGTAATCTGTTCTTATACAGTTATACTTATAATATAAAATAATACGCTTTGTTTTTCTTTTTAAGAATTTGAAAATAATGGACTATAAGATAACTTTTATGAAATATAAAAATAAAACTATGACCAAACCGAACGCGCGAAAGAAAGTAGCATTTTTATATTTAGGTTGAAAATGGTAACCCCAAATGGCGTTGGGCCGCCATTTTGTGACGCTAAAACAGTCGTCTGTTGTCGTTTCGTGCGCATAGACCACGTTCTTCAAGTGTTTTCGATCTGTTTTTATTTGACAATTTTATTATATGAATATTACCTTTTTTTGGTTTCTACTTAAATAACTAAAATATAAATTTTAAATGATTCCGCCAATTTAAAACGAAAATAATCTTAAAATAATGCGCCGGTTCATTTTGGAGGAACGGTAACGAACTCAGTGTTATGTTGTGCCCATCACTAGTCGTGACTAACTGATAGGTGTCAGGAACGCATTCTCTGAACGGCCGAACTATAGTACTTCATGCAACCACACTATAAAATATATAAGGAGCGAAATAATGATAATAAATTAATACTATAACTAACTCTGTATGCGATACTAGAGTACCACAAAAGGTAGGGGCTCATCGTTGTTAGCGTGACGGGAGCTAACAACCATCATCCATATTTTTTATTGCTAAAAGTATGAATGATGCCTTGATGGACTTCTTTCTCTTTAGGGAAAGAAGTTTTTCTTCATTTGAACTAAAAGTGTGTCATCCCACTATAGATTATTAACAAACCAAGTCACTATTAACCATAGCTTGATCGCTAACATAAATAATAATAAAACTAAGCAGGAACCGACACTTCAATACATGAACTAGATTAAGTCGTCTAAGTCAATTGAACTCATTACTTCTGACGCTCTAAAAGTTCTTGGGTTTATACGGACACAACATTATAAAGGGTTCTACCACTATCGTTCATGTGCCACTTTAAAGAAATTATTTAAAAAACATAATCTTTAGGAAGATCTATAGGAATTTAAAGGGTATAGATTTTCGTAAGGTCGTTAGTTCAGTTACACTGTATTAATTTACTTCTTGTAAATACACATTACTAAACCGTTTTCTATTACCGTGTCATTAATTATTGTTTCTATCACTCGAATTTTATGGAATTATCAGCAATGATTATTTACACGTAACATGTAAGTAAATGGTGATAACTAATATAATTAAAGTTATTGATTCAAGGTAAAAAAAAAAAATCTTCAGCATTAAAATATCATGACGCAACGTCCTTTGTCTCGATAAAAATCTATACTAATAAATAAAATTGAAGTGTCTGTCTGTAATATCGAAATAACTACCTCATATTATAAGCTCATATGGTTATTTGAACGCTACCATAACCGAATCACACGTTTTTAAAATTTTTGTCTGTCTGTCTGTTTGAACGGGCTAATCTTCGGAACGGCTGAACCGATTTTGACGGGATCTTCACATACAAGTAGAATATTAACCAGGGAGTAACATAGGCTACTTTTTTAACCGACTTTCAAAAAAGGAGGAGTTGTGTTTTTCTACTTATGTACACCGATATCTCCGAGATTTCTGAACCGATTTGCGTAATTTTTTTTTTAATCGATAGAGAAACATTGCGACACTGTCCTACAAAAAACTTGGATTCCAACTCCTCAATCCTGATGCTGTAGGGGAACTGATCCCCAAAACTAATGGGATTTAGGAACTGTCGGTTATTTAAATTGATATTGGGGGTGCCAATTAAAGACTTTATCGTTGAATGAACTCGAGTAGGTACATATCCAACTCCTCAACCCTGATGCTGTAAGGAATTGTATTCCGAAATCGTGGGGATCCCACAGGATTTTTCCGTTTTGGGGACGGGTTTCTACAGATAAGCTACTTTATGTTCTGGAAAATCAAAAGTTCCCACGGGATTTTTAAAAACCTAAATCCACACGGGCGAAGCCGTGGGCATCATCTAGTAACAAATATATTTCAGCAAATAAATAATTAATTATAGTACCAAGTGAGTTACTAGAGCTTGTAGCTTGTTGAATTAACATTTCATTACACGATATTAGTAAACACTTTTGTTATGCATATTTGCTTGGTTAAAATAGCATTCGTGGAAACTATTTCCTATTAATAGTATTTTACAAGTACCGCGAATTGCAATATTTTTTTGTTCTGTATTGTTAATCGTAGATTACCAAACAGTATCAATAAAAAACACTCTAATTTTCCTATCACACATTTTCTTTTACGTGAGACATTAAATAAATACGAATCATTCATCAAAATCGGCCCCGTAGTTTAGGCGCTACGGTGGAACACACAGAATCCGATACAAATTACAAACATACATATATGTACATATATACATACTGCATAGACTGCTAAAATCATAACCCTTCCTTTTGATTTTGCCGTAGTCGTGTAAAAAGTAGCACCTACCGTTTTAACGTTTCTCAACGTGATTTTTAATTCTTTTGTTTATTGTTCGCTTTGTTAGTGTGAACAGAATTTGTTACGATCGCGGTCTATTTAAATGACATCCGATCAATTAGCGGGAGTTGGAGGTTGCGTGATGTCGCGCATGGCGGCGCTCGCCGGACGCGCCACTTTCACCCGTTACCCATAAACAATAATCGAATTTCACCTACATTTTCAGTATTCTAATTGCTAATAATGAAGATAACGCGGCGACCACTCGCGAACGCGTCTATGAATAAACAATACATTGTAGCATTAAAGGTTCGGAGACACGAAACGCGGGACGGAAAGTGTGCAACGCTGCAAATTTGTGATAGAAGGAATTACGTTTTAAGCAATATGTAAAAACTAAAAACATATTTACTAAGTCGAGGAAGGTAAATAGTAAATACATTACACAATTATTGAATTTCTTTATAACAAAATTGTATAGAAGCAATCAAAAGCTGTGATAGCCTAGTGGTTAGGACGACCGACTTCTAATCGGAGGTCGTGGGTTCGATCCCGGGCACGCACCTCTAACTTTTCGGAGTTATGTGCGTTTTAAGTATTTAAATATCACTTGCTTTAACGGTGAAGGAAAACATCGTGAGGAAACCTGCACGCCTGAGAGTTCTCCATAACGTTCTCAAAGGTGTGTGAAGTCTGCCAATCCGCTTGGCCAGCGTGGTAGACTATGGCCAAAACCCTTCTCACTCTGAGAGGAGACCCGTGCTCTGTAGTGAGCCGGTAATGGGTTGATCATGATGATGATGATGATGAATCAGAATTGCATTCAGCTGTCCACAAGATAGTGTGAAATGTCATAATGCAACATTGATATATTTTGTCTTTAAACAAAAGACTGTTGTGATATTTATCAAATAGTCGACTACTATTTCTAGTAACCAACTATGAAATTAGATTATTATTTCGAGCTGTATACAGCTCGTACACGTATTTTAATTTTTTGTGTTTTGAAAAGAGCGAAGAGCTGCCGAGTTTCTTGCTGGGTCTTCTCAGCAGAATCCGGTGGTAGAGTCTTGACTTATTTGCCACAAGTTGGCCTATGTGAAATATGTAAATCTTACAAATTTTTTTTTTAATAATGAATTTTATGAAGGCATACACACTGCAGATCACGCGTATAGTCTGTTTTTCCTTAGCTGTCTTAAAAGGTAAACTAGTTCATTCTCGCAACAACGCGCGTCGCTCGTAAGCGACGCGCTTTTGCATGGCGCATAGGATTTACTGCGAACTAACAATGAAGTCATGATTGAAGTGAAAATTCAAAACGTCTAAAGCGAAGGGGAAAGAGCAAAACCCTTAGATCCTTAGAGACCCTTAGGTGTTTCTCCAAGAAGATTTTTGCGATTTGTTTACCTTTTAAGACAACTAAGGAAAAATAGATTGTAGATGTCGCAGTTTTGATCTTCAGTATGTCGTGCTTCACACAGTTCTTTGTACACACATTTAGCTTTACTACTATTGTGCCTGTACAATTGCCTTCGCGATTTGTGTGGTCCAAGCTTTATATTCGAAGAAGTTCGTACTATATGGACCCACACTAGCTGTAGAGTTGTTAGTGGCACCACTAAACCAAATTAGACGCTGGTCTAATTTGGTTTAGTGGTTTAGCATAACACATCAACAGGGAAATGTATGTAAATGACTTAAACATTTGTGATAAACTTTTGTATGTACATCAAAAAGGTATAACTTGTTCTAATCAACTTCATACTACGAAATCGGCTTTGAATTTAATATGGAAAATTTTATGAAGCTATCCAAACATTTATTACACTCCTAAGTATTAATTCATTAACTACGAGTGCCTACCTAAGTACATTGGGTAATCTGCTGTAAATAAAGTACTTCAAAAATTTATATTATTTTAAGAAACTGTGTCAAGTAATTCTAATGTTGATAAGGATCTTTAAATGCGAAATTATACTGAAGTTATGATCATATTTAGCAACTGTTTAATTAGACGCACTCTATTGTGAGTCAAAATTCAAAATATTAAAAGGCCCGATTCACACATCAGTGAAGCATCAATGCCGGCACAGTGAAAAATATTCTTTCATACATTATCTATGAACGGGTTCACTATCTATGTCCGTATCAGTGACGACGCAGTGTTGCAGTAGGCATCAGTTCATAATGAATGTATGCAAGAATATTTTTCACTATGCCCGGAACTGCGCGGGCACTTGGGCACTGATGCTTCACTGACATGTGCGAATCGGCTTTTTTCGTCGTTGTCGTCGTTAACCCGTAGACGTCCACTGCTGGATATTTAAAAATCCACACGTCTCGGTCTTTCACCGCATGTATCCAGTAGCTCGCTGCTACTCGTTTGATGTCGTCTGACTACCTAGTTGGGAATCTGGCAATGCTATGCTTCAGGTGCGAGGTTGCCATTCCAGCACATTGGGACCCCAACATCTATTGGTTCTTCGAACTATGTTCTCCGCCCACTGCCATTTCGTGTCTCGGCTCATTGAATTATCTTGGTTACTCGGATTCTTCTACGAATCTCCTCATTTTTGATTTGATCACCGAGCATAGTTATCTCCATCTTTCTTTCTTATGAGGCCCATATTAAAGTTTATGGCATAAGCAAAACGAAAAAAACCGCCAGATTATACCTAAAATAGACGTACGGTTTAGTTTTACGACACAACTTTGTAGCGTATCCTGTGTTGAAGTCGTCGTATAACTGCTATATTAAAATAGCAAAATGGAAGCGGAAGGCGTTGTATCAACATCAGTATTTTTCAGTTTTGAGCTTTACGTGTAGAGCTTGTTTTGTAAGCAAAATGCTAGGTTCAGTCTCTATCGAGGAAGAAAACCTCGTTAAAAAATTACGGGAGGGCGCGAGCCTCTGGAGGGACAGCCCAGAGGCGAGCGGGAGCCCCAGCTGGGGCGGCTGCCGGACACCTGGGATGCATACTTTGGGTTCCCCAGGCGTCCAGCACAGACAGCATGAGGGTCATGCCGTGGTGGTTTTAGTGGGTATACCTGGTTGGAGTCCCACATAACCTTCGTTCTGCCGCATTCGGCCGCAGAACGGCGGTACCTATAAAAGGTTTCCACCACGTCAAAAAAAAAAAAAGGTTCAGTCTCTATGTTGTCTCCGCCTACTCGACGTGTTCATACAAACAAATATGCACCACATCCAGCATTTTTATATTCTGTATATGGCTCGCAGAATTTGTAGATAAAACGATTTACGTAGATCTACGTAAATCGTCTTGTGCACTAATACCTTGCCAGATGACCCAAAGACATGATTTTTCTTCTCGGTCCTCCAAGTTGAATCTATCACGAATTTTTTCATCACTACATAGTATAAAACAAAGTCGTTTTCTCTGTCCCTATGTCCCTATATCCCTTTGTACGCTTAAATCTTTAAAACTACGCAACGGATTTTGATGCGGTTTTTTTTAATAGATAGAGTGATTCAAGAGGAAGGTTTATATGTATGATAACATCCATTAAATAGTGGAGAAATACTGTTATTTTTGAGGTTTCTAATGTGATGTCGTAAATAATTACATTTTTTCCGCTTACATTGCAAACGCAGGCTGAACCCTACGAGATTTATCAATATAATGTACTAAGTATTGTACACATTGAAAAGGTCTATAGAAAACTCCGCGATGGTATATGTCTATCTCTTATGGATATCCCACAATAACATTTTTTGTCATTTACTTTTTTACGACAAATAATGGCTAATTTTAGAAGCGATTTTAACCAATACAGCATAAATCCTTATCTAATTAAATACCTTAAGTACATTGTTGATTTATTATAGATCTATATGGCCCTTTACAGCATATGATTTAAATGAATATTTTCGAAGATATTACAGATTTAAAAATTGCGGGACATAGACTTTGCGCGCGGCGCGCGGTTCCAGCCGGCCGGGGCGGCGATGCGTAAAGTTCTCCTATAGCATTTTGAATTTAGCAGCGATCGGACGCGTATGCTATCGAGTATCGGAGCTTTCTAGCGAGGAAAATAACAATCACACTAATATTATAAAGGCGTTATTAAGTTATTAAGTTTGTGTGTATGTTTGTTCCTCTTCTCCGCTGCAACTACTGAACCGATTTGGCTGAAATTTTAAATGGAGATAGCTTATGCCCTGACTTAACACATAAAGTAACTTTTTATCCCAGAAAAGTATTCCTGTAGGACTAAAATAGATATAGACCTCCAAAACGCCACAGAGGGCGCTGACTGTTCTTAGGTAAATCACGCTCACATAACCCATTATTGCAATACTTTGCTGTGTAGCATGCATTGGCAACACATAGGCTACTTTTTATCCTGGAAAAATGCACAGTTCCCACGGGATTTTGAAAAACCCGAAATCTATATCTATAGGTAGATTACTATAGCGACCTTGCTTGATATTTTAAGTATAAAGGTAGGAAAAGGGAGCGGGAACGGGAACCGGAACTCCACGATTCCCTCGGGATTTGTTCAAAACCGAAATTCACGCGGGCGAAGCCGCGGGCAGAAGCTAGTAACTAAATAAAATTGTTTTTCTTGTTCTTTTATTATTGTTTCTTTCACGTCAGTCTCGTATCACTTTGGCAGTACAATGAACGCTATCATCATCATTAATTATATTCCAAAGCACCGGAAAATTTTTAGACCCATGAAAACTAAACTTTAATCATAATGACATAATGCTCAAATGGACTAATGATGTTACCTTCTCCGTTAGCCCTCATACGCATTAGCGGTCAACCGCGTGCGCGGCTAACCGCGCGGCTAGCCTCTTCATAGAATTTCTTCGCGGTTTAGTGCGTACAAAATGAGCGGTTGCATATAAAAATATAAAAGCGGCTAGCCGCGCGGTCAGCCGCGTACGCGGTTGACCGCTAATGCTTATGAGGGCTTAGAGCGGGGCCGCACTGCGAAATTTATTCGCGCGAATATTATTCGCGCGGATTATATTCCGCATTTTAATATATTTTTCTCGCGAATTTTAAATCGCATGTGCGTGCAGATTCATACATTTCCATATGTCACAGAATTTTGCGAAAAAAATCGCGCGAATAAATTTCACAGTGCGGGCCCGGCCTTAGTACTGCGATACTTATGGTTCTGTTGCACAACTGGTAAATTGACTATACCTATCATGATATGTATACATTTATTGTGTCATACATACCATTTTTTAGGGTTCCGTAAAAACGGAGCCCTATTAATGTCACTCGGCTGTCTGTCCGTCTGTCCGCCGGTCACAGGTCTCTAGCTCGCAGACGAAATGAGTTACAAACCTGAAATTTTGCTATTTGGTGTAAAACGTTGACCCAAAATCAAATATTGAATTAAAAATTGAATTAAATTATTTTTCAGGGGGGCTCCCATACATGAGAAAGAAGCCGGAAAAAAATTTTTTTTTCTTACCCTAGCTTGTGGGGTATCATTGTTTAGAGCTCATTGATTAGAGTACGAATATATATTTTTTTATTTTTTTTCTTAAAAAGTAAGGAAATGGGGGGTCATCAAAATTGTCAGTTTTAGACAATTTTTGTGACGGGGGCTATCTAAAAAACTAAACTAGTTAGGAATATGATATTTCGGTATATTATGTACTATATGCTCTATTTGTACAACAAATACTGAAAACAACGATTCATAAAATAGTTTATAAGCTGTGACCAAAACAAACGAACTTATTTTGCGTTTTTCTTTCACGGTTTCTTGCGATGTCTAACTCGGAAATTAAATATTTCTTAGACGCAAAATATTATATTGTTCATAATTATGTACGGAACCCTGAAAGAGCGAGGCCCGACTCGCACTTGGCTGATTTTTTCTAACTAGTTAAAAGTAAGCTTGCGTAACAGTTCTGGTATTGTTATTTGATTTAAAAAATTTATTTTGATTTAAAAATTTTAGCAATTTTCGTGAGCTTAAGCCTCATGTAAGTACTAAGCCATTTATCTATTCCTAAACAGGAGTTGATCTTGTCTAAATCTAAAGTAATACATATTTTATTTTTTAATCAGTTACCTATTCATTACTTGATGTGGCCTAATTTAGTTTTCGATTGGTTCTGGTACATCATTAACGAAAATAATTATTTTTTGTTATTGGAATGCTATTTAGTTACGCTTAATTGGAACAAGAGGACCAATCGCAGCATTTGCTGTTCTTTTAGTATCACTTTCAGTTCACTCGTCATTGCTCGGTCACGCTTTCAGTGATCAACGTAAAAACAAATAGATCTTTTCAATGTTTGCAAGTCGGGAAAGTGTTGTTTTTTGCTATTCAATCCCGTAGTCTTGTATTACACTTAGCAATCATGTCAAGTACAATTGTTACTACAGAAAAGAATATAGGTACATACGTCATACATCTTAACTTAATATTTTAAATGCGAAAGTGTTTGTTTGTTAGGCTTCTACGCCCACGGAAGAGAAAAGGCAGTCTACGCCTAAACCGCTGAACTGATTTTGACAAATTTAGTACATTTATATACTAAACCTTGGAAAACGACATAGGCTATTTCTATCCCGGAAAATCATAGAATTCCCAATGGATTTTAAATACTTATATATCGAAAGGTATATGCTGCAGAAATAGGCTGCCTGTAACTATATACCGAAAACAAACAATTCTGCAGTTTCTGTGTTTACGCAATAATCCGGCTCAGTAGCAATTGGTTTTTGCAATACTATAACTTGTAATTTTTAATTTTCACGGATACGTTTTACGATTTTAAACCTACATTTTAATGCTTCTTTTAAACACTGATATAATTGCTTTTAATATGTCCGATGGCGTAACACTTACATGCTACAAATGAACATAATTGTTTTTTGTTTGAAACAAAAGATTTCCGATTGCCGTTCTATGTGGGTGCATCGTATAGTTGAACATGGTTGTAACATTAAGGTCGCGGTGTCGGAAACAGTTAGCCATGCGTTCCCTAACGATCCATTCAGACCCGTAGCTTCTCTACCGTACGTACCGCTGTTAAAGTGTCGGATACACTAAGGGGCAAATGAAGCAACATGTTGCGTAACATGTTCCTCGACAACTACGTAGAACGTGCCGAGGAAATGTCGCGCGTTTATAGAAATGTCGCCCGAGGAGGTTGTGGCTGCGTACATAGTAATTACAAGTCACGGCAAATAAATCTAGCGTTGACCTTCAATGCACAGAAGTCGAAAATGCGGTATCTCGGGGTGGTGAGGGAGTCGCAGGGAGGGCGTGGAGATTGTTCGTAAGCACTGATTAGCTCTCGCGGATCTCTCGTAAGCGCTGATTGGCTCTCCAATCGTGCTGTCTCCCGCTCACTTGTACGACGCAGCGCGCACTTGAAGGTCAGCGCTCGCCTTACGTGCCGGGAGTTATACACTCGGTGACAAATGGCGCGACTCTGACGCGGGATACGTGCGCTCGCTCTCGAGGCGGGAGCAAGCGACATGCCCCGCGTCACGTATAATGTTGCGCGACACTATGAAACGTCGCAGCGTCACGTATATTGAGTGTTGCGCGTCGTGTTGCGGGATGTTCCCTAAAATGTTCCCTAGTGTATCCGACTCTTAATGACTACAAATTTCAATATGCCATGTTACACGGATCTTCCATTAATCTTATGCAACGAATATTACTAGGGATTTAGAAAAATTACCATCATTAACGTTGTGGCCTACTCTGAATTTGCTTACTTTCATTTCGGCTTACACGACTCATTTACTTGTATTGGATCCTCGTACTGTCTCTGTGGTAAGAGAAAGTACTAACTTTAGATCATTAGTGTAAAAGTGTCTCCTTGTTTCGTTTACATATTCGGGGTGGCGTTCAAATACGTGAACGAAACCAGGCCAGAAGACCTAACTAAACTAGATTTCTGAGATCTTTTGGCATCAAACACATATTCAAAATACAAGTTTCTTAATCTTACTTCACTGACATCCTTCTAAATATCCAATTAAATAATTTTGGTTCTTAATAGGATAACTTTATAATAGCTAAATAATTATAGGTCTTCGATGATCTAACCGAACCTAATTATTGTGGAAAGTGTGACGTTCGGAACGGCATTCCAAACCAGTGGTAGATTCAATTTGACGATTCAAAAGTACTTGTAAAAGTTTATTTGAATAAAAAACTTTTCTATTCTATTCTATTCTATTCCGTTCCAACACTATGACTATCAGCTTCGTTAGGCGGTGCTATGGTGAAATAAAGTGCAGACGGCAACTCAACTATTGTTTCTTTTCCGACATTGAATTAGCAGAGCGTGACACGAGGTCACAGTCTTAACTCCTATGTATGTCTTAACCTAACCCACGAGTATCAGTTAGTAAAGGCCATTTTGTCATCACGTTAACCCTAATCGATGTTAATCCAGCCGGTACCATACTTAATAGATTATATTATTCTTCAATTCTCGATGATTATTATCTAAGCACTAGCTTCTGCCCGCGGCTTCGCCCGCGTGAATTTCGGTTTTTCACAAATCCCGAGGGAATCGTTAATTTCCGGTTACCGTTCCCGCTCCCTTTTCCAATCTATATATCTACTTTTAAAGAAGTTTGCTATAGTAATCTACCTATAGCTGTATAAATTTCGGTTTTATCAAAAAGGGCATAATCTATCTCCATTCAAAATTTCAGCCAAATCGGTTCAGTAGTTGCGATGTTAAAGAGTAACAAACAAAATATATGTACACACACAAAATTTTCGCCTTTATAATATTAGTGTGATAGTGTGATATCTCTACATTTACCGAAAAGCTTAATTTTATTCTCCCTTTGTTTTCTCATCAATCGAGTGGAAACCAAATTACATTGATATTACTTCAAAACAACCTTTGTCCTTGAAATTTTAACTATTGCGTTGTTCCAAGACATTGTGTTAGTCATACGTCGGAATCGATTAGGTCTGTGACTTGTGTTATTAACTTTAAATAAATAGCTAGGGGATTTGGTGGCAATGTGGCTAATTCTGTTGTACACAATCTCTAAACCTAAACTAAAATGACAGGCCTAAATCTATTGCTATCCTTTTCTGCAGTGAGCACTGTGAAAGAGATAGGAATAAATTTAGAGCTGTCATTTTAGTTTAGGTTTAGAGATTGTGTACAACAGAATTGGCCACAATATCGGTATATGATTAGATTGTCGTTGAAATTGATAGGCACTTAATAAAGTTTTAAATTTGCAAACAAGATAAACAAGATGGCAAGGATATCATTTTTGCCAAACGATTAATCTTCATGTTTACATGTTAATTCAATAAGGTATTAAATTAAAATAGTCCGAATTACTCATATATAGAGATCGATAAATTAAACGCTAAATCTTTGCAGCTTCCCTGAATCCATCTGAAGGTATATCAGAATGTACTTTCATGACTCGTGGTTCATTGAAACGGATTATATTTGCGTACAGAGCTATTACGAGTTATAAAATTATGACTCATTTGCGACCTTTCCTGCGTCTAAATTTGCAGTTCACGGTGTCAATGTACCTACTGTTTGTCTTTAGTGAATAATTTCAGCCTACACTTGTTTCTAGGACCCTTTGTGGCATTTTCCGTTGAGGTTATACCTATCATTACTACTTCAGCTTTTCACAGGCCGTCTCTCTCATAGGAGAGAGGCATTTAGAACTTAGACCCAATTAACGCCGCCAACTACCAACTTCGGGCTGATACTGAGAATTTCTTGACAGAAAACCCCAATACCTAACAATTATATGCCCGACTTATTCCCTTCCCGGAATATTCGATTATCCCTTATTCGATTCCCGGAATCGAACCCAGGACCTCGTGATCTGCAGTCGAAAATCTACAATTTATGTTTCAGCCTGTGCGGTAAAAGTTCTGTTCTATGTGTTTGATCAGAAACGGCTTAAAGCCTTGGTAAAATTGATCGACATTTGTTGAAATGTTAGTTGCTGCCGTGTCAAGGTGAATTTGTACAACATTTGGTCTACAACGGAAACAATATCTGATTTTAACGCAATTGAGCGTGAAACTTTGTTAGTTCAGTATGCTTAGTCTCACTTTGCAGAGCTCGAAAACTTTACTAAATTCTATTGATCGAATCACAATGACTTCAGAGTAAAATTGACCTAATGTGGCTTATATTAAGGTTTGAGTTCTCCAATACATTCAGCATTCGAAAACAGCCAGCGCCCCAAGCAGAAATGTTGTAAAATAAATATTGGAACTATTGAATTACGACTTTAAATTAAGAGTCTTTGGGTTCATTTTGTTCTGAAGTCATTGTGTGTCGATACTCGAATTTCGATCATCGTTGTACCTATGTACAAAGTCGGCATAAGGCCTTAGTTCAGTAGAGAAATACCGTGGACTTTATACTAACGTCTTTCCAAAGTTAGAAGTAAACTTCCGTGATTTCATATGTCAATACGAGTAGGTAACTTGTCGTTTTGTATTTACGCTAATCCTGTTTAAAGTACCTTGGGTGCTTTTCTTCTCTTCACTCACATCTTGTTCTTGCTAGAAGATACAGAAAATAAGTTATGTTACCCTGGCGTCTGGTGTTGATTAAGTATTCCCTAAGAATGACATCTAAAATTTTATTTAATCTTATTTTACTCCCATAAAAGTTGTCACATACTCTAGAAACAACTATTTATGGATCCTAATCCCATGTCTAAATTGAGTTGAAAGATTGGAATCAACTTTCTATATTTGGACTCAAATGCAATGAATTCCTTGGTTGATACCGCCTCTGTGCCTTGTGCCACAAAGCTAAGGTCGTGGCACACCGGATGACCTACCAAATCCGAACGATACCTGTGCTGAATGCCAATGATTGACAGCTCTTTGATATTATGCTACCCATTTGTAGGTATACCACCTGCAATACAACCGATCCAGGACATAGGAGCTTTCAAGTTGTCAAAGATTTAAAGGTACTTCTGATTGATTCAGCTTTGTTGTTTTGGAGCATCGTACGTTTTTACATTAAGTATTATAAATATCCAAGACGCTCGAAGTATAAATAGTAGGAATAAGAAGGAATAAGAGTAGAATAATGGTGGTGTTTTTACACCAACATATTGTCACAGTATGGTTTAATTGAACTTCGAGAGTTATCAAATAAAGGAAATAAGTTATAGTAGAACGTCCAAGTCGTGTAGAACGTTGCATTAAATAAAGTACATAACCTCAAAAGTCCGTCGAAAACACATCGAAAAATATTCAATATTAAATAATCTATACTAATAAATAAAATTGAAGTGTCTGTCTGTAATATCGAAATAACTACCTCATATTAAGCTCATATGGTTATTTGAAATCTACCATAACCGAATCACACGTTTTCAAAATTTTTGTCTGTCTGTCTGTCTGTCTGTCTGTCTGTCTGTCTGTCTGTTTGAACGGGCTAATCTTCGGAACGGCTGAACCGATTTTGACGGGACCTTCACATACAAGTAGAGAATTAACCAGGGAGTAACATAGGCTACTTTTTTAACCGACTTTCAAAAAAGGAGGAGTTGTGTTTTTCTACCTATGTACACCGATATCTCCGAGATTTTTGAACCGATTTGCGTAAATTTTTTTTTAATCGATAGAGAAACATTGCGACCCTGTTCTATAAAAAATTTGGATTCCAACTCCTCAATCCTGATGCTGTAGGGGACCTAATCCCCAAAACTAATGGGTTTTAGAAACTTTCGGTTATTTAAATTGATATTGGGGGTACCAATTAAAGACTTTATCGTTGAATGAACTTGAGTAGGTACATATCCAACTCCTCAACCCTGATGCTGTAAGGAATTGTATTCCGGAATCGTGGGGATCCCACGGGATTTTTCCGTTTTGGGGACGGGTTTCTACAGATAAGCTACTTTTTGTTCTGGAAAATCAAAAGTTCCCACGGGATTTTTAAAAACCTAAATCCACACGGGCGAAGCCGTGGGCATCATCTAGTGACAAGTATAAATTAAAAATTTAAAAAACCCCGACATTCGCCGTATTGTGGCGGCAGCCATCTTGGATTTGCATAGTGCTATTCTACTAGTCAAGCCCTTTCATTTGATACCCATATTAAGGGAGTTGTGAAAAAATATGTAATTCGTCATTTTGTAGCGACGGCCATCTTGGATCGATTTTCATCAAACATAGCTAACACTCTCGACCAATTCACCTTTCAAACAAAAAAACCGCATTCAAATCGGTTCACCCGTTTGAGCGCTACAGAGGAACAGACAGACAGACACACACACACACACATAGACACGTCAAACTTATAACACCCCGTCGTTTTTGCTTCGGGGGTTAAAAATAAACATTACTCTGGAATTTAATTAAAAAAGTCCGTATAATTTTAATAGAATTTGAGAGAATTCTCTCCTTCAGTTGGACTCCCTCAGCTGGTTAGACCACATAGTTCAGAGAAAGTCCATTTGAAATGGTTACCCTACACCTTTGTACACAAGAGCAATTTGTCCTTTGTCCGTGAAAATACTTTTGTAAAATTATAGGCCTTAAACTAATAGCGTTAAGACTGTGGTTCAGATCTTGCTGATTTAGCATTTCAATACCACATGTAATGGCTATCGTGAGAGACTGCACTGTGTGTGTATTGAGTAAATAAACAATGTGGCCAATTCTGTTGTACACAATCTCTAAACCTAAACTAAAATGACAGGTCTAAATTTATTCCTATCTCTTTCACAGTGCTCATTGCGGAAAAGGATAGCAATAGATTTAGACCTGTCATTTTAGTTTAGGTTTAGAGATTGTGTACAACAGAATTGGCCACATTATCAATATGAATAAATAGGTACATACAGGGTATAAGGAGACCGCTTTTGAAAACTTAGCGCTATTATTATACTACCTATTCATAATCCAATACCAATTAACCATTTGTCTTATAGTTGTAGTATTAGTGGTTTAGTATTTAGTATTTTTCAAACCGGCAATGAACAACGTGCAAAACTCTGTGCATTGACCTCGTGAGCGGTGCGGCGCCTCGCTACAACTTTAGGTATTTAGGCATCAGCTGATTGCATTACATTGCGAAATTACGAAAAATACAGGAAATACTTTAATTTTTTTTACTTTTTTTTTTTTTTTTGTGGTATCTTGTCATTAATCATCACTACCTGTCTTCGTTTCCGAAAGCTGTCTCCTTACACCCGTTATATTTATAGACCCAGTGCTAAAACATCCTTATTTAGGTTTAATTTAAAGAATGTAGTATAGATCGACCAGAATCTCATGAAAAATAGGGAAATGAAATTCCAAAGTTAGCAACACTACGGCTGCCGTAGCGATAAACAAAGTAACTGACATTTTTTGTGAAATTGACTTTTTTGCATTAACAAAAGTTTTATGTCGAGTAGTTTTTTACCACAGTTTAATATTTCGAATAACTTGAACCGTTTACTGCAATTTGAATTGCCCAAAAAAAGTAACTGCACACACTAACCCGGAATATAAATGCAAAAACCAAGTAAACAACAAGCACAACACAAAAACAAAGTAATTGGATGTTGATTACTTTGTTTTTGTATTTAAAATGCAGTTGCTCGATTTTTCGTTTCTTGAAACGATCCCAGGTAAGGTGTTCTGAATGTAATTACTTTGTTTATCACTAAGGCAGCCGAGTTAACCTAGTGTTGCTTACTACAAAATTTAATTTCCCTATTTTTCATGAGATTCTGGTCGATCTATATAAACATTGGAAACATCAGGTGATTTTTATAAAAGTTAGTGCATTATTTTCCAGCCGTCTTGAATATCGTGACTACGATACATACACCATTATAAAAAATTCAAGGTCTCATTATACCTACAGATGTAAAAACGTGTTGAATCATTTTCTGAATCATGTGGGAGATTGCGGCAAAAACATAACAATAAGCGAAGTGAACTATCAACTGAATACAAACAACATTCCTTTTACTTGCTCATTATTCATGAATATTTAGGTATGATACCAAAAGGAGTATGCGGTTTTACAATGTCTTTATTTTTACCAAAAAAATAGTCCTTTTTATGTTATATCCGACATTAACTACTTCAAACTAGAAAGACTAAAAATATCAAGCAATCATTTCTCGAAAGAAAAAGCTACTGAAATAATCCTTTAACCAGTAAGTACCTCATTTTTTATATTGGCCAGTGAAATCATCATAAATTTACTTATATATCAACTACCAGAGTAGAATACATAATATAGGTATTCAGAGTAGAATCTATACTAATATAATAAAGCGGAAGAGTTTGTTTGTTTGAACGCGCTAATCTCAGGAACTACTGAACCGATTTCAAAAATTCTTTCACCGTTGGATATAGCCTATAGCACTCAGGGATCCCTGAGTGCTATAGGCTATATATTATGTACCACGGGCAAATCCGGGGCGCACCGCTAATTCATATATATACATATTCAGTACACACCCATTTAGTTTTGATATACGGTGATTCAGGTTTCTATTTGCAGATTTCTCTGACGTTGAAACCAGATATTAAATTGGGCAAACGATAGTATCGTGGACGTGCGATTTATAAATGGTATCTATTAGTCATCCATTGGAAATACACACAAATATTATTATCTTTAAACCGGGTGCACACCTAAAGAAGACGATATTATTGCCTTCTTTAGATGTGAATAGTAGTTAATCGTATCTTTGACAAACGAAACATGATTCTACTAATTATTCTCATACGAGTAGGTATAGATCGACCAGAATCTCATGAAAAATAGGGAAATTAAATTTTGTAGTGAGCAACACTAGGTTAACTCGGCTGCCCTAGTGATAAACAAAGTAATTACATTCAGAACACCTTACCTGGGATCGTTTCACGAAACGAAAAATCAAGCAACTGCATTTTATATACAAAAACAAAGTAATCAACATCTAATTACTTTGTTTTTGTGTTGTGCTTGTTGTTTACTTGGTTTTTGCATTTATATTCCGGGTTAGTGAGTGCAGTTACTTTGTTTGGGCAATTTAAAATTCAGTAAACGGTTCAAGTTATTTGAAATATTAAATTGTGGTAAAAAACTACTCGACATAAAACTTTTGTTAATGAAAAAAGTCAATTTCACAAAAATGACAGTTACTTTGTTTATCGCTAGGGCAGCCGTAGTGTTGCTAACCTTGGCATTTCATTTCCATATTTATCATGAGATTCTGGTCGATCTATACATTTGATGATTCACATGATTTAAAAATCTGTCCCGGTGATAGATTTGTAAAGTAAATTCGGAGGATTGAAACTTGTGAGTTGTGAGTGTAACTAACAGGAAACTCGTTATTGAGCGTAAGTTACAAACCATTTAAGCAAACAAAATTATATCACCCACAAATCATGTTATACCAAAAATGTAAAACAGCACGCAAGGTAAACCCATTATGACCGCACCTAGGGAAATTGGGTGACGATGACATCGCGCCAACCAAAGAACCGAATCCCACCTGAAATGGATCGATAAAATCCAAGAAGGAAAGTACAATGAAAATATGTGCCATTTAGGGTAGAGCTTGTCATTATGTCTTGAGAATGTTTGCAAGGACCCTCAAGGTTGCAGCCATATAGAACTGGTTGGGTCACTTGTATTAGACGAGACGGCACTCCTTTGTTACATTAAGTTTTTAATATATTTAAATGTACTCTTAAGAGAAGACCATTTGAAACAAAGATGAACACAGATAAAAAAGTTTTTAGAACTCGCTCTCTTATACTGAGAATCATAGCTCCTTGATATGACCTTTGGAGAGTCACTTGCCCCCCCGAGTGTGTAAAAACGATTGCTATGTGACGATCGCCTTTGCCTCCGACTGGCCGACCCTCTCTCGCTATTCGCTAAAATGCATTGTTGCTTAAATATTGAATGCTATAAATTCAACCAATCACCGTAATTTAGCCAACATTTTAGCAATGGTTGATGTAGCTCTAGAGAATCAAGAGGCTGGTTCGTCCTGGTGCTGATTGCAAGAGGATAATAGTACTTGCGAGGGTCTCGTACATAATGATCACTTGGCCGCTTTTGGCCAACGCTTGCCCACTTGCTAAGAGATTTTTTGTCTGAACATCGGAGGCTCAATTCGTTTAGCGCTTTTTTAAGTAAATCATTATTCCAATTAGTAAACAAGGAAAAATCCCTCTATAAGGTCAATTTTTTGTAACGATTCAGATTTTTATGATAAAGAAACCTAAGAAGATACATTTCAATTAGTAAAACAGTATATTTTCTCGGTAATGGTTAACTTATAACGACGAAGGGCGAGGTCGAGCGCCGCGCGTCGGATATTCTACTTATTTAATTTTAAAAGGTTGATACAATGGCAAATTGTCTTGGATTTCAATGATAAGAAAAGCAGAACTGGCATAATAAGTAACACTAACGAATTATAGTCAGTTTGCCGTCATTCAGTGTGCCCTGACTTTATGACTCTGGGCTAGATATAAGACTTGTTACGGAATCACACATCCAGCCATTTTGCGTAAATCATTATCTACAACATTATTGTAATGTTGGATTTAGTTTAAGTTCCGAAAACGTCACGGTGCGTCGGCTTGGCACTTGGCAGATGTATTCAATTATAAACGTTAAGATGCAGCTGCGATGCGAACATCGTGTTAATTGAGCCCGCACGCGCTCTACCTGCTCTGGGCGTGCGACTAAATGGATACGTAGACACGAAATAATTATTGGCTATAGACCATTATTTCATATTTGCCAATGCTTACTAGGCGTACGGCATACTTTGCAGGCTACATTCTTTCCGTTGTTTTTCAAGTTTTATCGCTTTTACTCGTATATATCCGGACTAATAGAGCGCGAACGGGAAAATAGAATACCTACTTGCTAGTGTTCAAAGTGAACAAAGTTCTTTTTGTCAAAGCTATGTAAATTTTATTATAATTAAACCTGTTTATTTTCAATGTGTTTAATAGTCTAAGAGGTCGTAACGTTATCGAGAAAGAATTTCAGTTTGGCCCATATATCTATACATAGTATAAAACGAAGTCGCTCCCGCTGTTTGTTAACTTAGATCTTTTAAACTACGCAACGGATTTTAATGCGGTGTTCAGCAATAGATAGAGTGATTCATGAGGAAGGTATACACATAAGGTATACATATAATTTGTTTAAGTTTTGTGTAAATTGGTGAAACAATATGACGTTAATAAACGATTGTTGAAAAAGGCGGAAAAAAGTCGCCTGGGAGCTTTTATCGACAACGCTGGATTAATCCCTTTGAGATATAACAAAACAATGTATGGTGGGACAGTAGTGGGTAATTGCTAACCGTGCGAAGCCGGGGCGGGTCGCTAGTGAGAGATAATACGATTATTTATCACCTAGCGCCCGAGAAAACATTATTAGCAATGTCATTACTACAATAATGTGGAAATTATTTTCGTTCAGGAAAACGTTTGGCGCGGTCCCTAACCACGAACATAATCTATCATGAATTTATATTGTCAAAAGTTAATAAATAACGACAAACAAAAATTATTTGACCTAAAATTATTTTTTTCACCTATAAAAACTATATTAACTATATTTATGAATAAATCATTTTTATTTTTTTCATTTTTCATTAAAAACGTCACACCCACTCGTCATCGCGATCATTTCTAATTAGATTTCTAGAGATTCCAGCTGCCAGTGTGACCGCATCATGTGACATGCCATGCCTATGAGACTGTTATGAAGTGGGCCTACATGAAATTCTCGTATTGGTGACGTTGTCTTGCTCCAGTACCAAAAATATTTCATCGAAATCTCTACAAATGTATCAGTAAATTCAGTTGTATCATATTAGTTATCTTACTAACTAATATTATCTCATTTTATATTTTCTCATTTCGCAAAGTTGGCATTTTTGAACATTCCATTAGGCCTGCCTCACACAGCCGGAATGCCTGTCTGAATTCAGAATCTGAAGATTTCAGATTCTGAAATTCCGGCTGTGTGAGGCCGGCCTCAGACACATTTTGTCATATCGATCTGAAAAATTAAGAATCTGAAAAAATCTGAATGTGTGTGGGGAACAGTGAAATTGTATACATTTCTGAGCTTTCTGAATTCAGATCCTGAATTTTTCCGGCTGTATGAGGCCTTATTATGTTCATGTTTTTTTTTCTTGTACATATGTAGGTATATGTATTTCCTGTCTAAAAGTTGTATACGAGAATAGTTTTGATGAATCATAAAGCTTTATCCAAGAGCGACAGCTGCTAAATTTTTTTTTGCAGATCACATAAGTACTTGTACGTTTCAAAACCGGATCCTTTGTTGGTGAATACGACCGCGCGTATTTCCGAACGTTTTTAATATCGATTCGGTCTGTGGGCAATGCAACATGTAATTTTTAACCCCCGACGCAAAAACGACGGGGTGTTGTAAGTTTGACGTGTCTGTGTGTGTGTGTCTGTCTGTCTGTTCCCCTGTGGCGCTCAAACGGGTGGACCGATTTGAATGCGGTTTTTTTTATTTGAGAGGTGAGTTAGTCGAGAGTGTTGTTAGCTATGTTTGAAGAAAATCGGTCCAAGATGGCCGCCGCTACAAAATGGCGGATTACATATTTTTTCACAACTCCCTTAATATGGGTATCAAATGAAAGGGCTTGACTAGTAGAATAGTACCTACTATTGCAAATCCAAGATGGCTACTGCCACAAAATGGCGAATGTCGGGGGTTTTTTAAATTTTTAATTTATACTTGTATCACATTGCTATTGCGGGGTCGGCGGCGCCGCAGCGCACCGCGTGGCACATACAATTGCCGGCAAACTTCTTGAGCATGAAGTGACTAGTGGGGGTAAGTTAGCGCATAGTACCTACTCATCCAGGCAAAAAGGGGAAAGCGGGAGGCAAAGGTCTACTGATCTACCAATCACGCGCTCGATACGACACTCCCCGCCGTCGCGCCCGCACGCCCCACCAAAGAGACCTAAAATTCGCGACGTAGAGTCAAGGTCATTTGCTCAAGAAATTAGCCGGTAACTTTGCCATAGATATAGTAGGTACCTATATACCTACCATGGATTTTTTATGTTAGGACGCCGCAGAATCTATGCCTTGTACTAATAAGCACTATTATATGTATTATGTGGCTTCTGGCTACGAAGTAAGACCACTACGCGCCGTGTGCCATCGCTCTAAGTAGAGCAGGTACTCTCTCATGCCCTCACAGATGTTATCTAGGTGACTAGAGGTTTTTGAGATGCTCAGCGCTTTGTATGGCGGTTGATGAGCGCTTTCCGCTCTCTCGCACCGTTATTGGTGAACACATGTCTAGTTTCATTACGCTTTAACACTTTTTTGCGTACTTATATTTCTTTTGTACAGATGAATGGTTCATTTGATTATTATATACCAGTGCTGAAGCCTTTGAAAATGGTAAAAAGTGAAAAAAAAAAAAATAGTAGGATGAAACCTTTTGGAAAAGATGAGAGATGTGTGTGCGTGTGTGTGTGTATAGATCGACCAGAATCTCATGAAAAATAGGGAAATTAAATTTTGTAGTAAGCAACACTAGGTTAACTCGGCTGCCCTAGTGATAAACAAAGTAGTTACATTCAGAACACCTTACCTGGGATCGTTTCACAAAACGAAAAATCAAGTAACTGCATTTTAAATACAAAAACAAAGTAATCAACATCCAATTACTTTGTTTTTGTGTTGTGCTTGTTGTTTACTTGGTTTTTGCATTTATATTCGGGGTTAGTGAGTGCAGTTACTTTGTTTGGGCAATTTAAATTTCAGTAAACGCTTCAAGTTATTTGAAATATTAAACTGTGGTAAAAAACAACTCGACAAAACTTTTGTTAATGCAAAAAGTCAATTTTCCAAAAAATGTCAGTTACTTTGTTTATCGCTAGGGCAGCCGTAGTGTTGCTAACCTTGGAATTTCATTTCCCTATTTTTCATGAGATTCTGGTCGATCTATATCTGTCTGTTCGCCTGTAGGGCTCAAACGGGTGGACCGATTTGAATGCGGTTCTTTTTTGTTTGAAAGGTGAATTAGTCGAGAGTGTTGTTAGCTATGTTTGATGAAAATCTATCCGACATGGCCGCCGCTACAAAATGGAAAATTAGATACATATTTTTTCACAACTCCCTTAATATGGTTATCAAATGAAAGGACTGGACTAGTAGAATAGCACTATGTAAATCCAAGATGGCTGCCGCCACAAAATGGCGGATGTCGGGGGTTTTTTAAATTTTTAATTTATACTTGTAATAAGCGGCATCATGTTGGCACTATAATTTTCTATGTTTCTTGTTTATGTTTTTTGCAGTTATACTTACTAAGGATAGGCACATTTTGGTTAATACATAGATAGTATCAAACATTATTAACAGTTTGATATAAAACCTGATTCCCGTTTATGGTATCGCAATCGCAAAGCATTCAATCAACAAAAAGTAATCGTGTTGATAAGTTGGCCAAGTTTACAAACTTGGCTGAAACGAGTGGACTGGACTGCTTTACCGTGGGTGGACTGGAGCCGAGATACCGATGCGTTTTTCTAACATCTCCGTATGTAACTGTACCTCATGGTTGCATTGGTAATATGCATCAACGAGCTAATGCGTGCTATTTCGTTCGCGTTGATTCATATAAATTTCATATAAACTTTCAACCCCTATTTAACCTCCTTAGGGATTGAATTTCCAAAAATTCTTTCTTAGCGGATGCCTACATCATAATAGCTATCTGTATGCCAAATTTCAGCTCGATCCGTCCAGTGGTTCCGTCCGTCCAGTTCAACGACCTCCCTGGCGCAGTGGTGAGCGCTGTGGTCTTATAAGTGGGAGGCCCTGGGTTCGATTCCCGACAGGGGCAATTTGGGATTTTATAATTTCTAAATCTTCTCTGGTCTGGTGGGAGACTTCAGCCGTGGCTGGTTATCACCCTACCGGCAAAAGCCGTGCCGCCAAGCGATTTAGCGTTCCGATACAAGTACAATATAAGGTTAAAAAATTATGTTCACATAATAATACCTCTATAATATATACCTTTACATATAGATAGTAGCGATATACTACCTAGATAAAGTTTTATTACCTATTTGACATTAAAATGCTTATTTACTTTGCTGTAGGTTGCCGTACATAAGAGACGGTATAGTAAAGGTAACGCCTGATTAAAATTATTTATTTGTCGGAGTAAGTAAAAGTTTTGGGGTGTAAGTGGCCCAAATTCCACTTATGTGGCCAAAGTCAACCTCACCTGCGCGGGGTGCACCCTGCCAATATGCTAACGAGGCCCTGACGCTCTCAGTCCCCTCTACGGGTTGTTGTGCCTGATACCACACACAATTTAATCTAGATGGTATCACCGTTTTGTGGTAGGATTTGTTTCAGGATTTTTAACAATTCTACCCCCAAGTGGGTAGGGGCTGAAAGTTTAAATGAAAGTCCGTCATTTTTCACGTTAATATATATATAGCTGTTCGTTCTGATTCACTGACTCATTCATCGCCTCTCCCGTAAAATTTTGTATGAAAAATTTTTTTTTCACAAATGGTTTCGTATAGAGGACAAAAATTCATTAAGAGGAAAAATATGGAGAGAGCTGATGATTGAGGATTTCGGAGACGGTTGAAGAGCACGCTTAAGGTATTGAAGATAGGTGGGGGGTGCTCGAACAAATGTCACTCGAAACGTCATCCAATTGGCAGTGAGCCGAAAAAAAATTCAAAATGGCGAAAAAAAGATGGCCGCCATACAAATTTCGTCGGTGTCCATCTCGAAGGGTATAAAAGATGAAAGAGTTGTTTCTTAGCAAAACATGATCAGGATCCAAAGGTCTACTCGATGAATACAAAAAAAATTCAAAATGGCGGACTTTATTTTTCCATAGAAAATGTATGGCGAATATTGAGAGAGAGTATAAAGTTGTGAACTAGGTATGCAAGGCGATTGATGCGGTTCTTTGGAGAAATCTCAAAGAAAAATATGGGAAGACATGATGATTGAGGGTTTGGAAGATGATTGATGAGCCCGGGCAGAGTTTTGTAGATAGATGGGGGCTGCTCAAACAAAAAATACTCAGAACCTCATCCAATTGGCACTGAGGTGAAAAAAAAAACCAAAATGGCGGATTCAAGATGGCGGCTATACAAATTTCGTCGGTGTCTATCTCACCAAGTATAAAAGATGGAAGAGTGGTTTCTTTGAAAAATATGATCAAGAACTAAAAAACAAGATGGCGGAATTTATTTTTCTACACAAAAAAAATTTTTGATGGTTTCGTGTAGAAAACAAAAATTCATGCGGAGGAAAAATACGGAAAGAGCTGATGATCGAAGACTTTGGAGACGGATGAAGAGCACGGCGAGGGTATTGAAGATAGGTGGGACGTGCTCAAACAAAAACTACTCGAATCCTCGCGGTCCGCTTGCGGGCCGCGCACCCACGCGCCGTACTAGTCTTTTATAGAGTTATATCCAAGAAAATTTGTATTTAGGTTTTCGGTTAAAAATAAAGAATTACGTGTTTAAGGAAATTTTGGAAAAAATACCCCCAAGTTGCTTAAATAGGGGACGGAAGTTTGTATGAAATTTGTATGAATCCACGCGGGCAAAGTCGCGCGCATCAGCTAGTTATTGATAAAGTGTCCGAAGGAGGCGTGGCTCGCGCATGCTAGAGCATATGAAATAAATGTATTTTATTTAAAAAAAGCGTGGGGTGCTTTTAAGATGTTGTCGAAATGATAATCCTCTATACACCCATGCACCCCATGCTTTTTTTTAATAAAATACATTTTTTTCATATGCACACTATTATTAATTTATATTTATTAAAGTTTATTTTCTATTTTTTAGTTTGTTTTTCTAAAAAAGCGTGTTTTTTAGTTTTTTTAAACTATTATTTATTTGTAAGCGGAACTTGATTTTTTCAAAAATCATCTACATGCTATTCCGAATCGAATGACACCTCGTTCTGAATACTTGTATTTTTCCGAGACTCCTGAAAAAAGTTGGCCTGAAAAGAACTTGTTGACTAGTCTAGTCAACAAGTTCTTAACTTAATAAGCAGCAGAACGAAAGAAATAGATTCATATACATACCTACTCAAATGTCTGAATGATTTCTGTAATATTTCGTCGACTGTTGTGTTTCACTTTTTTTATTTAATTATTATATGCCTTTGTTGCGTATAGAAGGTCATTGATTATATATGATTATTTATCTACTCTCATATCTTAAAATCCCGAATATGAAATCAAAATGTGTCATATATTGGACTACTTTATTCACATACATCTATAATATTTAAAAAAAAAATTAAAAAAATTCATTATAACACTACTTTGTTAGGAAATTATTGCAAAGTAATGTTATAAAATATTTTTTTCTACATTATAGTACAGGCGAACTGGGTTCTGGTATTTTTGAGCCATGGCGGGAAATTCGTGCGACCTCCTTACAGTAGATGTGTGTAACTGTACAAACGCGTTAAACATTGTGAATTGTGTTAAATTGCAGAAGAGTAACTACTAAAAATTAAGTTTACTTAAAATTAAGTAACTACTAAAAATAACTACTAAAAATTAATAACTATTAAAAATTAAATTTTTGATAAGCTTGAGCTATTTTCCGATCCACTAATTTCTATAGGACATTAGGACTCCTCTACTACTATTAATTTCTCTATGGTAACCCAGGCTGTATGGTCAACGATCTTGGCCTGTCCCGAAAGGGACAAACCGAAAAAGAAGAAGAATCTCTATGGTAACAACTGAATTTTGGCGCCATACGCTAGTTATAATATTTAAATTTTTTATTTGTTACTCAAAACTTTACAAGACATGGTTTTTATTGTGCGGAAAAATGTCTAGCAGTGATACTGAAGATAATTTAACTCCACCTGACCACCGACCAACAATCTTTTGCCAGCAAAATCAAAGAAAACTCACGACAAATATTACCAAGATTTTATGGTTTGGATTTTAAGATATGAGTTTAGATAAAGTAGTGTATGAAACTCTACATAATTAGTTATTAAAACACTCGTGTAATACTATTAAAAAACTCGCCTGCGGCTCGTTTTTTAAACTAACACTCGTGTTTTAATAACCTCTATTATGCAACCGTTTCATAAACTACTATTATTTATTGGTCACTTTTTTATTTAAATCTACAAAAAACAAATTGGGAACGTCTCAATTCTCTCTATTATTTCAGATGATTATTTTGTGGAATCCATATGGGCTAAACATTCAATGCGCTTTTTGAACCCCCGACGCAAAAACGACGGGGTGTTATAAGTTTGACGTGTCTGTCTGTGTGTGTGTGTGTGTGTGTGTGTGTGTGTGTGTGTGTGTGTGTGTGTGTGTGTGTGTGTGTGTGTCTGTGTGTGTGTCTGTGTGTGTGTCTGTGTGTGTGTGTGTGTCTGTGTGTGTGTGTGTGTGTCTGTGTCTGTGTGTGTGTCTGTGTGTGTGTGTGTGTGTGTGTGTGTGTGTGTGTGTGTGTGTGTGTGTGTGTGTGCGTGCGTGTCTGCGTGTGTCTGCGTGTGTCCAAAAAATGGCGAATGTCGGGGGTTTTTTAAATTTTTAATTTATACTTGTTGCTATAGAGGTTAGATATACAATCCCGTTTTATTATAAACCTTTAAGAGACACAAAATTGAACTATTAATAAATACATGTTTACCTCGATAGTTGTCAAGTATTGTGTAGGAACCTACGTCCTTTATTTTACGACCTGCACCTTTTATACCCACTTATTTGCAATAATAAAATTGTGTTCTTTAGTCTTCGTCGGTTCATAGATACACAGTTTACATTATAATGAGGTTACTGTTCAAGTTATTTATAGTCGGGCACTAATCACTATGCCAAGAACTAATAACCCACCATCACCACTACAACTTAAACACTTAAACGTCCCACTGCTGGCACAGGCACTCCTCTCTTAAAAGAGAGCGATGTAGGCTTTTTGGATATTTTTATGAGCACACGGAAACTTTTCCTTTTTATATTTACGTGAAGGAAAATAAGGAAGCAAAATACGACATTAATAAAGCGTTTCTAAGTGCCATAACCCACTGGCGCGACACGTCGCGCGCGGCAAGACGCGGGTTGTCGCGCGCGGTTTTATTTTCCATGATATAAACTCTATCCAAACGCTTGGCACATAACCCACTAGCGCGGCACGGTCGCGCTGTCGCGCGCGGCATGGCTTTGAATGAAAAACCGCGCGCGACATCCGGCAACGCGCTACACCTTTTTACATGTAGGACCACAGAATACAATTCCTCTAAAAATAGAGGATGTACCCAGTATTTATGTTTCGCTTTTTTGCGACGGCGGTTGTAATAAAACAATAGATGTTGCGATCTCTTCGACCTCAATTTTGAGACTGAGTGTTTTATGCCGCGTTATGTCGCGCGTGCTGCCGCGCCTCAAAAAAAACGCGCGCGGCAAGCCGCACGCGACGTGTCGCGCCAGTGGGCTATGGCACTAAGTGGTGATAAAATGAATGCGTGGCTATAAAATGAATGCACGGAGGATTTATTTAATTTTAAGTTAATCAGTACTCACTTCAACATTTATGTGCTGTCAAGGTTGAAAATTCTACTATTTATTGTGCCGATCGCGGGTGATTTCATTGGGATTCCGTTCTCCATCTATAAAGATTTTCATCGGTACTTCCCTAAATTAATTTTATTTTAATTTTATTTTATTTCCTTTTAAGCCAAAACAGATCAGTTCACAGTTTTGACAGAATATAAAAAAATAAATTTGTATTTTTATTTATTAAAGCGTCTTAAGAATCTACACTTGAAGCAAACTTTACGAGATTGATAACCTCACTTTTTAGCAGTTTGTAAGTACCTTCATTTAATCTCTGAAATCTTTAACGGCTCGGATTTTCCTCGTTTCTCGTAACATAAGATATATTTAAGGAGAGGTTGTAGTTTTCAGCCTGTCATTCACTAGCGAAGAGTTGATTCGGTAGCAAGTGGCAAGAAAGTCATATACATCATCTTTATAATATTACCAGGTAAATATATAAATTAGCCAAATAATTAGTAAATATATAAATATATAAACGTTTTAGACGGTATGCTTTTAAATTGCATCGTTTAATTTCATATTCACACGCGCGTCTACAAAAATATTTGAACTTGGAGGTCAAAAATAATCACAAGGTTCTGGGTCCGATTCCGAATGGGGGTGAAAATTTTTAGGTAAGTATTGGTTTTTCTGCCAAGGAATTCTCAGTGCCAGCCAGAATTTGGAAGTTGGTGGTGTGTCATCCCATCCCCGTGCTTCGGAAAGCACGTTAATTAGTCGTCGGTTCCGATCATTATTACTATTATGGGACTATAGTCGTTAAAGCCCGTCAGCTCACATTGGAGAATCTAAGCGAGTGGCGGGTCTAAGCTCTAAATCCCATTGAGAGAGGAGGCCTATGCGCAGCAGTGGGACGTTAAAGAGCTGTACTTCACCACCACTATACAGCTCCCAAATAATAAGTTGGTCTACAACACGTGAAGTCCCATCGAATATCACCCGTGGCTACGATAGGCCTCTGTCCCCACGTCATTTTATCTAACTGTTATAATATAATATCTTATCTACAAAACGTAAAAAATAGTCTAACCAAACAATGCGCTATCAAATAGAAAACTCTTAAATTATACATTTATTTGGTTTTAGTTTTATAGTGTCCTAAGACGATAAAAAAAAAATTAGACGATAAAGATGACTGCGAAATTCTGCCATGACTTACACACACGTAGAACTTTGTTATTTAGGTAAGTAGTTACATAAATGTGCTCTTTCCTTTTAGCCTTAAGAATAGGTAGGTACCTACATCTATACTTTATTTTTACCCGACTACGGCAAAGTCAAAAGGAAGGGTTATGATTTTAGCAATCTATGTAAATATGTTTGTATCAGATTGTGTGTTCCACCGTAGCGCCTAAACTACTGG
Organism: Melanargia galathea; assembly: GCA_920104075.1. Classification (NCBI taxonomy): domain Eukaryota; kingdom Metazoa; phylum Arthropoda; class Insecta; order Lepidoptera; family Nymphalidae; genus Melanargia; species Melanargia galathea. Next base: position 18,272,348 of record OV049867.1, on the reverse strand, counting down.
GCCGATTTTGGTGAATGAGCGTCAATAGATTCCTTCTTATAGTCCGGGTGACAGGCTACATTTAATATACGAAAAAGTCGAGGTGACCTTCGCGGCTTAAACTGGAGTATTAAGTTAGTTTTGGATAGATGTAACAGATGGCGCCACTAGCTGCTTGCCCCGCGCTTATTCCGTTCGAATTCTCACTAGTACGCAGTTGACTACACGTATTTCTGCATACTATATTAGTAGTCGGGTTTTAGTTTACGAACTTTATCTCTTGTGTTCAATGAACCTTTTCATATTCAAGTTGAAATAAATACATATAATAATATAAATACCTATACCTTGCCTTGTTGATTAATTTGATTAGCATTTTAATGTTCAAAGCTGTTACGATAATAACACTATTAATTACACTCACATTACGTACGTACCTACAATTACCTAACTGTTTTCATTTCCAGGTGTTGGAGTCCAAACACTTTTAACTATTCTAATAATATTAATTTCAACTGTAGGAGAAATGCTCACTCAACGATAGATGCTAAAGATTTTTTCGCGAGCAATAAAAATATACCGCGAACATTTTGGGATCGCGAAGGGACATTTAAACCGCTGTATCTTTTGAACTATATTCGGTAAAAATATTATAAGATGATTTAAAACTCATAATATTAGTAATATTAAACACCATTGAATTTATTACATACTTTAGCCAACTTTATTAAATCTACTTATTAGCATACATACATACATAACTGCAGCATAACGACAGACGTCGTCTTGCACGGGGACATACCGAAATTAGCGCCACCTACCGGGCCCAGTTGTGTTTTCAAACCATCCAGGAACCCATAATTGCAATATACTTACCCACAAAATTTCATCCAAATCGGTCCAACCGTTTAGGAGGAGTTAGGTGACTAACACACGTAGGACAGAAAAATTATATCTTCATAGTATTAAGATATTTGTGGCCGGCATTCGCCTAATCCACACAAAACGCGTATTGTATTTGAGGTCCTCGCGCCTTTCTGCAATAAGATTAATTCAAATAATCACAAGTAAGTAGGTACCTACTTAGCATTAGCAGATAGGTATATGTTTTTAGCAAATAAGAATTATTTTGTATCTAAGAATTGTTTTTGTAGAGTGCCTTATATAAGAGACAGACTAGTAGATGTAGCGCCCGGTGAAAAATACTCTACTTGCCTGAAAGGAATGAAAATCCTTGACGTTGGTTGTGGAGGAGGATTTCTCTCAGAGGTACGGCAAACACAATGCGATCCGAAGTTACACTGCATAGAAATTACTATAATTTTGAATTAGAAGGCCCACTGTGAAATTTCATCGCGCGATTGTTATTCACGCTTTTTATTTTCAGTATTTTAATATATTTCTTCGCGAATTTTAAATGGCAAGTGCGTGCAACTTCATACTTTCCCATGTATTACAGAATTCTGCGAAAAAAATCGCGTGAATAAATTTCGCAGTGCGGGCCCGGCCTTAGGTTTTAGATTATCCTACTAATATTATAAATGTGAATGTGTGGATGTTTGGATGTTTGTTACTGTATAACGTCGCAACTACTGAACTGAGATAGATTATGCCCTGACTTAAAACATAGGCTACTTTTTATCCTGGAAAAATCCACAGTTCCCGCGTGAATCTGATAAACCCGAAATCTATATCTACAGCTATAGAATAGAATAGAATAGAAAATCTTTATTTGTAGTAGAGCACTTGTACAAAACTTAGGAAGTTTGCTATAGGTAGATTACTATAGCAAACTTCCTTGATAGTAGGTATAAAGGTTAGAAAAGGGAGCGGGATTCCCTCGGGATTTGTTTAAAACCGAAATACACGCCGGCGAAGCCGCGGGCAGATGCTAGTTTACAAATATGACAAAACAAAAGCGATTATTAATTTCAACATAATACGCATCGAATTGAGAACTTGTCTTTTTTATGATGTTAAAAATTATAATAATTAAGACCATATAGAACTAACTTTACTTTTTAGGCTTTGGCTAAGCTTGGGGCCGAAGTTACTGGAATAGACCCAAGCAAAGAAGCAATTGAACATGCACAACAACATTGCTCTAAAAACAAACGTTTGGAGAACAACTTGCCTACTTATATTTGGACTTCGATAGAGGTGAAAATGCAATATTTAAAACGTTTTGCCGTCTTATCTCTTGTTTAGTGTTCTCTGGGCATAAGATTAATTTACATATTATGTTCTTTCAACGCTTAATGGCCTATGTGGCTGTTTCGGAATTTAAAAAATTACGGTTTCAACCTCTTTTTAACCCCTTAAAATTCGAAATTCGAAAACCCACGTCTTAGCGCTCCTGTACGGCTTGAAATCTGCTCCTCTGTAGCATAAGATCTCTAGGACTTAGGTGATAAAAATGTGGCCGCAGAGACAGAGGGGTCTTTGCTTTTGTATTCGATATAGATCAGTAGGATCAGTCTGTTACACAAACAAAAAGCTCGAATTAAAAATCTTCCTCGTATCTTTAGAGCCTTCTAGTAAATAAACAACTGCGACAAAGGAATGTCGTACTTCTTTTGAGCTGCATTAATATAATATCTTTATTTCTACTCCTCTATACTCTACATTACACTATTTCCTCTATTTCATTCTGTAGTATTGCCGGTTTGAAAAATACTAATCACCAATACTACAAAGTATCTATAAGAAAATTAGTTATTGGTATTGCATTGTGTTTAAGGCAGTATAATAATAGCGCTAAGTTTTTTATAGCGGTCCCCTTATACCCTGTACATTTCAGGAACACAGTAAGGAGTATGCCGAGAAATACGACGTTGTCATAGCGTCAGAAGTTATAGATCACGTTGGTGATCAGGAACTTTTCGTTGAAGTGTGCGTACGCGCCGCGAAACCAGGTGGAAAAATGTTCTTCACCACCATCAATAGAACGCGACTCGCACAGTTTTTCATAATATATGTTTATGAAAGCGTTCTAAAAATTATTCCGAAGGGTGTTCACGAATTCGATAAGTTTATCAGGCCAAGCGAACTTCAATACATGATTGAAATGAGTGAGTACATTATATTATACAGTGTGAAAAATTGGTACTTTCCCGTCAAGGTTATTATTTTTTACTCATAATAATTATTTATTATTATATTTATCATTTTTCTCAGTAGAAAAATAATAGGATACAAAAACAATAGGAAGGACATCACTTTATTCTTCTTCTTATAGTGCCGTCTCCTATCGGAGGTTGGCAACTATTAGGGCTATCTGTACTTTGGATGCTGCTGCACGGAACAGAGTTCGGGTACTTTTCCCGTACCATTGGCGTAAATTCTTTAGCCAGGACGTTCTTCTACGGCCAGGTGGTCTTCTTCCGGCTATTTTGCCCTGAATTATGAGCTGCAGGAGGTCATATTTGGTGTTTCTCATAATGTGGCCAAAGTACTCTAGCTTCCGCACTTTTATAGTCTTCATGATTTCTAATGAGATACAAACGTAATGAGATAAATGGCTGAAATAACAATTGAAATAAACCAATTGAATCAATAAACCGCAGACTATAGTCTGATTTTTAATTTGGTGGAATTCTGACAGTTGTCATTTAAAAATAGAATGAGTTATTTGTATGAATAGAATAGAATAGAATAGAAAAGTTTTTTATTCAAATAAACTTTTACAAGTGCTTTTGAATCGTCGATTGAGTCTACCACAGGTTCGGAATGCAGTTCCAGCCGAGAAGAACCTGTAAGAAACTCGGCGGTTGCTCTTTTTAAAAATAACATTATAACAATTATTATTATTAATGTACATGATTGAAATGCCGTCTCGCGCATTGCTGGAACGAGTTAAATCCAAGCTTTTTTATCGTTTATATAATCTTCAGTTGTATAATAAGCTTTTTTTATGAGCATACTTTTAAGAAAGTTCTTAAACTTGTGTAAAGGCAAGTCTAAGACATATTTTTTATTCGGATAAACTTTTACAAGTGCTTGCCAATGAAAAACAGGGTTACCACCCGAAGTTCGATTTTACCCCAAACTAAAGTAGGTACCTGAAGTATCTGTCAGGTATTTGTCATATCTACATGAGACAATTGATTTTTATTTATACAAGTTTTGAATTTATCATCTTTTTTGTGTGAACTGTTTTATTTCTGGTAACATCAGAATTCCACGGAATCAAAAATCAGAGTATAATACATTTTTTCTCTGTCCTGTTCAGTCTCTTCTGAATTCTGAAATCTGTTTTTATTGCTCACTTTACTAGCAATTAAAGCATTATTTTCTCTGTTTGACTTTTAAATTAAAAAAAAATGTTTACTTACCCTTTTATCATTTTCTCTATTATTACAGATGACTGCTTTGTTGAATCAACAAAAGGATACGTATATTATCCGTTGGCCAAGTATTGGGACTGGACTAAGCATACAATGTGTTTCTTCGCTATAGAGGCTGTAAAATCAACTTAAAATTACGTGCAAAGATGATCAGTTGCGTATTCAGCTTCATTCAGTTTCAGAGATCTACTTTTTCTTTTACATTATAAGTAATTCAATTTTTTCATACAGATTTCGTATTCATTATACCTTTCCTCTAAATGCATATTTTTGCAGACGGTTTACAAATCACAAAAGCATCAAAAAATTATTTTTAAGGGGACATATTGAAAATTTACGCTATATTTTGCGGGTATGCGTAGTCTGGTTAAGTGCTTTTGAGGCCAAATTTTTTCAGCAGTATATCAAAATCATCTACGTGCTATTCCTAATCGACCTCTTTCATATTTTTCCGAAACTACTGAAAAAAGTTGGCCTCAAAAGCACTTGTTGACCAGACTATGCCGTAAATGGCATGAAACTTTCAAGACAATAATTACTTTCATATTTAGTTACAAGATTTTTAAGTCATTAATTTAAATTCACTATAAAAGGTTAAAAATATTTTTTTCAATAGAAAGCGATCCAAATACTGCTCTAAATTTTCAATTTGCAAAAGTTTTTTTTTTTTTTTGTTAAAATTATAACATAGGTAGTGGTACCTACTAGCTGATGCCCGCGACTTCGTTCTTTTCCGGGATATATCCGTCCCTAGGATGCGAACTGTATTTGTTTCAAACTTCAGCTCAGCTGAATGGACGATACGTAAATTCATAAAGGACCGCGCCGTTCTCGTGGAAATTATTTTCGAGATGAAAAGTATCAGGAAATCATTTTCGGGTTGAAAAGTATCCTATGTATTCTTAACTGAAAGCCTAAATACCAATTTTCATGAATATACCTTGAAAAATGACGGACTCCCATATAAACTTTCATTCCCTATATCAACCCCTTCAAGCATTTTTTCCGCGACAGAAGATACCCTATGTCCGTCTCTTTTTATTCAATACGAGATAAATGACAGAATATCCTAAGTAGGTATACTCTGATTTTTAATTCCGTGGAATTCTTCTTTTTGTTTTCGTTTTTTAATGTTACCAGAGATAAAACAGTTCCCACAAAAAAGATAATAAATTCAAAACTTACATATATAAATAATTGCTTCATGTAGATACGACAAATGTTAGTTTGGGGTAAAATCAAACTTCAGGTGGTAACCCTGTTATTCATACAAATAACTCATTCTATTTTTAAATGACGACTCTCAGAATTCCACCGAATTAAAAATCGGACTATAGTAATTATTAGTTTTATCACTAGTTGTATGTCCAATGACGGGCGTTCAACTGCATGAAGCATGATTATGTGATTTACATAAACTTATATATGTTCACTCAATGATTGAGTAAAAAGACTGACAAATTAATCTACTAGTATTATACAGAATTCCCATTAAAAGTAATTATCTAATATACCTAAGGTAATCAGCTTGTGAAATGATGTTACAGGTTAAATTATTAAAGTAGCACTATTTCTAATTCCCATATTTACGTAATGCTATGTTATCAGCTCTTAGGGTGTATTTTAAGACCATGCGTAAACATTTCCTTTCAAGGGAGTAAAATATGACATTTGAAGCTTTTTGAAGTTAACGAGTTTAATAGGTAGGGACTAAGGATAAAAAAAATGCTATTTAACAAAATAACAACGTAGATGTGAGGGTATGAATAATGCTAGATTAATCACTTATTACACATTATACAGCAAATATTTATTTTAAGGGTTAAACATCTGATCTGATCTGATCACTGATCGCGGTTGATTTACTGTTTTCCGTTTAGGAGTTTCATCATCCATTTCCGAATATCATGATGAGCATCTACTTCATAGTTATAGTTTGACAGAAATATAAATAGAAACGTTCCTCTTCTACTTGTGCCTCTCCATTACTGAAGGTCTTTAGAATAGAATAGAATAGAAAAGTTTTTATTCAAATGAATAGTCAATTGAATCTACCACTGGTTCAGAATGCCATTCCAACCGAGAAGAACCAGCAAGAAACTCGGCGGTTGCTCTTTTCCAAATTAACAATATAAATATAAACAATTTTATGTTAAGTACATGATTGAATTGCCGTCTCGCGCATTGCTGGAACGAGTCAAATCCACGCTTTTTTATCATTTATATAATCTTCAATTGTATAATATGCTTTTTTCATGAGCATACTTTTAATAGAGTTCTTAAACTTGTGTAAAGGCAAGTCTAAGATTGCTTGTGGAATTTTATTATAGAACATTATTTTCAGTCTTTTCCTCCTTGTCCAGGGCTAGGCGGAATAGTACTGCGACTGTCTTGATGCCAGTCCATTTCCTTATGTTCTTCGCCATGACTTTTTTCGTCTTTCGACCCCTCTTTTTCCCGCAATTTTCCCCATCTGTATCTGCAGCAGGCGGTACCTATCGTGTCGCAGTATATGGCCTAGGTACGGACGCGTGAATATAAACGTTGAGTTGATACAAGTATAAATTAAAAATTTAAAAAATCCCAAGCCCTTTCATTTGATACCCATATTAAGGGAGTTATGAAAAAATATGTAATCCGCTATTTTGTAGCGGCGGCCATCTTGGACCGATTTTCTTCAAACACAGCTAACAACACTCTCGACTAATTCACCTTTCAAACAAAAAAACCGCATTTAAATCGGTCCACCTGTTTGAGCGCCACAGGGGAACAGACAGACACACACACACACACACAGACACGTCAAACTTATAACACCCCGTGGTTTTTAAAAATAAGCAATCTATAAAACGGCCAAATTATACACTTTTCCAGTAACGTACGATACGCATAAGTATAAGTTTTTAATGGTTTGGCCTTCATTCGCTAACGAAGAGTTGAATCGGTAACAAGTAGAAAATATTGGAAATACCTACGTCTTACTCTTTACTTGTAGCTTTTACCGGGTAAGCAACCAAGGAAAGATTCGTACCTATATTATCGGTAGTACAATTTTTTTTAGTTTTTTATGGTAAAAATTTTGTTTGTTAATCGCCCTCTTTCATTTGAAACTTTTCTCCAAAAAGTAAACAGACTTTTTCTCCAAAAAGTAAACAGACTGATCTCTGTATTTTTTTTTTCTTTATGTTTTCTTAGTATTTTATATATTTTTAACTTTCTTCTATGGTTTCTATTTTCGGTGGTTTAGACTAGAAAAAGATGACTACGAAACTGTTATGCGACTTACACAGTGTTAAAACATTATTATTTCGGTAAGTTGATACATAAAGTGCTAAAGGCTATATATATATATATATTATCCCTTAAGAACTTTAGTAACTTTAATAGTATACTGAATGTATTATTTTTAATCAATGTACATTTTTTCACACGTAGAAGTTAAATAGATAGTAAAATAGGTATAATATAGGTATATCTCATTAAAAGTAATTAATGATATAATATTGTAAAATGTATTGCAGACTGTATTTCTGCAATACATTGTACAATATTTTTAATTATATGCATACGCATTACAAATGTATGTACTTACAGGATATAACGTAATAATTATTGTATTTCTATCAATTGTGCTGCTTTTCAATTTTCAGACATTCGAGCCTGATAAATGGCTTTACATATAATATCAATTTGAATTGTAGAAGATCCGCTCACTCTACAATTGACGACAAAGATTTCTTCCAAGTCAATAAAAAAATATTGAAAACATTTTGGGATTCCGAAGGGCCATTTAAACCGCTTCACAATTTGAACTATATCCGGTAAAAATACTTTACTTTCAACGTAATTAAATACCATACAAATAGTTTACTATTTTCACTCACTGCAAAGAAAAAGATGTTGTCAACCGCATCATGTCATCAATTAGATTTTATTATCAAAATCGATAGAAAAGTTAAATAATTCACAACTTTTGTCTTTGTCACTTGACATTAAGTAAGAAAAATTTACGTTTAGGATATCCGATTCCGATACTTATCAGAAGGTGGTGAAACAGGTTTTAAGTCTTGGTGAGTAAATTATTTCTCTAAACACGGAAAAGACATTAATTTGCGGAACAGAGGTGGTATATGCGTTTAACATAATAGATTGTGTATTTGTTTGTGCGTTGTTATGTTACAATTTTCCTGAAAAATACTGAACCAATTTTGGTTCAATTTTTAGCATGACATAGGTTTCATCTCAGAGTAGGTTGTAAGATTTAAGATTATAGGCCAGCAGTGGGCCACTAGATCGTCGTGGGTTATTTAAAAATTTTAATATATAAATAAATTATTAAAATAAATTATTCCTATAACTCAATAGTGAGTGAGATCTATTTAAATATTGCTTAAAAAAACTGATTGTCCTGAACATTTTGATAACCTAGATGATAAGTTAACTAGAAATAATATTAGTACGCATTATTTACACTAGTAATAGCTAATTTAACTAGAAATAATATTACTTCATAATATATTTACACTAGAAATGTTAGAACCTTTATTCAAGAAGCTTTAGCAAACACAATTTTAAGTAAACAATACAAGATAACTTCGCACGGTTGTGTTTGTAGATTGCCATATATAAGAGATAGTCTAGTAGATGTAGCACCCGGTGACAAATACTCTACTTGCCTGAAGGGAATGAAAATCCTCGACGTTGGCTGTGGAGCAGGGCTCGTCTCAGAGGTAAGGCAAACACAATCTGCCGACGGGTTAGAATACAAGGAGTTATACTCTGATTTTTAATTCCGTGGAATTCTGACGTTTTTTGATGTTATCAGAGATACAAGTATAAATTAAAAATTTAAAAAACCCCCGACATTCGCCATTTTATGGCGTCGGCCATCTTGGCTTTGCATAGTGCTATTCTACTAGTCAAGCCCTTTCATTTGATACCCATATTAAGGGAGTTGTGAAAAAATATGTAATTCGCCATTTTGTAGCGGCGGCCATTTTGGATCGATTTTCATCAAACATAGCTAACAACACTCTCGACTAATTCACCTTTCAAACAAAAAAAACCGCATTCAAATCAATCCACCAGACACACACACACACACACACACACACACACACACACACACACACACAGACACACACACACACACACACACACACACACACACACACACACACACACAAATCAAAAAACTTGATCCAGCAAAAGGAAGCATGTTTTTTTTTTCTTTTTTACAAAATATGTAAAAAATACAAGACTACCTAGTATGTACAAAATTCTTTTTTAGGGCTTAGCAAAGCTAGGGGCTGAAGTTACTGGAATAGACCCTACCAAGGAACTAATTGATCTCGCACAACAACATAGCTTTAAAAATGTGCGTTTGGCAAACAACTTGCCTAATTATATTTGGACTACGATTGAGGTAAGACTAAGGGTGAAATCTATAGAGCATACTCTGACTCTACTCAGACTCAAGACAAAGTTAAAACGAGACAGATTTATGTCACAGGCATATTTATGTCCCGTTTTTACTCCGTCTTGAGTCTGAGTCTATAGATCTCACTCTAACAGTCCCCGCACACTGGGCCACTAGTGGCGGCGACTAGTGGGCGCCTCAAGAGTTTCATACATTTTCTAGGGCTCGAACGCGGCCACTCGAGCGCTCAGTGTGCGGTGGTACCATATAAAAGTACGTAAAGCCGGCCACTAGTCGTCGCCACTAGTGGCCCAGTGTGAAGTGTGAACAGTCTTTGCTACGGTAAAAAAAACGCATTGAATTAAGGACTGCAATCCTATTTTTAAAAACAATACAAGTGCTGCAAAAGTAGACGGAAAATGTTTTGCAATACTACTCGTAAAATAGAGTTTACTATATCGTTGTTAAAACTTGAACTAAACTTCTACCGCACGCGTGTGATCAAAATATTGCCGCACAGTTAGACACGTTCAGAAACCGTGTGGTAAAATTTGCGCCTCAATTTGCGATCAACAGCTCGGATATTAGTCCCATAAATAGTCCAATAATAAAATCCTGTGGGAACTATTTGCTTTTCCGGGATAAAAGTTGCCTATGAAAATTTTAGGACGCAAGCTGTACCAAATTTCGTGTAAATCGCTATAACGGATGGACCTTTAAGAATCCCGTGGGAACTCTTTAATTTTCCGGGATAAAAATAGCCTATGTCCATCCCCGGGATGTAAGTTACTTCTGTACCAAACATACTAATTGGTTAAACTGTTGGACCGTGGGAAGGTAGCAGACAGACACACTTTCGCATTTGCAATATTAGTATGGATATTTCGCCTCTTTGCTTCAATAATGTGACAAGTCCATTTTGATAGCATATTTGTTTACATAATGAATCTTAGATCGACAGTTTTTTATCTATTTGTTTAGATGAAATAATTTTTGGACGTTTTAAAACCTTTAAAGCATTTTTCAAGATAACACATTATTGAAGCAAAAAGGCGATTTATTCAAATATATCCATATCACTCCTCATATTCCAGGAACACTGTAAGCAGCATGCTGACAGTTACGACGCTGTAGTATCATCGGAGGTAATAGATCATGTGGTAGAGAAGGAACTGTTTGTCGAATCGTGCACGCGCGCCGCCAAACCCGGTGGCAAATTGTTCTTCACCACCATTAACAGGACCCGTCTCGCTCAGTTGATTGTGATATTCGCCTTTGAGAACATTATAAAAATTATTCCAAAGGGCGCCCACAAGTATGACATGTTCATCAGGCCAAACGAACTCCAGTACATGTTAGAAATGAGTAAGTCTTCATAATGTGTATTGTTTATTTTATTACTAGCGGACCCGGCAGACGTCGCGTCCTGCCCGGTGACATACCGACATCAGCGCCACATACTCGGTAGGTTACCTAACCGGTAATTGTGTTTTCAAACCATCCAGGAACCCATTGAAATATACACAAATTTCATCCAAATCGGTCCAGCCGTTTAGGAGTTAGGTGACAAACATAAGTACAGAAGAATAACGAAACCCATGAACATTTTGTATGGGAAAATGTTTTTTCTTTTATTTTATTTTGTCGCCAATTTTCCAATGTTTTTAATAATAATTATTCTGCTATTCGGGACGGTCCCAAATACAACAAATCAAAAACTATGATAATCGGTCCAGCCGTTCTCGAGTTATAAGTTTTCGAACAAACCCGACTTTGTTTTGTATATTAGGATTATATCACCTTCCTATTTTTAAAACGTTATGCTAAACGGAAAAATAATACGATAAAGTTAATATTTTGTTTGCTATAATTTCAGACGACTGTTTTGTGGAATCAACAAAAGGATATTTTTACTATCCGTTTGCGCAATACTGGGATTGGACTAAACATAAAATGTTTTTCTATGCTATTGAAGCTGTAAAATCAACACAACACATTTCTACGAGTGTCTCCTAGTGATGAATTTATCTTCTTCAAACATTTATTTACCGAGAAGATCTAATTTTCACATTATCAGTAATTAAATCTAAACATTTATATGCAGTGTTTGTTTTCCTCAATGCAAATGTTTCTTTTAACAAATAAGTTAGGCATTTTATCTACGTTTATTTTATCAAGATGCACTATAATCTTACGGGCGTCCTCTAAGGTGAAAACTTATCTTTGGTTCTTTACTTTTTATTAATAGCGTCCTGAAAACTAATAACTTTGCGAAATGCAAATAAGTATGAGCTGTTTGTTTGTACTTTATACAATAGTGTTAAATGAAAATTGGTAAATGTATTACCTATGCACCAAGTTGAATTCAATAACATGTATCAAATATGAATAACTAGATGATGTCCGCGACTTCTTCGCGTGGATTTTTGGTTTTTTTTTAATCCTGTGGGAACTATTTGCTTTTCCGGGATAAAAGTTGCCTATGTCAATTTCCGGGACGTACCTACCTACCTCTGTACCAAATGTATAAATCAGTTAAACGGGTGGACCTTTAAGAATCCGCCTGTGTCCGCCCCCGGGATGTAAGCTAACTCTGTACTAAATTTCATCAAAATCGGTTAAACTGTTGGGCCGTGAAAAGCTAGTAGACAGATAGACACACTTTCGCATTTATAATATTATTTAGTATGGATTATGGATACATACATATATCACAAAACTGTGATAGCCTAGTGGTTAGGACGACCGACTTCTAATCGGAGGTCGTGGGTTCGATCCCGGGCACGCACCTCTAACTTTTCGGAGTTATGTGCGTTTTAAGTATTTAAATATCACTTGCTTTAACGGTGAAGGAAAACATCGTGAGGTAACCTGCATGCCTGAGAGTTCTCCATAACGTTCTCAAAGGTGTGTGAAGTCTGCCAATCCGCTTGGCCAGCGTGGTAGACTATGGCCAAAACCCTTCTCACTCTGAGAGGAGACCCGTGCTCTGTAGGGCTATTCTCTAAAATACCATCTCGAAATCGAAGCTCACTCAAGTGAGATAACTCGCTTCGAAAGCAAACTCACTTCACCTTGGTTTGATATTCTGTAAACATCTGCTACGCACTTGCGAAGTGAAGTGAGTTTGAGTGAGAAGATCTGTACTATCGAGTTTTACAGAGTACAAATTAGCAAACTCATCTCGAATTCACTCTCGATAATTCGAAAATGCCTTTACAGAATAGCCCTGCTGTAGTGAGCCGGTAATGGGTTGAGCTTGATGATGATGATGGATACATAATGTAAATCCTACAGCTGCAGGTACCCATAGTTAATCACCATGGTAGTTCCCGCGACGCCGGCGCCTCTAGGGAGGGACTTGCCCCCACGCGGTCTTGACTAATTTACACTCAATACCGTACCTATGTTAATGTATTATTATTTACTAGTTGATGCCCGCGACTTTGTCCGCGTTGATTTAGGTTTTTAAAATCTCTTGGGAACTATGGTTTTCCGTGATAAAAAGCCTATGTCCTTCTCCAAGGTCTAGTCTATCTCGGTAGCAAATTTCATCAAAATCGGTTCTGCGATTTATGTGTGAACGCGTAACAAACCAACAAACAAACTCACTTTCGCATTTGTAATAATATTAAGTTAGGATCAACACGGTAAGAAAGAAAGTATAAAATTGGTAGATATAAATTCCCAAATGTATTTTTTTAATGCACTTCATAAAGGTTACAAGTAATTTCCCAAATGGTACCTAATGGTAGACGCAGCTTTATACGTATGTTGAAACCGTAAGATAGCGATACCTATTGAAATAATTTGTGCGGCTAACCGAACTCACCGCAGCTAACAATTCGATCCGAAGTAATAAAGTGAAAATTAAGCAACACTACTTAACTTGATCAACTCTTTGGGCTTTGTCTTGACGGAAAAAGGACAGTCATCTGACCCAATAAGGAAACGGCTTAAAACTAGGACAATATTTTTTCCCATTTGCTATTAATTTTTAGAAGATAGAAACCGGTCAGGGGTTTGATAAAAACTGCCATACCTCTTCCATCTTAGACTGCATCATCACTAACCATCAGGTGAGATTGCAGTCAAGGACTAACTTGTAGATGAATTAAATAAAAGCTGTTATTTTTTAACCCCGGCCCCGACGCATAAACGACGGGGTGTTATAAGTTTGACGTGTGTGTGTGTGTGTGTGTGTGTGCGTGCGTGCGTGCGTGCGTGCGTGCGTGCGTGCGTGTGGTCTGTCTATCTGTCTGTTCCGCTGTGGCGTTCAAACGGGTGGACCGATTTGAATGCGGTTTTTTTCGTTTGAAAGATGAATTAATCGAGAGTGTTGTTAGCTATGTTTGATGAAAATCGGTCCAAGATGGCCGCCGCTACAAAATGGCGGATCACATATTTTTTCACAACTCCCTTAATATGGGTATCAAATGAAAGGGCTTGACTAGTAGAATAGTACTGTTGTAAATCCAAGATGGCCGCCGCCACAAAATGGCGAATGTCGTTTTTTTTTTTAAATTTTTAATTTATACTTGTAGACAATCGACCAGCAACGTAGTCAATCAACTGTATAACATAATATAACTTATAAGTACCTACCTAGGCAGTGACCTTCTGACTATCAGAAACACATACGAAGCTGATGTGAAATAGGTCACACCGTAAATTTACCGCATATCGCACATAAAATCTAACATTACCTATTTATTGCATTGCGTTGGCGGAGTTTATTGGTTCGATTCGATAGTACCACTTTTACGATCACACCAAGAACACTTGACATATGTATGTTTGGCGTTAAAGCGAACGAACTATCCAGGGTGTGCCCCTCTAGCAATCTTCTATTGCTTTCTAGCAATAGTTCTGTGAACAACAACATGCCTATGTGCTCCTTTCTTATGCTATTACTGAATCCTAGACGCAACGTCCACCTACGTAGTGGAGTAGGGACGCAGCGTCTTTCAACTGTCTCGACTGATAGACGTCAGGACATACTCATAGATCTAGCAAGAGATCGCCACAAAACACAATCCTTTGCCGCTTGTGTACAGCGGCTGATGACAGAGGATTCACGCGTCCATTCACTTAGTAGGGGGTCTTTCAACGCTGCATTTCCCGGCGCGAGATCGCCATTCAAGCACCTTCGGACCCCAACGTCTTCAGCGTCGAGCCTCGGTGAACTATGTCGGTAACTCTGGTTTTCGTATATCGATCTTCTCAGTTGTCAGTAACAACAACATACCACCATCACCACCACTACAGCCTTTTAACGTCCCACTGCTGGGCACAGGCCTCCTCTCTCATAGGAGAGAGGGATTTAGAGCTTAGACGTTTGCGAGCAACCCGCATTGGACATACGGTGGACAACATTGACGCATTGGACGTGGACGCATTGGACAACAACAACATACGGTGCGGAATATCTATCTATGTGCTGTGAGACTGGTTTCAGGTGCCAGAATGTTTTCTGAGTTCTCAGGATATGTGTTTTGAGACTGGTTTCCTGAGGTGTCAGTGTGTTGTACTTGACTAAATCCACTACTAGCTTTATTTACTTTGATATGATACCTATGGTGGAAAACAGAACAGCATTCGGGCGCGCCGGAACGCGGTCTGTGTTTTCTTTTGTTTTCAAACTGTATTTTTAACCCCCGGCAAAAACGACGGGGTGTTATAAGTTTCACGTGTCTGTGTGTGTGTGTGTCTGTCTGTTCCCCTGTGGTGCTCAAACGGATGGACCGATTTGAATGCGGTTTTTTTTTTGTTTGAAAGGTGAGTTAGTCGAGAGTGTTGTAAGCTATGTTTGATGAAAATCGGTCCAAGATGGCCGCCGCTACAAAATGGCTGAATACATATTCTTTCACAACTCCCTTGATATGGGTATCAAATGAAAGAGCTTGACTAGTAGAATAGCACTATTGCAAATCCAAGATGGCCGCCGCCACTAAATGGCGAATGTCGGGGGTTTTTTAAATTTCTAATTTATACTTGTTTAGCGATGAATTAACTGTCCAATTAGTAAATTCTCTTCGCTCAACCGTACAAAAATTTTTACACTTTACTGTTTAAGGAGCATTATTATTTTCTACGTAGTTAGTACATAGGAGCAGCGCTCGTGATCGTTCTGCATTCCTGACTAACGCAATCGACGTGAACGCGGCATACCCGCGTAAGGTCGCCGCCGAACTGTAATTTATACATCTTCAACGCTTTTTACTTTTGAAATTTCTATTTAAACCGTAAAATAAACTTTTGTCTTGCTAAATACCTACCTGAGTTAAAGAGTAAACTCTGTTAATCTGTATTTGTATGGTCAAATTGCGATGCTTAGCCGTCCATACAAAATGGACATCTAAAGAGTTGACAAGAAATCAAGACAATCTAGAAAGTCGAAAACTACGCTCACACAAGCACAATTCGAGCACTAAACATGGCGCATGTTTGTTATGATGTCTCGAATTTTTGCGTGTGTGTGTTCAGCATATACAATATACATGTTTGCTCTCTACATTACCATGTATTTCGCGTTCGTACGAGTGTTGCGGTCCCGCACCGCAGCGGATGCGTGAGAAACCGCTCCGTGAGTTCCTACTCTTAGGTTTGTATTAAAGAAACTCGTTTCTAGAGTTGTGTGTGAGTCTGTAAATTTGTATGTATGTAAAATGATGTTTCGAAGTCTGCAGTCTGCACACGGCTAGACGCCATAATTTTATTAGTACGTGAAGGTAAATAGATACGTCCCTGACATTGTCTTGAGCTACGACTTTTAATGATACAGACATGAGGCATAGCATCGGGTTTCATTAGACGCGCCCTTGACTTTCTCAAGGTCGAAGTTGAGATTGGATCAAGTAGGTAGTAGGCACGTGTTGCTGGAAAGATTTTTCTGCATTGCGGTGCGGAACAGACGGCAGACTAATAATTGCGCTGAGATATGAGACGGGTCTCAAATCTTCTATATCTATACATATAATAAAATCGTAGAATTGCCGTATCTGTACATTGAAAATTTTTGCAAAATAATAACTGGGGGATGTTAGGGATAAGTAATAGAACGTAAAAAGTTATTTTTGAAATTTTTGTCTGTTTGTCTGTTTATCTGTTTGTCTGTTTGTCTGTATATTTGTGCGCGCATCACGCAAAAACTACTGAATGGATTCAAACGAAACTTGGTACGATTTAAGTTCATACTACGGAGTAACATATAGGATACTTTTTATCCCGAAATTCAGCACGGTTCCCTAGGGAGAGGGGATGAAAGTCAAAACGTGTATTTAGCTGTAATTCAATAACGCGTGGTCCGATTTCATTCATTCTTTTTTTGTTAGAAAGTAGATACTTTAAAGATTACCGACTAATCTCTAAAAGGCTGGATCGATTTTGATGGAACTTTCACTGGCGGATGTTTACATTTTGATCTACCTAAACATCCGCCAGTGAACTTTTAACAGTTTTTAGCATGATTTTAGCATTTTGTTTTCCCTAAGCTCCTTTGAGCTCATGCTCAAAGGAGCTTAGGGAAAACAAAATGATTCCAACGGGACCAATATATATCCACGCGAACGAAGTCGCGGGTGTCCGCTTGTATTAGAATATTATGTATTCTGAGGTTTCAGAATATGTGTTCTGAGACTGGTCTCAGGTGTCAGAATATGTGTTCTGAGACTAGTTTCAGGTTTGAAGAATAAGTATTTGGAGACTTGACAAAATCCACTACACATTAATAAAATCTGCTGACTTCACGTAATTTACTCACGAGATTGTTCTCCTCTTTGCAGGCCAGCCTCCGTCAGCTGGACCTGTCCCTCCTCTCCGAGCTGTGGACCCTCAGCGAGGCGATGGCGTCGTGGCGCCGGCAGCTGGAGCGCGGCCCGCGACTCCGGCCCGCGCCGCCCCCGCCGCCGCCGCCCCACTACCTTAGAACCTGAATACATTAATGTTGACCTAATACTACATAGGAGATTTAATTTATACCTACCCCCTTCCCGCAAAAAAACAGAGAATGGCGCTAAGTCGTTGTCCTAGCCCCTAGGTGAACGACAAACGCGAGAACGCGACATAATAGGACGCAACGCGAAAATATCAAACAGAAGCTGAGCCTTCACGAGTCCTACGTTGTCGTGTAGAATGTTTGTCATTTTCTATGGAATCGTATCGCATCGCGTCGTGTCGCGTCGCGTTTGTTGTTCACCTAGGACAACGGGTAAGATTTGTTCAAACCAAGGCGAATTCCGTGCGAGTCTGCGAGATGAGGAGCGCGAATAAGCTTGAATAAATATATCCGACTACCCGCGACAATTTTATCACGTCCAATACAAGTTTAAGGTCGCACTAGAGCGGCGCTGCGCGGCGCGTCGCGTCACTTCGCTCAACTGTGGGTGGGTGGGTGTGTGTGTGTGTGTGTGTGTGTGTGCGTGCGTGCGTGCGTGCGTGCGTGCGTGCGTGCGTGCGTGCGTGCGTGCGTGCGTGCGTGCGTGCGTGCGTGCGTGCGTGCGTGCGTGCGTGCGTGCGTGCGTGCGTGCGTGCGTGCGTGCGTGCGTGCGTGCGTGCGTGCGTGCGTGCGAGCGTGCGTGCGTGCGTGCGTGCGTGCGTGCGTGCGTGCGTGAGTGCGTGCGTGCGTGCGTGCGTGCGTGCGTGCGTGCGTGCGTGCGTGCGTGCGTCCGTGCGTCCGTCCGTCCGTCCGTCCGTCCGTCCGTCCGTCCGTCCGTGTGTGTGTGTGTGTGTGTGTGTGTGTGTGTGTGTGTGTGTGTGTGTGTGTGTGTGTGTGTGTGTGTGTGTGTGTGCATCATCATCGCTGCATTTAGAGAGTCTAAATACAGCGAGGAGAGACGACACGCGTCGATTCTCTCAACGCACACGGTCGTCTCGGCACCGAGCCACGCCGCCCCTTCAACTTGCGGAAGGCATCAAAACAGCGGTAAAACTCTAGGTAACGGTAGGGGTAACGGTATATTAAAAAAAAAAAAAATATATATATATATATTATTTTGTATTACAAAACTACCCGATAGTAATTAAATAATACAAAAACTACTTAATAATAAAATTTAAAAAAATTAAAAAAAACTTGGAAAAATAAATATTTTTATGAAAATTATTTAAATGCCTCACATTTTATTTGAAAACTAAAAGTAAAATAATATTTTAATCGTGTAAAAATAATAAATAAATAAATGAATTATTTAATGAAATAAAATATTATTTTGTATTATAAAACTATCCGACGATAGTAATTAAATAATAAATAATATAAAAACTACTTAATAATAAAATGTAAAAAAAAAAAAAAAAAAAAATCTTTTTATGAAAATTATTTAAATGCTCACATTTTATTTGAAAACTTAAAGTAAAATAATATTTTAATCGTGTAAAAATAATAAATAAATAAATAAATTATTTAATGAAATAAAATATTATTTTGTGTTACAAAACTATCCGACGATAGTAATTGAATAATACAAAAACTACTTAATAAAAAAAAAAATAAAAAAAATAAAAAAAAAATAAAAAAAAAAAATACCCACCCGGATAGTATACTTAAATTATACAAAAGCTACTACTGAATAATACATTTTTTTTTCTTTTCTTTTTTTTAATAGTTAAAACACGAACGGAAGTGGGTAAAATAAGGGATGAGATTTGTATGAATCCACGCGGGCGAAGTCGCGAGCATCAGCTAGTATAATATAAAAAGCGATAGAATTACTATCTTGAATTCATGTCACATATCTTGTTGTAAGTCAACATTGACACTTAGATGATTATTTTTACAATATTCAAAGTTAGTTGACAGGCAACGAACGGCAATTTTTTTTTTCGCAATTCAGCTAATATTAGCTTAAACTGCAGAGGGGCTTCAAGGAACAGTCACCCTAGCAGTGGCTAGTCCAACCGATGTCGCTGAAGCGACAACGTGTTCGGTAAAGCAAGTAATCACAGATTTTTCAGTGAACAATTAATACTAGGATTGCATAACATTGTAGGAATTCATATTACACAATTCTGCCGCGGCGAGTGCAAAACTTTGGTGGTTGCATTTTTTAAGGATCCAGTAGTAGGATCTATAGTCAAAACAAGGCGATGACGGCCCAGAAA
Organism: Melanargia galathea; assembly: GCA_920104075.1. Taxonomy (NCBI): domain Eukaryota; kingdom Metazoa; phylum Arthropoda; class Insecta; order Lepidoptera; family Nymphalidae; genus Melanargia; species Melanargia galathea. The sequence goes on along the minus strand of OV049867.1, from coordinate 18,252,503 downwards.
AAAGTCAATTTTGTGTTTCAAATTACGTAAATTAATAAATTTATTTTTTCGTAATTCAGCTAATAATAGCTTAAACTGCTGAGGAGGGGCTTCAAGGAGCAGTCACCCTAGCAGTGTCTAGTCCCACCGATGTCGTTGAAGCGACAACATGTTCGGTAAAGCAAGTAATAACAGATTTTTCAGTGAACAAGTACTAGGAATGCATAACATTGCAGGAGTTCATATCACACAATCGAAAAACACAATGTATTAAAAAAAAAAAAAAAAAGGTTAGGTTAGGTTGGGTTAGAACATTATAGAAACGATTCACCTACGGTGTGACACAAAAGAGAAGGTGTCACATAATAACTGACTGTTCAAAAACACAATGTATTAAAGAAAAAAGGTTAGGTTAGGTTGGGTTAGAACATTATAGAACGATTCACCTACGGTGTGACACAAAAGAGAAGGTGTCACATAATAACTGACTGTTCAAAACACACAATGTATTAAAGAAAAAAGGTTAGGTTAGGTTGGGTTAGAACATTACAGAACGATTCACCTACGGTGTGACACAAAAAAGAGAAGGTGTCACATAATAACTGACTGTTCAAAAACACAATGTATTAAAAAAAAAAAAAAGGTTAGGTTAGGTTGGGTTAGAACATTATAGAACGATTCACCTACGGTGTGACACAAAGGAGATGGTGTCACATAATAACTGACTGTTCAAAACACACAATGTATTTATAAAAAAAGGTTAGGTTAGGTTGGGTTAGAACATCATGGAACGATTCACCTGTGGTGGTGTTATACAAGAGAAAAGGTGTCACATAATAACTGACTGTCCAAAAAAACACAGTGTATTAAAAAAAAAAGGTTAGGTTAGGTTGGGTTAGAACATTATAGAACGATTCACCTACGGTGTGACACAAAAGAGAAGGTGGTCACACAATAACTGACTGTCCAAAAAAACACAGTGTATTAAAAAAAAAAAGGTTAGGTTAGGTTGGGTTTAGAACATTACAGAACGATTCACCTACGGTGTGACACAAAAGAGAAGGTGTCACATAATAACTGACTGTTCAAAAACACAATGTATTAAAAAAAAAAAAAGGTTAGGTTAGGTTGGGTTAGAACATTATAGAACGATTCACCTACGGTGTGACACAAAGGAGATGGTGTCACATGATAACTGACTGTTCAAAACACACAATGTATTTATAAAAAAAAGGTTAGGTTAGGTTGGGTTAGAACATTATGGAACGATTCACCTGTGGTGGTGTTATACAAGAGAAAAGGTGTCACATAATAACTGACTGTTCAACGAACACAATGTAATAAAAAAAAAAAAAGTTAGGTTAGGTTGGGTTAGAACATTATAGAACGATTCACCTACGGTGTGACACGAAAGAGAAGGTGTCACGTAATAACCGACTGTTCAAAAAAGCACAATGTATTAAAAAAAAAAGGTTAGGTTAGGTTGGGTTGGGTTAGAACATTGAGTAGCAGTATTATTAGTAAGTAGCATTGAGCAATATTGTTTATAAGGAAAGGCGATCAAGTACAATTAATGGATACAATTTATAGCCGGTTCGCGTATTGAATCTATACTAATAAATAAAATTGAAGTGTCTGTCTGTAATTTCGAAATAACTACCACATATTAAGCTCATATGGTTATTTGGACGATACCATAACCGAATCACACGTTTTTAAAATTTTTGTCTGTCTGTCTGTCTGTTTGAACGGGCTAATCTTCGAAACGCCTGAACCGATTTTGACGGGACTTTCACAGACAAGTAGAGGATTAACCAAGGAGTAACATAGGCTACTTTTTTAACCGACTTTCAAAAAAGGAGTTGTGTTGAAATCGGTAAAAAACGCCCTGATAGGTATTTTCGCTGCTCGCGGCGGCCGACGCACGCTCGCGCTGCATGGAACTCCCCGCGCCGCGCCGCACGCCCTGCGCCCGCCGTACGCGGTACCGCGGTACGCCGCCGCGCGGCGGGGGGCGGGTGGACCAGAAATCTACTTATCCCTCAGGATTTGTGAAAAACCGAAATTCACGCGGGCGAAGCCGCGGGCAAAAGCTATTACTAATAAATAAAATTGAAGTGTCTGTCTGTAATTTCGAAATAACTACCACATATTAAGCTCATATGGTTATTTGAAC